>OX376172.1:13365271-14016399 GCA_947363495.1 Euzophera pinguis | reverse complement strand
CTTTTGCTTTCCATGTCTGCTGTTTTCCGATACAAATAGTGCTTGGAATAAAATGGGTTTCTCAGACATAAATAATTTGACCAATTCGGCTAGAAAACATAGTCAAACTGAAAAACATTTACGCAGTTGTTTATTGTTACACGATTTTGGAAATAGTAGAATAGAATCATTTCTCGGCAATAATTTTGAAGCCCACAATCGTAAAGTAGAGCGTAATCGAAACTTAATGAAACGTTTAGTGTTTAAGGTATTTAGGTAATTTATTTCATGTTTTTTTTACAAATGTTAAGTTTTGATTATTTACGCGTCGGCCGTTTTTTGCTCGGGCTTTACCTCTCTTTTTTTTCACCCCACGCCACTGGTGAATATTGTTGTAGTTGCCTTGTTGGTCGACGTACCATTGGATGTTGTGCTCACGTAATGACCATAGTATGGTATTTAGGATGGGCTAGATACCAACCAAATATATAATACGTAACATAACATGCTACATATGTTTAAAGCGTTGCATATAGCTATTACCGACTGTTTGGTCGTAGTACGAAGGAGAAGTATATTTTATATCCTTTGTTTGTGGTCACCGATCCAAGTGACAACCACTTTAGTGTTGCTTAACATGCGTAATCGTTATTATTGTGCCCCCTGAGCAGACAGTTGAAGTAGACTGATCTTTCTCAGCTTTCTTTATAGGTAAAAAATTTGACGCAACAAAAACTAAATAATGATAGTTGTCGGTGATATAACCTATAAAACTAAAACAGGATAACTCAACAACCTACAGTTATATGTTTATGATTCTTTTAGGTATAAGATCTAGAAGAAAAGCTCTATCAAGCGAGACATATTTCATGCAAAGATGCTTATTTTGAACATGACCTAAAATGGTGTATGGGAAGAGGCCTTAGCTCTTTGGTTTATTGGTAGATTTAAAATCCAGAAAATTAATAGATAATTTAACTAACATTAAAGTTAATGCTTCCGTTGTAAATTACACGGGGCCGTCAGTTAAAACAGTTGATGAGAACCACCCTTATCATGCATTATTGTGTAAATATCCGGAAATAACGAAACCTATATCTTTCAGAGAGCCTCCTATTCATGATGTTTGTCATTATATAGAAACCAAGGGTCCTCCAGTGTACGCCAAAGCCAGACCTCTACCGCCAGACAGATACAAGAAAGCGAAGGAAGAATTTCAGATCATGCAGGATTTGGGCATTTGTAGGTCTTCTAAAAGTCCTAGGGCTAGTCCATTATATATTGTTACTAAAAAAAGCGGAGATATTACACCGTGTGGCGATTATCGGAAATTAAATGCAGTTACTAAGCCCATCAGATACCCAATTCCCAGGTTGCAGGTCTTCACTTATATATTAGCAGGTTAGTACCTTAGACGTAAATAGAGCCTATCATTTTATACTCGTTGCAGAGCACCACATTGAAAAAACTGCGATTTATAATTCCATTTGGACTTTTTGCATTTCCTAGGATGGGTTTCGGATTACGTAATGCAGCTCAAACTTTCCAAAGATTCATGTCTACGATCTTCCAAGGTCTAGATTTTGTTTTTTGTTATATAGATGATATTTTGGTGGTATCAGAGACACCAAGTCTTCACCAGGAGCATCTGAATAAGGTATTTTCAAGGTTACAAGAGAAAACTATCAATATTTCAAAGTGTAATTATGCTAAGTCAAAAGTCGATTTTCTATTGATTGTATGCAGTGTCAAAAAGGTAAGGTCAATAGACATAATTTTACCGAATTTCAAGAATTTTCAGATGTCAATCGTTTCGAACATGCACAATGTGATATTATAGGTATACTACCTTTGACAACCACGTCCGATGGTTATAGATACTGTATAACTATTATAGATAGAAAAAGACGTTGGCCCAGTTAAAGAAATTACTGCTGAGTGTGTAGCTAAAGTTATTTATAAAGGATGGATTGTTCGTTACGGTTGTCCTGTGAAAATAATTACGGATCAAGGAAGGCAATTCGAAAGTAATTTGTTGGCGAGTTTATTAAAATGTTTAGGTATTCAAAGACACAGAACTTCGACATTTCATCCTCAAAGTAACGGTAGGGTAGAAAGATGGCATCGTTCTTTAAAAACAGCGTTAACGGCTAGGTTAGGTAACAACATCTTATGGATTGAGGAGATACATACAGTTATCTTAGGTCTTAGAGCGGCTCTGAGAAACGACAATGGCGTCAGTGCTGCCGAAATGACATTTGGTCGTACCCTTAGGTTACCTGGTGATTTCTACGATAGTGCAGGTATAAGTATATGCGATGATACCCTAGTAGATAATATACGTCATAAGATAGGAGCTTGAAAGCCTAGTTCCAAGTCACATGGTAGTTCAAGATCATTTTTTGTACACCCAGATTTAAAGACGTGCACTCATTTTTTTGTTAGAGATGACACTGTAAGAAAAAGTTTTTCAGCTACAGTTACCTAATCGTAAGACTAATATTTCGATAGGTTAAAACCCGCTTATTTGTTTAATGAGGACACAAATAACATGCCCGGCTCCTTGGCTAAGAGTAATGATGTTGTAGAGCCTACTACTAATACTAATAATGAAAATGATGGCTTGTTCAATCAAGTCCAGTTGCCCCTAAAGAAAAAGAACGTGTTGCTTTTACAAGCCGCGGACGTACGGTTAAACCGCCAGTTCGTTTTAATTTACAGAGTTAATTATGTTTTTTATTGTAGTGTTCCCGCAGGCCGTGATGCTCAACAGTTTTATTCTTAAAGCTGTTGTGATGCCAAGGGTTCTACTAACAGGTTTTTGATGTTTGTTGGCAACTGCTATTATATTGAATATTTTATTCTATGAGTAAATTTTAAGTCCTTGCAAATGATGGTTAATTGCATAGGACATGGTCATTTTGGGTAAATTTTTCGCATACAAGTACTATTCAAGTTGCAAGTTGTTTAAAAAAATAAATACAGTATTTAGTATAGGTAGTTATTTGACATTATAAATTTTATGAATTTTACTTAAGTCGACCCTATTAATTAGGTATTCATACTGAGTTAAAGATATGAAAACATTTATCCATTTGAATTTGCTTGCCCAAACGCCTACAAACCTTGAAGATAGCTTAGAAAAGGGATCTTATTTTTTTTTTTTTTAAATCATTTATTCAGTAAATATCAAATGTACACATAAAACAGTTACCGAACCGCGGAAACCTCGATGGGTTTATCTGTGTTCGGTGAGTCGCTATTACATTCAGAAAGTACTCAAGTATTTTTTCAAACTCAATTTAAATTTTTTAAAGTTATTATTATACAACTCCTGAAGTTCTGAGGGAAGCTTATTTAGATAGTTTGGTATCATATAATTAGGAATTCTTGTCCCATACTGATTATTAAATTTTGGAAGACTATATTTATTTAAATAACAAAGTGTTCTTAGGTAGCTAGGTCGCATTTTTTCCCTTAAACAATTTTTTTGACATGATTCAGTTAAAATAAGATATTGAATTTTATCATAGACACTCATTATATTGCAATATTTAAATAACTCCGCATCATCCTTAGCTAGCTTTTTTAAGATTTTATTTGGAACAATTATTTTTAACATTTTTAGTTGTAATTTATAAATAGATTCAATGTATGTCGAATACGTTCTTCCATAACTACTTAGGCCATAATTGACAACAGAGTCCGCCAAGGCAAAATATAATAATCTCAAGATCTTAAAAGGTAATTTATATTTGAGCATGTAAAGCTTGCTAATTACTGACCTCAGCTTGTTGCAAACATGATCTTTATGTGGTCCCCAGCAAAAACGGCTATCAATCCAGACACCAACGTATTTATGTTTATCTACTATTTCTAGTATGGGACATTGACAATCAGATAAGTTATTCGAATGTAAGCAGGCGTGTTCATGGGCCTTAACAGCTGGTGCGGTTTTTGTTTTATTATGTGATGAGCGTATATGAACTATTTTAGTTTTCTGAGCGTTTATCACAAGGCCGTGATCATGTGCCCATTTACACATGCTGGTAAAGTTTTGTTGCAAAATATATTCGGCTTGGGTTGAGTTCCTACTGGCTACCAGGAGACACGTGTCATCAGCGAACTGGTACACCGATCCCGACCCTATGACATTACACATATCATTTACATACATGAGGTACTCAGTCGGCCCGACTATGGAACCTTGTGCCGTGCCTTTGCAGGTCAAGGTCATCGCACTCAGTTGATCTTGGACTTTTACGGTCGTGTATCTATTGCTGTGATAGTTCTTTATTAAGTTTAGAAGTGGGCCCTGTATTCCAATTTGAGAAAGCTTGTCATAAAGCGTGTCATAATTGAGCATATCGAATGCTTTGCTGAAGTCAATGAAAAGAGCAAGTACATGCATTTTTTTATTTAGGTGTTCGTTTACTTCATCTGAAAACTTACTTATGTAATTGTCAAGTATGAGGGTGAATTCTTCCCTGGGCAAATCAAAAATATTGATGGATGTATGGCTCAAGTCAGTACTATGGTGTTATCATCTGCGACCACTTTCAAATGGCCAGAAAGAGACGATACCATATGGTATAACCGTGACAGTATCGTTGAAGTTATAAAAGCACCTGTTCCTATAAATACCAGAGGTTCGTACAAGGTCGAAGAGATGGCCAAATATTCGCAGTGGATATCCTAAAACAAAGCTTTCTAGTTCTTTTGGTAAAATCAAAAGTAATTGGTCACCTTTTTTAAGACTTTTACGATTACTCAATAATAAGATTTTGTAAAATTAGCCTACCTTAACATTTTGAGACTGATTTATTTCATTTAAGTACTCAATTGTGATATTGGTAATATTGATAATTTAAGCACAAAGTTATGTTTCTGTTTAAAATTAATGTTCTAATTTTTATATTTGTGTTTAAGTTACGAACCTTCGTTTGTGCCATTGAAAAGACTGCATTTAAGTCAAGATAAACTTTTGGTAAATATATGAAAGTCAATTTGTTAAATATAATAGTGTTTTATTTTCAATTAATATTTTTTCTTTATTAGTTTTTCAGTGCTCAACTATTGGTGCAAAAGTAGTCATTTAGTGGAGCGTACTGGTACTGGTCAAACTTAGGCAAATTCTCGCTTTTGGGATTGTTCACGAATAATATAAAAAACTGAAATATTTTGATCCAAATAATTTATTAATATTGTAACGTTAGTAAATAATAAACAACTTTATATACACTTTTCCACGTATAAACTACTTAATGCCAGGTCAGAGTATTTCAAAATCAAAATTGTTCTTAACTGGTTTGGGACTGGAACACTTATCCTCCTTAGAACTATCTGTATGCCAAATTACATCGAAATCCCTTTAGTCGTTTCGGCTGTGCGTTGATAGATGAGTCAGTCAGGTTTTCCTTTTATATATTTAGATTAAATTTCTCCTTGGTTTCAAAAGTTACATTTTTTTTTTACCTTAATTAGTTTTGTTTTATTTTACTTCAATAAAGACGGTTAAAAAATGCTTAAAAAAAGATCACGTGATTAATGGACCTTCCTCGTAATTATATTTTTACTTTTTCCATTTTCCTGACGCGAATTCTATATAATAATTATTTGGTTATCTTTGTTTTAGGATGATTGATTTTAAATTCTTTTGGAGGCAGTTAATAAATATAAGCTTACATAGTAAAAAATTTTATTTCAAATTAAACGTTCTTAAAATTATCAACGAGAAACAGATGGGCCTCGTATTTACATTTGACATAAAGTGCGCAATGTGTGGCACTGCATTAGTTCTAAATACTTCAGACATTAACAATATTGCAGCAGTTCTGGATCTTAATGCACGAGCGGTATCAGATCCAATCATTACGGGAATTGGACATTCAAACCTAAATGAAATCACTGCATCGATGAATTTGCCTACAATGTCATTTCGATTATACAGTAAGAAACACGATGCTGTTTCAGAGATGTAGATGACTGCCGCTGAAGAAACTATGGTTAACGCTGCTAAACAGGAAATTGAAGCAGCAAAATCCCGAGGTGACGTCAACAATGCAGGTATAGCAATGATTCCAGTCAAAGCGGATGCCTGTTGGGGCAAACGCTCGTATAAAAACAATTATTCTGCTCTTTCTGACGTTGCCGCTATAATCGGGGAAAACAGTGGTAAAGTGTTATACATTGGGGTTCGTAATGAATATTGTGTCATTTGCGCCCGAGCAAGCAAAAAAAGGTGAGCCAGCAAAAGCTCATGTACTAAAAATCATTCGGGATCTTCGACTAGCATGGAGCAAGCCATATCGGTTGAAGGTTTTTTGTTTTATATGTTTATTAGGGACAGCAATTTGATTTACAATACATGGGCTATGGGCGTCATTCGCAGTCTTAGTTTTCGTTTTTTTTACTGTCATAATGGAGAGTGAAGCTGGCCCTTCTAGGCCTAAAATACCGCGTAATAAACTGAATTACTATCATATCAGAAATAGAGAAGAGTTTTTGTTAGAAGACGATGACCACTCTCAGCCGCTGACTCTCCAGCCACCAATCCATTTTCGAGGTACACCAATAAGTGAAATCGAGTCGCCTTTATCACAACAACATTTAGAAGCAACGGATCAACTATCGAGTTCCTCATCATGGACTCACACTGGTGAGTTGGAATCCTTGGATTTTACCGAAGAAAATGGGCCACATAATGGAGATCCAGTGGATTATTATATTTTGTTTTTGATGATACCTTTTTGAAATATATTTGTGACCAGACTAACGAACAAGCCACAGTACTGTTCTTGTCAGAAAAAACAACAGAAGAGTCAAGGATTACTCGTTGGAAAAACTTGACCGTTGGAGGGCTCAAACTATTTCTAGGTCTATTATTTCATATGGGCACAATACAATTGACTCGAGTACAAGATTACTGGAAAAGAGACCGGTTGTTTTCCATACCAATTTTCAGTGCGCAAATGAGTAGAAATAGGTTTCTTATAATTATGAGATGCTTGCATTTTACATCAGAGACTAGCAGTGAAGATCCCTTGTTCAAAATATGGTTTGTGATTGATTATTTTAATAAAAAGATGGCAGATTGCTACTACCCGCAAAGACAATTATCACTGGACGAAAGCATGATACTCTGGCGGGGACGCTTACGGTACGCGTACACCAAATCCGCCATCAGCCGAAGTATGCTCGGGCGTCGTCGGCCGAACTCGGCCGATGAAACCAAACTTCAAAGTTGACCTCCGGCTGAAGTCACATCTTTTTATGGGCAGCTGTTAATCTTAGGAACTAAACATCAAGTTAAACGTGTGATAGACTGCGAAGAAAAAATTAATATTAATAATGTTATTTTAGAAAGAGACATCTGCGCCTAATTTAGGTCTAATAATGGATGAGGAACAAAAATATGTCGAACATGTTAATGAAAAAATTAGAAAAGCATATTTCAAACTGAAAATCTTATATAAAATTCGACCCTACATATAAGAGGAACTACGTCTAATGCTAGTTGACGCACCGTCAATCACCGTATATCCGTTCAATTATTGCAGCTCTATCTTTGGACCTAGAATAAACAAAAATACAAAAATTGCGATTCAGAGGGTCCAAAACTCATACATAAGATTCTGTTTCAATGTGCCCAGAAGGGAGCACATAACACCATATATATAAACAAAAAAAGACATCTTAAATTTGGCAGCTAGACGTAAACTTTTGTACGCATTCATTTTGGGAAGGCTGTGTTTGATTTTTTGATTTGATTTTTTTTAAGAATGTCATTTTTTTTAACTTGTTAGTAATTTCTTCAGCTTGCAACATTGTAGCAAAATGAAATATACAGATTGTTTTCCATTATATTATAGGAATGAAGGAACCATATGCCAGTCACCTGCGGAATGCTACTCAAGGAGAATATTTCAGCCTGATGGTACCAGACGAAATCTTTGAAGAAATTGCCATTCAGACTAATTTGTTTGCAGAACAACGAGAAAGAAGCGTAAAGCCTTCGTCACGCTCACATATGTGGAAACCAACTACAAAGGACGAGGTAAAACGATTCTTTGGCCTAATATTATACATGGGTCTTGTGAAGTTGCCAAAAATTAGTCTGTATTGGAGTACAGACCGAGTTTATAGACAAACTTTTACTCCAACTGTCATGAGCCGAAACAGATTCGAGATATTGTTGCAAAATTTGCACCTTACAAATAACGAAACATCTGATCCTAAAGATAGAATAAGTAAAATACGACCTCTCATCGACAAATTAAACGAAAACTTTGAAAAACACTATGGTCTTAAGGATGATGTATGTGTCGATGAAACGCAAGTCCCATTCAGAGGACGTATAATTTTCAGTCAGTACAATTAAAGCAAAATCCCAGGTTATACATGCATTGCAACTGTATGCAGGTAAAAATAATGAGATTTTAAATACCACACCCATAAAAGTTGTGATGTCTTTATGTGACCACATATTAAGTACGGGACATATAGTTGCAACAGATAATTGGAACACTAGTTTGGAGCTGGCAAATCAACTTCACGACAGGGACACTCATTTGGTCAGAACCCTAAGGAAAAATAGAAAAGCTTTGCCTAAAGCAGTCGTAGAGGCTAAATTAAAACCAGGTGAATCGAAAATGAACGTGGTATATGTGTACTAAAATGGAAAGACAAACGGGACGTGTTGATGCTATCAACAAAGCATTCAAAAGGGTTCTCAACTGTTACTAAAAAGGGCAGGACAGTTCGGAAACCAAGGATGATAATAGCCTACAATAAAGCAAAAGGTGCCGTTGATATGAGTGACCAGATAACTGCATATTCGTCGCCTTTACGAAGTTTCCAATGTATATTTACAGCGTGTACATGAAATAAATAAATAAATAAACAGTTAAATGGTACAAGGAATGAGGAATCGAAGTTATTGTAAAAACAGCTGTTGTAAATGGATGGATCATGTATACAGAAAATAAAAAAGTAACTGAAAGTATAGTACACTACAGAAGACAGTTAGTCGAGTATCTGGTAGATTCAGGAATGGATATAACTGAAACCCCCGAAAAAACTAAAATAGCAAAACGACTGATGCACCAGTTGGAAAAACGAGAGGGCAATGTCAGAAACACAAGACGTTTCTGTTCAGAATGCTACAAAAATAACACTGCGAAACTTGGTTATAAAGTTGCCAAAAACAAAACAAAGAAAGTTGTAACACTGCAAAGAATGTCCAAATGAAGCAATTTCTTTGTTTGGCTTGTTTTAACAAGGTTATTCGTTATGTTTAAGTTTTTTCCTTCGACATTTTATTTGATTTTTTTGATAATTTTGATTATTCTAATAAATCTGCTGTAATTTTCATACTGAAGTTGTTTTATTTTTCATTCAACATTTGACCCTTATAGTTCCCATTCTTGTAGGAAATTTTGAAATAAAATTTAGTGCTATTCTAATGAGTAATTCTAAACTATATAAGCTATCCCTATGATCAGTTTTATTCAAATCTGGCTGCCTGATTTAGTGATGAATACATAGACAAGTCAATTTTCACTTATCAGAAACTTCACCTTTATATTATTATATATATACCCAAAACGACTTTAAGGCGAAGACTTGCTACTAAAAAATTGACAAATAACGACGTTCTTGGTCCAACTGGTATACTACTGCCTGAAAACGAAAAAAAGATTGTTGTTAAGGATTTACGCCATCAAGGCAGGCAGTACCGAAAATGGCAAAAAGAAAATGGCAGGTAATGGGTGGTTACAAAGTTTTCTTCGCCGAAACATTGAACTTTCAATTCGGCAGTCAGTAGGTGTCTCTGTGGCCAGGGCATATGTTAATAAATATATCAACCTTTTAGAAGAAGTTTTAAAAGAAAATGAACCTTTCGACAAAGCTGGCTCTATTTTGAATATGGATGAGACAGGCCTGCAGTTAAATAATAAACCGGGAAAGTAGTTGCTGTAAAGGGATCTAAAAGTGTGTCTAACATAACTGCTGGTGAAAAAGGTGAAACCATTTCTGTCATCGCTTACTGCAGTGGAGAAGGTGTTTTTCTTTCACCATATTGCATTTTCAAGGGCAAATAAAAAAACCAGAATTATAAGACGGTATGCCACCAGGATCTGTGGTAACAATGTCACAAAAATCAGCATATGTGAATTCAGAAATTTATTTATTTATTGTAAAGCTAAATACAACGGTTTTTACCACTTACAGTATCTAGACAATGTAATTAGAACTTAAACTTATTTATCACATACAGGAGGCATCACTCTCCTCACTCTCGCAATACATTAGCAGGTTTCTTACAATCTTATTGGTACCATCGACAAAAATATCACACTCAGGTTGCTGATTCAGGAATGCGTTAAGGTCCGTAAGCATGCGACATAGCGGAGACTGCTCATGTGAAACCGTGCGTGTGATCGGCGGGGCGAACAGTTTTCGCGGCTGACATGAGCGTTGCACCAAACATCTATTTGGCATATTCAGGCGACAGAGTTGATTATGAAGCTCATAAACATTGATGAAATTAGGTAAAATTTTAAACAAATGATGGATAGCCCAAGATCTCTACGGACTCTAAGTGAGAAATATTCTTTGATTGGCTGAAGCACCACTTTCTGCCACGCAAACCACAAGGTAAGTGCGTGTTGATCCTTGATGCGCATTCTTCACATCACAGCAATGTGGAAATGTTGGAGTTTGCTGAAGAAAATGGAATCATTTTGGTGTCATTCAACCCATTTTCTCCAGCCGCTCGATTCATTGCTACTAACCCAAGAAGAGAATTAACACGTTTGCAATTTGGTAAGATCCTGGCTTTGGCTTGAATCTACAGCTTCAGTGAGCAATGCAATATCAGGATTCTCAGCAACTGGAATCATACCTTTTAATAAGAATGCTATCCCAGACTATGCTTTTTTTACGTCAGTAAATGAGCATCAATCTGCTGCTACAGTTCAACAGCATCAACCTTCTAAGAAGTCAGCCATTGAACAACCAGATACAGCGACTGTTCAAAAACCATCGCCTAGCGAAACTGTTTCTCCTAAGCCGACGCCAGGAAAGATTATAGATGTAGTCTCCCCAATCCCTATCATAGAAAAAACTGCAAATGTCGGATAAGTCAAGAAAAATAGCAGAAATTTTAAATTCAACTGAAAATATTCCGAATTTAAAAGAAACCCAACCAAAGAAATTGGTTACAAAGAAAAAGGGGACAAAATTTCTAACTTTAAAAGTAACGCAGTAAGGGAACTAAAAGAAACTTATCTACAACAAAAGAAAATTATGATAAAAAGAAACAGAAAAAAGAAAAAAAGCAAAGAAAATTCTGATAAAGAAAGTGAGCAGATTATAACTCTGCGTGATAGTCCTGAAATCACAGAATGGGATGACAATGAATGTGCAGGCTGTGGAGAAAATTATCAGGAGTAAAGATGAATGGCTGTAGTGCACTATGTGTGAACGCTGGGCCCATGAAAGCTGCACCACATATCCCAATATGTGCGAACGATGCGGTGATACAGTAACAAATTGAAGTTTTTATTTCATTTTTCCTTGTTTAACTAAGTTTTTGTTTTGGTTTTGAATGTTTATTTAATTGTTTAAGATGTTTAAATAACTATTTTTCGTTAGGTCCAACTCGCCTGTATAGTATGGGAGAGATGAACCAAGTGTTGTCTTTTTTAAATATTTTTTATTGTTTTTAGAAAGAAGCTAATATTGTGTCATATAACGATAAAAACTGTTTACTATGAATAGTTATTGCAACACTAGAATGTATATTAGTTTTTAAGAAATAATATAGTTATCAAAGTTAGAAAAAATGTGGTCCAACTCTCCTGGTTTTACCCTATATAATGTAAATTAATGCAACATTCACACCATAAACTATATACACATAAGGGTAGAGCGTCATAGTATGAAAAAAAAATTTTTTTTTTAATCGTAGTGGTACTATAATCAAAAGTTGTGTCTATTTATGTATAGGTTTTCTAGAAACAAAATATTTTTCCAATTAGTTAATTAGAAATACTGCCCCAAGTAGCTTAAAGTTCGAGTGATTTAAAAAAAACCGTGTGTTTTTCTACCTTGTGATTTCATCTAGATTTATATTTTTTTAACTAAGAATAATAAATTAACCAGATTAGTCAAGCGATCCTTTTCACGTTGACTTAGATATGCTGCCAGATACATTACAATAGCACGTTTTGGAAATAAAAAATGGTTCAGCTGCCAAATATGATTTTGATAAATGGAAAAGGCATTCTTTTGGGTAAAACATCTCAAAGTTTATTCCAGCATAGCAGAGGCTCCTCTAAAATAAATAATATTATAAAATATTTTTACCCTTTTCAAGCACTCATTTATGCGAAAAAGCGTTCTCGACAGTTGTAGCAATGAAAACTAAGTACAGAAGTAAACTCAATATATAATCTAGATTTAAAAATATAATGTAAAATATGCTAATCCGTCGCATTGATTATTCTTATTATTCTTCTTTTCTTTCTTATTTTTTTTTTATTTTATTTAACATTAAGATATTATAATAAATATTTTTATTACAGAATCTTACTTTTTATTTTTGAACCCGATTACCCCTTATTAGTTTTTTTAACGATTGCGTGGCGAGCTACTTACTCGCTACAGCTTAGTGAGCCGAGGAGGGCGTATGAATTTTCTTTTCTACAGTAGGGGGGCGTGACAAAAAGGAGTTTGGGAACCCCTGGTATATATGATTCCTTATTGCATCAGCGACAAAGGTGTTGATATCTGCCACTAGCTTAGTTCTACGTTTCTTCTTCGGAGTACGCAATATATTATCCGCCGTGCCCGAAGAGTACTTTTCTTTATTAATATTTATTATAGTTCGTTTGCTAACACCAACTTGAACTTTAACAGTCTATTTAACGAAAGCAGTTATTAGATAAAAAACAAATCAAGTAACACTAGAGAATGTGGTATATGCGCACGAAACGACAACAGACGAGTGTGAGCATCACAAAATGGCGGCGCGTCACACTTTCTGGGGTTGCCATTTTTTTTTAATTGCTACTTGCCCCGTCTATTTTTTTTTTTAATTTAACCTATTCTATAAAATAAGAGAATAATTGTAGTTATTGTCCATTGCTATTATATGTTTATATCATATATGTTAATAAATTAAAACGAGTTTTATTGTATTAAAATAGACGATTTTAAATATAACTTTAGGTTTATACGTTGGTATTTTCATTTCTTCGTATGTTTGTAATAACTTTATTGCACAGAAAATAGCATTAAAGTAAATACAAATGAATGCAACGGCGGAATTATCCTATATAGATTTATTTATTTTATTTCTTAATTAGTTTCTTTTTTGTTTGGATTACTTGTTTTGAAACATATAATTAAGTCCAGCACGAACAAGAAACAAGTCATAATAATTGTTTGTTGTTTGTACAATACACAAAGAAATTTACGAGCAGCCAACTTAGATTTAACTTCTAAAATATCGTATTGGATCACATTCACTTAGGAAAAATGCGAATAATTTTTTTTTATTAACCTTTCATTACACCGTGAAATTTTAGTCGTTTTGGACCCATCGTCCAGTGACTCCATTCATGCAACCGAACAAATTTCCCCAAGGAACATAGCTCGAAACATGAAAAAGCAAATTTGGACTTCCCTTAGTTAAGTTAGGTCACGTGATGAGACATTTTGTATGGGACGTCCAAAAATTCTTGGGGAAAGTTGTTCAGTTGCATGAATGGAGACACTGGACGATGGGTCCAAAACGACTAAAATTCACGGTGTTTATATAGTTAAAGGACCATTGTTACTAACAATGAATATGGATTTTATGACTATCCAAAATAAAGAGATTTCTTTATTATTATAACCGAAACTAAAAAAAGACAACCATACATATGTCCTATCATATATCCTGTTCTTTCTCTCAAAGTGGGATAAGCCAATTGTTTTGTCATGCTTATGTATGTAAATTACTTGTGTTTTTGTACATTAAAGACACCCTACAAAAGACCGCAGTCAAATAACACTGTGATGCAGTGTTGTGTTCCTGCTGGTGAGTAGGGTCGCCAGGCTCCAGAGGGGTCGCTGTGCTGATAGCGGACAGGACGGCGACGCGCTCGTGACATCTCCGGTGTTGCAGGCGTTCATAGGCTACGGTAACCACTTACCATCAGGTGGGCCGTACGCCTGTTGTGTTTGCCTACTTAGTTGTATAAAAAAAGATTTTACAAACAAACAAACTCACTCAAATGAGAATCGTTCATGTCAGATTCAACAGATTATGTCAAACGAAACTCATTTAACTCGCCGGTTTGAGTAGATAAAGAAAATCGCCTATTCATCGTGGTTTCCCGCGTAACGGGGAGGACAACTTTTTGTTTTTTGGAAAGAAATACGACCTCAGTCTAATATCATCCTACATTTTACACCCAGCAGTCGTTTTTCGGAACCGCATCACGACCTCCGACGTGATTCTTTTAAAAACTACCAAATAGTAGACAGAGACCGTCATGAATTAATAGTAAACTTTTAAAACTCATACTTTAATCCACACTCCATCCATACTAATGTTATAAAGTCTGTCTGTTACGCTTTCACGGCCAAACCGCTGAACGCTTTATTTAATAGCTATATCTAAAAATGGTCTTAAAATTAACACTGTAACATGTACGTAGCTACAAGAATGTAGTCCTTAATTTGAGGTTATCATTTGGCCAAATTGTCGGTTCAAAATTAGATTAAGATAATTCTATCAGTGGAGACTTAAATGACCTTTAAAACTATATTGTAGAAGCCATGTATTAAAAGTCGATAGTCTTTCAAAAATGTAAAATAAAATAAAAATTCATTGTACGTACCTCTTAATAAATATTCAGCGCCTAAGGTTGACGTCAGGCAGTAAGTAAGTACCACTAAAAAGAGGATGAATAAAGAAAACTTACCTTACTTTATCACAAATTTATTTATTTGTTTATAATTACTTTTTCTTATATCTATATGACGGGCAGATTAAAACTGGTAGCTTTTTCTACCAATAAGTGATGTTGAAATTATGCATTAAGAATAACATAATTAAATTATTCAATATGATTTTTCATTTTTAGTCCACAATACTAAAAGTAAATTTAAAATTTTTCAACAAAAACACTTCGATCAGAAAATGTTAACACTATACAGAATTACTTTAAAACACTAGTCAAAAATTTTGGACTTCCATGCCAGCTGACCAGTAAATATTTGTCGGTTTTCACAATATTTTTCATTGAAATTGATTAAATTTCACGTACTAATTCATCATCATCCTAGCGTGTATTCCTAGTTGCGTCGTCAGCTTACGCTTCGGAGCCCAGGGTACGCTGTAAGTGATGCTCCTAGATTTGGCGGAACTGGTAATTACAATGGAGCGACTGCCGTCTGACCTCGGTAATCCTTTTTATGTTCCGAAGCACGGAGGAGCTCAAGATAGAAAATGCCACTAAAATGGCGACCAATCTAATAGTGGACGCGTCACGTCGTTGCTTGACACGCGCATTTGCTACGGATGCGACTGCGTTAATAATTTTGCACGGCACATTTGTACAGCGCCCCTGGCGGATAGTAAGGTAACAAAGAAGTGCCATATAAAATCTAACCGTGGTCGCTAACGTCTGAGTTGGTAAATCTCATAGTAAACCGCAGCCTGCAATACTAGAAGTATCACGGGCACGTTGCCGACCCTGCATAACCCATACATTCATTCGCAATATTATAAGTGTTTCACGGCCAAACCGCTGAAGGGATTTTAATTTAATTTGGTATGAATATAGTTGAAAACCCGGGGTCAAACAGGCTACTTTTGGACTCAGGCGGAGCTGCTGGAAACAGCTAGTAATGTAAAGCCCGACCAGAAAAATTAAAACCCTGCATTGGCGTCGCCACTTATCGCCTTTAGGTGGCGTTGTATGTGTCATGTCAACAACAAAATTGACAATGTCATATATTAAAATAGAAATGAATCCTTCGTTTTTATTCGCGTCAAATATGATAACATCTTTTATATCACTTTTTTTCTCATCACTATGAATTATTTTTGCCATTTTGATAAATAAATAGTTGGAAATAATCACAAAATACACAACGTCCACTCGTGCTTTTTTTTTTGGCAGATGGCGTTGAGATGACGGAATGATACGTGAATGAGTTGCCAGTTAAAGAAATTAGTTTCAATATTTTTCCGCTATATGGCGAAGGCAGCTATTTTCGTGGTCGGGCTGTATATGCAGGTTAAGTTAGATCGTTAGAAGGAATATCATCCTGCGCCACTTCAGCAACCTCGGCCGCTAAATCGGCGAACTTCGCCACGTAATCGACGCTCGATTCAGCCATCAACGATTGCAGTTGTGAATCCACCTGTAAATTTAAAAAAACCATAATAAATATAATAGAAATAAAGCCGCCATCACTTTTTAAGTCAACCTGTTCGCAAAAATCTACTTTTATAAAATTTTGCAATAAGTGGCGCTATTTATAAATGTAGACTACTGATTCAAATATTAGTGTAGTGCTCACTACAAAAAAAAAAACTAAATTCATCACTGTGTACTACAAATAAATTGTAAATGTTAGTCTCGCTTCAACTCGAGAACGGCTAGACCGATATGGATAATTGTTTTTGGTTTTAAAATATTTGTACAATCTGAGAAGGTTTAAAAGGTTTAAAATAAAAAGAAATTGCAGAGAATGTTGTAAAAATAACTGTGTTATTTTCCTATACAAATTATTCGTGCTATGTACATAGGCATGACGAATAATTTTCGATTTCATGTTTAAATGAATCACTTTAATAGGCACATTGGTAAAAAACACGTAGGTAAAACTTAAACTAACTGAGATATGACGAAGTTGACGTGCATTTTGGACGACACCAAACGCTCTACTATACTAATGAATACCTAGCGGTGACGTCACACCTAGATAATTTGCAAGGGCGAGACTAAAATTTGTTCGAAAACTACTTTAAAAATTGCGTTTATGTAAATAGTTCCTAAATGAAAATTTCTTTAATTTTTATGTGTTCATATCGTTTATAATATAATTTTTTGGTAATTTTATATTTTTAAAATTGACTTTCCCATCGATTTTTATATTGATAAATAAAATCGCCTGTGCAAAATTTCAACGTGAAAATTACAACAATGAGCTTAATTAAATACATGTATGCTATTATGCCATCACATTCATTTTCCAATTCTTGAACCTTGTCGTCTACCCAATTATACTCAATACAGATGAATTGACAAGGCGGTACCAAGTTTCTTAGAACTCAACTAATTACTATTTTTATTTTACCTCGAGCTTTTGTCTTAGGATAATCAACAAAATAGGTAAACTAACCTGCAATTCGGGCTGCCTCGCCTCCAAATGTCCCAGAAAGCTGCTCAGCGAGAAATCCTGTACGGAACCCTCAGGCCAGCAGTCCGCGTCGCGTAAAAGCCGAGACGGGGATAGTGACATCGATTCCGTCGGCAAGAACTCTGTTATACACGTAGAAATATTAGTATTATACACGATTTCATTTTCTGTATGTTTCCAAAATAAATTATTTTCTTTCTTTCTTTCTTTAAATTTATAATTATCGCCACACTCAAAATCGTTAATGACTAATTAAGTATTTATTTATTTTAACCTTTTTTGCGTTTAATACAAATGTATTTCAGTAGTCTCATTTAACAGTTGACAACAATTTGACATTAGTTTTTTTAATTCTCATATTACGAGTGAGGAGGCAAAGAAGTAAATGGACATGGTAATTTTTCTAGTTAACTTACTTAATATTTTTTTATTAATTGAATTAATTGTTTTTGAAATTTTCATCTATTCCCTTTTATTAAAACTAATAAACGTACGTGCAATATCGGATCTAGTTATATCCGTCTTTGTCACTCCCGCCGCCGGTGTATCTTCCGTCTCTTTCTCGCCCTTACATTTGTCTCTGATTGCGGATGGACACGAAACCGCATCGGATTTCACGTCGGACGAATCCAATTCGTCTTTAGGTTCCAATTGATCTAAACAAGAAATATAATAAACCCTCCCTCCTGGACATGACAATACAATATAATTTTATTGCCCACTTAAGAAATCATCTACAGAAATCATAACATTGTTAACAATATGGAGCAAAGGCGGACTTATTGGTAAGCAATCTCTTCCAGCCAACCTTTGTAAAATATGAGAAAATGATGTAAGAGTGGGCTCAGTAGAATAAAAAATAAAAATAATGTCTACTGTATAATAGATAAATCAACACAGACATAGATATAATTTGAAAACAAGGTACAGTCACTAATAAGAAATACAAATAATATATATTCTACACACCTTGAAGGGACAGAAAAGGACTAGCTCCTTAATCTGGCTCTTAAAACTAGTAATAGTTTGAGCCATGCGTATCAATAGGCAAAGCATTCCACAGGCGAACAGCCCGTACCGCAAACGACTTGGAGTAAGACGCAGAAGAGTGGGTTGGAGTTTTGAGAAGTAGGTCATTAACACTGCGCGAAGGACGGTTTTGACATGATTTCAGAAAAATAAACGCTCGATTAGATAATTAGGAGTACAAGGAATAAAGAGAACTGAGAATAGGAGTAGAAGGATGTGATAGTAAATGACCTGCCATGGCTTACATGGAAGTTTTTAAACAGACTCCGGACTCTCGTAAGCCGAAGCGAGGAAAAGATGTTCAGGTGGGGCTGGATGTACTGGTCGGAGGTTCCCTGCCGGTGCGGTGTCTCTCCACAAACCATGACGCATCTCCTGTCCTGTTCTACGTGCCTGTGGCCTGCCAGCCACCTGCACGCTCAGGGACCTCTATGAAGCCACCGACAATGCCTTGTCGGTGGCGGAGTTTTGTTACTCTGAAGTTTGATAACAGCCAGAGTCGACTCGCAGAGAAAAAGAAGAATATAATAATGATTTCTTATCTTTTCGCGATTATTATATAATAAACTATTTAGTACGTATCGCATTTATTACTTACTAACTGTTTCCCGCAGCTCCGCCTGCGTCAAAAAGTAGCCCATGTTTGACCCCGGGTCTTCAACTACATTCATACCAAACTTCATCAAAATCCATTCAACGGTTCGGCCGTGAAAGCGTAGCAGACAGTTCTTTCGCATTTATAATATTTATAATGAATGAATGAATGAATTCTTTATTTGATTACTAAAACACACACACATTATATGATTATATGAATTTATTTACATCGAACGTTTCAAACAGTTTAGTTTTCCCGCTATAATGAACGCTGTTAAGTGTTTGAAACATTACATTAATATAAAAACCGTATTATAATAGATTAATTAAAGAAAATATAATATTGATGATGATCTATAGATAGAGACAAAAAAAAACATTTTTTTTAACATTTAAATTCACAGTTTTTTGAAACCCGCCTCTGTTTTTTCAAGACCACTATATGACAGCCAGAACCTACGGCCTAACGTGTCTTACGAATAAGAGAATCTTTATTATCAGACAGTAAGACGATTCAAGCCTGCAATGACCTAGTCGAACCGGAAAAAACAAAAACAAAACATGCTTCTCATGGAAATCGAACCCACGACCTCTGTGTCTACAGATGAACGCCAGAAGCACTGGACTACATAAGCGGTAGCGGCGAAACTAGCGAACATCCTTCTTTAAGATTTTCACTTTTTAGTGTTAAATAAATAAATAAATATTTTTAAAAACTTTTTCTTTTTTAAAGTTAATAATTCTAGCACCGATAGGGCCGAATGGCGAAGAGTTTCAATAAAACCTTTTTTTTACCTTCAGCATGAGGTTCAGCACCATTCGCAGCGGCCAGTGTCGCGATGGGTGACCGGTCGCCGTCTTGGAAGTAGAACTGCCCGTTGGAATCGCTGAGCACGTAAAAGAATGACATGCTATGGAGAAACATAAAGAATAACTCTAAAATAGAGAGGGGGGTTTCTTGGGACACGCCCCTTCCTTAGGATCCCCCTTTAGAATTAGGGGTTTATGTATGTATTCGTACATACATACACCCCTACTTACATACATTTTAGAGTTACATACATACATTTACATGAGAAGATTGTATAGGTATGGTACCAGTGGGTCATCCCAGGTACCGATGAAGGGATAGAGTATGTAAAGATCATAGAACCTTGTAGGGATCTCCCTACAAGACACCAGGGTACACTGCATACAACAGCGGCGAGCACGATACCTATTACGCCTACTATGATTGGGTCGCGTACGCACACGTAGTTAATGTGTGTGTTACTCTTAGGGCTGGTTATTAAACGTATTTACATCATAGTCGTCGCAGCGACCGGGCGGTTGAAGCCACATCCTAGCATTATTTTCTCGATTTTATCAAAAATCTGTGCGGTGAGGTGCGGTATCTGTTTCGGGTGGAAGGGTGTAAATATCGGTCATGTACGTTAATGATTTCGTACTAGGAGACATTTTAGAACTATATAAGAACTGCCGGTTAGAATTGCTGAACACTTAAAAGAAGGACATGCTATGGAGAAACATAGAATAGCTCTAGAATAGAGAGTATGGTGTCTTGAGTCACTTGGAATAAAACATACAGTTCTAGATCCTTACAAACCCCCAGGGGCTTAGACAAATACATAATTTAAACAAGGAGGACGTCCAATAAACATCAGCCGGCCACATTCGCCATATTGCGGAAAAATATTGGAACTTATATCTTTTGCTGGCAACGAGGTATTTATGTTAACATTCGGTCATCTCATTGTAATCTGCTAAATAAAGATAAGAGTGGACGTTGCGTACTTTGTGATTATTTCCTACTATCTATTATAATTATAAAAATGGCAAAAATAATTCATGTCCGTCTTGGGATGCGATAGGTAAACAACGACTTACTCAGAATTAGCGTTGGGCGGAGGCTTCGGCAGTATTTTGGGCGGCGCCGGCGGAGTATTTGGAACTATCTTCACTGGTATGAGATCTGATAGAAAAAGATGTCAGTGAATTATGTAAAAAAAAAAATAATAGTCAAGATTTTTAAGTAGTGCATGTTATATTTATTTATAAGTACACATATACTTATAACAATTGGCGGAGTTAATGCCAAGAGCATTCTCTACCAGTCAACCATTGGGAGAAACGGAAAGATAGTTTGGCGCAAAAAAATTAAGGGGGAAAAATGTATTACTTATAGAGCAAATGTTATATAGCGGTGCGCAGTGAACTTTATAGCTTACTAACACCTACTAGCTACTTGTGTTTGACAAAATAAATGATTGATACTTTTTTTTTTTACTTTTTAAATAAATACATATATTTGTTTTGTAAAATTTTAATTTTGTTGCAACAAAGTGTATTTGTATTGTATATGAATGTTAGTTAAGCAAGCTCTATTGAAACTGACGCGAATCCCGCGCTTCTTGGGGGACGTTCATAGAAATAAGAATACATAGAAGTGCCATTAGCGGACCTGTTAACTTTGGCACACGCTACGGCACTTCTACCGATTCTTATTTCTGTGGGCGTCTTTCCAGTCGCGCGGGATTAGCGTCAGTTTGAATGGACCTTTATACGCAATGATGGTGATGAATGCTACAATCTACACCATGGAGCAATTATAAAGAGGAGATGCCGTAATAAGCGTTTTGTAAAGTATTTGTTCAGCTACACGGGGCGGAAGACAGACGTGCGACATTCTTGGTTTCGGCCGTGGCTCCAACCATGGAGCACGAGCAATGACAAGGTCAATGTCGCCAATGATCACATCACTGCGCCATTTCCAACGGCATCTCCTCTTGGTCCACGATGTCCACTCACTGTTAGGCGGCGGTAGTTTAGGCATGAGTGGCAGTAACCGCTGCACTACAACACGACGCGACGGCCCGCGCGGTCGGCCTCGACGCCAGCGCGGCACACCTGACAGATTCAACGGTGCCTCTGCGGATGTCTGATGGGATAATAAATCCGGTCAAGTACGAGTCGCGAGTCCGACGCACGAAGAGCTTTATACCATTATGTGTAAAAATTGCAAAAAATCGTGTATGTTGTATGCCCCTTAAAATACACCGTGAAATTTTTGTCGTTTCGGACCCATCGTCCAGTGACACCATTCATGCAACTGAACAGCTTTCCCCAAGATATATGGGGTCGAAATATGGAGTAAATTCTTGGACCTCCCATACAATATGTCTCATCACGTGACGTTACTTACTATGGGAAGTTCAAATTTGTTTTTCATGTTTCGAGCTATGTTCCTTGGCGAAATTTGTTCGGTTGCATGAATGGACTCACTGGACGATGGGTCCAAAACGACTTATATTTCACAGTGTATACTTGTATCTAGTTTTATCTTTAGTCTTTAAAATGTATGAAAAATTCAACTGTGTGATTATTACGTTTCATTTATGAGACTGGTGACAGACTGACGAACGGACAGCGGAATCTTAAATAATACGTAAGCCCATTACGATAAGCGCGAAAATTTTACGCTTTTGGTCAATAAACCCTATTAAATTCTAGTGTCTAATTCTTTAAAACAGTAAAAAAATGCTGATTTACACGAAATTAGTAGCTTTAGCTACGTTACGAAACTTTACCCACAAAAAAAATCGTGTCTATGAACGGAATAGACAATTCGCTACTGGACAGTCAGCACTGGATCTGTGTTAATCGAGCCTTACAGTATGTATTTCTTCTAGCGCCGGTGGCATCGCGGCGAAATTCGCCGTGGCGAATTCCCCCGTAGCCAGACTATTAGCCTCTGATAAAGTTGGTCCTTTAACCGCCAAATGGCAGCAAAGACAGACGGCTTAACGTGCCTTCCACGAGATATCATCTTTATAAGTCAATCAGGTAATTCAAGCCTGCAATGTCCTAACGAAAACACTAAACAATGTATTCTTCGGTAAGAATCGACTCTAAAACCTTCCGATCCACATATTTAAAAAACCTTCCCCATTGTGGGCTAGTAATGAATTGATATGTAGTTTATTTACAAATTGAAGCTATTTCTGAGCGAGTTGAAACAGTTTTTTTTATACAACTAAGTAGGCACACAGGCGTACGGCCCACCTGATGGTAATTCGTTCGTTTCAGCCGCAATCAGTCCACTGCTGGACTTGGGCCTCCCCCGAATTGAGGGGTTGTCACCATACTCGCCACGCTTGGCAGACAGGTTGGCGAGCGCAGTTTCAACGGCTTATTGTACTTCCGACGCTGCTGCCCATCGGAAGTATTCTTAGTTTTATTTATTTAAGTTTATTAAGAAAACCAACAGCATTACATATGTATAAATTTAAAATTATAAACTTATTCTAAAATAAAGCCAATAAAAGGTTTCCCTGTCTACGGCACTTAAGTCACGCACTTAGGCTAGGGAAGGGTGGGATGTGGTTGGGTTTGGGGAAAGGATGAGGTACAAGGATGCTACTGACTCGGACGGACATGGGTTGACTCAGTAGCAGCTCCAGTAAGTCGGGCTCGCGTACCCGTGTGCTATGTATCCAAGCCATCGGACAGATGCTTGGAAACAACACCCCTGACTGTTATGTATCCAAGCCATCGGACAGATGCTTGGAAACAACACCCCTGACTGTTATGTATCCAAGCCATCGGACAGATGCTTGGAAACAACACCCCTGACTGTTATGTATCCAAGCCATCGGACAGATGCTTGGAAACAACACCCCTGACTGCTATGTATCCAAGCCATCGGACAGATGCTTGGAAACAACACCCCTGACTGTTATGTATCCAAGCCATCGGACAGATGCTTGGAAACAACACCCCTGACTGTTATGTATCCAAGCCATCGGACAGATGCTTGGAAACAACACCCCTGACTGTTATGTATCCAAGCCATCGGACAGATGCTTGGAAACAACACCCCTGACTGCTATGTATCCAAGCCATCGGACAGATGCTTGGAAACAACACCCCTGACTGCTATGTATCCAAGCCATCGGACAGATGCTTGGAAACAACACCCCTGACTGCTATGTATCCAAGCCATCGGACAGATGCTTGGAAACAACACCCCTGACTGCTATGTATCCAAGCCATCGGACAGATGCTTGGAAACAACACCCCTGACTGCTATGTATCCAAGCCATCGGACAGATGCTTGGAAACAACACCCCTGACTGCTATGTATCCAAGCCATCGGACAGATGCTTGGAAACAACACCCCTGACTGCTATGTATCCAAGCCATCGGACAGATGCTTGGAAACAACACCCCTGACTGCTATGTATCCAAGCCATCGGACAGATGCTTGGAAACAACACCCCTGACTGCTATGTATCCAAGCCATCGGACAGATGCTTGAAAACAACACCCCTGACTGCTATGTATCCAAACCATCGGACAGATGCTTGGAAACAACACCCCTGACTGCTATGTATCCAAGCCATCGGACAGATGCTTGGAAACAACACCCCTGACTGCTATGTATCCAAGCCATCGGACAGATGCTTGGAAACAACACCCCTGACTGCTATGTATCCAAGCCATCGGACAGATGCTTGGAAACAACACCCCTGACTGTTATGTATCCAAGCCATCGGACAGATGCTTGGAAACAACACCCCTGACTGCTATGTATCCAAGCCATCGGACAGATGCTTGGAAACAACACCCCTGACTGTTATGTATCCAAGCCATCGGACAGATGCTTGAAAACAACACCCCTGACTGCTATGTATCCAAACCATCGGACAGATGCTTGGAAACAACACCCCTGACTGCTATGTATCCAAGCCATCGGACAGATGCTTGGAAACAACACCCCTGACTGCTATGTATCCAAGCCATCGGACAGATGCTTGGAAACAACACCCCTGACTGCTATGTATCCAAGCCATCGGACAGATGCTTGGAAACAACACCCCTGACTGTTATGTATCCAAGCCATCGGACAGATGCTTGGAAACAACACCCCTGACTGCTATGTATCCAAGCCATCGGACAGATGCTTGGAAACAACACCCCTGACTGCTATGTATCCAAGCCATCGGACAGATGCTTGGAAACAACACCCCTGACTGCTATGTATCCAAGCCATCGGACAGATGCTTGGAAACAACACCCCTGACTGCTATGTATCCAAGCCATCGGACAGATGCTTGGAAACAACACCCCTGACTGCTATGTATCCAAGCCATCGGACAGATGCTTGGAAACAACACCCCTGACTTAGTTAATAATTTAATTTAAAATTCTATTCTGTGAAATAAAATCATCAACTTACATCCGGATTAGTTTTAGGAGCAATAGGCGTCGGGTGGCGAAACACGACAGACGTCGGATCTTCAGGCCGGGATAACGGATTGCCCACGCCCAGTTGTTTTTGATGCTGAAACAAGAAAAAATGTAAATTAATGCATATTTTTTAAGTAAAGTTCTTAACGGATCTGCCAGCGCTGGATCCGTCTTAATATTAAAAGGCTGTTGTTGAATAAGGGAGATAAGTCCGCCTTTGTTTAAGTTAGTATCAAGATGTATAATTTAATGTTTGTGAATGGTACAATGAAGAGTATATCTATTTATCTATCTAAGGGTCGATCAAATCTTTCGTATCCACAAGTAACTAAACTAAGCATAAGATATGGAGGGCAGACATTTTTATTCTAGGAACAGGATCCTTGTACCGGAATTATACGTGGATTATTAGTATATTCTAAGATTTACTCTGTGGTGAAATGTAAACTTCATAACACGAGAGTAATTTGCGTCCTTGGAATATAACTTAAACGAGTTCAATGAAATTGGTCCTAAGAGGACCTTTTTATTCTTTTGCATCCTAACGTGTATTCCTAGTTGCATCGTCAGCTTACGCTTCTGGAGCCCAGGGTACGCTTTAATCATGCTCCTAGATTTGGCAGTACTGCTTATGTTTTATATTACATTGGAGCGACTGCCGACTGACCTCCGTAACGCTTTGTTTTAGTAGGGAAACCAGACCAATAGGATCACGATGTTCTTTACCGACCACTAAATGGCAGTCGGGACCAAAACGACTTTACGTGCCCTCCAAAGCACGGGATCATCTTTATTATCAGACAATCGGGTGATTCAAGCCTGCAATGTCCTAACCAAACTGGAAACAACAAAGTATGCTTCCGACGAATGCCTTAACCACTGGACCACAAAGGCAGTTAACCACTTGCTAAAATGGCCGAAATGAATTTACCTGCTTCCGTTGCGGACAAACATGTCCACATTCGCATCGGGATATACCGCTGCAGACCGGCACGTGCGGATTTCCTGCCAATGCTAGGAGACGTTTCAGTCTGAAAAATAAACCAAATGTTATAATTTTTAGAGACTTCGCGACACCCAACCTGGGTTAATGTACCTGCAGCTACTAAAATGTCAAAATCTTTTTTATCACGTACATTTTAGCGAGAAATAAATAAATAAATAATTAAACTATGTCATTTATTTTGTTCGATCATTTAATATAATAAAAATTATTAATAATTAGATTTGTTCAGTTTGTCAAAATCACAATTAAAAAACGAGTTTGTCAAGTTACATAAAAGATAAACTTGATGTTTCACAATTTTTCTTCTTCTATGATTATTTTTGTAAATACTAATTAAGTACTACATAGCACACTTTATGCATGCATGCTTTCATTAGCAAGGAAACAATCAACAGATGTGTTTGTAATGTACACTGCGATTGTGGAATGATTGTGCCATGGTTTTATCAATATGATGATAGAGATAGGTAATGATCTAAAATTAAATGTTAGCTATTCTCGAGTCCAGAAATCAATCTGTGTTGATTATTGCTTCTGTACTATCCATACTAATATTATAAATGCGAAAGTCTGCCTGTCTGTCTGTTACGCTTTCACGGCCAAACCGCTGAACGGATTTTGATGAAATTTGGTATGTATATAGTTGAAGACCCGGGGTCAAACATACTTACATACATACATACATACTTTTTGACGCAGGCAGCTGCGGGAAACAGCTAGTATTAACTATAAAATAATAGCCGTCTTAATAAAAAAAAGTTAGACGTCTGTACAATATGTGTCGAAAATAAAAAGATACCATAAAACTTATAGTCTAAAGTTAAACAGGGTATAGACATGGTGTTAAGCTATGTTGAACAATAGTCTAAGAGTACTTTAGCCTATAGAGAAACGTAGTTTTATACTAGAATTTTTTTTAGACATTTGTCTAACAGATGCCTAACTTTTTGTACGGGAGTAGATCATCGGATGTGCACCTAAATTTGAATCCCTTCACTTGTTGATCATATTACATTTTTTAGTACATTTGAATCCACCGAACGGTGAAATCAAATGTGCTCCTAGGACTGGTGGATCGTAGAGTTGGATCTAAGTGGAAAGAGGAAGGTTCCTTCCCTGGCTGCTCATTGTATGATTCGTTTTATAAATTTTCAAAACAATTTCATCCAACATCTACTGTATATAAGGAATGGACTCTTAGTCGACTTTTTGCCAACTGAAGACAAAAAAACTAAAGTTCCTTGTACTAAAGTTTTTCGAAACCGATTCTCAGCCTTCGATATGGTGATGTCGTCACAGTTCCAATAAATATTTAACTGAAATGTATGCAAATAAAGTCTGTCTCAACGGAAAAATTACCATTGTTTACATTCTTGTCTTTTTCCATTGAGATAGGACTTTACTAATATTACCTGTCTCCCATTAACGCAAGCCCAGCGTTGGACGTCGGATTTAGTGGCAGTGGTCGGTTGATCAGTTTGCTGACCAGTTTCAATGACGAGTTAACCGAAGACTTGTGCTCTGGCGATGCTAATTGTTCCCCTGATATGAAAAGCAAAAAGTTAAAATATTACACAAAAAAAATTAAAAGAAAAATAGTAGCAATCACTACTGGGTTACCAGTAATAATGTTATCGGTTGTATATACAAACTTCTTCTAAGGGGCGTCTCTTCTAACGCGTTAGTTAACGAAGCTTGTTATATTCCATCTTATTTTTAGCTCCGCGAAACAGCTCAGCTGAATTTCTTCCTTTCCGCCATTCTCTTCCCAAGATACAAACAATCATAAACTATATAAAATTTGCGACATGATGGCGGTTCCAAAGTTGGCTATTCGTATTCGCCTATTTGTGTATTTGACATAAAACTGCGACTGACGACTTCTTCTTCTTCATCAGTCCCTCAGTACTCTACATAAACCATTGCTGTGCCATATCCGGGAGGATGGTACAGGAATGGCCTATGTGAGTTATTGGTGTTTTATTTTTATTTATTTTTTATAACATAATCATAAGTATTATTAACAAATATGAGTCATTGTTACTTGTTAAATAAATAAATTATTCATTCATTCATTCAATGCTGAGGTTCGCGACTACAAATGTATCCAGTTTGCACGATCGGCAGTGCTATGGACCGCATTATACAAGCTGCCTCCAGTCGCGCTCTTCACGATATCCACCCATCTAGCTGGAGATTTTCCTCTGGCACGTTTCCCTTCAATTTTGCCCAGGATTACACTATTACACTAACACTTAGATCAACTTATTTGGCCGGGTATTGGACTTACGGTTCCTCTCATCCCCTGATAATCCATCATTGCTGTCCTGTCCAAAGCCGTTCTTCGGCGACAATATATCCGTGTCGCTCTCGCGTTTGTCACAATCTTCTACCGAGCTGTCTGTGCCCTTTTCTGTTGGTTTGTCCGTTTTGTCTGGCGTCTTGTCTGTTTTCCTGTGTCAATGAAATTTATTAAAGGTTAAGCCTTAGAAAGAACCAACTTAAAGTGTAATCCGACAAATGCGAATTCTCCAGACACGAAGTAACTTATTTAGGACATATAATTTACAACGACAGAAAAAGAAACCTAATCCTGAAAAAATCAAAGCCGTCAAAGACTTCTCAGTTCCTAAATCCTGCAAAGATATCAAAGCCTTAATCGGATATTACCGTCGATTCATTCCTAATTTCAGTAAAATTACAAAACCTCTGACGTCACTATTCTAAAGATCTGCCGATTGCATATGCCTCTCGTACTCTAAACAAGTCGAATCTAATTATTCTACGATAGAGCGTGAATTACTTGCCATCGTATGGGCTGTGAAGCATTTCCGGCCTTATTTGTTTGGTAGAAAGTTTAAGATCGTGACCGATCATAAACCACTAACTTGGCTTTTCTCAATAAAAGACCCAGGCAGTCGCTTAGTCCGTTGAAAGCTCAAACTCGAAGAAATCGAGTATAAAGTAATCTACAAAGCTGGTAAAAATAATACCAATGCCGACGCGCTCTCACGCCCTGTGATACTTATCACAAATCTTATTGACTTAACTAATGACGACGAAAGTACAACTCAAGGTCCAATTTATGACCTCAACGATGATTACCTAGACATTAATTATCAATATTTCTTAGAACTCCGGTCACAGAAATTAGATACTCCGAACATTCAAGAATCCCCTGATCGACTTCTTGACGGCCGTCACAAAAACATTCTTGTACCCATATCGTGTCAACTTTCCGATGAAAACGATCACTACAACGAAGCTGTTAGTATGTATAGTAAGAGTATCAAAATGTTTTTAGACCTCTTTATAAGCTACTACTAACGCCATCTAGTAAGTTAAGAACTAAGTTCTAAATCTATAGGCAATTGTGCAAAAATGATGGTGCATTTACGTCAAATTCAATGTCAACAAGAAGACAGTGACAAATAAAATCAAATTAAATAATTTATTTGTGAAAACATAGGTATATATGAACATGCAATTGTTACAGAATAATAGGGAGCGCTATGTTTTGCCATTAAAGTATGGCAGATTCAACAACAACAAAAGAAGTTGTTTGTTACAAATGTAAAGGCAGCGGTCATTATCGAAATCAGTGCCCGTTATTGAAGAAAACCGCTAATAAATGCGTTTTCAATGTTGTTTTTATATATGGAAAATTCAACAAGACGGAATGGTACGTCGACAGTGGTGCGAGTGCGCATATGACAGTAAACAAACACTGGATTAAAAACATGAACTTAACACCTACGTGTCTACCAGAAATCGTTGTTGCTAACGAATCAAAAGTATCAGTTGATTGTTCCGGAGATGTGGACATTATTTCAGATTTAGAATGTCACATAACTGTAAAATATGTGCTATGCGTGCTTACTTTGACAACATACTTGTTATCCGTATGCGAGCTTATCAATAATGGAAACAATGTTGTATTTGATAAAAAAGCATTGTTATATTTATGACAGAAGTAATGCTTTATTTGCGATAGCAGATTTAACTGATGGTGTCTACAAGTTAAGGCTCAAGTACCCGAGTTCAGTGTTGGCAGCTCCTGCAGTAATCGGACGATTGTGGCACAGAAGGCTAGCGCATATTAATAGTCAGGATTTAAACAAAATGAAAAATGGCATTGTAGATGGGTTGTCATATGATGGTTTGTTTGATATATCTAAAGCCGATTGCACTACCTGTTGCGAGGGAAAGCAGATGAGGTTACCATTCTCTCATAAAAGTGAAAGAAGTATTGAGCCATGTCATCGCATACACAGTGATTTATGTGGACCAATGGAGGTAAATTCCTTGAATGGCAGTAAATATTTTATGTTATTTATAGATGACTACAGTCGAATGACTTTCATTTATTTTCTGAAACAAAAATAAAGCATTCAATAAATTTAAGGAATTTAAATCTATGATAGAAAACCGACAAAGAAAAATATAAAGATATTTCACACCGATAATGGACTTGAATACTGCAACAGAGAATTTGAGAATTATTTGAAATTATGTGGTATTATTCATCAGAAAACAAACAGTTACACACCTGAACAAAATGGCGTCTGTGAGAGAGCTAATCGCACAGTGGTTGAGAAGGGCAAATGTTTTTACTATATGATGCAAAGTTGGACAAGAGATTTTGGGCAGAGGCAGCCAATACGGTTGTTTATCTAAAAAATAGATCCATTGTGTCAGGAGTACCGAAAACCCCTTATGAACTGTGGCATGGGTCAAAACCTGACTTAAGTCACATCAGATTATTTGGAAGCAAGGTGATGGTACATGTTCCCAAACAGAAGCGCCTCAAGTGGGATAAAAAGGCTACACAGCACATTTTAGTTGGATATGGAGAGGATGTGAAAGGATACAGGTTGTATAATCCTGACAAAAACACTATTATCACCAGCAGGGATGTCATTATAATGGAAGGTGAGATAGATGATATTACAACCAATGAGGCTATATGGATATCACATGTTGGGACAGCACAGCATAGTGTGGAGACACCAGATATCAATGATGAGAAGGAGAGCAATGATTCAGTGGGGGCATCCTGTGTTCCAGAAATAGATAATCAAAGTGACAGCTCTTCAGATTCTTCAGTATACACTGATGGTGAAGATACACTCTACAAACCTCCACCAAGTAAAGTGCAGGTGCAGGAAGTCTATACATCGGTTCCAGAGCCAGATCCTGATGTAAAAACAAAGCGTCTAAGGAAACATCCTGAGAGGTTCGGATTCAGTAACTTGTGCGTATCCAGTACTGTTTCAGCGTCTGAGGAGATTTCAGTCTCAGAGGCTCTTGAGGGGCCTGAAAAGGAGCAGTGGAGGCGTGCCATGGCAGAGGAGTTACAGTCATTCGAGGACAATGCTGCCTGGGAGCTTGTCCAAAACCCTGGTGATGTGTCTATAGTGAAGTGTTGTTGGGTGTTCGTAAAAAAGTTTGATGTGGACAATAATGTGCGTTATCGGGCTAGGCTTGTAGCTAAAGGCTTTACCCAGAAGCCCGGTGTAGATTATACTCTTACTTTTGCTCCTGTACGTTTCGTCATTCTACTCTTAGATTATTATTTGCTCTTAGTGTTATTTTAATTGACAAACTACCTAAACATGGGGTTAGAGGTAATGTCTTAAATCTTCTAAGGTCATATTTGTTTAATAGAAATCAGGTTACTCAAGTAAAGAGACTTTGTTTTAACTCTAAATATGAAAAAACGTACACATCCGACTGCAAAGAAGTAATATGGGGTTCCCCAAGGTAGTGTCTTCCAACATATGTCGACCATCCAATGGTACTGTTTGCAGACGATAGCACAATTATTTTTGAATGCTACGTTTGAGAATGAGATAGATTTAACGTTAAATCAAGTAATAGAATGGTTAAATAAGAATAATTTACTAATTAACTTGACGAAAACTAAATTTATGTCTTTCAGTCAATGAAAAAATAAACATAAATTGGATATTGGTCATTCGGGAATGTCAATTGCAGAAACACCGGTAGCTAAGTTCCTTGGTTTGCATATTGATGATAATATGGCTTGGAAGACTCACCTTTCACACATCTGCAAAAAGCTGAATACATTCGCTTACGCACTGTACATGTTAAAAAGGTCAGTAAACAAGACGGCACTTCTAACTGCTTACCACGGCTATGTGGCATCATTATTAAGATACGGCATCATCTTTTGGGGAAACTCACCAGGTAAAGAAATAGTATTTAAAGCACAAAAGAAGTGTATAAGGTCTATGTGGAATTCGACCAACTGAATCTTGTCTGCCGCTTTTCAAAAAATTTAAAATCTTTACTTTGCCTGCTATGTATATTTATGAAATATCAGTCTTTGTAAAGTATAATAAATATAAATAAATTTGAATATATTAATTCTACTCGTGACGGCAATAGGCTTAGACATACGACGCACAAAACTGCTATGTTTAGTGCAAGTGTTCTTGGCATGGCAACTAAAATATTTAATAAGATTCCCAATGCGATACGAAGTCTTAATGTAAATGAATTTAACGAACGCCTCAAGAAATTCTTGACTGAAAAATGTTATTATACTGTAAATGAATTTTTAAATGACAAATTTAATTTGGACATAATTGTTTAATAACTGACATGAATATACTTTAGGATAATTAATTTATAATGACTATTTAGAATAATTCAGATGATAAATTGAGAATACTTAAATTGTAATATACTTGTTTAAGAATTTGCACACCTTTATCGGTAAAATGTATATGGGAACATTATATTATTATTTAACAAGACATGTAATATCTACATTTTATGCAAATAAATAATTTGATTGATTGATTGATTGATTCTCGCCTCAGGGAGATCGTCCTAAGGGCTGGAGCTGCGGCGAAGGCAGCAGAAGACACCAAGCGGCGCAAGTATGTTTCTCTCAATAGTGAGTAGGGGAGAAGTGGCATGAACGGGGCACGTATTGAAAGGGACCTTGAAATAACCGGTAAAATATAAACAATTTCGAGACAACACTATTTATGGCGTATAGCAACCTTGATGCAAGTTCATTCGCGGCTAACTTCATACTCCTGTCATTTCAAACATGGCGGATTTTTGCGAGTGTTGTAAATGGGATTGAATAGTATTTTTTCTGTTATAATTGTAAAACGTTTCATCGAGTGTCACTTTTTAAGATAGTCTGAACATCCATAGATACGAGAACACAAGTACAGTGAACTTTAATTTAATATTGTAGATTTTACGGCTATGTTTTAAATTTTTGTATGATATTTATGAAAGGGACATAACAAACGTTTATGATTGGGACGTCCCTTTTATAACTGTCCCTTTCAAAACTGATATTTTTCGCTAGGTTTCAAATTAACATTTAACTTCTTTTTTAGATTAAAAATGCCACCTAAGAAGAGAATGCGTATCGATGCACACAAAATTGAAGAGGCAGTTAATGAAGTATTACAAAAAGGCATTTCTGTGAGATCCGCTGCGAAGGTAGCTAATATAGGCAAATCACATTTGCACAGATTGGTCGCAAAAGCTAAAGATTCTGAATGTACTTCATTTGTTTATGAACCAAACAAAAAGATAATAGAAAAGTTTTCACAATAGACCAAGAGTGTTCTCTGGAAGATTACTTAAAGACCTCCGCAAAAATGTGCCATGGCTTGACAACTAAACAAGTCAGAGAACTAGCATACCAGTATGCTGTTCGTTTAAATCTTACTATACCATCTTAAAAACAATACAGCTAGTCTAGATTGGCTTAAGGGTTTTTTTAAAAAGGCATGATTCACTGAGTGTAAAAAAACCTGAGAATACTTCGCTAGCAAGAGTTATGTGCTTTAATAAATACAATGTTCAAAACTTTTTCGGTAATTTAGAGAAATGTTATTTATAGCATAATTTTCCTCCAAATATGATATGGAACTAAGATGAAACTGGGTGCTCGACGGTCACTGATACACCCAAGATAGTTGCCCAAACAGGTCTTAAGAGAGTTGGACAAATCAGCTCAACAGGTCGTGGCTTGCTTGTAACTATGCTGGGTTTCGCCAATGCTGCTGGCGGAAGTATTCCTCCTGTCTTTATATTTCCGCGTGTTCATTTTAAGGAACATATGCTTGAAAATGGTCCTACAAAGGCTTTAGGCCTCGCAAATGTGTCTGGTTGGATAACAGAAGATTGTTTTATAAAAGCTTTAAAACATTTTGCTCACTTAGTCAAGCCTAGTGCTGAATCACCGGCTTTAATAGTCCTCGACAACCATAAGACTCATATAACTATTAATGTAGTGCTTTATGCCCGAGCAAATAACATAATGTAATGATGCTAACCTTTCCACCTCACTGCAGTCACCGCCTGCAACCTCTCGATGTGACCGTATTCCGACCCTTCAAAACTAGGTATAGAGCTAGCATGAATGACTGGATGACTTCAAACCATGCCAAAACTGTCACCATTTATAATGTTGCTCAATTTGCTAAAGATGCTTTCTATGCTGCTTTTAATATGAATAATTTAACTTCTGGTTTCAAGAACACCGGGATATGGCCAATTAATGAAAATATTTTCTCAGGTGAAGATTTTTTACCTGCTTACGTGACAGACCGACCACAGACTCTTAAAACTCCCACTGGTTCAGCTGAAAACTCTGAAGAATCTTCCACAAATGAACAAGAACTGCCGCATAGATCTTCTTGCCTTATTAATACTGAACTTGATTCAAATGCGTGAACCGTTTCACCTTCCATTTTAAGTCAGCCACAAGCTGGGTTCTCTACTTTGAACGAGCCACAACCTGGAACATCTACCTCAAATGCGTTCCAATTTTATCCCTCTACTTCGAATGAGCCACAACCTGGATCATCTACTACAAAAGAGACACGACCTGGAACTTCTACTTTAAAAGAGCCTCAAGCTGGATATTCCGGTACCAAAGTTTCACATGCTTCAATTTCTGCTAGCCCTCTAATAACTCCGGAAGCCGTTCGACCATATCCTAAAGCCTTACCTCGAAAAGCTACTGGGAAGCAACGTAAAGGTAAAACCACGATTATAACTGAAACCCCTGAAAAAGATAGATTGCTTTTAGAAAATATGATGGATATATTAAAAAAAAAACAACTCCCAAGACAGAGAAACGGAACTTAAATCATGATAGACAAATTTTTAAAAGCAATTTAATAAATCAAGTAATTAACAAAACCAAAAATAACAAGAAGGATAAAAAGTTTTACGAAAAATGCTAAAGGTAGTCAGATGAAGAAGAAGGTTGCACGAAAAATTTCAAGCAGTAGGGGAAGGGCGAGTAATTGGAGTCAGCGGGCAATCGGAATCACACGCATATCTACAAAACTAGCCTTTACACCGCCCTCTACACCCGCCGGCCCCGTCGCGAACGCCTCGCGCCAGTAACAGCTTCACGTCGCTGAATGATACTAGTGTTTCTTTTTCGCGCTTCGTCATTGTAAATTTACGCAGAAATATTATTAGAGGTGAGTGTCGTTTTTTTAAGTGTACCAAATTTTGTATATTGTAGAAAGGTAGTCTGTATGTTTAAAACTGTGATAAGCGTCTTATTACAATAGATTACAATTCAAACCTAGGCTTTTTTTGTTTTATTATTATTTTGTTGGCAGTATAGTAGCAGCTAATGAGAGTCAAGTGACCCCCATTGTCCGCAGGTGATTACCATTACCCGCAAAGGACTAATATTAATATTTTTGCTTTTAGATGCCAATAGTACGAGTAAGGACAACCGAAAAAGCCAACTGGTCATCCGAGCCTCTCCAAAAAGCCATACTTCTTATTGAACAAGAGGGTTATTCTATAAGAAAAGCTAGTAAATTTACTGGTATCCCATTTTCGAGCTTACAAAAAAGATTAAAAAAGAAGACTATCCTAGAACCGCGTCTCGGAAGATGTACAGTATTTACGCCTGAAGTAGAAGAAAAATTAGCTGATGTGATAAAAAAGATGGCTAATATATTTTATACACAACAACAACTCAAATAAGGAAAGTGGCATTTGATTATGCGGAAAGTATGAATTTAAAGCATAACTTTAATAAAGTTACAAAAATGGCTGGTCGAGATTGGTTGAAAGCCTTTATGGCTAGAAATAATATATCTGTAAGGAAACCAGAGGCAACCAGTATAAATCGAATAACAGCGTTCAATAAAGAGGAGGTGCAGTTATTTTTTAAGCTGTTGGAGGAAATTATGGAGAAACATCAATTACGGAAACCGAAATGACAACTGTACAGAATCCAGGGAAAATACTAGCAACAAAAGGACAGAAGAGAGTGGGATCCATCACCAGTTGGGAGGCAAAAATATAACTTTGATGTTTGCAATGAGCGCTGCAGGTGGCTTCATCCCACCTATGTTTATTTATCCTCGCAAGAGAATGACTCCTCTACTTGAGAAGCATGGTCCATCAGGAGCACTTTATAAATGCTCCGACAATGGTTGGATAAATGAAAGTCCTCTTTCTTGAGTGGCTCACACATTTTAAAAAACATGCTAAACCTTCTATGGACGAACCTGTTCTCTTGATTTTAGACAATCATGCTAGTCATTCTTCCCTACCTATCTACGAATTACTATATTCATATGTTATCCTTGCCACCACACACATCCCACAGAATGCAGCCTTTGGACGTGTCATTCTTTGGAGCTCTTAAAACCGCATACAAAAAGGAATGTGATTTGTATATCAAAAGTCATCGCCTGGAACAAATATCTCCTTATGATGTAGCATCATTGGTGAGGAAATCATATATTATTTAGATAAAAATTTTTAGTTCTTTCATTTATTTTTCTTACTTTATTTTTTTAAGGTTTTAATTTAAAGTTTTACTTTATTGATAATGTAGTTTTTAAATTTTTAGGTTAGTTTATATGTATTAATTTAATGCATTAATCTTGTTTTATGGTCTAAAATGAAAATCACAGGATACATAAAGTTTCAATCACATTCTTATAATTGTGAAGATGATAATGTGTGACCAATTAATTAAACTAAAAATATGATTCAAATAATTATATTCTTTTTACTTTATTACTCTGGCCTATTATTCTAAAGAATCATCGTAGTTTGTTTAATTGTAGGTAAGTATCAACTTATACTACGAACGAAGTCGACGAACGATTGAATTGTACATTCCCTCTATCAACTTAAATTGAATAAAAATAAAACGCAGTAGCGCAGCGCGCGCCCGCACGCATGCTCCATCTTTTGTTCTACTATGACTTAATTAATAGTAGTTACGGTAACCGCACGCATCGCCGTTAGTCGATAACAATCGACTGATATCGATAGTTATCGACTGCATTGAATAATCGACTGATTCGATTACTTTAAGTAGTAATCGCCCATCGCTAGTTCGCAATGTCAACGAAGCGACAACAAGAGTTTACAGAAATCTACAAACCTCATCAACTGTGGAGAACAGCCCCTAAAAATTTTGAAACTATGTGATAATCCCTGGTTGTCCATAGAACCAGCTGTTTAAAGGATTTTAACGCAATGGGAAGAATTAAAACTTCACTTCCAAATCGCGAAAGACAAGTGCCGTACTTCAGATTTGTTAAGCATCATGTACGCAGATGGAGCTAACCGATTACATTTGCTTTACTTGAAAAGTGTACTGAATGACGTCCAAAGTCCTTGTGACGGTCTTCCATTCAGCATTTTCTGATTCCATTCGAAACCTTTTTAAAAAAGTAGCTACGACGATTTGCCGAAGTCATCGAACACAGTTAAGAAGATCGTACTAGAAAAGAGTGCGCAATAAAAGGGCGATCTGAAGAAAGAATTGGAGAAAGTAAAGGGCCACGGACTCTAGACAATTTAGTCGCACATTCAAATAATTGTTTGTATGTGTGTGTCCGTGAAAGCACTGGATTGCCGGCACTGGATCGTGTGTAAAACAGCCATAAATCTAAAAAACGTTAACGATAAAGTGCGAAAAATTTTTAAATATTTTATTTTATATATTAGTTAATTATTTCACGCAAGATACAATGCAATTTTGATAAGGGTATAAGTGCATTTTATTTTTGTCGATCGGCAACACTGGAAATAGCCAAGATTGCGTTTTGCTATTTCCAGTGTTGCCGTTCGACAATCAATGAAATAAAAGGCAAAAGAAAGATATATAAAAATCTAGCTCAATACAATGTAGGAGATAGGGTCATGCTAAAAGTTTCTAATCCTAACAACTTAGATAAAAAAAATGGGAAAGTCCCTACGTAATCGTCAGAGTAGGATTTAATAAAATTACGTAATTCGCAAATAAGGCAGAGATCACCTAGTGCATGCGAATCGCCATCGACCATGTCATAACCCAACACCATAATTATTGTAAATATTAGATTAAATATCAGTAGTATTAGTTATATCAATTACTTGCTTACCCGGCAAACTTCGTACCGCCTCCGAATATATGTACCTTTTAAACCTTCCCTGGACTTCCACAAATAATTTAAAACAAACAATAGCCAAATCGGTTCAGCCGTTCTCGAGTTTTAGCGAGACTAACGAACAGCAATTGATTTTTATATATATAGATTATATTAATAAAATATTCTCAAAGTCTCTTAAAAATCTCTATTCTATTCCTATTTCTATATTCCAGATTATCGTGATCAAAATCTACCAACTCTAGTATAATTAATGAATTCAATCTAGCTATATATATATATATATATCAGTTTTATAGTTTGCTATACATATACAAAATACATAAATTTTGCAAGAAATCCTGTAATAATAAAAATACTAATAGTTCTTACTCCTGTCGAGACCTGTTCATGGATGTCATCTATTGATATAGCCGAGAACGGTTTTTGGCAGGAGCACCACATGACATCAACTTCTCCAAAGGGCTTCTATGCGTTGGATCAATATCCCCGCGCAAACCTCTCAAAAGACCGGGTTTAACCCGTGATCCACAAAGAAAATACTAAATCAAAAATTCTACCGTTATCATCTCATTATGGATTATTCTTTGAAAACCCAGGCCATTGTCTCATATCCCAAAGGTCGTGAAAATTACTCGTTTTTAAGAAATCTAGAACCCTTGTTTATATCCCAAGATTCCTTACAACGTCTCATTAATAATTACGTTGCGTAGTCACTACTAGTTCTTTCATAAAAACTAACATCGGCAAAGTAGACTTTAGACTCGAAGAGCTAAATTTTCATAGGCGAACTAAACCCGAATTTTCTTAAATAATTAATTGGAATACCAGATTCAAAAGACGCAAAACACTACGACGAATGCGTTGAACTCTTAGAAAAACAACTATTATCCAATAACCACATCTTGAAGCAACAACTTCAGATTATCTCTTCTACTATCAAAAATGTCAATGAGACTATCCTGCTTATTTCTTACGATGAACTCGTGCTTAATGAAAATATGAACAAAATCAATATTTATTTCAATGATACAAACAAAGTCATTTTCAAGCTAACTCTAATGTAGAAAATTACATCGATTTCAGTACAAATTCTTGAATCAGTGATGTCATTAGAACAAGAAATCAATGACGTCATCACTAGCATTCTATTATTTAAATTAGGTGCTATCCACCCTTCTATTAAATCTTCGGTTGGTCTTTACAAAGAATTACTCAAAACAGCTCATGTTAGGCTAAACAAAAACTAAAACTATATCCCTAGATAACGTGCACAGAATCCTAGAATCAGCTTCCATTACTTCCTATACTTACATGAATAAACTAATATATATAGGAATGCAGACGTATGAAAGATGATGTAAGCAAGAAATGGAACGCAGCCATAAGAACGGAGTGAACGGTTGAATGAGTGAGTTGAGTTAGGAATGAAACGAGTAGAATAGACGGAAAAACGGGTTTTTTCCCATTCCTCCGATCGGAACTCCGATTAGTAGGAGGAGCGGGAATATTTTTTCCCATTCCTCCGATTAAATGGATTTTGTTTTTTATCACTTACTTTACTGAACCAAAGTACAGTCAAGGTTATATCACTGCATTTAATAATTTTATTTCAAATCAAACTAAATAATCAACTGAATTATGTTAAAACAAAAATCCAATGATACTACTATTCAATGTATGCCTAGAATTAATAATATTAATAAATATATATTATTATATTATTAGTAAATACTTCCTGGATTAAATCCTGACGTAAAATTCTTTTTAGATTCCATAAAGTAAGATTACTTTTGAAATAGTCATTGCAATGACAAGTATTGTCAATTAATGTGTTACGGTACGCTACGATTATTATAAAATAAAAATAATTTAATATTGTATCTATTAAATATGGGAGAGCTTGTATTTATTGTTAGAGAAGGGGGAAAGATTCTTTTATTCGATGGATATGAGTTTTATAAAAACAAGACATATAAAAGCGGAGCGGAATTATGGCAATGTGCACTTGCTAAAACAAAAACACAAAAAAGTGCTTCGGGTCTGTAACGATCAAAGTGAGTATCAGCTTTCTTTTCTTGTTTTCGCGATTGTTATTCATTAAATTAAACTATTTTAATACGGTTTTTATCGCGTTTATTACTTATTTATTTACACCTGACGTTTCAAACACTTTACAGCGTTCATGGTCACAGGCAGACTAAGTTAACATTTGTCTTTGATGTCATAAGATTACAAACTTCAGGTGGTAGTTTGTAATCTTATGACATCATATCATATCAACCTGAAGGTTGGGTATACATTATAGACGATGCTCCAGAACTACCCAAATTGCAGTTTTAAAAAGTACATGAGTATGCATTGGCTGAAAAATTCAACATTTATTGAATCCTGGTCAGTTTTTGGTTTGCAACACCGTACAACCAATTATTTAGAGAGCTGGCACAAAACACTAAATAGAAAAATAATTAGAAAGGCACCAAGTTTTCTTAACTTGTTGCAAATATTGCAAGACGACGCTTTCTTTCAAGCACCCATAATGAGAGGATTTGAAGAAAAAATTAGAACAAAAGAGCACATAATGCGAGATGAATTTATATTAGACAGTCAAATGATGCTTCTCAGTGGTGAAATTAGTATAGGACATCATTTAGAAAGAGTAAAGAATTAAATGAGTTTTTTTCACTTGGAATAGGACTAAACAATGTCCTGTGCTAATTTCATGTGACTTTTAAAAAACAAAAGAGAATTTATAATTCAGTTGAATCGGAGTTAATTATTTAGTTTGATTTCTACTAAAATTATTGAATGTTGTGACTATAGTGAAAAGATTAATACATCAATAAATAATAATTTTTTATGATTTATTTTACAATAGACTGTACAATATGCTTAATCGGAGAAATGGGAAAAAATATTCCCGCTCCTCCTACTAATCGGAGTTCCGATCGGAGGAATGGGAAAAACCCGGAAAAACGACGACGATCGCGCACACACCGGTTGAAAATATTGTAATTAAATTCAAGACTCAATAAAGAATTATTGTGTTTACTCAATTCGTTTTAATTCCTGGGCCCCCACGCATCTATATATATAAAAATCAATGCCACTTTTCGTTGTAATTTTTTAACTCAAGAACGGGCTCACCTATCCAAACCAAATGTTTAGGCCTTGTTCGGACTATTTAGTAGATGGTTTATGTAAAGTTTGCACAAAATCGTTATACGTAGCGAAGCACGTACCGGGCCGCTAGTATATACATATATTAGAATTTCCCCTTGTCCAATCCAATAAATTTACATTATATCGCCTTTATCCTGTCCCTATTAAACATCCCGATTCTTCGATATATTTAACCATTCTCCCTGAGCAAATTCACCTAGCTACAAACTTTACAAGGCAACAATACACCATTACGGGTACCCTTGATGATTGCAAGACCTTCGCACCAGACGCCAGAGTTTGCAAGAACATCCCAATATACAACAACAACGCAAGATCAATCTGCGAAATGGCAATAGTCACATCTCAGGAACAGAAGCCTCCGAAAATCTGCGAAATTACATTCTTCGTTCCAGAAATCAACACATTAAGCCTTTAAAAATAACGGATTGCTATTTATCGTTCACGGGAAAACTCCAGTCACTGAAGAATGCAAAGAAAATGTTGAATACGGCGAGATTTCAGGCAATGGAATATTCCACATCAATCCAAGCTGCAAGCTCTATACTGCATTCTTCACCTTATCAGCTGATGACGACCGAACTTCAAACCTTACTCATCCTATCATCGTGACGAAAATCGATCTACAAAAATTAAAACAAAATCAAGACCAACTCATTCCTATAAAATTCAACAATATTGAGTTATATTCCCTAAAATCAACAAAAAAAGACATCAATCTTCAAGTCAAGAAAATTCAAGAAAATGAAAATTCTTTCATGCAAAAATTCCGGAACTCCAGAATCTATACAAAGTTTGGCCAAAAAGGCGCAATCTTTGTTGTGGGGGGGGGGGGGGGGATTATGATGCCCCAACCTCATTTTATCTAATTAGAAGTATATTTCCTTGCATTACCTAATTGTTTACTAATCGATTAAGTTATATTATTGTATGTTATTAAGTAATTATATGTAGGATTTTCAACCCTTAAGTACTAATTATTGTATTTGTAAACTTCTATTTCAAAATAAATATTTTTTTTAAAACAAGTTTTGTCACTGCCCCATCACAATTCCAAATAAATATCATAACAAGGAACTATATGGTATGGTAAGTGATGATAAAAGTGATACTTCCGAATCGGAGACATCGTCATATAGTTCTATTGCATCTAATAAGCGGCATACAACCAGAGCAATCAAACTCGGTATATGAAGATGTAGTTATTTAGTTTTTATTCAGATTAGTGATAGGCTAAACCAATTCACTATGACATGACTAAGTGAAGTTGTGACATCCTTGGAAGAAATTAAGGAAACTTCTTATGCTCCGAGAGCAAACTACCAGGCAGGCCATCTCTTAAATGCAATGAAGAAGTTTGAACTTACTTGAAGATTTAGGTAGGTAAATATTCTTCGCGAAATAGATCCCAGTAACTATCGAAATATAAAAGGAATCAGTGGCGAAGCCTCCATAGAACACGATTCCCACCGGCTTACCTTGGCTAATCTCTAATATATACATATTTTTAATTATTGATAATAATAGCTTATCCCAGCTTATTACTCTTCCACAAAAATGTATACACTATACCGCTATTGTTCTTAGCTATACCCATATACCTACTTATATGACACTGTCATAAAATGTAAGCCGACGACTGACGGCCTTACCGGTAATACGGAAACTAAAGAGTCTAATTATCGCAAGCGACACAATTACATTGAGCGCTTTGTAAAAAGTATTCTTCAATACGCTGGATACAAAATACGCAATGTATTTGAAATCGCGCATACGCACACACACACGATTTAGCAATGGTTAGACGCAATCCGCGCCGAGTACACGCCAAGTGAACTCGCTCAAGATATCGGGAATCCAAATATTTCCAATGTATGAAATTGACACACACATACATGTCACTACTACATGAAAAGTACTCGTTGATATTGTTAAATGATAACCCGATTTAAGATAGCCTACCAAACTCTTTATAGGTCCTTTCGTATCACTAGAAAAGTTTTCGTCCAATTAGCGCTGCCGCAGCAGGCCGGCCATTGGCCGCCCTGCTGCGGCAGCGCTGCCCCATCACAATTCCAAATAAATATCATAACAAGGAACTATATGGTATGGTAAGTGATGATAAAAGTGATACTTCCGAATCGGAGACATCGTCATATAGTTCTATTGCATCTAATAAGCGGCATACAACCAGAGCAATCAAACTCGGTATATGAAGATGTAGTTATTTAGTTTTTATTCAGATTAGTGATAGGCTAAACCAATTCACTATGACATGACTAAGTGAAGTTGTGACATCCTTGGAAGAAATTAAGGAAACTTCTTATGCTCCGAGAGCAAACTACCAGGCAGGCCATCTCTTAAATGCAATGAAGAAGTTTGAACTTACTTGAAGATTTAGGTAGGTAAATATTCTTCGCGAAATAGATCCCAGTAACTATCGAAATATAAAAGGAATCAGTGGCGAAGCCTCCATAGAACACGATTCCCACCGGCTTACCTTGGCTAATCTCTAATATATACATATTTTTAATTATTGATAATAATAGCTTATCCCAGCTTATTACTCTTCCACAAAAATGTATACACTATACCGCTATTGTTCTTAGCTATACCCATATACCTACTTATATGACACTGTCATAAAATGTAAGCCGACGACTGACGGCCTTACCGGTAATACGGAAACTAAAGAGTCTAATTATCGCAAGCGACACAATTACATTGAGCGCTTTGTAAAAAGTATTCTTCAATACGCTGGATACAAAATACGCAATGTATTTGAAATCGCGCATACGCACACACACACGATTTAGCAATGGTTAGACGCAATCCGCGCCGAGTACACGCCAAGTGAACTCGCTCAAGATATCGGGAATCCAAATATTTCCAATGTATGAAATTGACACACACATACATGTCACTACTACATGAAAAGTACTCGTTGATATTGTTAAATGATAACCCGATTTAAGATAGCCTACCAAACTCTTTATAGGTCCTTTCGTATCACTAGAAAAGTTTTCGTCCAATTAGCGCTGCCGCAGCAGGCCGGCCATTGGCCGCCCTGCTGCGGCCGCCGGCCAATTGTCTTTCTAAGTCGGATAATCGGACGGATTGTCACTATGTCACTTCACTTATTATGCGCGCATTTGTACGGATTAATTTTATGCTAATTGATTTAATGTGATAAGTGATTAGATTGTGGTATATAGTTTAAAAGAATCGAAATTAGTGAAGTTTAACACAGGCTGTTGTGTATTCTGATATAGTGTTTGTTTTGTTTCATCGTAAAGGTTGGTTTGTTTCATTTTGTTTTATGTCGTTGTTGTTGTTAGGCGAGAAATGGGGGCATTAGTACAAATAGATTGTTGTCTTACAGATTACTTATTGAATGAATCAACTTCGTTCTCAAAACAATCGTTCGATAATAAAAAATATATCATTAACCTTGGACGGGCTCGTCCCGATATAAAAATTGATTATAAGCGTAAGGATGGGTTTTTCAAACATTTTCACAGTTCGATGTATGATAAATACAATTGGATAACAGGCAGTTGCAAATTAAATAAGTTATTTTGCTCTCCATGTCTGCTGTTTTCCGATACAAATAGTGCTTGGAATAAAATGGGTTTCTCAGACATAAATAATTTGACCAATTCGGCTAGAAAACATAGTCAAACTGAAAAACATTTACGCAGTTGTTTATTGTTACACGATTTTGGAAATAGTAGAATAGAATCATTTCTCGGCAATAATTTTGAAGCCCACAATCGTAAAGTAGAGCGTAATCGAAACTTAATGAAACGTTTAATAGACACTGTTGTTCTTCTTGGAAAACAAGAGTTATCTTTCCGCGGGCATAAAGAAAACCTAAATTTAGATAATCGTTGCGGGTTTACCTCTCTTTTTTTTCACCCCACGCCACTGGCTTTATATAATCCTTGCACTTTCCGTCGTTTTAATTGATGGCCTATTGAAAATTTTGAAAAAATAATCGAGAATATCAATTGGCGTTGAGCCTGTTCCAACAAATAAACAAATTCCGAATTTCAAACGAATCACTAACACTTCAACTTACTCAACACTTTTCTAAAGCGATAATGTTGGTTTTTTATCTAATTCGATTCGGACGCGTTTGGAAATAGAAGTGACAGCGACCGCCCTGCTTGAAATCACATCTTTATTAAACCATATTGGGTTAGAGTTCACATTATTCGTAGATCCACAAATATATGTTTGTGGCGACACAATCGCACAGTAAATAGTTACAACACAACAAAACAGATGGCGCTAAAGAGACTAATTCGAAATTCCCAAACAAGACGTCAATCAGCTAGGAAAGTCTAAATCGCGCAATTGGAGTTTCTGAGGATTGGAACAATATATACAACCTCCGACAGAACACCGTCGGAGCCGCGGTGCCCCGGCGGGAAGTAATTCCCTTTGCGGCGGTCGAGCATAACACCATCGCTCCCGCCGTACTCCAAATGTTCATATAAAAGATTTGCAACACTGCAAGACTATAATGGTTTGACACGAAAAGTTGGATTTGGACCACGGAGCAATTACAAAGAGGAGATGCCGTAATAAGCATTTTGTAAAAAAGTATTTGTGAGGCTACACGGGGCGGAAGGCAGACGTGAAACCAAGCACCCCGGCCGTGGCTCAAACCATAATGATATCCATCTTACGGAAAGTAGCAGTACTACGTTATTTACAAATTATCAAGTACTTCAGACACCCGGCACTAGATGTCCCTACTGTTCACGACCCGGTCGATTTTATGCACATATTAACCACATCAGGGTTTTAAATATTAGGTATAACTTATAGAGCCGTAAATATATCTTATTTAACAGAAACCAATTATTCAACGCTAAATTTGTAAAAAATCCGTGGAAAGTCGTGATGCACTTAGGAGCTCGCAATCTGTTTCTTGGTACGCTTTTGAACGAGTAGTGACAAGCTCCGCCCACTTTTGTGAGCGGCGAGGCGCCAATGATCACATCACTGCGCCATTTCAAACGGCATCTCCTCTTAGTAAATGCTCCGTGGATTGGACTAAGAGATCTTGTGTCATAACCGTAAACAGTTGCTATTATCATTTCCATTATAGTTTAGTCAGTAAATTAAAAACTTTTAATATATTTATCACTAAGAACAGCCGTCGTTGAGTGTTTTTGTGTCGAAGTTTAGCTTTATTGCCACACGAAAAAATTATCAAAGGTTGGGAATATATTGGACAACAATTCAAAAAAGATGGCACACGACATGCGTGTGATTTCAATATTTAAAAAAATTGACTATGTCCTGAAAGCAAGAAAGCATGACCTGAAAACATGGTTTCAGGACATAGCCTAGTACTCAGGGTAGTATGAAGATTTTCATACTGCCCTAAGTAAGCGCATCAAAATGTTCAATAGGAGCTTACTCCATCTAATCGTAGCATTAAAAAAAGACGCAGTATCTAAACGCACACCAAACCGACACCGATATAGCCTTCAATTAAACGATGTATACATATCTGACGCCTAATCAAGCCTGATATTTAAGCCAGAGTGGATTATGATATCACAGTTCGCGAATAATGCCTTTTTTGTATGTACTGCGATTGTCAAACTATGATTTTTACGTCATCGTGATGTCAAAATTTTACATTTTCTGTTGTATTCATTATTTTTAACCAGAAATATGAATATTTATCTGAGAGAAGTATTGTTTATTTGATATTTGATGATGTGCATGTAGAATTCCTAAAATTTTTATTATAGGTATTTATCCACGTGGAAGTGAATAAAATTTTAAAAAAGTAACCCAGTTGATTAAATTTGTTTAAATGTTATTTTCAGATGTCTAATTTCGATCAACTATCTACTTAAGGGTGACGGTATAGAAACGGCAATAAAAAAAGAGCACACATAAACTTGTGGTTTTATTTGAGTTAACCGCAGCCAACGTCCAGAAGTGCCAGAATGCCTCAGTGTGCTTTTAAAAACTGCGAAAATAACCATCGGAACAGTTAAGTTTCATTCTTTCGGTAAGTACAATGTCACTTCTATTTTAAAGTTCTTAAAATCATTTATTTACTATTAAAAACTAATATTTCGTCGTTTAGCCAATATTCGACATTACCGAACCAACAATCTCGCCAAACATTGGTCGGGTTTGGAACAAAAATCTATGGAGTTGTTATTATTTTTTGTTTTATTTTTTTATTCTAGATGTCCCTCTGATCCATTTCACTGTGCAGAATGGATATATAAACCATTCAACAGTACCTTTGTACCTTTTCTGCTAATATCTTACAGTATCTTATCTTATCAGTATCTTACAAATTTTATCCAATCAAAAGACTGGATGAAATCGGGATGAAAATAGATATCTCACAAGCGTACTTTCACGGACCAATACCAAAACCGCATCGAATCTTTCTGAGAATAAGCATCCATAACCAGCTATACCAGATGACTTGTTTTCAGTTCGGTCACCTCACTTATTTTCAGCGGTGACATGCAGGGTTGCGGGGACCTTGGCTGCTAAGGGTTGTCGAGTGCTAGTATACTTAAGACGACTTTTTTTTTTAGTTACCAGGACGAGTCATTATTAAGTTCCCAAGGTGCGGAAGCTGTAAAATTCCATAGTAATAAACTAATTACAAAGCATGTAAAGAAATGAGTATTTACATTAGGGTGGTCCTTATTTTTCAAAGTGAAAATTTTTACCGGGGCACCCTCTCATTATGTTCTCTATGCTATAATATGAATACTTATTTTTTATTTTATTTTTTAATAACGTTTAGGGGTCGCGCCTGACATTTCAAAATTTGAAAAACCCTAAACTAGGACAAAATATTATGAAAGAAATTAACAAACTTTTACTATTATTTTTTTTGCATTATACGACTCGTTAAGAAGTACTAGACCGCAATCTGACACCCCGCTTCCCCTCCCTCCCTTGCCTTGCCTTACACGCCCCTCCATAGTTTATTGAAATTAGTCTCATTTTATATTTGATACGACTGCAGTCAACTCCGGACTAAAAAATGGAGCATGTATGCTACTGGAACAAAAAATGGAAAAGGATATGCTTTGGTTTGCCTGTCGCCATCACATATTAGAGATCATGTTAGAAGCTGTCGTGAGCACAGCACTAGGTCCTTCAAGTGGGCCTGATATTTTAATTTTCAAAAGATTTAAGAGCTACTAGAGCAAAATTGATCAGACTGACTACAAAACAGTGACATCTGATCCTTCTTCGCTGGAATTAGTTCAAAACATAGTTCAGGATATTATTTCTTTCTCTCAAAATCAACTCACTGAGTATCAGCCTCGAGATGATTATAAAGAACTACTCAACCTCACCATAATTTTTCCTACCTAGGAGGAGTTCCTGAAAAAGGAATATTGTTTAGAATGCCAGCTGGACTACACAGGGCTCGCTGGATGGCAAAAGTTATATATTGCTTGAAAATATTCTTATTTAGACACCAGTTCAAATTGACCGAAAAAAAAGAAAAAGGAATTAAAGATGTTTGCATTTTTTCAGTCACAATTTACGTGAAATACTGGTATCAAGCCTCTGTTGCTTCTTCAGCGCCTAGAAACGACTTGCAGCTATTAAAAGACCTCACTGCATTCGAAAATACAAATCCAGCACTATCCAAAATTGCTCTAAGAAAAATTCTGGGACATTTGTGGTACTTATCAGAGGAGCTCGTATCGCTTGCATTTTTTGATGACAATGTTGCTTTAGATACCAAGCAAAAAATGGTACCGGCATTAGAAAATGAAGGTGTTGATTTCTGTCCAAAGAGAATAAACCTGGGTGCTAACGATATTGTAAGAAAAAAATCTAGAACACTTTGTGACCAGTAATTCATTCCGTTTCTTTGAGACACTTGGAGTATCATCCCAATTTAAAAAAAAAGAGGTTGTGGACTGGCCAGAAGATGAGAACTATAATGCTGGAAAAAATATAGTACATTCAATGAGGGTAGTTAATGATATTGCAGAACGTGGTGTTGCTTTAATGGATGAATATAATAAGTTGATCACTGTTAATGAAGAGCAAAAGCAATACTTACTTCTGATTGTCCAAGAATTCAGAAAAAAATATCCTGACTCTAAATAATCAACACTTGATAAGTAGATAGATATTGTATATTTTAAGTTTAAACTTGCTTATTTAAACCACTTAACATTTAATTACTTGTCATTTCTTCTGCGACAAATAAATATAGTGATTTATAAAAAATATGACTTAGTTTTTAATTTACCATTTTTATTTTTTACCAAGTCCCAGCGCGACCCCTAACCAGTAGTAATAAATTCTGAAAAAAATATCCTATTTATATTTATATCTATATATCACTTTGCGAAGGTGCCCCTTTAATTTTTTTTTTTTTTTTTTTTTTTGTGAACAAATAAGGACCACCCTAATTTACATCCTTTCTTTAAATACTTTTTAGTCAATACCAGAGGTAAAATAAATTTGAATTGGATTGACAGAATACAGACAACCTATCAGAGTTAGAAATAAATGCATGATGAAATTTACATTTAATATATTATTGAAAGAAACTATAAAAACTAGAAAGTAAGAAAATATGATGTAATCGATAGCCGAGCGCGGACCGTAACGAATGCGGCTGTCAAGCGACGGCGATACGCGACCCGTAATGGATTGGTCACCATTTTAGTGTCATTTTCTACATAGAGCTTCGCCGTGCTTCGGAAGTTACGTTAAGCCTTTGTTCCCAGCTGTAATCTATAGATGGCATTAGGCTGTGTCAGATCAGACGCCTTTAGACAGCTTGAAAAAATCTGATAGTGTTGGCCAATAATAAACCTCGGATCATGTTCCTGTTTTATGTGAAAAAGGGTCACTGAGGTCAGGCGGCAGTCGTTTCATGGTAATAACCAGTGCCACCAAATCTAGGACTATGACTTACAGCGTACTTTAGGCTCCGAAGCGTAAAAAAAAAATTCTGGACATTTGTTTATCAAATTATCAGTAAATCCACCGTTGAAAATTTAACAATGGGTAAATTTAAATTTTTTGTATTGGTAGGTTTGTTAAAATATTTTAGGTCACTTATGGTATTGTATGTACCTTTATGTGTCTCTAATATACTATTCAAACCAATGAGACTTCCCTAAGAAACACGCAGTGTACACTGCGGGTAAGCTAGTCCATGCTTATGGAAGCATAGTATGGACAAATATTATAAATGCGAAAGTCGGAACGGATTTTGATGAAATTTGGCATGAATATTTTTGGCATTTCTCGATTGGTCGGCAACGCGCACGTGACACGCTTAGTGTTACAGGCGTTCATAGGCTGCAGTAAGGCTGCTGCTGCGGCCATCAGGTGGGCCATACGCCTGTTTGTCAACTAAATAGTATAAAAAAAAAGAATATAGTTAAAGACCCGGGGTCAAATATAGGCTACTTTTTGACGCAGACGGAGCTGCGGAAAACAGTGCTAAACAAATCAAGTAAAAGCCATACAATAAATAAAATAAAATTCTCTGTAATACAGGTTTCTACGGAAACCTATCTCAGACACCACTCTCCCACAACACTGGTATTATCAGTTACTTTTATATTGTACTTACTATTAATGCACTTGCCAATTGTGTTGAGATTTTTTTTTTTAATAAATAATAAAGAAAGAAACAAATGTCACCTGTCAGTCGGCGAGTCAGTTTTGGAGTGATGGGGAGTGGAAGGCAGCGGAGCAGTCGGTTCCGACCACCAGTAGTCCAACTCCAAGCGTGATCGACCGCCAAACTGCACAAGACATTAAGCACATTAGATAATGCTTTTAGCATTAAGTCCACCTATTGCGTTTTATAATTGTAGTTACATGGGTGTATGCATGGAGTAATTACAAAGAGGAGATGCCGTAATAAGCGTTTTGTAAAGCGTTTGTGAGGCTACACGGGGCGGAAGGCACACGTGCGACATCTTGGTTTCGGCCGTGGCTCCAATCATAGAGCACGAGCACGAGCAATGACAAGCTTCGCCCATTTTTGTGTCGGCGAAGCGCCAATGATCATATTACTGCGCCATTTCAAACGGCATCTCCTCTTTGTTTTTAATGTATTTCCTTCATAATAATATTATATTGTACACGCTTCTACTCTTCTAGTAAGCATATCTTCTCCTGTCACTCGCTAGTTGACTGTAAGAGATCCCTAAGTGGGATAAGTCCGCCATTGTACTTTTTGTTTTTCCATGCTTGTGTATGTAAATGATTTGTTTTTTATTTTTTTTATTTGTACAATAAAGATATTACAAACAAACAAAGTTTAAATAAATAAATTCGTAGTTTATGAAACTGTTGCATAATAAGGGTTTAAGGGGCGAGTTTTTTTTTATAGCATTACACAAGTATTGTAAGACCTAATTATTTGCAGTTGCATACATTACTTGATATTGTAACGATGCGCTCGCATTCCTCATTTCTCAATACTTTTTCATATCACACCCATCCTTCTAGACATTTTAATTTTAAAATCATTTCATTTTTCGAATCCCCTTTTTTTACCCACATTGTTTTCACGTCATCTCATCACATTCCATTTTCCTCTCGAAGTAGCAACAGCTACACTTCTTTCTGTGTAATTTTTTAATTTTAAATAAGTACCTAATTTCAGTTATGGATCATTGATTAATGTGTCGAAATCAGTATTAAAATTAAAAATAGTTCTGTGAAGTCTCGGATTTGAGCGATTTTACTGAAGATACCTCAACACTCATATCATCTACTTCGTGCGGCAGGGTCCTATCATCTCATGCCGAGATAGCCGAGCTGGGGAGCCCGCCACAATATAGTCTCATTAAAATGGATAAAACATAAAAAATGAAAATTTTCTTCAACCATGCTACGTTTTCATACATTAAAAAAAAATAGAAACTAATTTGAAAATGGAATCCTTTGCAGACATTGGTAGCGCGCGCTTGGTGGCCGAGTCCACAGATTAAAAAGGACCGAGGAGGTAACGGATGAAAAAAAACAAAAAATATTGGAGACGTATTTTTTCTTTTGAAATTAAACAAAGAATGGTAAAGATATGGCGCGTTAAAGTTCCGTGTGACGTCACAGTGTGCTACACTTTTTCGCAATATGTGACGTCACGAGCCCCCACTCCTAAACTTTGATGCGTTATATCTTTATAATTTATCGCTCAATTGACAAAAGAAAAAATACATCACTGATACATTTTGATTCCCATAATGATTAAATGACGGACTAATTTTAATGATACCCCTTTGACCCTGGAAACTAGCCTATTTTTCAAATCGGACCAGTAGTTTCTGAGATTAGCACGTTCAAACAAACGAACGAATTAGTATAGATTTTTACTGTCGATATTGTTGTCTGCTCTTTTCAACCAAAATGTTGCAGCAAACTTGAGTAATATTTGTAATTTAAACAAATTCTGTCTCACACGTTAGCTGTGAGAATTTGAGTTTTACATACAGATGGGTGTGCAAGACTTGCTGCTTACCATGAGATACAGGTCACCAATCGTCAGATCCCCTGCATCATAAATGCTCCATCCTCTTCGTATCTGTCTTATGGCAGTATCTACGTCCACATCTTTGGCTTCGTCGATTTTTGTGTCGTCGCCCTGTAAGTAAATTTTAAAATTAAAAACGGACAAAAAATGGCTAATCATGGTACTATACTTTATAAGCAACTAGTTGTTTCCCGCCTTAGCCTTTGATTAGTCCCGGATCTTCAACTATTCATACAAAACTTCATCAAAATCGTTTCATTGGTTTGACTGTGAAAGCGTAAGGGATAGACAGATAGACTTTCACACTTATAATATTAATATGGATGGGTGGTTTGCTTTGGTTTCGAAAGAATGGATGTAATATGAATACAGGTTAGATTTAACTATGCGTTTCTTTTGTTTGTAAATGGTGCAATAGTGTCATTCATTAATTCATAGTTAAAGACCCAGAGCCAAACATAGACTACTTTTTGACGCAGCGTGAAACAGTTAATCTACACTAATATTATAAAGAGGAAAGATTTGTATTTTCGTGTGTATGTTTGTAATGAGTAAACTCAAAAACTACTGTGCCGATTTCAAAAATTCTTTCACCATTGGAAAGCTACATTCACCCTGAGTAACATAGGCGGAGCTGCGGGAAACAGCTAGTGAAACATAAAAGACATTAACCTTAACGTCATCAGGTTTAACGTCATCATCTTTCGCGGGCTCGTCAATTTTTACGTCATCGTCCTTATCACCGCCCGAAACTAGAGTGTATTCGCTGCCTCCCCGCTTTTTTGGGCGAATACGAAATTTTACCTGAAAGACAAAAATCAACTTTATTTCAATAGAGAAGATGGATGGATGGAGTTTGGGACCCAGTCATCAATTAAAATATATAATAATAAAATCTCAAACTCAACAGAAGACTGCGAGACCATTTTTAAGTCGCAAGCAAACTCCCACTTTCTTTCCTCACTATAGCTTCGTTCCTTTTCAGTAAATCTTTTTTCAGTCTTCACTTCTCGTGTATTTTTATAGTTTATTTATTTATATACATCTGCCTAGCGTTGTTCTGTTCTTAATGCACCATATCCGTGTCTCTCCTTTCTTTTATATTTCAAACTATCCTAAGGTTGCCTGGAAGAGATTGCTACGCTTTCACGTCCAAACCGCTAAACGGATTTTGATGAAATTTGGAATAATTATAGTTGAAGACCCGGGGTCAAACATAGGCTACTTTTTGCCGCAGGCGTAGCTAAATAAATAAGGCGTCCTGGGTTCGATTGCCGAGGAAAGCATACATTGTTTAATTGTTTTCAGTTCGGTTAGGACATTTCGGGCTTGAATCACCTGGTTATCTGATGATAAAGATGATCCCGTGCTTCGGAAAGTACGTTAATCAGTTGGTCTGGCTGCCATCTGGTGGTCGTTAAAGAAACTAAGTCAAAGGCCGAGTGGCGATTCTGAACAACTCTTGATACCAGAGAGAGTACATGGTCGATTGACAATGTAACCTACACAAAATGGCGATGATGACAAACGCTAAAACGTTAGGTGTAAATAATAAACGCGATAAAAAACCGTATTAAAATAGTTTTATTTAATGTGTAACAATCACGAAAACATAAGAAATCATTAACAAACTTACAAACCTTCAAATGCTTAAACTCTCCATCTCTCTTCTTCCCATGATCGCTCTCATTGTCCGTATCACTCTTATTGTACTTCTCGTCATCTTCCATTTCAGAGAAGCTGTCCTTTTCTCTCTCGCACATTTCCTTATACCCGTCTCTTTCTAAATCTTCCTCCGCTGTCTCTTCTGATTTCAACTCTTTCTCGTCTTCGGTGCTTGGTTTTTCTTCTTCGTCCTGAATGTTCCTACAAAAGTTTCAATTATTATTATTATTTGCGCATGCCTGATCGAGGGGTTAAGGCGAATCGGATTTCGTGGGTTCGATTCCCACGGGAAGCATACTTTGTTTAGTTGTTTCCTGTTTGGTTAGGACATTGCAGGCTTGAATTACCTGATTGTCTGATAATAAAGATGACTCCGTGCTTCCGAAAGCACGTTAAACCGTTGGTCCGTCAGAGTTTTTCTATCATTACATCAGTCTAATCTAAATGGTCTTACCCTTTGCGGCGATAGCGCATTGTCATTTTTTCCACCTCACTCTATAGACATAAGACCAAAAATGCCTATGATTCTTCTACTTCTTAGCGAGTCGATTTTGACAGTTATTATGGTTCTGGGGACCGAAATGTCTAGGATAAACAATATATATAGCCCGACCAGGAAAATAAAAACCCTGCATTGGCGTCGCTACTGATCGCCTTTAGGTGGCAACATGTTGTATGTGTCATGTCAACAACAAAATTGACAATGTCATTTAATGAAATAGAAATCAATCCTTCGTTTTCATTCGCATCAAATATGATAACATCTTTTAAATCACTTTTCTCTCATTACTATATATTATTTTAATCATTTTGATATTTTTATTTCATAATCACAAAATACACAACGTCCACTACTGTCTCTTTTTGGCAGATGACATTGAGATGACGGAATGTTAATTGAATACCTAGTTGCCAGTAAAAGAAATTAGTTCAAATATTTTTCCGCAATATGGCCAAGGCTGCTATTTTCCTGGCCGGGCTATACTTAAACAATTTTCACCTATAACTGGCCATAAGGTCGATCCCGTCCACCGCAGTCTCGTCGATCTGCATCAGTTTCGTGGGGTCGTCGTCCAAACGCATCTTTTTCTGTTCCAACTCCTTTTCTTTCTCCGAGGCGCTGTCTTTCCTTTGACGTTTCGTTGTTCGCATTTTTGCTGTTGAAAAACGCATAATATCCTACTGATTCTTTAAAAATCCAGAAAACTTAACACAAATATGAATGTAGTTTTTACATGAATCAGAAAAAGAAATTAACCGTAACAAATTATGCAAAAGATATGTACAGGACGTTGTTTGTTGAGTACATTTTAACTAAAATTAAGAAATTGTGCCAAATACAATGTTACTACATAAGTTATGTTTGCATCGTTAAAAAATTTATTTTATTTTCTTTAAAAAAGAGAATAGACTTAATGATGTCATTAATTGAATGCTTATGATAATTAAAATAAATATATGGAAAATGGAGAGTTGTTCAAAAAAGCTTAAAAAATAAAACAATAGACGGCGCTGCTTAGAAATTTCTAGAAACAGGGTAAAGAACCACTAGCATCTATATGACGTAGAAAACGCATCCGGAAAAGATATGATGAGAAGCATATCTGCTGACTATACAGTTGTTAAGGTGTCGATACTGGTAGATTTATGATCGTTTGACAAATAAGGCAATAGATAGTTTTGCAGCCTTGATATACGAACGTGACGTACCTGCAAGAAGTGTTAATTTTATATTTGCCAATTTAGCAAAACACCGAAATCTCCATAGCACGTATGTCAAGCTTTGCTAGCAACCTCCAACATGTATTTACTAGTAAATAATCTAATGTAAGAGTAATATCTTCCATCCCAGATTTATACCGGTCATAGTGGTTTTATTTACCCAGCCGAGATAGATAACGCTGACTAGAATTTTCTAGAAACTAATAAAAAACTGGTAATATTATTAGATACCATTGGAATCCTCATGACGAAGTGAACATTCGTTGAAGATATAACGAGAAGCATATTTTCTGAGGAGACAGCTGTTCGGAAGGTGTCAGTACTGGGAGATTTTTGATCGTTTGACAAAGAAGACAATACATGGCGCTGTCTAGAACTTGCTAGAAAGAAGTTTAAATGAGGGTACTTACCACTAGTATCTGTATGACGAAGAGAACACATCCTTTGAAGATCTGATAAGAAGCATATCTTCTGACTAGACAGTTATTCCGAAGGTGTCAATACTGATAGATTTATGAGCGCTTTACAAAGAAAATCATAGATGGCGCTGACTAGAATTATCTGGAAAGTGGACTAAAGAAAGGTACTTACCACTAGCATCTTTATGACGAAGGGAACACATCCGTTGAAGATATGATGAGAAGCATATCTTCTGACTGGACAGTTGTTCCGAAGGTGTCAATACAGGTAGGTTTATAGTTGTGTCTGGGCGTGGACCGACGTGAAGTGCCAGTGTTCTGGGTAAAATTTGGTCTGCAAATAAAATTTAGGGTAAAGATGATGCCATGAAGATTTGTTTTTTTCTTAATATTCGCTGTAGAACGTAACATATACCTACGAATTCTTGTCATTTTCTATGTACATTCTTCCCTTCTGTTGTCTGTGAATAATCTTCTCTTGTATTTTGACACTTGTAGTCAAAAATGTAAACTCGTAATTAGTCTATGCTCGTAATAGTTATGAAGTGCAACATCCAAGAGGTCATATAAAAGGCCCAGAATAAATCTAACTGTCAAACTAGATTGTGGTGATCACATCCCTTAGAAATAAGAAAAACGGCATTTTGATGATAAAGTAAAAAATGATTACTTCCGCTACCAGTTATGAGTTATGGTGCATTTTGAATTGTAAATAAGTGACAGAGTTTTTTAGAAGAGTAATGTTTTGATATTCACTGAGATGGATGGATTTGGTTTCTTGTTAATAATTTTCGTTCATTATTAGCTTTCAGATTATTATTTATTTTTTTGATTCTCCGAGATGAAAGAGATCTTACCATGAGATAATAGTCTGTCGGTTTCCAAACTAAGATCGTCAATATCGTCTCGCTCGTCATCATCACACGGCCTCAGATCCGGAGGGTAGATGTCTTCGTCTTTTTGGTCTTCAATATCTTTTAAATCGTCCGTCTTTTCCGGTTTGTAGTATGACTTCAAGGGAGTTAAGAAATCATGATTTTCAAATACAATGTTGTAAAAATATATGTTTGGTCTTTATGGCATACTACAAATAAATATTTGGAGCACGGCGGGAGCGATGGTGTTATGCTCGACCGCCGCAAAGGGAAGTACATCCCGCCAGGCGAGGTGTTATGCCTGGGGAACCGCGGCTCCGACGGTGTTCTGTCGGAGGTTGTATATATGCTCCAATTCTCAGAAACTCTGATATCGCGTTTCAGTCCTCCATTCTAATTAGGCTTCTTGTATGAGAATTTCTGTTTTTCTCTTTAGCGCCATCTGTTGCGTAGGAGTTGTAGTTATTTACTGGGCGATGGTTGTCGCCACAAATAATTAAAATCTAATAATATAAATTGATGAAAATCAATTAAAATTCATTGATTAAAATTTCCAACTTAAGGGCTCATAATAATATGCTTTCTTTTAAGGCCACTTGGCACTATCTATTGTGGGATTTCCAACATCCGCTTTTTATGCATTTATTAAAAAACCAAATCAAAATTTAAAACATCGGCTGATGATCGGCATTTTAATAGCCAGTACCGCCAAATTGGATCATGATTTACAGCAATTACAGCGTACCCTAGGCTCTGAAGCGTAAGCGAGAATACAACTGAGAAATACGAAGAAGATGCAATTTAGAATGCGCTGAATTAGTAAGAAATGGGCAAATTTTTTTTATGGTCCTTCGAGCCGGATGACGAATAACTTTTTTAAAAAGGATACGCATATCTTCCAGCGGTTATGCAAGGCCAGTATAAGGTCTTGCAGTCTCGCTCTTAACGGCGCGTGCAGCAACGTGCGCGGGTTATGCGCGGCTGCCTGCACGCGTCCCCACGCGGCCGCAGTTCGCGCTCGCAGCGATATTAACGCACGCGTGCACACTCGGGGTCCGCACGCACGTTCTATATAATAGAGTCACTTTTATAATGTCGTTTGTGTGATATTTGATCTATTAGTTGTATGAATAATATTTCTAAAATAATAACTGTGAAGTAATTTAGTTGTAGAACGTCGCGCTCAAAATAGATAGAAGTATTTTTCGGCAATTTTGCATGAGAAACTCTCTCAAACTCTGCTTGTATCATTTTGCGTCGGCTATAGCAAATGTCACTCTTTATTTTGTAAGGAGTGATTTTGGAAATAGCAATTTCTGTTTTCAGTATCAGTTTCTTTGTTAAAATAAATACTTTCTTTATAAGAGATTTTACGGGTCTGAATTTCTGTGTTCATTAGCAAACAAAAAATTTAAAAAATAAAGACTTTTTAATTCAATTTTTATATCTTATTTGCATCATTATCACAAGTAATCAGTTTCATTTATGTTTCAGTTATCTAATTAAACAATACTTTTCGAAATCCATTCGAGATCAAATTTCTGACCTCTCGAAATCTCGACTTTGCGATCTCGTCCGAGATTGCATTCCCTACGCGTGGCGCATAGGCGTTCTCACTCGCACATACCGCCCTCTCACTCGCGCCACGAGGCTTTCGCATCGCACCATCTCACTCAGTCAGATTTATTTATTTTTTGGAACCAACTTTTTAGTAACAAATTGTAAAACTTAAACACTTCGAAATTATCAGATTTATTTCTCCCTTTTGGATCCAACTATTAATTTAGTTACAGATTATGATCCTCATTTACTTAGAAATAATTCACCATGTATCTGGTTGAGTCTTCTAAGCCCGCGACACATAAACGTTCTCACTCGCACATTCCGCCCTCTCACTCGCACCACACGACTTCTGATTGCACCATCTCACTCAGACAGTATAATTTCTACCTTTTGAATCCAACTTTTAACTTAGCAACAGATTGCAATCCTCATTAACTTGGCAACAACTCACCATGTATCTGGTTCAGTCTTCGAAGCGCGCGACACATAGGCGTTCTCACTCGCACATTCCGCCCTCTCACTCGCACGACTAAGCTTCCACATCGCACCATCTCGCTCAGTCGCGCGCATGTCTTCTCGCTCACCGAGACGAGTTTCTTGCGAAGCTCGCCGTAATTTATTAATGCGTAGAGCTCTTGTGCCACTTTCTTTACATCTGTAATGGAATATAAATTTTTAGTATTGTTTCTGTCAATTCTTTCATTTATCGAGTGGGTTTTTTTTTTTTTTTCATTGTGAACCTCTTTTGTTTGGGTTCTACTTTTGTTCCTCCGAGGCGACTTAGGGAGACCTTATTTACAGTTTCTGGTTTTATTTACTTTTAATTTATTTTTCCTAAATTTGTAATAATTTTTTATTTGTGTTCTTGCTGGTGAGTAGTGTCGCCAGGCTCCAGAGGGGTCGCTGTGCTGACAGCGGACAGGTCGGCGGACGAGTCGCTCGTGACATCTCCGGTGTTGCAGGCATTCATAGGCTACGGTAACTACTTACCATCAGGTGGGCCATACACCTGTTTGCCTACTTAGTTGTATAAAAAAAATTCTGGACCACAGAGGCAATTTCTTTATAATATTAGTGTGGGTATGTAAAGCGATGTTTTCTGTGTTAGTAACACTGTGTAACCTGGCTCTCTCTCTCTCTCTCTCTCTATGGTAAAAGAGAAAAAGACTATATACGAGACGGAAAACATGGTTTTTCTTGGAACTGCAAATTCTTTTAATTTTTATAAAGACTGCAGTGCTTGTGGGGGAAACAATAAAATAATTTTGAAGACAAAGACGTTTTAATAAAACTCCGCCCCACATTAGTGATATAACATAATAGGATATTACGAGGTCTATAATTTTTATTACACGGTCACCGATAATGTGACGTCAGAACAACGTAACAATATTATATTACCAGCTTTGAATGGCAATGATATCATGAAAGTCATAAATTACATGTATTTTAGTTATTAAGTGGCCATTGTAATAGGTTTTCATTTGTTATTTAGTGATTTCAACGCAGAATATATAATAAAAAATAGTTTCAACTTTAGTCGCTTCCTGTTTACCTGATTGTCTGATAATAAAGATGATTCCGTGCTTCGGATGGCACGTTAAGCCGTTGGTCCCGGCTGCTATTTATTAGTCGTTAAAGGACCAACGTCAGAAATCTGACACCTCTCATGGTCGATTCGATAGACAATGTAACCTACACGAAATGATGATGATATAACCAGTAGTTCCAGAGGTAAAGGCGGTGAAACAAACTCTGCAAACTTTATTTATATCAGTAATCGATGGATAAAGCCAAAAAAAACGGGGCACACATAGTCTCGTCTTCATCATCATTTCAGCCGCGGTCAGGCCACTGCTGGACATAGGCATCTCCTGATTTCCAAAGTGACCGGTTGGAAACAGCCGGCATCCAGCGTTTGCCTACTACCTCTTTCAGGTCATCAGAGCATCTGGTCGGTGGTTGTCCAATGATGCGCTTGATGATTCGTGGTCGCCATACGAGAACCTTTCTGCACCATCGGTTCTCCGCGCTATGTGCCCCGCCCATCACCAATTCAAAGAGCTAATCCGCTGCTCGCACAAAAATTCATATCGACTGGGTTATATGGTCAATCGACCTTGTACATCCTGAAGTCAGTTATTTCAGAACCGTCTTTCGGCTTCTGACGAGGTTTACATTCTATCACTAGTAATAACTTACTTTCATCAAAATGTACATGCTTGGTCAACTTGTGCCACGTCCTGTAATAGAAATGGCTGACTTGCGTCTTCGTCTTCAGGTTCGCGTCGGGAATGCCTTTCTTCTTTGCCTGAAAGTGGAATAAATTAATAGAAAATACAGACCAAGGTTTGCACGATCGATTGACTAAGGTCAGGTCAGTGGGCAAACGCCTCAACTACTGGATCACACAAACTGGATCAGTGGTTAGAATGTTTGTCATAGGTCCGATTTTGAAGTGGTTTCCAGTTTTGTTAGGACGTTGCAGGCTTGAATCACCTGACGTCGTTTTGATTGATATCGTGCTTCGAAAAACAAGTTAAACCGTTGGTCCCGGCTACCATCTGGTGGTCGCTAAAGAAACCAGGTCAGAGACCGAAACGATTTCGAATAACACTGACATCAGGCTGTACATGGTCGATTGACCATGTAACCCACTCGAAATGAATGAATCACAGAGGGAGTTAGGTAAACGTTTAGAACCTTATTCTCATACCTTGGCACAAATATAAGCTGTGATAGCATCAAAATCCTTGCCGTACTCATTCAAGGCTTCAAAAAAGAAGTTTTTCTCGTCAGTAGACCACAGTGCCTTGGGCATTCGTTGCTTGACTGTGGGAAATTTCAGTTCTTGTTCCAACTTGTTGGGTGTATCGCATTCTGTCAGATCTGTAAAATCAAAAGTTAAGGACTAGTGAATTATTATAAAAATCTATCTGCACCAAGTTAAAAAAGAAACATAAAGCCAGATTACATCTTGCGTACCTTCGGAATCAAAAGAATAAATACTTACACCCATATTCTTAAACCTTCACTCAAAGTCGACTTAACCTTACTCCACCTCATTGGTATGATAAGTCATCACAAGCTTCGTTGACTTGAGATAATTTCGTATTGGAGGTGAGTATCGAACTGTCAAATATAAGGTTGGTCGAGAGGTGCTTTGAGGCGTCCTTGAAATGAAATAAAGTGGATATAAATCGGGGTTTTGCCACTTTTGGCCGAGGTTATTTTATTTTATTTTTAACTTTATTCTTTTGTTATTCTCAATTTTTGTGTTTAGCATTGTTATTCTAACCTGTGGCGTTACTCATTGGAGTTTGCTCAAGCAACCAACTAAGAATGTCGTTTTCAAGGAAAGTTCGAGGACTTCCTTAAGGCGCCCTCGAATGAGTTTGAGTGAAGGACGTCCTTAAGGTTATGTGTAAGAATACGGGAGTGAGTCAGGTCATAAGTTCTGTCAAAAACTTTTTATAAAATTAATCATACACTTTTTGATTATCATTTAATTGTTTTGTTACGTTATTGGCTTTGACTCGGGCACTTTTTTTTAAATTTTGGTAATAGGCTAGTTTCCAGGGTCAAAAGATTAACATTAAAATTAGTCCGTCATTTAGGGAATCAAAATATATTAGTGTCATATTTTTTCTTTTTTCAATTGAGCGATAAATAATAAAGATAACGCATCAAAGTTTAGGAATAGGGGCTTGTGACGTCACATATTGCGAAAAAGTGTAGCACACTGTGACGTCACACGGAACTTTAACGCGCCATATCTTTACCATTCTTTGTTTAATTTTCAAAAGAAAAAATACGTCTCCAATATTTTTTGATTATCTAACTGACAGACTAATTATATATTTTTTTTTTATTAAAACTAGCCTATTCTTTCGATTTGGCACAGATATAGGCCCACAGAGCCGTAAAGATCGATTTTCCAGGGGGAACAAAATTACATATTTTTTAAAATTTAATTGACTGATGAACAGAAGTTCAGGGACCTTATTCCAACCACCAAAAAAAATAAAAAAATAATGAAATTTTCATCTGTTCCCTATTCTAATCCACTCTTAGTGACGAAACTTGTAAAAGGGGGTCAGATGTCCCTGCAGCCTTCTGTAAACCATCTCAGTGTGACGTCACCGACTTACCATCAGGCTGCCCATCAGGACGCTTGCTCCTCTTCTCAGGAGGAGGTTTCAATTTCAGCAAGAGGGTCACACGCCCTTGCAGCCTTCTATACTATGGCCCATACTGTGACGTCACAAACCCTAGTTTCTTCCAGAACTTACCGTCAGGCTGCCCATCAGGACGCTTACTCCTCTTCTCAGGAGGAGGTTCCAGCTTTAGCTTCTTAATGACTCTAGCACTTGTCCGTTGTTGCTGCAGTGTCGTCAAAGATCCGAGGAGTTCGGTTCTTTCTGAATCAGAAATGGCCCCCGTTGGGGACATGGCTGCGTCTTTTATTACCTGTGAAAGAAGAGACAGATATTTAATTTCTTCCTTGTCTTTTTGACTTCGTATGGTCTGGCTCAGCACACGCATTAGGCATTTCAGGACGTTTGCGGACTCAGGTCCGCCTGGGGGCCGATTCTCGCGTAAGTCAAATTCGAGATTTGTCGAAAAAAAATGGCGGGGTTTTCTGTAGTTAGCCGCCATGTCCTGGCGTCCTGATTGATTGAAAATCAACTACTTTTGCGTGTTCTGCGACTTGCAGTTATGGCACTGTGCATCGAAAGTTATATTAAAATATACTCCTGAGCAGGTTAACAGGTCTAGGTGGAAGGGGTTACCGTAACCTATAGACGCCTCCATACACCAGGGTTTCATAAGCACCTGCAGACCCTTAAAAAAAGGAAAGAAGTTTAGGATTGAACATCTTCACAAGAATAGTAAATATAATCAATTACGCTATATCTGTGGTTTATTAAAATAAATAGATACACAAAAAAAAAACCTATTTGATGCGCTAAATACGTCCGGCCATCTAATCTTGTTTTATTTATTGTGACGTAAAACTGCATCAATGTTTTGACATAATATGATAAGCCTAATAGACGATTAATTAACGAAAATTTCCACGAATGACGTTTTTTTTAAATTATTTTCGTGGTTAATAGTTCCGGAGGTAGAACATCAGGACTGTGACGCAGTGTCTTCTATATTATATTACAAAATATATATAGAATAGAATATTATTTAGTAAGCCATAGTCACACACACAGTTAAAACATAGGTACAAAACAACATAAGAAAATAACATTAGCGTTTTCAGACCATATCTCAATAGAGGTGACGACTCAGCTTTACGCTGGATATCGGCGGGTATTTCGATCATTCATATCGAGTGGGGCACATAATCAATCGACTGTAAACAAAGGGGTCAGTTTTTCAGAACCGCCACTCGGTCTCTGACGATTCTTTCCTTTAACGATATATAAATACTAGCTGTTTCCCGCAGCTTTGCCTGCGGTATATAGCCTATGTTACTCAGGGTGAATGTAGAATTTTTGAAATCGGCACAGTAGTTTTTGAGTTTATTCATTACAAACATACACACAAAAATACAAATCTTTCCTCTTTATAATATTAGTGTAGATAGTAATCAATACTTATCACTATACGAATAAATAAAATCAAGGAACATTAATACCAATGCTTAGATTTTAAAAATTGTATTTGCATTTGACAGCTCAGTCCTTGAGACGATACAGACCTTTGATGCAAACATGTGAAATGTAAATAAAAATAATTCGATAATAAGTACAACGTACTTTGATGCAAACATGCGAAATACATTTACTTATTGTGATGTGACACGGAAAAGGTTATATGTTAATAATTTAAGTCAAATTTCAAGTCAAATCTAAATGCACTTGAGGTTTTTATCAATTGTAATCTCAGGTTCATAACATTAAATTTTAAAGAGGTAGATGACCTCATGTGTAAAATTTCTGGCGCCAAAAAGCAGGTCTTGATAAAAGTTATGGGCTATGCTCGGAGGAATTGTTTGACATGATGCCAACAGCCACTCTTTACCATTGCCCCTCTTGCCATCGTCAGGGATTTCCTCCCCATACCTTGGATCCCATGTTATCGCGTACAGTACGCTTTAAATGGAATTTCCTCCCTCGTACACTGCGATTATGGAATGAACTCCCATGCCATGGTTTTCCCTAGTGAATAGATAGATAGATAGATATACACTTTATTGTACCAATCACAAAATTAAAATTAAAAGTAATACATTTAGAAAATTGAGTACAAAAGGCGGACTTATCGCTATTACAATTTCTTCCACGAATATAACATTGGAGCCTTAAAAAAGGAAGTGAAAAAATTCCTTCAGAGTCGGCAGCGTAAAAATATAAAGAAACATTAACACGATTTTAGAAAGACTAAGCAACAGACGTCATCATCATCCTAGCGCTTTCCCGGTTGCATTCTCAGTTGCCTCGAAGCCCAGGGTCAGCTTTTTTGCTAAATAAGAGAAAGAAAGGCAACAGACATCAATATATAGCGTAAACTCAAATCAAAACAAAATAAGTATAAAAGCGGACTTTTCAGTAAAGCAAATTTCTTCCAGTTAACCTTAGGGTAGAAAGGAGCTATGGAAATAAATGCGCCGGCGACGCAAAAATATAAAATTATTTTTATTTATTTATTTTTATGTTTCTAAATGGTGCAATAAAATGTTAATTTTTACAATATATATGCACATATAAAATCCAGTTGTTTTAAATCGAAAAGAATAAGTACAAAAATGAATAAAATACACTTAAATTATTATAAAATGTCATGTTAAAGTAAATGTATTTACAAAACAATTGATTGATTTATATATAAAATATGCGCAATTAAACATGCCAGCGTCCGTAGGTTAGGTATACTTAAAACTGACACTTGACACATTTAGTACAGTCAACAAAATATCATTATTATTAGAATTAAAATTATAAAAGAAATAAGCAGCTCTCTTGTACTGTATTTTCCTCTTATATACACCGTGAAATTTGAGTCGTTTTGGACCCATCGTCCAGTGACACCATTCATGCAACCGAACAAATTTCCCCAAGGAACATAGCTCGAAACATGAAAAACAAATTTGGACCTCCCATAGTAAGTTAGGTCACGTGATGAGACATTTTGTATGGGAGGTCCAAAAATTTACTCCATATTTCGACTCATGTATCTTGGGGAAAGTTGTTCAGTTGCATGAAAGGAGTCACTGGACGATGGGTCCAAAACGACTAAAATTTCACGGTGTATAATCCTTTGCATTTTATTGTGTATATAAAGTAAATAAATAAGTAAAAGAATCCTGTTTTTTTACCCTATTTCCACTTACGCCGAAGAGCACAGCTCTATTTTTGAAATGTATGACATATATTTCGAATGAAAATCGTTCGATAACGAATGATTTCTGTTAAAAAATATTCGATTTTGTGTGAATCACACTTTAAAAAAAAAAGCACTCCAAGAATATCATACCATGATAGAATAGGGTACATGCCAAAAGCTAAAATACTAAATTAATGAGATAAGATGATAGCTATACATCTTTTAAATAGTAGTTACTTTGTACAAATGTTTACTTTAACATTTTCCGCAAGAGATTTTATAGTCGTTTTAAAGACCGATGAGAAAGTCTATTTAAAAAAATCTTTAATAATCAAAAGTAAGAATTTATTTTGAAACTAAATTTGCATTGTATTTAGTGCGTGAAACTAAATCTAGTGATCAGCTGATACTGTTTTATTTATTACTAGCTGCGTCCCGCAGCTCCGCCTGCGTCAAAATGTAACCAATGTTTGACTCCGGTTTGTCTTCAACTATATTCATATCAAATTTCATCAAAATCCGTTTAGTGGTTTGGCCGTGAAAGCGAACAGACAGACAGACTTTAGCATTTTTTAAATATTAGTATGGATATGGTTTTAAACTTTATTGTACAAAATACAATTGTTAAACACAATAAGTCAATACAATTTTGTTTGGTAGGTCCAAAATTTTTTGACGATTTTTCAGATAGAGTTTTTACGGCCTACAATATTTATAATTTGAACATATAGTTGAAGATAATGTTGTCTCACACATTGGTACACCATCTGTATAAATATGTTCCCTATTATCTGTAACAACTGCATGTTCATGTATACCTATGTTGCACTAATAAATTATTTGATTTGATTTGATTTCTGTGATCAATATGCAGACTTAGCGAAAACGCTTTGAAGAGATAATCAGATAGATCTCATTTGATTGTCATTTGTTTGCGTACTTATTAATAGCGTACTTGTTGTTTGCGTACTTATATAAATTAAATTAAATATTAATAACTAGACGAAGATAACACAATAATGGATATTTTATTATGAATCAGTCATCGGATAATCGGGCGCTTACATACATAACTCTTTCCTTGAAAGAATAATATAGATATTCCTTCCTGAATTAATAAGTAAACCACAGTCCCGGGATTGAACAATTTTGGAAAACAACTATAAGTAACTTAAATATTATTCTTTCGTTAGAAATTAAGTTTATATATTGATCCATTTTTTTTTACTTACTAAGCAATCATTTAAGTCTCCGAGTGCGGCTGTTAAATATGGAGAATCACCAGACAAAAAAAAGGTGGCAATACATTGAGGAAATTAAAAAAAAAACAGTGCGGTCAACAGCCATTTAAGACTCTACAAGAAACGCTCTAGCTGCAACATTCTTATTAAAATGTTAATTAATATAAAACAATTTGTATATTTACTACAACTTATACAGTTTCATGACTTGGATATCATAAAAACATGACATATTTATTATGCTAAACTATGTTTTATGATCATATACGGAAGTAATTAAAGTTGCGCTTTTAATTATCATCATACAGTTTTTCCGGTTGCATCCCCGGAGCCAGAGGTCACACAAAAAGAAAGATTAAAGAAATAGGCATTATAGGAAAAGGTCCTAGAACTTCGCCACCAAATTCCAAAGAAGGGTCGACGTGAAGCAGCCGGATGGTCATTAGGCCGCGTTTCCACCAGCAAGATAATTTCTTGCAAGAAATTTCTGACTGTTTGTCTTGCAGCTTAAAATGTAAACACTGTAAGTTGTTGTCTGCAGAATTGTGGAACATTTCTTGCAGGTGAAAAAGCGGCCTTAACATTATAGATAACCAGCTGATCCGGCCAATAAATATGCATGGTAAAATCATTCTTCTATTGCCGCAACTCTCGCCATCGATTGGGAAATTCATCTGCCATTGCAGGCGTCCATAGGCTACGGTGACCGCTTACCATCGATACGCCAAATATCCGTTTGTCTACTAAATAGTTGCTGTAAAATAAAACTTGTGTGTTCAATTCTATTTATCCTTTATGACTTTAAAATTTGTGCCGGTAAAACACGCACTGGATTTCTTTTATTGGATGGAGCTAAATGGGAATAAAGGAAAATATATATTTATGATGCAGAGACACAAGGATACAATTCCTTATGCAAGCCTCAAGTTACGAGCACGCTTCAGAAGTCCCAAAGAATAAATTAAACATGATGACGATGACGCATTACAATTCTTTAGTTCATTTGCAGAATTTAACATACGCGCGTACGGAATCTTTAATATCTGGTTCTTTTATAAAGGAATATTAGTCTGACCGTAAACTATAGATGTGGCGTGGCAGGGTCATATGGCGACTGAGTTCTAACGTTGTAATGTGCCATTACCGGGAACTGCTCAATATTTCCGTAAAATTTTGGGATTATTTCGCCGAAATCTTTGGTAAATTAAATAATCATATGCACTAGGCTATTTCCCGTAAATTTTCAGCTGCACATTATTAATGCTGGACAGGACGTTTTGGGATAAAATGTAATCTACTTTATAATAATAATAATAATTTATTTCCTTTAAACAAGTATCCAAGACTCATTACAATATGTTAGTAAATCTTAATCAAATGTGTTAGTAGTAAAAAGTACAAATTGATAGTAAAGAGTCATTGCTACGGCATACCTGTTGATATGATACAACAATGAGCTAGGTACCGGCAGTCTAGCCTGCTCGCAATCATGCTCAGGATACTGTTTGCGCTCCCCCGCACTCTGCGCATCAGAGACGCACATCTTGTTCGCAATGTTGCATAAAAACAACTGACCCGCGCGTCCGCGAACATCCCTGATGCGCTGCAGAATCGAGGGAGCTCCAACAGCCTCCTGAACGCGTTATTATATTGCACTCTCAGAGCGATATAAGATTTTTGAGTGTATCCGGCCCACAGGCTGCACGTGTAAAATGAGGTACAATATGTTCAAAACAGAGTAATTTTAACACTAGTTGAGCAACGTGCAAACCTGCGAGCCAGCATATTCGCTCTCACTGACAACGCTCTTCGTTCTCTGTCTTTATCGTCATCGTCCTTGAGGTCGTTTCTTACAATATAGCCCAGATATTTAAAAGACACCACTGGAGTTAAAATATTGTTGTTGAGAAACACAGGAGGTAAATTATCTGGGCGTTTGTTACCGACCCTCAAAGACCATGACTTTGCTCTTTTTAACATTATATTTGAGACCATGTGATGTCGCATATTCTTCACAAATGTGTAATAGTCTCCGAAGACCACAGACAGACGCACTCAGCAGCACCATGTCATCAGCATAACTAATGTTGCTGACGCTGACACCGTCAATGTGACAGCCTACCCTGGTGCTGCTGAGCTCGCCTATCAGCTCGTTCACGTACAGGTTGAAGAGCGTAGGTGAAGTCAACCCCCCCCTGCCTCACCCCGCACTCCAAACCATACGGTCGCGACAAAGTACCATCCCACCGCACACTGTTGTCACTTTATTGTCTACATAGAGAAACAAAATATTATTTACAATTACAACTTAAACCTATGAAGCAAAGGTTATTGCTAAGAAATCTTTCCAGTTAAAATTTGCGTAGCGAAAAAAGCAATAGATAAGAGTTAACAATCCACGGATTATTATAAAAATAACTTCAGCATAATAGCTATTCTTTATTTGTATTATTAAGACTAGTTATGTTTGTATGTCTTCTTGTTTATTACAATGTTTGAGGTTAAGCCACTAAAGTTATCATCATTCTTATTATGAAAAAACAATGACTCAGTCACCTTAACTACATCTTCATCATCGGATCGTGTTTCCTAGTTGCATCCTTATCTTAGGCTTAAGAGCCAAGGGAAACAGATATTATAATCGGTATATTTGTATGGTAACTGGTTTATTACACTGGCGCGACAGTCGTATGATAAAGCATTTTTTAGGGACCCCGAAAAAATTTATATAATTTATTTGACCGTTACCACATAGGAAAAATGATTATTTTTACATAATACGAGCACATGCTATTATCGTAATTAATAATGTCTACTTAATTAAAATTCAAATCAAGAACAATTAGCAAAACAGATATACCCATAAATAGAATATGCCCGTTTATGCCAAAATAAAATTTGCGTGCTTACGTACCTACTACTTGTAAAGTTGCCAGGTCTGCGTTCACCCTAAGGGCGGTCCCATACGTCACGACAAAAGATACCTCACTTGAGAGCAGATGATGTGTTTAAATAAAAACAAATGCAGGACAGGATAGCAAATTATTATAAACGCATGCGTTGAGCGAGAACAGTCGCGGCCGTGACAGTGACATAGGGACGATACTAGGAAAAAAAGCGATAATCGATATCGACAAATTGTTGTTCGTATTTGACTGGCATTGAAATTTGTTTATGTAATTAGAAAATTTCACATTGAAATATTAAAAATTTTAAATAAAAAATTATATACGAGTTTGGTAATATAAAATGAGGGCTAAAATTTTGCGCCTGACCATAGTGATGTGCTTTGGAGTGATATTAACAGATTCGCAGAGTTTGAGGAAAAAAATATATATGACAGTGGTAAGTATCATTAAATTTTTAAGTTTTTAATAAAACTTTAAGTCTTATTACGTAGAGGAGTGTTATTTGTGTATTTTTATTTATATATCTTTATTGTAGCACAAGTATAAAAATCTTTTTACAATTAGCGGATTTAACGCTAAAAGCGTTCTCTCCCAGTAAACCATATTTGTGTATCTGTCTGTGTGAATCATATCACCTAAACGGATGGACTCACATTTTATTTTGTTAAAAGTTAACTAGATATAGATACAATATAATAAAAAAATCTTTATTGCACAAAAGGGACACATAGATATAGATCACTAGCTGTTTCCGGCCCACCGGCTGCGTCAAAAAGTAGCCTATGTTTGACTTCGTATTGTATTGACTTCAACTATATTCTTACCAAATTTCATCAAAATCCGTTCAGCGTAACAGACAGACAGACTTTCGCATTTATAATAGTAATGTTATAGTATGGATAGTATGGAAGTTGAAGACCCGGGGTCAAACATAGGCTACTTTTTGACGCAGGCGGAGCTGCGGGAAACAGCTAGTTGTAAAATATAGCATTTTAGCCTCCTACATCAAACTTTTAGCGAAGCAATTTGCGTTTTAATGCTAATGTATTTCCAAAATATTTTCATAAAAAGAAACCTGCAAGAAACAGAATTAACTTTTTCCGCGACATGTCCGTCATCCATAAAAAAACTAAGTCGTGTAGAGCCTAAGGGCGGTCTCACGCGTCACATCACTTAACAATGCGTGAGATCAGATGATTACGATAAAATACAATTACAGCACAAGGGACCAACGTATTACAATACGAACGCACGAGTTGCGCGAGGGCTGCCGCGGCCGTGACAGTGATATTTTAGAAAACCATTCAGATATCGGAAAAATCGGTAATAACGCTTAAAAAGTAATTAATGAAATGAGTAATACTAATTGAAGTGACAGGTTTTAGGTCGGGGAAAAGAACATATTAACTGCAACTATCCTTAAAAAATAGATGAATAAATTTTGAAATTTTTTAAAATGTTTCGGTAGTGCTAGTGAATTATAACGAATGATATAAATGAATTTAAACTAAACACAACATTAATTAAACTAAAAACACTATGCTACATTTTGTTTTAGAGTTAATTACACATATATGTTTGATTGATAAATACTCAATTAAAGTTCAAATGAGTTATTTTAACTTAACTATTTATAATATCACTACTGATTATGGATTTAGATAGCTTAAAATATCCATAAAGTAATATTATAAGTGCGAAAGTCTGTCTGTCTGTCTGTTACGCTTTCACGATCAAACCGCTGAATGGATTTTGATGAAATTTGGTATGAATAAAGTTGAAGACCCGGGGTCAAACATAGGCTACTTTTTGACACAGGCGGAGCTGCGGGAAAAAAGCTAGTAGTATATAATGTCATTACTACGAAACTGTTGGTATTTAGTCGTAATGAATGGGCTGAAATGTATGCTTCTACCATGTCTCTACCTGGACTATTAAATATTTATTTATTAAAACTTTATTGTACCACAAGTAAAAATACAATTGGCGGACTTAATGCTAAAAGCATTCTCTCCCAGTTAACCATTAGGAAAAACAGAGAAAATACAAAGCGGCGCAAGAAAGCTTCGTGTGATATTACAGAAAAAAAAGAACCCTACAGCTAAATTAACATACATAGATTTACACAAATAGGGAGTGTAATATACATACATATATATATTTAAAGATTTCAATGTAGAGAAATTGTAAATATTGTATGTCAGAAACGCACAACCACAGCACAGAACCAAAATACAGAAAGTGTCAAAAACATTTTTTTTTTTAAACACACTCATCCTACCAATAAATGAAAAGTAGAGTCAAATCTATACGTTTTTTGATCGAAACTCATTAAAGTCTGTCAGCGATAATGAACGCTGTAAAGTGTTTGAAACGTTAGGTGTAAATAAATAAGTAGTAAACGCGATAAAAACCCTATTAAAATAGTTTAATTTAATGTATAACAATCGCGAAAACATAAGAAATAATTATGATTGAAGCTCGTTAATTTTTTGCAACGACCCCCCCCCCCCCCTCCCCGACTTGAAATACTTGAAATTTCAGTATCTTAAGTTATAAATAAACGAAGTGACGTCTGAAATTTTGGGAAGATCAGTGACAAGACTTCCTTTAATGATGAATACCGTATCTCTCGTGGTTTTCGTGTTTTACACTGTAATGATGATGACTGAATCTCAGAGTACGAAAAAGGAAGCTTTCATGACGGTGGTATGTGTTGTTTTCTTTTGGTAACCATTTTTGCACTCATTTATTCATATCGAGTGAGTTACATGGTCAATTGACCCAGTACTCTCTAGTGTCAGAGTATTTCAAAACCGCCGTTCGGCCTCTAACGTGGTTTCCTTTAACAACTTCCCAATCGCAGCCAGGACCAACTGCTTCCCATACAACCATTCTGGTCACAGTGTAGTAAATATTGACAGGTAACAGTTTCAACGCTGCGACCAAAATCGTTGTATGGGTTAACGCGCCTTCCGAAGCACGGAATAATCATTATTAACAGACAAATATTAAAAACAAAAGGTGATTCAAGTCTGAAATGTCCTGACCTTACTGGAAACAGCTAAACAAAGTGTGCTTCCTTTTTTGCACTAGTCACCAGAGTAATAAACTAATACCCTTCACCATTCTTTTCTTCCCTTAACAAGCATTTCGCGTTATATTTTTTATGGCAAACTCTAGCTCGCGTAGCTTTTTAGTGAAAAGTGTCATCATTAAAAAGTGTCAATCATTCCGGAGCTTAAAAACCGGATACAATGTAAATGTAACTAACTACATGTATACTACTAGATTTTAAAAATACTGGTGTCAGAAATGTATAATTTGTTTATATGAATAATTATCATGCATTTACAATATTTTTTATCGAATTGTTCCAAATTTAACATAATTAATATGATAATTATTCAAAATACTCATTCAAGCCAGATTAATCAAATTTTTGCATTTCAAAAACAATGCAATTTTAATATTCAAGGCTATGTTCATAATTTCATCTTTATTTATAATTCATTTATTTCTTATTTCAAGTAAATGAATACACCGACAGGTAAAATAGTAACAATTACTTTTAATATTTATACATTTTATAGCTAAATTTAAACTGGGCTATTGTCATAGAAAATCTTTTTTTCGAACTATTAATAATCAAACAATATTATATTCAAATTATATCCACGCAACAATGCGTCCCTTGATGAAAGACTGGTGATCAAATGGACAGACAATTATAGTGATACTAGCTGTTTCCCGCAGCTCCGCCCGCGCCAAAAAGTAGCCTATGTTTGACCCTGGGTCTTCAACTATATTCATACCAAATTTCATTAAAATCCGTTCAGCGGTTTGGCCGTGAAAGCGTCTATGTGTACTCTAGGACGTAGGTAAAAAGTTAATGAGATTTCATACAATTTAGGGTTGTTTTTTTTTAAAGTAGGCCATTTTTCACACATACTTTCGTTTTAATAGTATAGATAGAGTATGAAAACATGGAATTTCATGTGTGTTAAGTGACCAACATGTATCCATATACTATATTATTATATATTATATTATTTTCTCGACCTCCGTGAGATCGATGTTGAGCTGTAATCCCGGCCTGGAACCTTCAGGGAGAGGGAATACACTAGCTGTTTCAAGCAGCTCCGCCTGCGTCAAAAAGTAGCCTATGTTTGACCCCGAGTCTTCGACTATATTCATACCAAATTTCATCAAAATTCGTTCAACGGTTTGGCCGTGAAAGCGTAACAGACAGACAGACAGACTTTCGCATTTTTAAAATTTATTTATTTATTAGGTAGACCAACAGCTTTTTTTTTGTATAAAGGTAGTAAGGTAAAAAATATAATATTATTAGTACGAGGGTGCGTTTTTAAGTTCGCGGAATGAGAGGGTTGGAGGGGGGTGATTATACTCATTAGGACCGTAAAGTGTTCAGTGACTCGTAATTAGTATAAATATGAGGTTTCATTGTTATAAGTCAATTAGTCCTTGAGCTATCGTCAACCAAGCAACATAATCGGGAGTGAAAAGTGAAATATGGAAAACATTGAATATCGTGCCGTTATAAAGTTCCTTACCAAGCAAGGAAAATCAGTACCGACCATACTGAATTAGATGTCGTCGGTTTACGGTGACTCTTGTCCAGGAAAAACCATGGTTTACAAGTGGCACAGTTTATTTAAACAAGGAAGAGAATCACTTGAAGACCCGAGGCCGGGCAGGAGCATCGAGGTGACCACGCCGGAACTTGTCCAAAAAGTCGAAAAAATTGTAGTCGAAGATGCGCGAATAAAGAAGAAACAACTCGCAGAAATGGTTGGAGTATCCGATACAACCATTTTTAAAATTTTGCACGATCATCTTGGCATGACTAAGGTCAGCGCACGATGGGTGCCGAGAATGCTCACGCCGCCGCAAAAACAACAGCGCGTAGAGTGTTCACGCGCATTTTTGGACCTCTGCAGTGAAGACAAGAATGGTGTTTTGAGTCGAATTGTTACTGGAGACGAAACTTGGGTTCATCATTATGAACCTGAGTCGAAACAAGACTCCATGCAGTGGCATAAAAAGGGCACAGCACCTCCCAAGAAGTTTAAGGTGTCGCAGTCAGCTGGGAAACTCATGGCTACGGTCTTTTGGGGCTCAGAAGGAATATTATTGATCGACTATAAAGATAAAGGTGTTTCTATAACCGGAGAATACTATGCTTCAATATTAGAGCAGTTAAAAGAAGCCATTAAAGAGAAAAGACGGGGAAAATTGACGAGAGGTGTGCTGCTCTTGCACGACAACGCGCCCGTTCAGAAGAGCCGCGTTGCATTGGCTGCCCTGCATCAGGTGGGCTTCGATATTTTAAATCATCCACCCTACAGTCCAGATTTGGCCCCCAGTGATTATTATCTTTTTCCAAAAATGAAAAAAGAGCTGCGGGGTAAGATATTTTCCACCGATGATGAAGTCAAGGAGGCAGTTTCAGCATATTTTGAGGACAAAGACAAGACATTTTTTTATGAAGGTATAAATAAGTTAATTGAAAGATCTGAAAAATGTATCCGTCTTGCAGGTGAATATATTGAAAAAGAAAAATAATTTGGATTTTTTATTTCCACTCTTTGCCCCCCATTCCGCGGAATTAAAAACGCTCCCTCGTATATTAGTATTATTAGTATGGATTATATTATTATTATATATATAATAGTTTATTAATATATTATATATCCTTAGGATATTAATATATATTAATGCGATAGTCTGTCTGTCTGTCTGTTACGCTTTCACGGCCAAACCGCTGAACAGATTTTGATGACATTTGACAGTTGAAGACCCGGGGTCAAACATAGGCAACTTTTTGATGCAGGCGGAGCTGCGGGAAACAGCTGATGTTAGATATTTTGCATCAAACCCTTCAAAATTTTTATTTGATAAAAGTCACCCTATTCTCGGGCTCTACACAAATCATCGTTTGATTGATAAAATAATTGATAATATAAAAATAAAGAAACCAGGACCTAAAGCTTGTTTTAAGAATGTAAAGAAAAGAGTATATAATCCTTTCTTTAAATACTTTTTAGTCAATACCAGAGGTAAAGATATTTGAATTGGATTGACAGCATACAGACAACCTATCAAAGTAAAAATAAAAAAGTATGGTGAAAATTGCATTTAATTTATTATTCAAAGAAACTATTAAAATAGAGAATAGGAAATAATAAACGTTGTTGAAAACAGTAAATGTTGTTTCTTTGATAATTTAATGTCAGGGCAACACATTGATTTATTTAATTTATTCAAAAATATTGTTTTATCTATAATAAAATTTTGATAAAGAGGCATTTGTCTTATCCGAGTCCAATAGCTTAAAACATTTTACATTTTGATATTCCAGAAACGTTTTTTTTACTTCTGAACCTGTATCATGGCTTTAATCCGTACTTAAATACAAATATATATCATGTTTTTTTTCTCCAACAAGCTTTATTCTAGTCCTGTTTTAAGCCAAACTCTTATCAAAACCAATACGAAAAGCAGCACCATGCTACAGATTGTATACAATTATCTCAAGGTCGAATTTATTTGCCGCATGATAAAAGATGTTAGGAATAACAAAAGCAAAAGTTTAAATATTCAGTAGCCCAGCCATAGTCCATCTGTATGTCGCATACCAAAACGTATATATAAAACGACTACAGAAGTATTATAAATGAAGCGTGACTTCAAACTACCTGTTTAAGGCAATTCCTAATGACCTTGGACCTTATAAGGAGACCACCCAACCTCAAAAAGCGTAGCCTCGTACTATCAGACTAAAATATTCCATTTTAATTCTACCGCATTTCCATCAATTCTTCTGTATGAAATCTATACCAAACTAATACGAATGGTTTATAATATCAGGAACTACTGGTCCGATTTGAAAAATTCTTTTAGTGTTAAATAGCTTATTTATCGAGGAAGGCTATAGGCCCGGACGACGTCGGGACGGGCTGCTAGTGAACTTATAAAGGCAGCTCTACATTCACGCGTGGATCTCACGACAACGCAAGAACTGCTTAAGAACTGCGAATTTTTCTAGCCGTCTTCTTTGATTGTTGGTTCTTTGCCAGAGTCAACGATAATGCTAAATAGTATACTCTCGCAACTCTTGGCATAAAGTCGCGTGAAAAGTGGAACGGTGTTAAAAGTAAAACATTACGTAAGTTTACATAACTTTAGCCGGACAGACCATCAGACATTTCTTGAAGGTCAAAACGCAGCCCCAACAGACCATCACCTCCTCTAAGTCACACACACACACACGCTCGCCGTTCACGGGTACTCCAAATATCGCATTATCTCACTTTTATTCTAATTTCATAAAGCAGAAATGTTAGTTTTTATCACGGACAGGTAAAATCACCGGGCGCTGTGCCCGGTAATGAATGAATGAAGGTCCATTCAAACTGACGCGAATCCTGCATCCCGCGCTGGACGCCTACAGAAATAAGAATACTTAGATAGGATACAAACCTATGGAAAGTCGATTTCTATGAGAAAGTGGTGGTGGTTGGATTGGGTCAAGGGTTTTTTAGGATATCATTTATGCGATCAGGTGTCACGTGCAGTTAGTTCCTCGGGTGCCTAATTAAAAATTCACGAGGTATATACAGAATACTTACTAATTTTAATGATGATGGATAATCTAAATGCCCAAATGTAATAGTATTCATTATTAAGGTACAATCAATCTTCCAAGTAATAAAGTTTATGATTTTGTAATTTTCCTGGCAATATAGTCTTCACACATACACATATAATTATTGTTTTGTTTATTTAGGTTATATAACCTACACGAAATGATGATGATGATTATATTATATCAGCCCAGAAACAAGCTGATGAGGAGCTCGATAGCCGAGTGAATGCGCGTGTCATGCGACGGTGAATCGCGACCCGTATTGGATTGGTCGCCATTTAGCGACATATACTATCTTGAGCTCCTCCGTGTTTCGGAAGGCACGTTAAGCCGGTAGGCTGTGTCAGAGGCCTTATTAGGCAGCTTAAAAATCTGACAGTGTTGGCCACTAACACACCTCGGGTCCAGTTCCTGTTGGTCTGGTTTCTGTGTAAAAAGGGTTACGGAGATCAGACGGCAGTCGCTCCATTGTAATAAACAGTACCGCCAAATCTAGGATCATGACTTACAGCGTACCCGAGGCTCCGACTGAAGCGTAGGCTGACGACGCTACTAGGAAAACACTCTTGGGTGAAGAAGCCCAGAAACAAGCCACCTGAACAGACCTGTCAGACGCTAATCACGTTGCACCTGGCAATGCTGGCAATTCTCCATCAAAGTAACAACAATTCAATTCATCCATTCAACAATCCAATGACGATGTAGGAAACGCGAAAAATCTTATTATAATTCAGAATCCGCATGATGCTTTGTGACATAATGATTATAAACGTGCGTTGAATATAGTCGAGGGCTATTGTTCGTCTTTTTATAGTCATTCACGTGACCTTCATCTTTTTACTGTAAAAGCTTATTACAGATGATAAGAAAGTACGTATGACATGCAACGGCTGTAAAAATAGACCATTATGCAGTCTTACGCTCATAGTTTGAAATTGTTTATATTATGTCATGTTTTTCTTAACGAACCGTATCTATTCAAATGTTATTTAGGGCCACAGCATCTCAATGCACAAAATTATTCGAATATTCCAATGTATTATATTGGATTGACATTCGATACATGATGATTTTATGAGAAACACGAAAGGAGAAATGGTCTAGGTAAACCAAGGGACAAGTAGCAGAAGCAAACGAAAGATATAGGAGAAAGGTATCAAGATAGACAAGAATGGAAACCTTGCTCTCAAAATTGTGAAATTGACATTATTACCACTTTGTAATAAATATTCGCAAACTTAATTTAAAAGAAAATCAACATAATCAAAATGATATTATATTTTTATATCTTGGGATTGCTTTTGAGTGAATCTGACAGAGGTAAATACGAGTAAATTAAAAAAAAAAGTTTGACATCTCGTAGACACATGTTGCGACCCCTACAGTCGATAGGTATGCAGGAATGAAATGAAATGAATGAAAGAAAAACATAACCAATCATGATTTGAGCTGTCGGACAAAAAGAGTTATGTGAACCACCAAAATAACACAATAATAATGAACTTCCTACATCTGATAACATCAAATCATTTACAACATACCAATGAAATGTACATAATATTAGCTTTAATATAGCATAATTGCGTGGTCGAAATATTAGAATTGGTTTGATTTGATAGAGCGATGGACAACCAGATATACTTTATGGTTTAAATCAAATGAATGCAAAAGCCACTGAATTAACTATTAAACTAATGCGCTGATTCTGACGACAAATTACAGAATGTAATTTTATGTTATAAGATTTTAAGCGATAGATATAATTTAGATTAGCAAGCAAACGCTCGATACAGGCTGCTTCCTACCGGTAATTTTGGAAACTATTACGAGAGACCTATGCATAGCAGTGGACTGACTCCGGCTAAAATGATGATGATAATTTAGATCCAGAAAGGCAATGGCTAAAAACCCAGGGTTCACCTAGATTATTGGTCCTAGATATAGCGGCACTTGCTGTTAAAATGGAGCGACTACCGTCTGAGTTCGTAACGTAAGCCTTTTAATAGGGAGTAATATCCATAAGTAATTATAAGTGCGAAGTCTATCTGTCTGTTACGCTTTCACGGTCAAACCTCTAAACGGATTTTGCTGAAATTTGGTATGAATGTACTAACCCAACATACGCTACTTTTTGACGCAGGCGGAGCTGCGGGAAACAGTAAGCAAAGAAATAAGAAAAACATCTAAATTAGCGACAGGAAACTGTTGCCAATAGAATAAAATTTCTATATTACGATTATGACAATGCAATTTGCGATGTGGCGATGCATATTTCCTTGTTATCGCAGGAGACATTGTTCATAACTTCTGTTTTACATTAAATAGCTATTAAGGAAATGGTGTATGTAGGTGCCACTTGGGTCGAATAGACCACTGCATAAAATAAAATGTCTGTTATATTTTTTTAAGAACTTCAATTATAAAACAAGGAGGCGACGACGTGCCGTTCCCATAAAAGTCTGTCTGTTATGTTTCACAGCTAAACCACTGGACCGGTGATGAAACTTGGTATGTATATAGTGGAAGACTCCAAACATAGGTTAATTTTGACGCGGGCTGAGCCGCGGGAAACAGATGCAAATTCATAAGTTTTTGGCAATGTTTCACCTAAGTCATAGGCTCACAAGAGGCCCTCGACTTAACAGAGAACAATAATAACAAAAAAGAATTGTAGTTTCGCGTTACATCCAAAATACCAGAGACAATTGGGCGATAATACCAACACCCCGTGAAACCACAAAATACGCCCTGTAATTGTAGAATAACAACCGTTCGTAGCTATTTGAAGGATAATCATGACCCGAGCACATTTCCCAGCTGTTGCGTCTTCTGCTTCTGCAGTATGGTCCGCTGCAAAAGTGCAAGCATAATGTGTAGTAGACAATTTGCTACAGTCAGAATATGACACAGCGACAATAGCTAGTTTGCAGTCGTTACTCTGTCACAGAATTATTAATCGTACTTGTAAAGATTCCAAACAGTGTTCCATAAATTTAAATTAAGTTTATTTTGATAATGTGTTCGGCGACTCGTCAATAGACGGCGCTGTCTCCGATTTGAAACGCAGTTTAGTTTGTCGTTCGGATTTAATGACCCTATTTGGTTTTTGTACTGTTTTTTACCTCGCTTGAATTACCATTCAAATAAATATTGTTTACGCTACTTTCTTGGTATCATTACCTAAGGGTGTAACAATAGAACCTCCCCCGAATTTGTGCCGAGTTGTACAATTTTTTGGTTCTTCGTTGCCGGATTTTTTGTACCGGAAGGGGCACAACAGTGGATGTGCATTTTTGACACTTAAGGCTGGACGAGTGGATTACTTGTGGTAACCAGCTTTGCGTCAGTTCGGGTACCAGAAAGTGACGTCAGGGACAGAAGCAGCGACGACGTCATAGCAGTGACGTCAGGATATCGAGAGGTGCGGGGAGCAGCGACGTCATAACAGTGACGTCAACAGTGTGGTGACATCAGTAACAAGTAAGATGTTCGGCGTGAATGTGAGTGAAATTTGAACCTTATCTCCTTTATCAAATTAACTTTGAAGAAATTATCTGATAGCAGTTTGTTTACATGGACTTAGAAAATTTTCGGACTCTTTTTCATTAACTTGTAAATTTTAACACTTTGTTTACATACACTTAGAAATATTTACTAACTTAGAATAATTTAGTTGTAAGAAAAGTGGTTGAGACGGGGAATCCATGCCCGAATTTGCCTAGAATTTATTGATCTCAAACACTTGTAAAATTTTAAGAAATTTTTTGGGACTTAGAAAAATTCTCAAAAAAAAAAAGAAAGTTATTATTTAAAATTAGAATAAAATATTGTTGTTGTTTTGTTCAAGACTTGTTGTGTGAAATTTATATTTTTAAACATGGACGAACTAATTATTTTACAAAACGATATTCACAATCGTATTTCTAAGGCATACAAAAACTTTAAAAAGTCACCAAAGGATAGGATAACGCAAGGGTATGTCGAAACACGGTTAGAAACATTGGAGCAATTTTGGACGAATTGTAATGAAACTCACCATAAAATTCTTCAGTTATCACTTGATGATGGCACAGATAACAAGTACTTTAATGAAGATACTTTTGATGCAGTCGAAGAATTGTATACTATTTATAAGTCAGATTTAAAGCAGTTACTGTTAACATATAAAGTAACTCAAAAACATTCTTCAAGCACTGGTCCATCAAATAATAAGTCAAACGCTATTAAGTTACCTAAGATTGTGATACCAACATTTTCAGGTTTATATTCTGAGTGGGTTACATTTAGGGATCTGTACGTATCTTTAATTCACACAAATTCAGAATTGGATTCAGTTCAAAAGATGCATTATCTTAAGGGATATCTGACTGGCGAAGCAGAGCAACTCGTCAGGCAGATACCCATAACAGAATCTGATTATGCGAGATGTTGGGATCTTTTAAATTCACGTTATAATAATAAGAAATTCTTGTGTAGTGCCATTCTCAAAAAGCTTTTGAGTCAACGAAATGTAACATCAGAGTCTGCAACATTGTTAAAGAATTTGATAGACAATACGTCTGATTGTTTATGCGCCCTTACGAATATAGGAGTGGATGTCAAGTCGTGGGATGTGCTTCTTATTCACTTGATGACACTCAAACTCGACTCAGAGACTCGAAAAGAATGGGAGATGCACATAAGTAATATTAATGGTTTAGATGAGCTTCCTATGTTTTCACAGTTTACTGATTTTCTTACTAAAAGATATCGAGCTCTTGAATTTTTGGAACCCAAAACGGGTATCAGTAAGCCTTCTAATGTACAGTCAAACTCAAATAAACCTAAAGTTTTTCATGCAACTGAGTCCAAATGTATATTTTGTAATAACGCTCATAGGATTAATAGTTGTAAGGAATTTAGTAAAGAAGATGTAGACAAAAGGAGAAAATTTATAGAACAAAGTTCATTATGTTTTAATTGTTTTGGTCACCACGCTGCTAAGTTTTGTCAAAGTAATGGGACATGTCGCATATGTAAACGCAAGCATAATACGTTGCTTCATCCAAGGGGTTCTAATTCTATTGTGGGAGGTTCCGGTGGGACTACTGGTAATTCAACTTTTGCGGGTTCTGATAATTCGAAAATGGTTTTCGCTTCTACTTCTGGAGAGGTTATTAAGGGTTCGCCTACTAAAAATGAGGCATCTTCATCTGCACCGACTGTAGATACTCCAGTTGTGACCTGCTATTCGACTGGACAGATGCCTAGTCCAAGTCAAGTTCTTTTAGCTACGGCTCTGGTACGGGCTGAGTCGTCCATAGGGGAATGTCATATCATTAGGGCACTGCTTGACCAAGGTTCCCAAGCGTCCTTCGTCACAGAAGCAGTTGCTCAGTACTTAGGTCTTAAAAAAATACCTGTACAGGGACATTTCTCAGGATTGGAGGGTAATAAAAATGTTATGGTTAAATACATGGTACAAATAGATATACGGTCAAGAATTAAATATAGTACTAAAATTACTGTTCAAGCATACGTGCTTAATACAATCACTACTTTCCTCCCTAGCAGGAAAGTAGTTGCATTGGACTGGATTGAATTAGACAAAATCTGTTTAGCTGACCCACAATACCACACGCCTAATAAGATTGACATCTTATTGGGTGCTGAGGTATATGGGCAAATAATACAGAATGGGATAAAAACAGGGCCTACGGGTACACCTATTGCTCAAAATACTTCGTTTGGTTGGATTCTGTCGGGCATAGTACCACAAACTCAAAATAAAAATATCGTCTCTATGCACACATATATAGAAGACAACGAAGTATTGAAGCGCTTTTGGGAGATGGAAGCAGATCCCAGGGAAAAACAAAAGATCTTATCGCTGGAAGAGCAACGATGCGAGGATTATTTTGCTGCTACAAACTACAACTACACGAGATTCGGAAGGTCGATATGTGGTTAAGTTGCCTTTTAAAGATGATAATGCTCCTGTATTTGATTCTAAAGTTATTGCAATGAAAAGATTAAATTCGTTGTATTCTAAATTCGTAAAGAAGGAAAGCTTCAAACAGGATTACTCGAAGGTAATACAGGAGTACCAAAGGCTTGGTTTTGTGGAGATTGTACCAAAGTCAGATAGGGAGAAACGGGAATCGTTCTATCTACCACATCATGCGGTAATCAGAACTGATAAGGAAACAACAAAATTAAGAGTAGTGTATGACGCTTCCTGTAAGGATAAAAATGGAACTTCATTAAATGAAACTCTCATGATTGGTCCTACTCTTCAACCAGAACTCAGACAACTCATTATGAGATTTAGAACTCACCCTATCTGTCTTTCTGCTGACATCATAAAAATGTATCTCCAAGTGAAGGTTGCTCAAGAGGATGCAGATTATCAAAGGTTCCTGTGGGATGAAAAGTGGAGTAGGGATGTGGGATATGGAAACGGTGATCAGGATACTAAATCAAACAAACAGATGCAAGAATATCGTTTATTGAGAGTTACATTTGGTACTGCAGCCGCTCCATATCTAGCAGTGAAGGCGTTACAACAGCTTGCTCACGATGAAGGGACTCTGTATCCAGCAACATCTGAAAAAATAAAAACAGATTTTTACATGGATGATCTACTAACAGGATGTCAGACAACAGAGGAAGGGGAAAAAATCTACAAGGAAATGAACGCATTACTACAAAGGGGTGGATTTCAGTTACAAAAGTGGACAACAAATAATGAGGAATTACTGGAAAATCTAAGGAAAGAAGAAGAAGGAAAGGAATTAGGAGATGAGGTTTGTCTAAAAACAGATGAAATGGTAAAATTGTTAGGACTTACCTGGAACCGTAGAACCGATGAATTCCAATACACGGTGAATCTTCCTCCACAAACCGGACCTGTAACAAAAAGAAAAGTATTATCGGATATTTCGCGGCTTTATGATCCCTTGGGGTGGATTGCCTCAAGTGTTATAACAGCAAAAATATTTATGCAGAAATTATGGCTAGCAAGTATAAGCTGGGATGAAGAACTGCCAAGCCATTTATTAGCAGAATGGAAAACTTATCGTGAAGATCTGCAGAATCTTACCAAATTCATTTTACCTCGTTGGGTAAACACGAGAAGTGATGATAAGCTGGTTGAACTTCATGGCTTTGCGGACGCTTCTAGTGCTGCGTACAGTGCAGTTGTCTATTTACGTATAATAGACTTGAATGACAATGTGCATGTCAGATTGGTAACCTGTAAAACAAGAGTGGCGCCGATAAAACAGTTATCAATCCCAAGGTTAGAACTATGCGGAGCTACATTGTTGAGCAAACTTCTGAAGGAGGTTTCTAACATTCTAAACATCGACAAATCACGGATGCATGCTTGGTCTGATTCCGAAGTGGTACTGGCTTGGTTGAGTGGTCATCCTAGCAGGTGGCAAACTTTTGTAGGGAACCGCGTGTCAGACATTTTACAAATTCTAAATGGAGATCAGTGGTCTCATGTGCCATCTTCTTAGAATCCTGCTGATTGTGCATCAAGAGGTTTGAATCCATCTGATCTAATGGAACACTCCATGTGGCTTGAGGGTCCAGCAATGCTGCATGAGAAAAATGTTAAATATAGTAAGCCTAAAATAAGAGAAACTAATGTAGATCTGCGAAAAGTAGTACATTTTACCGGAACTGACAATTCGTTATTCTTAAGGTACTCAACGTTGACTAGGCTTGTAAGAGTTGTGGCTTACTGCAGGCGTTTCTTGAGACTTAAAAATCGAGTCCCTTCTGAGAGTTCTTATCTTACGTCTCGGGAACTTAATAAAGCAACAGAAATATGTATCAAACACTGTCAACGGGAGCACTTTGAAACCGAATTGGATTTCTTGAAGAAAGGACAGTCTAATAAAATCAAGGGACCTTTAAAACCGTTAAATGCTTTTATTGACAGCAAGGGTTTATTGCGAGTTGGTGGACGTTTGCAGAACTCTCAATTGAGTGAAAGTCAAAAGCATCCAATTCTTTTGCCTAAAGGATCTCATCTAACTCAATTGATTGTTTCTGACACTCATTTCAGGACCCTACATGGGGGCCCCCAACTCATGCTGTCATATTTGCAATCCAAATATTGGATTCTGGGAGCGAAATTATTGGTTAAATCTTACGTGCGAAAGTGTATAACATGTTTTAAAGATAAAGCATCAACTATGACTCCCCTGATGGGTCAACTACCTGCTGCCAGAGTTACCCCTTCCAAACCATTTACCTGTAGTGGTGTTGATTATGCAGGTCCGATAAATGTAAGGACAACTAAAGGCCGGGGTTATAAGGCCTATAAAGGGTACATTTGTTTGTTTATATGTATGGCCACTAGGGCAGTACATATTGAAGTTGTCAGCGATCTGACCACTCAAGGTTTTCTGGCAGCCTTCAAAAGATTTGTTAGTCGTCGTGGAGTTTGTACAGACATCTGGAGTGACAATGGCACCAATTTTGTCGGGGCGTCTCGAGAATTGTCAAATCTATTTAACTCTGAAAGGTCTAGCATGGCTAATGAAATAGCAGAGTCGTTAGCGACCAATGGGACGTCATGGCATTTTATTCCTCCCCATAGTCCGAATTTCGGCGGCTTGTGGGAGGCCGGCGTTAAATCCGTTAAGGTTCACCTGAGGAAAGTGATAGGCGATCTTACTCTAACATATGAGGAGCTATCTACAGTCCTAGCTCAAATCGAAGCGTGCTTGAATTCAAGACCTTTGACACGTCTTGAGTCCAATACTGACAATATCGAAGTCTTGACGCCGGGTCATTTCTTGGTGGGCGGTCCTTTAGTTACCCCTCCAGATTACAATTTTGAAACTTCAAACATCACAAGTCTCCGTAGATGGCAATTAACCCAAAAGATAACCCAACAGTTCTGGCGACGATGGTCGCAGGACTATTTAACAAAATATTTATATAGATATAGATGGTCTTACCAGACACCTGAGCCTCAAGTTGGGGACATTATTTTGGTAAAGGAAAGTAACTTACCTCCGTGTAAGTGGCTTCTTGGTCGCGTGGTGTCCAAACATCCTGGTTCCGATGGAGTCACACGAGTTGTGTCTTTAAGGGTTAATAACTCTATTATAAAACGCCCCGTGTCAAAAATTTGTGTGCTTCCATTGGCAGAATAAAAGTTGTTATTTTTGTTTTTTTTTATGGTCTATTTCAAGTTTTTGTTTATTAATTTTGATATGCTCACCTTAGGTTTGTATAAAGAACAATTACTATCGTTCTTGGTGGGCGGAATGTAAAGATTCCAAACAGTGTTCCATAAATTTAAATTAAGTTTGTTTTGATAATGTGTTCGGCGACTCGTCAATAGACGGCGCTGTCTCCGATTTGAAACGCAGTTTAGTTTGTCGTTCGGATTTAATGACCCTATTTGGTTTTTGTACTGTTTTTTACCTCGCTTGAATTACCATTCAAATAAATATTGTTTACGCTACTTTCTTGGTATCATTACCTAAGGGTGTAACAATAGAACCTCCCCCGAATTTGTGCCGAGTTGTACAGTACTACACTGTGGCTGCTTTAACCGATTTCGATATGTTATGATTCATGGGATCTATTAAGGCATCCTGAAAATATAACTTCGTTGGCAACTAATAATCCTGGATCACATTTCTATTGATCTGGCGTCCCTGTATAAAAGGTTTACGGAGACGTCAGTCTGTTCATTGTTATAACAAGCACCACCAAATCTAATATCATAATTCCCTCGTTCCACTTGAATTTAAGCATATTATCGGCTGCAAAAGTACATGCATATTCACGCAAACATGCATAGTCTGTGATAAGTCATTTGTAGACAGATTTTTTTTTATCTAAAGACCCTGACTGACCCTGATGCTGCTTGAAAACACACACTCAATTGACTATTGACATGATTATTGTTCGAATTAGAAACAATGTAAAAACTTAATCGTGAAGATACAAAGGCTGCTTCTTTAACCCATTATCATTATCGCCATCATTTAATTACCTGTTTTTAACTGCACGCCATTTGGCTGTAAAGTTTAATTTTGAATTGTCATTTTTTTAGGTATCTCTGGATCAGATGCGTATCCATCTTCGTAGCGAGTCGACTCTGACAAACGCATGATAAAGATGCGCTATTCCTCGAATACTTCAAATTACGATACAATATTTTATATTCAATTTCGATGTCACATATAAAAGTTATAACTGATGAGTATAGAAAGAGATGTCAGCCAAAAACGAGATATTCCAATGACTTCAGGGAGTTCGATGGGGATAGGAAAGAAATAGCCCAGGACTAGTGATGGGCGGCGAGTAAATTCGACGGTTGAAAACTCTAGTAATCTACCAAAATGGTTAAAAACTCGTTTTCAACCGTATTCTACGTTTGTTTACTATAAACTACGGTAGAAAACTTTCCATACATGTTTCAACATTTTCTATATAAATTTGGAGTTGGATTCTTATGTCGAGGATTCCGTACCGTACAGCCTATGAAAATTTGGGTGCTTTTTATAGAATAATTTAAAGTTTAAACACATAATTAAAATTTTATATGAAAAAATTTTCAACCGTAGATTTGGTATAATACCGCTAAAGACGGTTGTTTATTTCGTATTCTAACATTTTGGTTTAATACCGTGTTGAAACCCCAACACTACTCTGAAAAGAGACTTGTGGAAGAAAAGAGGGGAGGCTTTTGCCCAGCAATGGGACATACAATAGCTATAAAAATATAAAGGTTAGAAGACTGGTATGGTTACAGCAGCAAAAGCATTTAAATTGTTACCTACTCGTAAGTCGAGAAGAATAATGATTTTAGCATCAGCAAAAGGTTTAAAATAAATAGTGGAACTCTTCAAAATCAAGTTTTTTTTCTAAATCAAAGATCAAAACTAAAGGATCTCGCTAATGATCGACAGAAAGGGATGGCCCACCGACAAAAGCCCAGCTCTTTTTATAATCAAGATATTTTTGATTAATTTGTCTTTTCAGCCCCAACTAATTTCCTCAGCCGGTTATCCAGTGGAGAAGCATAGAGTAAAAACTGAAGATGGATACATCTTACAACTACATAGGATCCCTGCCGGACGACGGGCACCGAGGAGGTCTGGGAGTCCAAATGCTAAAGGGAAAAAGGCGGTGCTGATTGTCCATGGTCTTTTGGGCAGCAGTTCGGACTTCATCATTATGGGTCCCGAAAGAAGTTTGGGTGGGTATCACATGGATATTATTAGCAAAACATCTGAAATAGATCAGGCAGTCCAAATGCTAAAGGATTGTGGTTGTGATTGTCCATGGCCATTTGAGCATCAGTTTGGGCTTCATTATTATATGGGTCATAATCATAATAGTTTAAACTTCCAATAGATAGTATTAACCTACGCTGGTTGGCAGAGGAGGTGAATGCAAAAGGAACGGGCTTGAAGTTGCGATGCAATATTTGCCAACTAATAGAGTCAGTTTTGAAGATGCCGGAGACCAGGCGAAATGGAGAAGTGAAAGTCTGTATGTAGGCTCCGAACAATCCCCTGAGGATACAATCGGGAGAGCGATATGATTGAGCATAAATGAGCAAGTTCAAGTACCTAGTAAGAGGATAGGTGGTACCGCTTATCCAAGATCTTTTGGGCAGCATTTTTCAGCAGATTTCAAATTTATGGACACCTAAATGAACCTTATGGACTCTTTCGCTACTTTTTAGACACAAACGAAAGATACATAGTATGCTACAAATACCAAGGACCTAATAAAAGAATAACTTAAAACGTTAAAAGCACAATATTAATGGTCGGGGACCAACCATTTTGATATGCAAACGAAGTGAAAAATGATTGTTTCCAGGGTTTATCTTAGCTGATGCTGGTTACGATGTCTGGTTAGGAAACCTACGGGGTAACGTCCACACCAGTCATAAGACTTTGAAGAGGAACAATCCAGAGTTTTGGGCTTACAGGTGAATATCAATTCACAATTTTATGATGATAATGTGAACAACGTACGTTGCTAAAACATAAAATTACAGGATTAAGTTCGTAAAATACCTTCATACTTTCGACGTTTCAACTATGTTGCAACGGTTTTGAAATGCGTTAGTTTAAAAGTTAATTACCGCGCTAACTCGAGATCTCACCAATTCCTTTTGTGAGTATGAGTCACTAGAAAAGTAGTGTTTGACATAATTTTTAAATAATGATGAACTAGATTGTGTTACGTTATAGAAATCCCATATTTCATTCAGTTAAAGAGAACCAAATAATGACAGTGTTATCTTGATCACCTTCGTACTTAAAACGATGAAACTGTCCTGACTTATATCTTATCCCTTAAAGCATTGGAGTGTGGTATTCAAAAACAAATAACTTGTAGTAATGAGCCAGCTACTTTTTATCTCTAAAAGTCCAATAAGGCAAATCTTTGTCTATCTTAAAACTGTCATTCATAATAGAAATATGATCAGCAACATTTGCACGGCTCAATAAAGGCCTATACATTTTTCCCCCAAAGTTCAGGTCTAGTGTCAGCTATATTCTTTGCAATTTTTTTCGTAGCTTCCACGAACACGGAAAATATGACGCCCCAGCCATGATCGACAAGGTCCTCAACGTGACTGGTCTGGACAAAATCCTCTACATCGGATACTCCATGGGCACCACCACATTCTTCACCATGATGTCTCAGAAGCCTGAATACAATGACAAAGTTATCGCTTTTGTTGCCCTTGCGCCGGCTGTGTATTTAGACAATATCAAATTCCTGGCAAACTTCTTTTTGAAAACTGTGGATTTGCCTGTAAGTATCTATCTAATTGATATTGAATACAATCTTAAAAACCTTTTGTTTATTTATTTAAACTTTATTGCACAAAATACAATGTGTACAGTACAAAAGGTGAACATTATGCTAGGCACTTTTTTAGCCTGCTATTGCATTTTAAAGTATGCGTCGTTAAAGACGGTATTTCCATTATGATGCCCTTGATGAAGTCATTTAAAGTTAAAGATAGCATGCCAAACATTTGTTTACTTTTTTGACATCTTTATTTGTGTTTTATTCAAAAATTGTCAATTATCGTTTCAGAATACTTTGCGCACGAGAGGCATGCTGTCTGTAGCCTTCGAGCCGGCTACCCTGGACTTTGTTGTAAGCAGCTTCTGCAGTATACGAGACCCCGACTCCGATATGTGTATGAGATTCGTGTTCTCTATCGTTGGGGAGGATTACGAACAAAATGATTGGGTAAATCCGCGTAATATTTATACGTATTAATGTAGATGTGTCTTTTAGGTTAATTAATCTGAGGCCTTTAAGTTAATAAACCTGTGGATCTGTTTACCCCGTTTGGGATAATGAGATGATATGATTATTAATTTACATGAACAAAAAAAAAGCGGAACTAATATACACCCTTGTAAGATCCCTGTTGTAAATCATTTATTGGATCATGGATATTATGCGTGTATGTTAATCTGATTTTGGTCAGTTCTGATGCTTAAACAAACACGGTACTCATCATTAATTTTATTTTATTTATATAAATATTTAGAAGCAGTGTTTTTGTGTGATAGCAGTTGTCGAATCCTTAAGTGAAATAAATTGCCTACACAACTGTCTTATAAAGCATAATTCGTTAGAATAAGAATGTGTGAAAAGACAGCAGAAGATACTCTAAAATTTTTGAGAAAATATGACATGCTATCACTCTTAGGACTAATCGTAATTAGAATGCCATATTTTTGGGCCACAAGATTTTGATGATATTATTAGAACGGTATAAATATATGTGATTTGTTTCGTTGCCCTTTGCAAAGACAGAAGACATGAACCAGAATAAATGTATCCCAATATACGCGTTTTTTGTTACAGGATTTAACACCAGTGATATTAGCGAGGTTCCAACCGGCCTCGTGGAAACAGCTAGAGCATTTTGGCAAAATTGCCATTACAGGTAAATTATTGAGAGAAAACAATTTTTTGATGATAGAATAGAATAAACTTTATTATTCCTATTATTATTAGTTAGCACTTACAGGAAATAATACAGAATGATAATGTATCCGAGACAGATAGGATGGGGCCTAAAATGGCTTTACACAAAATAACACAAAAGGTGTTCTTAAAACACTGTGCCACAATAAGAAATCCCATATAGTATGACCACAGATTACAGAATACTATACTTTGTTTATGACTTTTATGGTTTATAACTTTGAGAAAGGTCCTAATTATGACACACATTAAGACCAATGTTTGTTTTCAAACATTTGCGGTTTTTTGCCGGAATATACAAACACTAATAGCTATTAAATCATTATAACGTACTCATTATCTTTAGTTTACGGATGCAAATAAATCTGCTTTATATTAAAAACGAATTAATGAAAAAAACAACCTCAGACTAAAAATTAACCGCATTGTTGTAATGGCCTAATTAATTGGTGAAATGTTAAAAAATATGTCGTGAGTGCTACAGCAAAAAATTCCGAGGCAATTATCAAAACTGTAGCGAACACTGTCTTGAAGCATTTGACACAGGCTGATACATGAAGAAGCTTATGATAGAAATGCCACCAGCGGCAACCAATCCCATTTACGTCACGCTCGCCGTCCTTGACATACGCAAGTGTTATGAATATGCATGTCCCATGCGACTATCAAGATCTACCTGCTATAAGATTATTTTTTTATAGCTATTTAGGTCTAAAATCCTCCTCTCTCTCCACTTCCATCAACTCTATTCATTGAAGTTTCTTTCCATTTTTGTCAAATACAAGTTTTTTATTTAGTTTTAATTAAATTACAAATTAATTATTTATTTAATATAATTATATTGTTTAAAAAAAAAGTTTAAAATAAATTATAGAATTTATTATTTTCAGGAGTTTTTACATCATGGGAGGACGGTCTATGGGGCGCTGTGAAACCATACAATCTTTCCAATGTGGCTGTGCCCGTCTCACTCTTCTATGGAGAGAATGACCAGTTGACAGAAAAAAGTGTTAGTATTATTTTTATTTACTAGTAGCACAGAAATATAAATTGCTAGTACGCAAACTGGCTGTGGTGACATTCGGTCACTGCCGAACCTGAGAAAATATTTTCTCATTTTCTTCTTGAAACACCCATGTTGTAAAACCCAGGCATGGATTCAAATTTCGTCCCTAATTTTTAGATAACTAAAGAAAATATCTATAGAAATTGCAATAAAAGTATGAAAAGATATAAACAAAATTTCTTTATCTTTTATATTAGACTGAAGAAAGAAAGGCCTAATGCTCACCTGTGGGTAAAAAATAACTGTCATGATGACTATGATTTAAGCTTTATAGATCTTCTTTGTCCGAAAGTGTTTTTATCCAAGCATTCTCAGCTTTACACTTCGGTGCCTAGGGTATGCTGTAAGTCAAGATCCAAGATTTGGCAGCACTGATTATTAGAAAATAAATGAGCGACTGCTGTCTGGCATCCATAACCATTTTAACAGGGAAACCAGACCAACAGGAACATGATCCAAGGTGTGTTAGTGGCCTTATAAATTAGGTTCATAAATATGGGCTCTAAGATTCTCCTTAGTTAATTAAAATTGTGACTTTAGGAAATTGGTCCATTGTCCACAGCAAGTAAAAAGACTGGCTTCAGAGCTCAACAGCACCGGAGTGCTCGAGTCCATAGAGCCAGGCTGCTCCTGGCCCAAGTTCAACCACCTGGACTTTGTGTTTGCAAAGGATGTGGGCACCTTGCTGAACCGACCGCTCATCAAACATATCAACATGTTGTATAAGAAATATGACAAAGATTAATGTTGTGTTTCATTTTCCTGTATTTATTTATTTACTAACTAAGATGGCACAGCATAAGTGGACCCTGAGCTTTGCAAACTGCTTCTGAGCGGTTCGTAACCGGGAAAACCCTAAGATGAAGAAGGCTAAGATGGCACAGCAACCTAAACTGAGTCTTGACCACCATTACACTTATCGTTTTGGGGTAACGTCCGCCCACATTCCACAGTAAACAAGTTTTTTAGGAGCTCAGGAGTCAATTATGACCTCAACATAAACTTTTATTGGTCTTTTTCACAAAGGGCCAAATTATTTAACACATTTTGGAGAGATCCAATGTCTAAAAGATAGAGGCTGAGATCCTATGCATGCTTACAACATGGACTGTACCCATAAGACTAGCATAGTCAGACTTTGTGGCTTTTGATAAAAAAAGTCTTAGGCAAAGCCTTAACCACTAAACCACAGAGGTAGTTAAAATGTTAGGACTGTCTGTGAAGAATGTATTGTAAAAACTATAAAAATGTGTCTTTTGTATTAACAATCTTTTTGATAGTCAAGCGTAACCCTGTTAGGGTGTTACTGGAGCTTGTCATTCATCTTCATTATCAGACAATTTGGTGATGCAAGTCTGCAATATTAAACACAAACTAGAAACAACTAAAAAGAGTATGCTTTTAATTGGAATTGAACCCATGACCTCCTTTTTAAAAAACAACTAACAACTCCTAAAAAGTTTGGTTTCTGAAGCAATTGAATTCACAAACTCTGGGTTTACTGGTACTAGTGCCTTCACCACATAAACCACCTCAGAAGCATGTAAAACATTTTATTCTGGTGTAGTTTGAATATGTGACATGAATAAAGAAGAGTTTGGTACTGGGAGATCAGATATATCAACTTACCTTGGTAGTAACGACTTTAGCAGCTGCTGCACTTGGTAGCTTGGCGACAACAGCATTTTGAGGAACTGCTACCTGTTTTACCTCCACACCGGAACGGACAGCAGGTACTTCTGCAATGCCAATATAAGATTTTGTACAAAATAATCAGACATGACAACTTATATCAAGCACAAATTATGCAGGATAGATGTTATAAAAACAAATTGATGAGCTTACGGAATACTGTGCAGACCCGACGAAAGTGGGCAATGGTAAATGGGTTATTTACATTACGATTAATAAACGATATTTGATTTGGTTTGTTATAGGATAAAACTTGTACACAATGATAGGTTCATAGAAAGGAGGTAGCCTTACCTTTATTAGGCATCCTGGTTATGGATTGCACACATATCTACATTCTGACAAATGTTTTTAATTAATGAAATAAACCTTGCACTGCACACTTAAAACATAGCATTTTACATTTCAATTCAAACAACACAATTTTCGCTCGTTGTCATCTTTTTTTTCATTCATTCAATTCAACAACTGACTACCGTCGAAATTGACAGTGACAGAACGTGGACAGTACCTTTAAGCTTTTACCCTTAGACTATGGATGGATTCAATACATGGGAAATGCGAAGGAGAAATATAAAGGATATACGTATGTTAGAATGAGATAGAGAGCGAGACCATTTCATATACACAATAATGTCCCATAGCAGCCTTACGGATTTCTTGTCAAAAATAAATATTTAAATTATAAACAAAGTATGTAGTCGTAAGTGTTAAAAAAGTGTTCAGTAGAAGCGCATATTTATGGTTTCATGTGCAATGCCTAAATGTAACTCAAATAACAAATAAAACCCACATAATTTCACATTTTACACAAAAGTGTAATATTTTTACATAATTTCACATTTTACACAAAAACTACCTCCAAAGTTTATCACTGTATAAATCCATGATTTCATTATTGTTTCAATAGTTTTTCCGCACTAATATATGAGAAATATCATGTAGTTTTATCACATGGTTGTGTAAGATGCTTAAAAATTCTAATTTGGTTAAAATAGATACGTGAATTTTTACAATTTCTAGCCTAATTCTTGAAGTTTAGGAATTGACATCGATGCTGTTAAACATTAAACCGATAGTATTGCACCCAAACGCTAGGGAGGAATAAATACCTACCTACTGATGTCAAACGTACCTATATAATTATTTAAAATTCAGCAATCCGACACGGTTTATGAAAACAAATTCCGCTACGAGATAAGTCGAATTCGAGATTTCTCGAAAAAAAATGGCGGATTTCTACTGAAAACCCCGTGTTTGTATTCTAATTCATCTCTCGTAATTGGCTAGTCAACTAAATAATAAATTGTGTATATTATATATTTTATTGATAGAATAGACTATTTCCGAGATACAATTTAAACGAAAAAATTCTCAAAATTACATTTATTTTGTTATTTAATTTTAAAGATTTTATAGTGATGACGTCACGCAGCTATAATGGCCATTTCGAACTGCAAGAAAGCAAAAATTACTAAGGTATTAAAAAATATATATGTCAGTGTCAAATGTCAAAGTCAAGATGGACCGCGAGCCGCGAGTTGGTTTCTTGTTTGTTTACAATCGCCAAATATTTAGGTACCCCATTTCTCGTATCTATTGCATATTGGCCTGTTTATTGGACTTTACTGCAGTCTCTTCATCCGTTTACATCTGATTTTTCAATAATTGGACACCGCTTCTTCATTATAATGTATGAATGAATGTAATTAGGTTATGTTTACTTGAACAGAGATCACATTTGACATGGGTGACAAGTACGTGAAGCGCTTAGTTAGCGCTACCAAACAAAAAATATTTATTCACTACGCTGTGCTGCCAACCTAAAAAATTAAATTTGAATAGCCGGAAGTTATCCGGCTACGTCATACGTCAACCTTGCTAAAAAATGAAAGTCATTGGGTTTTCTGCGATTTACTTAAAAAATACTTGCATAACTAAAGATCTAATTAATGTAATCTGTTCCCTAAGCCTATTCCTCGAAATGGTTTACGAATTAGACATTTTCATGAAAAAGTTTACTAGCCAATTGTAATATTATAATTTCTATTAAATACCTTAGATTTCTATCTAATTTAGATATTTGCGAAAAATGGCTTAAAATGGTTGGCAGAGAAGAATGGTTTTCTAAAATATATTCAACTATACATCTAGCTTAGTAAACACTTTCAGTACAGTTTTCAGTAGAGCGAGAATCAGCCACTAGTCTTAAAATTATAATAAAGTAAAGTTAATTAATGTCGACCTATTCGAAGTCGAGTCGGAGTGCTCGTTAAAAATAAAATACAAAAGTAGCATGTTCATTATATAATGTTATTCTAATTTATCCCAAAAAATACTGCATGCTTAATTTGGCAATATTCTCCTGTTAAGTAAATTGATCATAGTGATGTCGACATTGCTCGTCTTAGCACTATTTGACAGGGCATGTATGAAACACACTCACACACACACACACAAACAGTTTTCAAATTCGTCTCGTTTCTTTTACTAAACAGCTAATCTATTGATGTAGTCAAAAAAATTCTAAATCTATGGCTTCCTGCAATGAGTTTAAGTGAATGTCGTTCCCACAGACATATATGACGTAAACAGACTGAAGGTATGCTATTACTTAGCGTACCAAAGACACACACATGCAAAAGTATGCAGCATGGGCTGTATCTAGTCTAGGGTAAGATGTTTACGATAATACTCCCCATGATTTCAAGGAATGTATGAATGTTGTGTGGAGTGCATGATCTCAGATCATTTATACGGTATTCTACTCTATTATTTTTAGTGTTCACCGATCAACAACGTAGATTACAAAATGGCGTCAAGGCCAAAAATTGCCACGCGTAGCTTAATATCTATGTGTGAGTGAATGTTGCTACAGGTGTAAAAATGAGATATCGCCATATAGATCCCAATACGTGAGAAAAGGATAACAACAATTACTTGCTACATATGTATAACTATTAACTTATGTTCCGTCTGTGTACGTCTTATATGTCTGTGGTCGTTCCTATGGTTATGTTTAAGAATACCATGATGTGGATTATTATTCGCAAAGTGTTCAAGAACAAGCGTGAGTGTTGGGAAGTGATACAGTGTTCGATTTATGTGATTTCCTTGCTTGTTGCCAAAAGCTCCTAGAAATCGCTAAGTGCAGTTTTTCTACCACTTCACTTAGCCCGACTCTTCTGACTCGACTTGATTATGACTTGACTTGACTTTATATTTGTATAATCAAACAACTTTATTAAAAAACTGTTACTTGTTACTGGCTAAATACAAAAGTAAGAGCCAAATTGAAAAGAAAAAAAAATACCATGATGTCACGCCTAGTAAAAGCCATAATAAAAGAAAACATGTTGACATTGACGCTTGAAACAAGCGTCAACGTCATGTCAAATGCTTTCGTCGCTTCTCTTTCGCCTTGCCTTTCTTTCCGGCTTTGATAAGATTTTTGTTAAAAAAGTAGTTTAATCAAATTAGTATTAATTAATTAGTAATAAGGGCTAGTTAGTGTTGGTGTGTTAGTTATTAAGTCTTAACCGAAATCATGGATCTCCATCGTCCAGTAGATCCCAATAAGGTAACTCACCCTGCACATATTTACTCAAATATCATTCGATGTATTGGCCTTAAATCCAAATTAAAATCTGTTTCTTTCTTTTAGACGTATGAAGAAATGACGGCTGATGAAAAGTTGAGGTAAGTGTACCATTAAATGCATTAATTTTGTGTTCATTCTGGCGGATTATATGAAACTTTTTTATTGAATTTTCCTGTCCACATCATAATTTTCTTCCATTACCATTGAAAGTACACAGCTAAGTAAATCACAAGGTGACTTGAGTCATTCGAAATATTTGTCATTGAAATAAAATAATTAAAATATACTATAACATGTTTCTTGGGAGTTCCCTGACCATAGAGCTATATTTATTTTTCTGAGCGCCAAAAATTGCCTGCTCTATTGCCAGTATTTTTTTTATTCCTTTGATTGAAGTATTAGTTAGGTCAGATCGTCATTTTGTTGCCCTGAATCTTGGATGTCGTTTATAATCTGAAGGTTGATGATGATAATAGTAAAACTTAATATAGACTAGCTTTTACCCACGGCTTCACATGCACAATTAAATCCTATGCTAACAGTACTTTTAAGATGAAAGGTACTCAATGTCTTAGCCAGTACTTCTATCTTTATCAAATATCAGGGGAACAAACACTTTAAGGAAAAAAAAAAACTATTCATTATTTGAGTTAGGTAGATCATTTTAGTAGATTAGATATAGAGTGAAGAGATAAACCTCAAACAAATATACAAACTAATGTTTGCCTTGATAATAATAATAGGATATAGGATTTTGTATCCAAATTATTTAGCTCTGAGAGTTCATCATAGAAAAAGAAACAACATATTTCAGATATAGGTACTTTACTTCATTATAAACCCTTTGAAAGTGTAAGAAAAACTAACAATACCGAACAAACGAACGACAAAACGAACAGTACCTATTCTTCAACTGGAATGCCTATAGGCCTCCCCCAAAGATTTCCAAAATGACCGGTTGGACCTGGATCTCAAAAATCATAATTGTTTTAAAATAGCGACTTTGTCCAAGCCCCTACAACAGTTTTCAATCCCAAGGGTCAGCTCACACCAAGAGGAGCCACCAGAGAGGATTTTTTACAGTACTTTAAAATCAACCATTTGAGCTACCTTCCTCAAGGACACGCAAGCATTTTGTTGTCAAGCTTGTATGCACTTTATAGTATGAGTTTAAAATTGTTTTCTGAGAGCTGTAAAAATCCTCTCCCCTTGGTGTGTGCTGACCTTATTTATTTATTTCATGTAGGTACACATTGTCAATTAGATTAATTGGTTGGAAACTTAACATTAGGAAACATTGAAGGTGTCCATGACATTCAAAGGGTTTACTGTTCTGTGAATGTTTTTCAGATATGACCATCAGAAACTTCACGAGTTGCACAAAGGACATGAGTCCATGCACACCACTATGATACTTATATTGATTATGACACTAGTTGTAGCTCAAATTATAGTGGTTGAATGGAAAAAGAGGCATTACAGGTCTTATGCTGTAAGTACATACACCACTTAATATATTTTTTATTATTTTAATCTTATGAAGGTACAAACAAGTAAAACTATTAAAATATAAAGAAAATATTAGATATCTGATTTGTATAGTTATATTATATGCTATATTTTCTGTGATAATCAAGGACCATGACTTATATACCCTAGGCTCTGAAGCGTAAGCTGTGAACGCAACTAGGAAAGCATGCTTGAAAAAGAACTTGTGAAAATATCTATTAGTATTTTTATTGTGTCTATGTTTTTAATTTAGACATTTAAAAAAGAAAAATATCAGATATCTGATTTGTATATAGTTTTTCTGTGAAAATGTCTATTTTTGGAGACTTTGATTAGTATTTTTATCATATCAATAAGAAATATTATTTAGACATTGATAGATCCATAACTTGTGAATCACTTCAATTATTGCTCACATTTCAGTTTTTCACAATGTGCGCTATGTGGTCAATACCAGTGATAATGAGTGTAAAGAATCACTGGATCCGGTTCATTGTTATCTGGTCGATATTCACCCTGCTCACAGCTATAGTCATCAGGAAATCCACAAACAAACCGATGTCTGTCACCACACCTAGGTGAGTCATGAGTATGGTCTTCGTAATCAGGAATTGGGTATTCTACTCATTCATATCAATGATTTTAGTACCAGAAACCAAAAACAGAAATATTTTTTTATTTTCTTTCAAAATTTAATATGTTATATTATGTATGTATGATAAGTTATATCATTTTAAGCCTTTAAAATTCAGAGGAATGGGTTACTGTCAAAAAAACAAGAAACGGGAGCACTGAATGTTCACTGACGTCACTGCCACTTGATTTCGTGCGTACAAATGAGATAGCAATACGACCCCACCACACTCCCACTATTCTCATTGACAAAATTTTAAAACTATTTAGGATAAAAGTTGTCAGAAATTTATCTGCTATAATTCACTTACTTTTTTAATGTATATTTTGTTTCATATAAAAATTTAAACAAATATGAACAGTCCGGTAGCCCATTGAGCTGAAAACACAACTGAAAAAAACTGAGCCTTTGTTCAGACAACCTATCAGGTTCAGAAAAATTACATGTAATATCCTCACGGATTCGACCAAACTGGCCAAAAAAATCAAGCTTTTTCTTTTATAACCGTACAAAATATCCTTTACATGAGTATGTAAAAGAGGTAAATTGATGCTAATAGTATTCTCTGTATTTAAACAAAGTTGTAAATTTTGCAGATTAGTGTACAAATGGTTCTACTTGATATATAAAGCAAGCTGTATGCTTGGGGTTATCGGCTACATAGTCATGATGTTAACATTTGTCGGAGTCAACCTCATATTTGGCCAGAAACCACAACAATGGATGGACGTTGCTCTAATGATGTTGTTTTACGGGTTATACTTTGGAGTCCTAGGGAGGGACGTAGCGGAATATTGCACCGATAAAATGGCTGCTTCTATTGGGGTGAGTTTAAAAACTTTATTTTTATAGCGATAACTGCAAACTAAATTCTAATTTATCACATAGATTCTCAATATCAAGAAATGTTAAAAACTAGACAATGTCTAAAAAATTTGTGTTGAAATTAGTCTAGGTAAAAACTGTAGAAATTTTAGCAGTTGACCCATGTCATTCTTAGGCATTGTTATGCATTTACCGTTTCCGGATTTTGAAAATCAACATTTCCGGATTTTGAGAAGCTTTTCTTAAAAGAATTTGGAGAAATATGCAGTACTGGCTGGCTTCTGTCGGTGTAAAAATTTACTTACGACTTTCGCTCTAAGATCTTCCAAATGTTTTCATACTTTTGTCAGAAGACAGATCGACTCATCGCCTCGTCTTTTTAAATTCACTTTTAAAGTTAATTCATTCAACAAAATATTACTCAAATTACTCCATTTCAGTTCGATAACAAGCATGATTGTTGGGAAGTGATGCAGTGTTTGATTTATGTGATTTTCATGCTAGTAGCCTAAAGCTTTTAGTAATCGCTAAAGTTCAGTTTTTCTACCACTTCACTTAGCCTGATTCTTTTGACGAAACTTTTAGACTTGACGAGGACTTGACGAAACCACACTGTAGGACTAAAGAAGATAGAATGGACTTGTATCCATTGCCGTAAAACCCATTACTAAAAAAAAACAAAACTACCGTCTATAATTGTTTTTGGAAACTATTAACTCGACATTATTAAATTATCTTTAATTTTACAGTATTATACCCAAGAAGGAATCCCAACGAGACAGTTGGAGAGTAATGTTTGCGCTGTATGCGGGAACCAGTTATTAGTTAATGTGAATGAAGAAGGAGTTATAGGTAAGACTGACTGTTATATTAATAATTGTACATGAAATTCAACTATTTTCTTGCAAATATTTTTTATTGCCTTTCTACCTCCTATGCACAACGAATAAAAATTAATTTATAATACAATTAATTAATAATTTCGAATGTTTTCGTGATCATTACACATCAAATTAAACTATTTTACTACGGTTTTTATTAAATTTAAATGCGATAAAAACCGTATTATATATATAAAATAGTTTAATTTGATGATCACGGAAACATTCGAAATTATTAATTAATTGTATTTTAAATTAATTTTTATTCGTTGTGCATAGGAGGTAGAATCATCATTATCCTAGCGTGTAATCCTAGTTGTGTCGTCAGCTTACGCTTCGGAGCCTAGGGTACGCTGTAAATCATGGTCCTAGATTTGGCGGAACTGGTAATTACAACGAGCGACGCGTATAGTAATAGGAGGTAGAAAGGCGATTCAGAATAACTAATTCCCACGGGAAGCAGATTGAGTTTGTTTAGTTGTTACGAAGCACGGAAACATCATTATTATCAGACTATCAGGTGATTCAAGCCTGCATTAGGTTATCGATAAATGTCGGAGGCCGAAAGGCGGTTTCGAAAACTATGATACCAGGGTGCACAGCCACACCCTGGACACTCCATACAACAGCGACCATTTCGATACCTATTATTAGTACTACGATTCGGTCGTCAATGTGTGTGTTAGACGTAGCGTAGGGTTGGTTATTTACCGTATCTGCGTCATATCGTCGCAGCGGCCGCGCGGTCCAAGCGATTTCCTTGCATGGTTTTGCTCTCGAATTTTACCCTAAATCTGCGCGTCTTGGTGCTGTATCTGTTTCGGGTGGGAGGGTGTGAGTGTCCGTTCTGTACGTTAGTTTTATTATTAATTCTGTGGCACACGGCCGATTGACCACGTAACCCACTCTATATGAATGAATCAATGAACAAGCACTTACCAAATTACCACCAGTGGTGGTGGCGGAAGCACGCAAAATAATTTGGTAAGTGCTTGTAACTTTAACTTCCGCAATGTAACGCCTGAATCAATTAAATATGAATAAATGAATTTATTTTTTGCAGAAAATACATATAAACTGACATGCGGGCATGTCTTCCACGAGTTCTGCATCCGAGGCTGGTGCATCGTTGGCAAGAAGCAAACTTGTCCGTATTGTAAAGAGAAGGTCGACCTCAAGAGGATGTTCACCAACCCGTATCCTTTAAAAAAAATTCTACATCCGAGCGTGTCTTTCTTGTTGTGTTAGCCCACAGTACGCTGTAAGTCATGGTCCTAGATTTTACCATGCGGCACTAGTTATTACCATGGAGCGACTGCAGTCTGACTACAGTAACGTTTTTTACAGGGAAACTAGACCAGGAACATGAGGAAATAGGAATATGACCCGAGGTGTGTTGTGGCCAACACCGTCAGATTGTCAGTGCATGATCTTAATGTTTTGAAATTGTAGTGCCCTGCCAGGGTCAATGATATTCTGTACTTTAATTAAAATACCAATTGTAATACTTTGAAGACAAAAGAATAGAATAGAGTAGAATAAAATAGAATAGAATAAAACAGAATAGAATAGAATAAACTTTGAATTGATAGATCTATCACTTACAGGAAAGGTCTTACAAGCAAAGTACAAGGTAGATAAAGTGCGTCAGAGACGTCTCAATAGGTGAACGAATTGGATTTTTTCGGGCTTATTATTGGCATCTGATAGTCTAACGACTGCCATCTATCGATAACAACTGGCACCAACGGATTAACGGTCCTTCCGAGCACAGAGGAGCTCCAGATAGAAATTGTGCCAATAAATTTTTCTTGGCCGCTTTTAGTGTATACATTTTTTCATTGTAGTTTTTTTGTAACAAAATTTACAAAAAGCAATATAATTATACTAGCTGTTTCCCGCAGCTCCGCTTGCGTCAAAAATTAGCCTATGTTTGACCCCGGGTATTCAACTATATTCATATCAAATTTCATCAAAATCCGTTCAACGGTTTGGCCGCGAAAGCGTGACAGACAGATAGACTTTCGCATTTATAATATTAGTATGGACACTTATTGATTGTGTCATAATAAAAAGCCTTAAATACAATTCAGTTGGGACCGCCCTCACATATTATACGGACAGCTCTTAGACTGGATTCGCTGGCTGGTCGCGTGGCAACCTCTCATATTGTTCCTAGCGCAAGGAATCAATTGGCTTCTGGGACTCGAGTGAATAAAGTGTGGACTGGTGATAAGATCTTATTCAAATCGTAATATCAGGTGCCCTATTTTTGAAATGTGTGACATGTATTCGAACGAAAATCTTTGAACAAAAATCATTTTGCGTGAATCACACTTGTAAAAAATAGCACTCGATTTTTTTTACAGAATATGGGATAACAGGGCGTGTGTTTTATGGACCGGTGTTGAAGTTGAATTTGGATTGTATTACTTGCCGATTTGCTACAAAATAGATTATGAACCCTATTTTTCAAATGTATACTCATATACTGTACATATAATAAAATTGTAAAAGGTCGATGTTTGTACATTGAAGATTTTTAAGAAAAAACAATATGAGGGATCATTATGTCGAATAAAAATCGTTTGATATCGAGTTATTTTTGTTTGATAACCATCAAAAATCATTCAAAGACTCACTCGAAATCTATTGTGTTGTGCTAATTAGTTTTCATTCGTCCTAATCGGTGAGTCCGAAAGATTTTCGGCATTTCAGTTATACATTTCAAAAATAGGCCTCTAGTTATGCCTTATGCGGGGTTATTTGTAATACATCAATAACCTCGCAGGACTAGATACCTACCAACATATCCAACAACGTTTGTTCTGCGACTATTGATAATTTGTTTGTTTTCACTTTCATACAAAAATAAATATTAACTTTAAATTCCGCGTGAATGTTAAAAACTCTACGCGCAATACTATTATTTATTAGGTACAATTGTTAGCGCGTCCGCTTATGAATGAAACATAGACTTAAAATTTTCACGGCAGTACATTAAAAACTTAAAAAAAATTTTTAATTAAATGTACTGACCTATATGGAAACTCATAGAACAAATGTTGTTGGATATATTCTTAGCTATCTAGGCCTGTGAGGTTATTGATGTTTTACAAATAACCCTGTATATGTTAAATTGAAAGTTAAATAGTATTACTGGACAATCGCGCTAATTTTAAATTTATTACCAAAACATTCAATGACATCTATGACTTGACTTAGTGAAGTCGTAATGTTCAAAGTTCTTAATACAGTTGTATAGACGGGTGGTTTGTATAAAGTACATATAATTATGTACATATGTATGTATATTATAATACCTAATGTCATGTAAAAATGTATTAGACTATAGTATTTTGATTTGCATTTAGTATAACGTTTTCTATTCTTCTAGAACGCATTTCTTGACTTATGTATAATTAAAAAGGGAAAAAGATTGAAAAAGAGATGTGAAAGGATGGATGAACGGAGACTTACAAAAGGTATTTATAAATCAAAGGTGACAGGAAAAGTCGGTAAGGGCCAGCCTCGGAGAACATACTGCGACCAAATCGCAGACATATTAAAAAACGGACATGTCAGGAGTACCCGTAATCGACGAGCGTGTATGACGAGAATGATGAGCGTAGAAAAAGTCTCTGCATACTCCTACGGGAAAAACGCGTGATGGTATGTATGTATGTTTTGTAATTTTTTGCCGCAGGAGACGCGCCTATTCATGTTCAATTTTTGGTGTTTGCAAGACGGTTTAGAGTTAAGACTGTGTTTAGGTACACACGTGTTGAGCTTATGTCTAACTTTGTTTTTGAAATAAGACCGGTAATCTATGTCATACTTTCTAGCGGTGACATGACCTTACACGAACTTGAGTTTAAAGGCTAAAACATGCACGAAAATCGGTACGTAAAATTAAAAAAAGTACTATAAAGATTTCGCAGAAAACAATAAACAATGTTTCACCGCCAGGAAGTATTCTTTCTAGCGGGGGCTATATATTTCAATAAGTAGTATTCCATAAGACTTGTTATGGGCCAAGAATAATGTACGAAAAGTGTACGTTCAATTTCTATAACAGGTTGGGTATGTCAATGGTCGTATCGTAAGTAGGTATATTAATCGGGTAGTGAAACATTTTTAAAGGGCTCTCATTTTCTAAGGTATAATTTCATAAATATATAAGTACGTACATACATAAAAAAATATATATATTGTAGAATATTTTATTATCAAATTAATATACCTACGAGTAGCGTTGCCAGGCGTCCGGATTAAGCCGGACATAGTTAGGCTTTTTGATTGCGTGTCCGGCCAAAATAAACGGTGTCCGGCTTGTCCGGCTTTTGTTAGGCTTTTTAAATTTTATTTAATTTAACAAGATTTATGGTAATTATCAGAAAAGCTTTAAATACTGAGACAAAATCCTTAATAATGTAGGGTGTCCGGCCGTTTTAGCCAAATGTCCGGCCAAACTGGCTGGTCTGTCCGGCTATTGGGTTTGGCGACCTGGCAACCTACGAGTATAGATATACCCAAACTGTTATAGAAATTGAACGTACTTTTTTCGTACATTATTCTTGGCCCATAAAGTCTTAAAGTGGAATACTACGTATTTAAATATATAGCCCCCGCTAGAAAGAATACTTCCTGGCGGTGAAACTTTGATTATTGTTTTCTGCGAAATCTTTATACCTAGTACTTTTTTAATTTTACGTACGGTTTCGTACATATTTCTTACATGTTTTAGACATTAAACTCAAGTTCGTATAAGGTCATGCCACCGCTAGAAAGTACGATATGTTAATATGGCCGATGTAACGCGGCCAGCACCCAGTGTCTTACTTCATTTGGAGCCCTATTTTTATAAAGTGGAAACTGGTGAGTCGAACGAGTTTCATTCGATTCGGTGAATTGAATTATTTTCATTCGACACCAATTATGCGCGAGTCATTACTTTAAAAAAATAGGCCGTCTGCCAGTACCGTGGATAATGTATGCGGTGAATTTAAGTTTTAATTGAGAACACTTATGTTTAAGCATTTTGTTGTACCAAGTATTGTGTAAACTATATTTATTAGAATGATGAATTTGTACAAAATAAATCGGATTCAATATTTTTGTTATTATTTCCTTTTATTTCAACCCATTGCTTTATTATTGTTACTCTCAGAAAAGAAAGATGAACTTCTAAGACTATGACAAAACAAAGACGAAATTTGTTAAAAATTGTTTACTGTTATCAACTTTCGACATGTTACAATGCCCCTTGTGGGACTTCAAAGGATTTAAAAATACACGATTCATTACTCAGGTCACAGGGTTTTGCTGGTTTTTCAGAATACTCGCCAACTGAAAATAAAACATTAGCATTAATAAATTCGTTAGGAATAACTGGCCATGCGGCCTACTCCAAGACCTGAAGTGCTTTTTTTGGATAGCGTGTCACGCAAAATCGGAACAAAAATTCTTCGATATCAAACGAAAATTCTTCTATATCGAACGGAAATTCTTCTATATCGAACGGAAATCATTCGCTATCGTATGATAAATATCTTCTGGGCTACCTTCCACCGTGTCGTCCGAATAACATAAGTACTTACTTCTTAATGCAGGGTCCAATTTCGACAAGATCAGCCGCTTTCGGGTACTCGCACTTGGTGTCGTGGAAGCCCAGCAGTTCCGCCAACATGTTGATGTCCTTGTATAACGGCTTCGCGCGGAGCAGCTGGAATTTTAAATGTATCTACATCAGAAAATGCCCTTTCCAGGGATGGAATGGACTTGTATTTTTTAGACGCAAACATTAGCCGTCTTAATACAAAAAAGTTAGACAACTGTTCAACATGTGTGCTACCAAGTAATATTTATACTACGTTTTTCTTCAGTTTAATATTAAACAGAGTATAGACATGGTTTTAAGCTTTGTTAAAACCATGATAAGAGTAGATACTATTGGATACAGATAAACGTAATTTTACGATATTTTTTAGACACGTGTTAAACAGATGTCTAACTTTTTGTAGTAAGACTGTACTTCTTTAATGTGGCAAAGAAATAGTTTTAGGAAAAATTTTGGGGTATCTGGATAAGACCGATATTTTGGGTTAAATATCAGTTAAGTGGAACCATGTATGGTAATGGTAATCATTCGATGTCGAACAAAAATTATTTGACTCGCCAATTTTGCACGAGCCACACTTTTCAAAAATAGCACTCCTGGTTTTGGCTTTCCGGGGACTGAGTTGGTTGACTGTGACATGATACAATACAATACAATAACTCTATTGCACAACAAGGATACATTGTTAAATACAAGCAATTACAAGAAAAATAACCTTGCGCATAGGCGGCCTTATCGCAATAGCAATTTCTTCCAGGCAACCTTACGGAAAATTGAGTAATGATATAAAAGATAGTGCGCGGTAGGTGTCAAAAAGAGTAAATACAAATACAAATATCTTTATTGTGAAACACAGGTAGAAGAAAAATAATAATTTTAATAAATATCCAAACATAAACTTACACATATAATGTATATTACACACTTACTTTTATATATATATATATATATATATATATATATATATATATATATATATATAACAACATATTCACTACACATACACACACCATTACTACAAACAAGGTAGAAATACCATAGCCATGATAAGTAAGGAAGTAGTAGTATCACGTAAAAAGTGCGACATGACTTGTGATTTGAAGCTTGCTAACGTTTCGGCGCACTGGACGGTGAATGGCAGCGAGTTCCATAGACGAGCGGCTTGTACAGCGAAGGAACCAGAGTAGACATGGTTGTGAATGTCCTCTTGGAGCCCTATTTTTCAATTGTATGATCGCATAAAAATCTAAATCTAAATTTAGCGTAAAAATCGAGGGCAGAACAATGCCAAAGACACTTAGGCCGCGCGGCCGCTACCGACAACGGCGACAACTATGACGCAGATACGGTAAATACCTACGAGTACTTAACACACACATAGGCGAGCGTGCGTACGTGATCGATCGTAATAGTATATCGGGCTCGCCGCTGTTGTATAAAGTGACAGGGGTATAATATTAGCATAGATTGTCTTCTAGCTGTACTATATGGTACCTCAGTGGCGACCATCTTCCTGTCGTCAATAGGCGGCATGTTCCAGAAAGTGAAGCCCACGACGGTCTCGTCGCGGAGGTAAAACAGCAGCCCGCGCTTGTACCGGTGCTGGTACGTCTCGCTCCTGGCAGAACAAAAAATTAATCAACCATATTGTGGATTGAGATTCGATTTATGTACTCTTTTATAAGTACTTAGTTATTTTAATAAAATTTGCCCGTGCGCATTTGACCTACAGAACACTTGAGTTTTCTTGTCCCTATATCAAATTTTTGTCGAATTTCGTAAAAATAATACACAAAAAGACCATGGTTACGCGTAAGCGTACCTAAATATCCCGGGCTCTACCTCACTTCTCAGTGTTCCTGGTTCCATTCTCCTGGTTCAATAGTCCTCTAGGACTTCCTCCCAGCAGTGCTATTTTTGAAATGTATGACCCATATATTAAACGAAAATCGTTGGAATCACTGATTATGACATTTAGTATTGTCAAATAAATAATTCATTCATTCGTTATCAAAATCATTCGATATCGAACGAAAATCATGTGACTCACCGATATTGCGTTACTCATACTTTTCAAAAATAGCGCTATGGAAGGATGCCATAATGAGGACGCTTGATAAAGAGGCAATACTTACTGCTGGTAACATTTCCTGTCACCAGCTCCCTCCTCAGGCGGCGGCAGCTCCGCTAGGTCTTCGCACGGCTTGAACAGCGCCACCGTGGGCATGCAAGCGCCCACTTCTCCTACCACCTGGAGCGGGGAATTTGGCCATTTTAGTTATTCAAATTATGGGTTAGGAAGGCCACGTGAGGCGCTAGAACAACGTTTCACATCGACACGGATTGGTTTGTATCTCGCCGCCGTTCGGCCTACGTCAGTGATACCTGTTTTGGTATGAAGTAATGAATTGCGATCTTTAACCAATCTTGTTACACCCAAGATACTTCGTTCCATCGACACACCTGACACACCTGACACCTGACTTCTTCCGCGAGACACCTACCTCCATCTGCAACGCTCACTCCTCATTTTGTCAAGTTGAGAGATTGACCGGTTCTTATCTCAATTCCACCTCAAGTCAAGATTTGGTCTAAGATGGACTCGTAGGCTCAGACATCTGAGTCCCATCCTGAGTTCTCTGTAAAGTCTTCCACCTACCTCCATCTGCAACGCCTCGCCCAGCTTGAGCCAGTAATGCGGCTCCATGTTAGCCGGAGTCCAGTAACCGGTCATGTTGGAGCCGGCGATGTAGCCCTGCTCCTCCGCGTTGTCGTAGTGCTCCATGCGGAGGCGCGTGTCCTTCCATTGAGAGTAGATGCTGGCCACGTCTCCAGCCTAGTTATATTATCATCATCATTCCCTAGTTTTATATATTTATATTACGTTTTTTTATACAATTAAATAGGCTAAACGGCATACGGCCAATCTGATGGTAAGTGGTCACCGTAGCTCATGGACGCCCGCAACACCAGGAGCATCACGTGCGCATTGCCGACCCTTGAGAAATCCTTTTACGCCCGTTTTGAAAGACCATGTTGTACTCTCTTGGAAAAACCATGTCCGAGCGTCAACGTATTTTCATTACATACCTACATACATACCATCACGCCTTTTTCCCGTAGGGGTTTTTAAGGGGGTATTTTTATTCCTACATTGTATTAGGTAAATATATTTGTTTTTTTCTGCACCGCTGTTGTAATAGGCTAGTTTCCAGGGTCAAAAGACTATCATTAAAATTAGACCGTAATTTAGGGAATCAAAATATATTAGTGACTAGCTGTGCCCGCGACTTCGTCCGCGTGGAATAGTTATTTTGGGAATCATATTTATTTTTTGTTTACAAACCTACCTCCTCAGCTTTATTATAAATTACCTATAGCTGTTACCCACGACTTATTATAGACGATTTAGTTACATAATTAATAGAATATATTTTAAAGTAGTTTAAAAATAATATATTTTAAAGTACTTCTGCGTAAATTATATTTTTAGTTTTATTTTCTTGTGGTAGAAGAACATATTGATTTTCTCCGCAACCCGATCTTGACAACGCGACATAGATATATTTGGCCGTGTGAAAAGCAGTCTTGACGTAAATCGATTCTTACGTGTTTAAATGTTTGCCCCTATGATTTATTTATTATAACGGCGAAAAATAGCTTAACGGGAAATTGAATTCTTTCAAAATTAAAAGGTTAATCATTCGGAATCATTGGGATGCGAGGTATATGCACTGTTTGACCAAATGATTCCCGATCGCGGTTAGCCAAAGTTCGGGAATTCTGTGAAGCTAAACGTTGAGAACGTTCAGCGCTTGATTCCCGTAGTCGGTTCATTAAAGTTCGAGAACTCTGTGAAGCTAAACGTTGAGAACGTTCAGCGCTTGATTCCCGATCGCGGTTAGCCAAAGTTCGGGAATTCTGTGAAGCTAAACGTTGACAACGTTCAGCGCTTGATTCCCGTAGTCGGTTCATTAAAGTTCGAGAACTCTGTGAAGCTAAACGTTGAGAACGTTCAGCGCTTGATTCCCGATCGCGGTTAGCCAAAGTTCGGGAATTCTGTGAAGCTAAATGTTGAGAACGTTCAGCGCTTGATTCCCGTAGTCGGTTCATTAAAGTTCGAGAACTCTGTGAAGCTAAACGTTGAGAACGTTCAGCGCTTGATTCCCGATCGCGGTTAGCCAAAGTTCGGGAATTCTGTGAAGCTAAATGTTGAGAACGTTCAGCGCTTGATTCCCGTAGTCGGTTCACCAAAGTTCGAGATCTCTGCGAAGCTAACGGCCAGTGAATTTTGTTTCAGAGTTATTTTAAAATTGTATTATCTTATAAGATGTTTATTGAAATTAGGTGATGTTAAAGACAATTTTGTTCACAGTTAAATACACTTAATCAATAACACATTTATTTGGATAAAGATTAATATTGTTGATACAACTCTGACAAATAATTAATTAATTTCGACCAAATTTGATTATCATAAAAACGGTTATTGTGAGTTAATCTTAAAAGATAGACATATACTGCCGTGGACATTTTTTTAGATAATTTAAAGAGGAATAATTCTTTCATACATATTTTTTGAGTATCTCGAACGGTTTTCGCAGCGCACGCAACAGAAGCCCTCAAAGATGAACAATTTTCCCCGTTTTTAACTCATTTTCGACTGTTTCTTCGCTCCTATTAGTCGCAACGTGATGTTATATAGCCTAAAGCCTTCCTCGATAAATGATCTATCCAACACAAAAATATTTTTTCAATTCGAACCAGTAGTTCCTGAGATTAGCGCGTTCAAACAAACAAACAAACTCTTCAGCTTTTTTAATATTAGTATGGATGTATTTTTTTCTTTTGTCAATTGAGCGATAAATTGTAGAGATATAACGCATCAAAGTTTATGAGTGGGGGCTCGTGACGTCACATATTGCGAATGCAAAAACCATATTAAACAAGCAAAAAAGAACAACATTTTGATTTCGTTAAAATATAAAAAAGTTCTTTCAAAAAAGGTTTTTTCAAACATCTAACCTCAAAAGTGTATATATACTGTGACGTCACACGGAACTTTAACGCGCCATATCTTTATCATTCTTTGTTTAATTTTCAAATTTCTAATATTTTTTAATTATCTAACTGACGGACTAATTATATTTTTTTTAGAAAACTAGCCTATTATTGTTATTATTCCTGTCTACCTCAAGGTTGGCTGCTATAAGATTGCATTTGCGATAAGTCCAGTCCACCTTTGTAATAATTTACTTAAAATTAAACCTATTTATTCTATACTAGCTGGTAGATATTTCCCGCAGCTCTGCCTGCGTCAAAAAGTAGCCTATGTTTGACCTCGGGTCTTCTATAAATAGTATATAATAACTATATTCATACCAAACTTCATCAAAATCTGTTCAGCGGTTTGGCCCTGAAAGCGTTACAGACAGACAGACTTTCTCAATTATAATATTAGTATGGAAGTATGGATTAACGGTGCAACAAAGTGTTCATTCATTTAATTCCCTATTTAACACTGACTGCTGCCGAAATGATGGTGATGATTATACAAATAATAAATGAAGTTACAACGTATAGATGCGTCCTGGCTTCCAGTTCAGTGTTGACTAGGAACCCTCCGTTCACCGGATCCGTCTCCAAGAAAGACCTCCCGGCCATCTCTATGCGGGGGATGGATCCGATCGCTAACAGTACCTGAAAGACCATCGGCGATACTCGTTTGCATTTAACTATGTTAATATGGGAGAAACGAAAAAGTAAATGAACAAATTTTTGTGGTGTGTTGAACTTAAGCTTGGTGCAGAGTCCTCGGCAAATTGACATATCATTATATGTTCTGACATTTCTGTTCGTTTGTCATTTTTTTTAAATTATTATTTAATTTTTTTAATCAATTTTTATTTAATTTAAATAATCTGATATAACCATTGTGCTAAATGTTGACAAACATGTGAATTCGTTCATTTAACTAGGTAATTAAGCAAAGTTTTTCTTATTTGTAAATTGACGTTTTGAAGAAAATGCTGCAGTGGAGTTTGTGGCGCCGCTTCTTCTCCACTTGCGCTTTGGAAGTGGTGGTAAACTTAATATAAGTAAATTGACGTCAATAAGTGATATTTATATCCTACATTGAGAATAAACAATTTCATTTCATTTCATTTCATTTCATTTCATTTCATTTCATTTCATTTCATTTCATTTCATTTCAATATGCCAGGAGAACAGAGATAGGTGGGGGTTCTCGGCTTACAGCCTTAGTGAATGCGGTGATGTTCAGTCCATGGCGTATCTGCTGTTGTGCCCCAAATGCCCGGATGCAGGAGGCATAATAATATTATAAGGATCTTTTAGCGGCCAACGAGAGGGCGGTGAGCGGGAACGTATTGGTCTAGGCGAATTTGACAAGTTAGCCATTTCGACTAGTCAAGAAGAAGTACTATACTATAAAATTGCACTTTATCACAGAATTATTAATAGTACTAACCGTACAAAATGGACACTCACCCCCTCCCACCCGAAACAGATACCGCGCCGTTTATAAGACCTTTGTTGTACCTACGTGATAGCTTTCTCAATAAAGATATATTCTATTCTATTCAACCAACCGCGCAGACTTATTAATTTTTGAGTGAGTCATAGCTTTCGAAAATAGCACCCCAAGCCCTCCAAAACCTCTTAGGTTACTTACGTAATCAGTTACTATGGATGACCCGTTAGAAAGCGTAAGTTCCAGGCGATTGTCGGGCGTTACAAAAGCGTCGTATATTTGTGCTGGAAATTAAAGAAAATGAATTATCCTCACCACATTATAACATTTGCCTTACAAAACACTGGTTGTGGTTACAAACCATCAATTTGTATGATAATAAAGTTACAAAATGACAGACAACTGGGGGTAAATTTTTAGAAACAATACTTAAAATGTCGTGTATCGACAAATCTTTATTTTTAAATAGCATATTCTCGATGCTGCCAAAAAATTTCGTAGTCTACGTCTATTGGAAGTTGCGTTTCGTTTCCTCGATTAAGATGCAAGTCACATTGATCATGTCAGCCACACGATATGAATAATTGGAAAGAAAAAAATCCAAAATACACTTCACTTAACCACTACTACAATGGCAATCGAGAAGAAGAACAAAGAACTCACTCTGCGGCATAATTTTGACGCCCTCGCACTTGATCTTCTCAGCTGCCCAGACGCCCAGGTACTCCGGGATGATGTTGGACAATATGCCCTTCCCCTTGTACATGTGGACAAACTCTATGGGCGGTTTATCTGGCGGACGCTCAACCACTTCGTCTGCCAATAGAGAATCCGATTTTAAGTTACAAGTCTATCAGACTGAAAAATATAATCAACGCGTCCTATGTAAAAAAAAAACGCAAGGCATTCAGCTTTCTAACATGGTATATTTATTTATTTAAACTTTATTTCAAAGAATGTAAATGGCGAACTTAAAGCCGTGGGCTTTTTCTACCAGTCAACCAACAGGTGTAGTTGAATAATTAATTATAATTACCTAATTATACATTTGAACAAATAAAACATCCAATATTAATACATAGACTACATATATATAAAATAAACCTACAGACTAACTACATAAATAAATATAATTATATGTTCTCTGACAGCGGGTGAAGATAAAGTGCGCGCAGTAAACGGGTATGATGTGTTCATTCAAAGCTTGAAACAATATTGATTTATTCCACCTAAAATTATTATTTTTTCTTTTTTTTTTCTTTTATGTTATCGCGATTGTTATTCATTAAATTAAACTATTTTAATAAGGTTTTATCGCGTTTATTACTTATTTATTTACACCTGACGTTTCAAACACTTTACAGCGTTCATGGTCGCAGGCAGACTAAGTTAAAATTTGTCTTTGATGTCATAAAATTACAAACTACCGCCTGAAATTTTTTTTTTTACTATACAGCCATGATTAGCAAGACTATGAGCGTGGCACCAGATCGGTATCTACAAGCAAATATGAGGATCCTAGAGAAAATAATTACTTTGGGGACAGAACATTTAAAAAAAAGGTTACCGTACTTCCTAAACAGCTTACCTGAAAATATCAGACTAGAACGACGCTTTAAAAATTTATTGAAAGCCTCACTATCATAATAATTTCTTATATTGTGTTTGCTATTGTTAGTATATTATCAGTTCAAAAGAAGTGTAATCATATGTACCTAATGAGACTGTTACCTGCAGTCAAACTGCGTAAGCAGTTTTGCAGGACATGGAAATGTAAATGTTTTGTAAAGTTTTAATAAAATAAAGATACATACATATATTTGCGAAAACATTAGAAATCGTCACTTCTTTGCATACATTACAATTATACAAACATACGTAAATGTTGACAAACATGTGAATTCGTTCATTTAACTAGTTAATTAAGGAAAGTAATTTTTCTTATTGGTAAATTGACATTTTGAAGAAAAAGAAAATGTTGCAGTGGAGTTTTGTGGCGCCGCTTCTTCTTCCACTTGCGCTTTGGAAGTGGTGGTAAACTTAATATTAGTAAATTGACGTCTATAAGTGATATTTATATCCTATATTGAAAATAAACGATTTCATTTCATTTCATTTAGCAATCTCTTCCAGACAACCTTAGGGTATCTTAAAATATATAAGAATGGAGAGATAATGATGTGTATAAAGAAAAGATCAAAGGTGATAGATTAAAAAAATGTACGATACTGCCACGACCAAACGGCCTTTTGGAGCAAGGAGATGGCATATCTAATAATTTACCACAAATAACACCGACTAATCTAATCTTATGAATGTCTAAGAAATAACGTACTCATCTTGCCAAGATGCCACGCCAGCTCGCAGCCGAGCACGCCTCCCCCCACAATGACGACGTGCTTGGACTCCTTGACGCGGCGGTACGCCACCTCCAGGTCTCTGATGGTCCGGAACAGGCAGACTTTGTCTCGGACAGCTTTGGGCGCGGAACAGAACAGGTCTAAATTTCTGGCCTTCGATCCTGGAAACATAACCGTTTTTAGACTTTTTTACATTTAACTTTTAAATAAACTCTCTACATATTTAAAACTTCAGAATTAAATTCATATATTTAATACAGACGTTTCAACGGCCGTGGTCACGGAACGACTGGCTCAGAATTTCTACAGCTCCATACATCCAGCGGAATAGTCTTTCACCGAAATATTTTGATTTCTCCAAGTACCGTCACGAAACATACAAACAAGTGTTTTATTACGTATCACAACCGATGCGTCCGTATTCTAGAAGGATTGCAACGACTTTCTTTTTAAATAAGGTTTTGTTCTTGCGACCACCGGTTGAAACGTCGGAAGTATAAAGTTTCGGCACTTAATCCTATAATTTTATGAACTAACTTTATACACATTGTCAATGATATTGGTCTACTTTCACTTTGTCTACCAATCTACTTTTCAATCATCATAATCATTGAGGTTTCTCTAGAGTTAATATGCCATTCGCTTGTGTCTTGGTATTTACCTTCTTGCCAAAATAGAGGTAGATTAAATGTAATGGTCTAAATGAATCTAAGTATAGCCCATTCGACTTGAAAAGAAAATGCACAAGAATTACTATAGTTACAAAATCCTTAAAAATCATACCTGTGGCTATCAAAGCCCTTTCGTAGTAGATCGGTTGTTCGCCACACATGGTCCGCACCCATGCGACATGGTCGTCGGCATCAACACGGGAGACCGTCCAGCCAGATGCGATGGAGACGGCCGGTCCGGTCTTTTTCCGGTAAAATTTGACCGGATCCATGAAGTCCCGACATTCTGAGAGGTACATTCTAGAATTGGAAGAATTTAAAGATCATAGAAGAGACGAATGAGTTTTATGGAAGACCATAAAGTGGCAAAGAAGCGTGATAGGTTGTACTTGATAAAATAATGATGATGACTTGCGTATATCTCGCACGAGCTCAAGGGGCTCGATAGCCGCGTATTCATAGCGAATACCGTGTTAAGTAACGGCGAGAGGCGTCCGGAATTGGATTGGTCGTGGATTGGTAGTGGCATTTTTTTCCTTTGGAAAGCACTTGTAAGCCGTTGGTCCCGATACTTGGCAGTCGTTAGGCTGTGTTAGATGCCTTATACCAACCTGAAAAAAAACTGACAATGTTGGCTACTAACACACCTGAGTTCGTGTCGATCTGGTTTCCCTGTAAAAAGGGTTATGGAGGTCAGACGACAGTCGCTCCATTGTAATAACCAGAGCTGCCAAATCAAGGATCCATGACTAGGCTCCGAAGCGTAAGCTGAGGACGCAACTAGGGATATACGCTTGGACGAAGAAGTTGGTGACTTACGTATGTCTCTTGCCATTCTCGACGTAGTTGAGGTTCTTCAAATCAGGCGGGTTATCGCTCCACCACATGTGTTTCGACATCGGTGGCCGTATGTAAGGCAAGATGTCTTCTTTGGTTATGAAAAACACCTGTAAGAAAAAAAAATTGCTTTTTAAAGACTTTTGTAAAATGTAGATTACGAAATGAATAAATATATCATATCAGTCTTAGCCCAACATTTTGAATTAAAGTTTCCAACAACTCTATCCTGAATTTTCAAAGGACATTCAATAAAATTTCAAGCAAAGGCAGGATTAAAGAGGGAGATAGAATGGTTAAGGCAATGATATAACAAAAAAAATACCTTTGCAGTTTTATCGTGTTCTTTGATAGCACTGTAGGCAGCCCACCCGGCAGCGCCTGCTCCTATAATGAGATACTGTACGCAGGCCGGCAAGTCTTTATCGTGGTACGGCCGCTTGATAACACGCCTAGGTCGCCCTGAAAGGTGCGTTTGATCAAATAAAATTATTATCCCAAGCGTAAAAAGCTGCGGGTGAAAACAAATAATTGGCAATTTGTGATAAAAAAAAAAAACAAAAGCGAAATATCCAGACTCGACTCTCAAATATACAATGACACAAATAAAAGTAAAAAATTTCAATGTCGTTTATTTGGACGACATTCTTAACCCAGTCACTCATATTTAAAAACATAAGTTTATTATGCTACTAAATATACAAACATGCCCATCTGATGGAAAGTGGCGAGTTACCCTAGCCCATAGATGCCAGAAATACCAGAGTGATGATGATTGTGTTTCGAAGCAAAAACGCAACTAAAAAGATAAGCTTAATAGAAAGAAATCATGTTTCTTTGGCAAGGTTCTTAGAAAATATTGGCGATGCTTTGTAGTGTCCTGGACTTTCATTTGTAGCATGTTGGATTGTTTTGTTTGTTTTCTTTGTTAAGAATTCATGACTTTTACTGTGCATGAGGTGTTTACCTTTAAAGGTTAGCACATTTAGCTTAAGTATAAATAAGGCTTTTGTAAAGAATTGATGAAAAAAAAATTAGCCACCATGAGCTCCTGGATTTTATGGAACAGGAAACAACAGTTCGTATTGTAAAAAGCGCAGCGTTTGAGATGAGCGGGTCATTTGGAAAAAATGCCAGAACATCGGTCTTTAAAATCATGACTATCATGAGATAGCAAACGCAACAAAAAAGACCAAAAGGCAGGTCAAGAAAGCTATGGATTGACAGTGTGGAAGATGACCTTTGAAAAATGGAAAAGTTTACCAACTGGCAAAGCTAGGTTCGTGATCGTGTCAAAAGGAGAAAAACTATGGAAGAGTCCAAGATCCACAAGCGTGTAGTACTGATGAAATTAAGTAGAAATAGAAAGTTCCCTATATTTTGTAAATTTGTAGATTTTTAAAATAATCTAGCATATTTGATATCATTGACAACAATTTTACTTACAAATAGGTGTAGATTCGCTTAGTCTGTCATGTTCTTCTTTCCATAAATAGAATTTGTAAATCTAGAAAAAATAAAATACGAAAAAGAAGTATTGAATTCTCCCGCAATTTCAAAATGTGTATTAAGTGTAATGTGAGGACCATTTTTTTCGTTTCATATTTCGCTGTTGATCATTCAAATGTAAAAAAATATATAAATATCTTTCATAGGCTATATAGGTAGACAATAACATAATCGTTACATTTTTATCTATATATGGGGGTTATATTATATTATATCGCGTGAGGTTCAAATATAAGTTTTCTACGTCCAAGCGTGCTTTCTTAGTTGAGTCCTCAGCTTACGCTTCGAAAACACGCTTACTTCCGTACTTATAATACGAGTTAAGTATGGATTCTTTGTGCATCTAAGGTTAGTCCAGTAATACTTACTAGTCCCATTAAAGTAAAGAACGAGCCAACAGCCCACACGTAGCACCAGGGGAACGGCTTTGGAGGCGGCACCGGGCACGGCGGAGGCTCGGGCGGCGGCAGCACGGAACATGGGCCTTTGGTTTTAGCGCACTCTAGCATGGGCTGCGAGAACAGTAGCAGGCAATGTTACAACCCCCAGCAAATGGTTAGTGCATCTACTACAGTAGGTACATAAACTATTTGTTATTGATCAATCTGTAATTCACAGAGCAACTGAATTATCAGTATTACTACTGGTTTACGAAATGTTTATTGTGGATCTTCCACAGAGAAAATAGTTTTGTTTTTGGTCATGTTATTTAGGGTCTCATATGGTCTACAAAGCGGGATCACGTCTGGGAGTGATGCAGCTGAATATAATGTTGTAATGAATTGTGCTGACAACAGAATTTCTTTCATAATTGTTCGTTCAGACTTATCTCGTAAAACGTTGATCAAGGGTGGAAAAATGAAATTTTTTTGTGCGAAACTATACATACCCGCTTTTTAGAGTAGAGTACATTATTTTTTAAACTACCTGTTTAATGTTGAACAAAAAAACAATTGAGATAAAATGTACATTTATTTCATCACCATGCGACTTCTATCACACCAAACTCGGGTAACGTAAACTACAAATTTACATTTTTTTTGTGCCCAAAATCAGAGCCCTCTCACTGCAATTGTTTCGTCTCCGTAGTTTGATCAGGTAGAGTTTCCTCTTTCTCCGCTTCTTCCAGTAATGCTAATCGATCCAACGGTTTCCATGGTTCGTGGAAGGCATATTTATATTTTGTCCGCCCATGATACCCGAGTTTCGGTAACGTCTCCTTGACCAGTTCCTGCAATTTTTTCTCTGGCTTGTTTTTCCAATAATCCGGATGGATTATGGTGGAATTATGGAACAGGTCCCGACAGGCCCCAAAAGACATCTGCCTGTGCATCGACATATGATCTGGATCTTCATTGGGTAGCTCCTGCCGAAAAACCAGACATTGACTTGGTTGCTGCGAGTAGTTTAGTGCGTTGGACGAATTCTCCCCATATTTTATAAATTCTTCAAAATCTCCCTGTTAAATTCTTACCAGTTACTAATGTTATTGATTTCGATATTGTGTGGGACCATATTGTCGCCGCTCTTTTTGTCATCGCTCTTTCCTCTAAAGAGTTTCTTAAGCATACCAAAAAATCCTTCCTCTTCTTGCTCTTCTTCCTTCTTTTCTTCACAGCTCTGCTGGTTGGGGTCATGATATCCCTGGCATCCGGGGTACTGTTGTGAATCCTGGCCGCTGTGGGGATCGCTTGTCGAGAGCACCACTCCGGTCCACTGATGAAGAAAGCACAAGCTGGATTTCATTAGATTCGATTCTAACCCAGTTGGGGGCCTGTACAATCTGACAACCCCGTTAGGGATAACGTGAGGGCTCTGATTTCGTCAAACGCACTAATTAATTTTAGGTTTCCTGTCGCAAGGTAAGGAAGCAAATGTATTATTGTAGGGATTTTAGGAAATGCTTGAAACTCGAAATATTTGAAACAATACCAGTATTTGTGAATTTTTTTCTTCACCAGATGTTGATAATCGTATTGACAGCATGTCGATAATTTGAAAAATTATAATCAAAAGAACAAAATCAATCCTGAAATATGTTTAGTTAGACTATCTGCAGCTGATGAAAAGATCAAATTTATCAAACACGGTACAAATTAAAAGTAGCCTATGGTTGACCCCGGGTCTTGAACTATATTCATACCAAATTTCATTAAAATCCGTTCAGCGGTTTGGCCTTGAAAGCGTAACAGACAGACAGACAGAGAGACTTTTGCATTTATAATATTAGTATTGATTAATGGACTTCAATGCCGTCTAGTAATCAGAAGTAAGGAGAATCCATGGAGCAATTACAAAGAGAAGCCGTAATAAGCGTTTTATAAGTATTCGTGAGGCTACACGTGGCTGAAGGCAGACGTGCGGGGTGCTTGGTTTCGGCCGTGGCTCCAACCATGGAGCACGAGCAATGACAAGCTCCGCCCACTTTGTGTCGGCGAAACGCCAATGATCACATCACTGAATGAATGAATTATTTATTTGGCAATACTTAAACACACACAAGCTAACACAATACATATTATAAAACTAAAACCTATGACTAACAGCGAGTGTGTATTGAAGTAACAACCAAAATGGTCACAGCTCAGCGAAGATCTTTACTCACAAAAGTAGTGAGCAAAGCACTGATATTCTGCTGTGACCTGACCGGCGATCGACTCCAAACACAAACACAGAAACAAAAATTAATTAACCTAGACAGATAATAAAAGAAAAAGAATGTGTAAAACCTAAATACAGCTACTTACATCCAGAACGCTCAATATCACAAACAATTTATAAATTAAATTAAATAAAACAAAAGACAAACAACAGGACAATGAACCTTTAAATGGCAAAGTCCGCTACAGACCAACCAAGTGGTATACCTACCTACTTTTTGTTTTTTTAATAAAGTTTCTCTAAACTGTAGTTTAAATGATTGCTTAGAAGATAATTGCCTTATAGGAGGAGGTATATTGTTCCAACATTTGGTTGCTAAGTAGCGAAAACTGCCGGCAAAGGCGGCTGATCTATGAGGGTAATGAGACAATGTACGCCGGGTCGCTCTAGTGCCGTATCTTTTATGGAATGCTGACATTATTCATTTGGAATAAAGGTAAGCAGGCTTTTGAAAATTAATCACATCAAAAAGGAGCGAGGCAAGGTGCAAATGTCTACGCGAGTTCATGTTTAGAGTGGAGTTTGCATTCAAGTAAGGCGTTATTCGACTTTTAGGTGGAATACTGTAGCAAAATCGACAATAGGCGATTTGCACTCTTTGTACCAAACGTCGTGATTTAGATAACATTCGAGGCCCGTAGATCAAATCTCCATAATTCAGACGCGAAAGAATCAAGGACTCACAAAGCGTGACTCTTACATTTTGGCTCAGGAGGTGTCTGACACGGTACAACATCTTGAGACGATAAAAACATGACTTTATTAGGTTTGCAATATGCTTTTCCAATCGTAGTTGACTGTCAAGAAGTACACCTAAATTTTTAGCTTCTTCGACACGAGCAATATTTGTGTTACCGACTTTCACTGATGGTTTAGAACTAAGGGCTTTAGATATCTGTCTTTTTGATCCTAGAATAACAAATTTTGATTTTTCTGGATTTAGAACAACCATTTTTATCTGCCCAGTAAGATACACTTTCTAAATCTTCGCTCATCTTTGATTCTGCAATATCAAAGGTTTCTGGTTTTGCCGAAATATATAATTGAACGTCATCTGCGTACAGGTGATATTTGCAGTGCTTAATAGACTGAACCAGATCGGCACCATAAATAATAAAAAGAAGGGGGCCGAGAATAGATCCCTGAGGCACTCCGCGGTAAATGGGTTTATGTTTAGAGAAGATCTTTTTACCATCATCTTTTCTAATTTTCACACACTGGTTGCGTTCCTGGAGGTAACTGCAAAACCAGGCAAGGGACTTTAGGTCAACACCGTAATAGCCTAACTTAGATAGCAGTAGAGGAATTATTAGGCAGTCAAAAGCACGCGAAAAATCTAACAATGATAAACATGTTGCATTTCCAGAATCTTGCTCGGAAAGAATATTGTCAACAACATCCAACAATGCAGTAACCGTACCCATACCCTTTCGAAATCACTGCGCCATTTCAAACGGCATCTCTTCTTTGTAATTGCTCCATGGGAGAATCTAGTTCCAATTCAAACTTAGTCCAATGCTAAAGAAGGAGCCAGATTCGTATTCGAAAACATGAGAGTTAAATTTGTATCTTTGATTTGGTAAGAAATATATGCACCAAGTTTAGATTGAAACTAATTCCTCTAGCATCAATAAATATTTCAGTGGCTTTACCTTAGCATTGCTTGGCGGTAGAGGTGGCACAGCGATGTCTGGCACCTTTATTTTATAAGGGTCATAGTTAGGCGGCTGAGGGTAACATGGGCATTCAGGTCGCCATGCGGTCGGTGGCGGATCAGCCTGTTCAGACTTAGGCCACTCTGTCAACTTTTTCCCCTCAGCTTGATCAACAGACTTGCAGCAGGAATCCTTGTCCGTGCCTTTGGCATAACTTCGTCTACCTGAAATTTATTAATATTGAGCTTTGTGATCATCTTTTTATAATGAGACAGAATCAAGAGGCTCACTAGTTCTGTTTGTTTCATTTCTTGCCTTATGTTTTGTTTTATTTCTTCTCACATCTAAGTTCATGATTATGATTATGTCAAAGAGAGCAAATATCGGAGCATTTTCCCGCTTTCATGAGGTTACTACCACTTAAGATATTCATTCAGCTACCCTCGGAACAGTAAATTTCTTAACGTTACAGCTTCTGGCTGTCACTTGTGTCGTGAGGCGTCTAGAAATATATTTTTGTACATGACCTACTTAGCATCAATCCTACTTAAGAATGCCGTTTTTCGAATCTATCACCACTAGAGTTACTCGTTGGGAGGGCATCGATACGTCAAATAGAAGAATAGTTACAACTATAATGAATAGCAGTCTTACAACATCTACGGGAAAAGAGCGGGTTTTCTATATGAAACTAGATAACTTTGATTTAAAAACTTACCTATGCACGTCACATACTGTCCCAAGTTATTGTTAAGGGAAAGAACAGCTGTATTGTGTTTCAAGGCACTGCAACATCTGAGCGGCGATCCATACATATTGTTATACGAACAGTATCAGGCAAATATTTAACACAAAGAATTTATATTTTATAATGAATTATTGTTTGTTACATAGTTTTTATGTCGGTTGATTTGATTTTCATTTTCACAGACGAAACAAAAGATGACAGCGATTGGAATATAGAATGTCTAGAGATTTCTTTTTAAATGTAGAAGAAAGAGATCAGAGTGAAGAGTTTTTGGTATCATAGAGATCAAATGAATAAGCGCCTACAAGTATTGTACTGGAGGTACTTATTACTTCCATAGGCCTTTCGGGATATGGGAGCTGCGAGCGTATATGAAAACCCTTCCAGAATTCAGAATCTTAGCAGTTCTGAGATACGGTAGGGTTCACTAACATGAATTCTCAGAAAACTGCCTTTTATGTTTTTGCGAATTTCATTTAAACAAAGGACTTTGACAATTTTTACCTGTTTCGTAAGATTCGCAATATTTTATGCAACAATGCAATTAAGTTTTTGTAAAACTACCTTCGCTCGTTTACTTATACCACATACTGCAAAAACTATAGGTAAACTAATTTTTAGAGGATATTATAAAGTTAACACTTCACATCTACTTGGAAAAGCAGTGACCTCGGTTCAAATCTGACTGTATTTAATTTCGTTTCATTTTTTTTTATTTGTTATCAATTTGTTTAGTGTGTTAAGTTTTGCTATAATACGTTATGGCTAATCTGAGTAGTGGTAGGAATTATATAAATAAACATGACGGTAATATTGTGTGTTTGTAAACCCTCCCGCATTACAGAATCAAAAGCAGGGTAGTGTTTTAATCTATGAAACTGCGAATTTTAAAAAAGTAAAAATGTGCAAAAGAGCCATTTTACAAAGTAGCGTTCTGTCAATCTGTCAAAACTCTTGCGGAAGCAGCATTGGAGCGTAATGTGGCTAGATTATTAATTATTATTCCCAGTGTTCGTGAACAACCGTGAGTGTTGGGAAGAAAATCACGATCACTTCATGTTTAAAAGCCCCATTCAAACTGACGCGAATCCGAAAGTGCCTTAATCAGGAAAGTTAATTTTGGCACACGTTATGGCACTCGTGTGATTTTGCCAAAAGCTCCAAGAAATTGCTAAGTGCAGTTTTTCTTGCAATAAGCCTGCTTCTTCTGACTAGATTTAGAATTGACTACATTTAACTACCAATTTGACTTCAAAACTAAGTGTAGGACTGACGAAGATAAAAAAAATTAAGATGGGATGAAGGAATTGCAACACGTAAAAATACCACGTGATTTAATGATGAAAGAGGCAAAAAGCATCGAAACATAACACTCCTTTCCAATAATAAAAGAAATAAAAATGCAATAAAATTAAAGACAATTTTATTCAAGTATCATAACCTAAGTAACTATGGTAAATACTAAAAACAATAATATCTAGAGGAGTCTTTTCTTTTTCGAACCCGCACACAAGGTCTGAAGACACTTTTGCACTCTGCAATACAAAACGAAATCTATATTGGAAATGATTGCCAGAATGAGAATCAGAATCATTTATTTTGCCAGCGTAATGTATGCTACTCTTCTTCTCATCTTTGCTCATTCCCACTTCAAGTGGGCTTTATAATTTTGTTTTTCTCTTCATAAGTTTTTAAGTCGCCGTCACAAGAAGGTGTGATTTAGTAGTAGTGAGTTTACTTAATACAATCGACTTAAATTACTATACAGGTAATATAAATAGGTTTTCGGATCGGATCGGCTACAAGGCAAAATGTCTATTGACTAAGACTACCCACAATTGAATAAGACTTGAGAGCAAATCGTCCACATTTGAAAATGTAACCAAAAATTGTTTTAATGACGTCTTGCGAAAATGTCTAACCAGCATATTGGCTACGAAGCAAACCGTCCACAATGCATAATATAACTATTGTTGAATGACAATCGGAAACAGTGTATGTAGGATAGAACTAATTGCACCTTACTACCTACATAATGCTTTAAGGGTAATGTAAACCCTTACATTGTCATTCAGATAATGTTTTATCAGTGAGCGCTAAATAATTTGAAAACAGTCGACTAATCACATCATCATGCATCGATGGCATCGATCGACTAACGTCGATGAGTATACAAGCGAGATTTGGGGCATAGTGCTATCAACTCATAGTTATCGATCGATCGATTAGTGAAATAGCACCTTAACGAGAGGGCAAGATAGGAAGATGTGTGAAACAAATCCATTCATTGTAATAATAGATAATTTCATTTATTTTTTAAATACTTTTTGAACACATACTTAAAAATAGGGTATATTGCAACTTAGGCTTACTTATATATTAAGTTTCACAAAAAAAAATCATTTTATTTTCTAATAAAATTAACAAAAAACAAAATAGGTAATAAGTAATTTAAAAGCATGCAACATTTTAGTCAATATTTAAATAATATTTAATTTTAGAAATTCTTTTTAAGAATTCATAGGGTGAGATCAGATCTTCTTCCAATTTTTTTTTCTCCTCATTGTAACGCAAATTGAAACTGATATCGATTTTTCTCCTTTTACTGCTATGAAACAAACTGTTTTTATATCTGATTTCTTGCCATTTCGCTTCTTTCCTTAAGGCATCCAGAAATAGTAGTAATGTAGGTTTTTTACTTAATTTTGTGCTAAAGCGTCTATTCCATCCCTCAAGCGGATTGTTTGTACGAAATTTCTCATTATAGCAGCTTATATTCACAGACGCCTTAAGCCATTGATTCTCAAAATAATTCAGAAAGTTACGAGTGCCGTCTGTTAACAAAGCATGTTCTTTAATATGCAACCAGCACTCTGAGTAGTGTGTTGATGGTAGAAGAGGAAAATTGGCACATATTCTGATTATACTTCTAGATTCCTTAGTATCAGTGATATTCAAGGCTTTCGCTTTCCTCCAAATAGCGTAATGAAAATGATAATAGCATCCACTTATTAATATGTCTGGAAACACTTTTTTCAATGCATTTGTAATACCAATTTCAAAGTCACATTTTATTTTATTTATAGTTATGTCTAAATGTTGCTTTATTAGTTGAAACAATCGTTCATAGGTTATTTGTAATTTGTTGGGAAGTAATGCATAAATTATCCCTACCACATTTGATGTCTCGCTGTTACTGTCTATATCAACGTGTATAGATATAATCTGATAAAATGGTTTTGGTGTGCGTGAAAACGTACCATCAATAAAGAATAAGTGATCTTTTAAGTATTTAATATTAATTCTCAATGATGTTGTACAAAATAACAATATTTTGTCATTGTTAATTCCGTCTTCACAAACAAGAAAATCACGCGCTAGTATTTCTGGTATTTTTATATCGTTTAGAGAATCGAATTCTGTTCTTTGTACATTAAGAAAATGTCTTCTAGCGCGACGTAATGTATCCTTCTTGGATTGAAAATTTGGTACAAAATCTTCATTATATGTTTCTCTAAATTGCTCTTCAAATATTTTTTGGACTGGTTCATAATTCTTGCAAACTATGTCTTTGCACTTATCCATAACGACATCAATATTATTTTTTATATAATTGGGTTTGCACGTATGTTCTACTTGACGGAGAATTTTATTTCTTTCTTTATTTATTGTCACCGTAGCACTACAGCTATCACGATTAATACATCTCCACCTTGACGAGCCACCTTTATTTACAAATCCTAAGGTGTGCCTATAACCAGCAATCAACAAAGCCTCCCGATTTTGTTGACTTTTAATAAAAATAAAATTTTTACTAGAATCACTTTCCATCATTGTTATATTGTTGATATATTGTTCAATTATATTTTTCTATCAATAAATAAATATTATTCTTCTGTATTCAGTGTCAATGTCAATTTTAATCGTTAGGTTTAACATATGGCTATTTAGATACTAAAGAGTTCTGTTTCATGAAGTATAAATTAAATTAAATTATAACAGGAAGGATGTATGCACATGTTTATCTATTCAATATCCTTTTTTATTAGTCTGTAGGAATTAATGCTAACATAATGCACCATGAACGATATGTCTACAGGCAGTTTTCAATTATAGACTACTTGAATTATGGACATAAATAAATTGTGGACGATTTGCTCCCAGGACAATCTCTACATGTGGTCAAGATTGGTTAAATAGACCTTTTGCTTGAGAAGACCAAAAGCATATATGAACATTTTGCTTTGTAGCCGATCCGATCCGAAAACTATCAATCGATCAATTCAAATTAGTCGGGTTATATTTTGACGACATGTCAATGATGCATGGTACAGGACCGAGTCCGGCTCAGTGAATGTAAACATTTGGTCCGCCATGGTATTTTGGTGACGGTTTATCTTTTTACTTTTGAAACAAATAAATGAGAGAAAACTAATAAAATTAATCAATTATGAAATTCACGCGGGCCCGGTTGCGGCGGTCAACCGAATCATCTAAAACCATTCTTCAATTTAAATTCTCACTAAATATTAAAATATGTCACAAAAATACAATTTTTTTTTCTGTAAAACAAACGAACCCCTGAGTATTTGTTTACATAATTTATATCCTCTGGTGACGGGTACTTTAATTTTCCTTGTTTCTTCTTCTCGTCTATTATTTTATCACAATTACCTATAACGTCAAGTATTCCAAATATTAACTTATACCTAAGACTAAACATGGCTGCATGTACTTCTAGCCAGAATGATAAAGGGTAAACCTAGTTACAGCCGAAGACCACAGGCTACAACACCTAGTTTTAGCCGGCTAATCCTAAAAGTAGCCACACACAGTTTCGGCTACAACATTATATACATACATACATATCATCACGCTTGTAGAAGTAGGCAGTGACTACAGATTTTCATTTGGTACGATCATTACAGACTTCCCTCGCTCCCTCTACGCTCATCACTCTCGTCATAGACATATAAACATACCTATTTCAATAATCCAAAGCGCAGAACAAAGCGACTCCCCTCTTAATCCAATGTGCTGGCGGTTTATGAGTGGGCAGTTCTATAGTCATCACGTAGTTCGTGGAATGTCCAGTGGTGGACAGGGTACCAGCCCTGACCAGGGTCTTGTATGTTGGACACTCGTACAATCCTGATTGCAGCTTATGGTTCTGTTCTGGTTTCATATAGATTATTGCCATATCTGGTGTAAAAAAAGGAATGAGAACACTGTTAGTGTGGCTGGCGACGGTACATGGAGAAATCAAAATATGCCGATGGAAGACGATTCTGCTGGAAGTATGGAGCTATTGAGACGTCTGTCACGTACATCATAAACATGTAGCATAAGTTAAGACCTTTGCTGTACCTACGTGATAGCCTGATAGCTTTCTCAATAAAGATATATTCTATTCTAAAAATGCTGAGTCAGTCGTTCCGTGATCACGGCCCTTGTAACACGGTTAAAACGTCGGAAGCATAAAGGTATTATATTATACGCACTTAATTCTGTAATTATATGTTTTTAATATCTGGTGTAAACACATATTTTTAAAGATAAGTTCGTGCAATGACCAGTGGTGGACAGAGTACCAGCACTGACAGTCTTGTATGTTGGGCACTTGTACAATCCCGATTGTAGCTTATAGTTCTGCTCAGGCTTCATGAAAATTATTGCCATATCTGGTGTAAACAGTGTCTTTAGATTACAACTAAGAGATTTATGTATACCTTTACTCAGCAGTGGGTGAATAGAGGTTAAAGACTACCTAACAAAAGCCTCCAGCAGTGGCTAGATCGTTGAATTGATAATTTCATGAAGACCAAATGGTCATAAATCGTCATGATTGGCCATATCATTTCAACAATAATTCGATTCAACGATCTGGCCACACCATAGACATAACGTGTCAACTTTAACACCAATAACTAAAGAATTTAAAGGGGCTAGGGAGTTTGATAGCCGAGCGCGGAGCGCGTGTCCGTAGCGAATGCGCGTGTCAAGGGACGGCGAGAAGCGATCTGTATTGTAATACTTACTCCTTTGGCTCAGCGACCCGGAGTGGATCTTGGCCTCCGAAATAAGAGAGCCCCAGAGTGTTCTATTCTGCGCGACGGCTGGTATTGTATTGGTCGCCATTTTTTAAAGCCTAGACTATATCTAGAAGATACTCGTATATCAGCAACCGTGCATACGTGATTGCTTCATGGTCAACCTAATCATGTAAAACAGAACAATATACATCCAAAAGTCAAAACATATCGCCAACGTTCCACCTGGCTCCCCAGCCGTCAACAGGATGTTTTTACGATAGAGTAACGTATCTAGTAATAACCCAGCATGTACTTCATTAGCACAGCTCTCCTCCAGCGACATATCGCCAACGTTTCATCTGGCTCCCTCCAGATACAATTCGCGAAAGCAAAATCTATTATCAGGTCGTTTAGATGATACAATATCTAGTAATATATCAGTATGTAGCTCCTTAGCACGGCTCTCCTCCAACGACATATCGCCAACATTCCACCAGGCTCCCTCCAGATACAGTCCGCGTACACAACATTTTATCACCAGTTCGTTTGGACTATAGATAACGTATCTAATAATATACCAGTATGTAGCTCCTTGGCACGACTCTCCTCCAAGGACATATCGCCAACGTTCCACCTGGCTCCCTCCAGATATAGTCCCCGTACGCAACATCCATCATCAGGTCGTTTGGCGGGAATGCCTGGCAATGCCTGTTGGATGGAAGGCTGTATTTGTGAAAATTTATAGAGCTGACGCTGTAAAAATAATGCATTATTTTATTTTAAGCTTGCCCGTGTCATGGACCTTCGCGCTAATGAATTATCTGCCAAGGATGCCGAAGAGCAGCCGAAGTGGAAAAATTGAAAGCAACCAGCTGACGATGTAATCTAGAAAACGCTAGGATGAAGAAGATGAAGGACTACATAAAGAAAACAAAATGATATCACGGTTAAACTGACTGTCATCATCATCATCCTAGCGTGTATACCTAGTTGCGTCGTCAACTTACGCTTCGCTGTAAGTCATGGTCCTAGATTTGGCGGAACTAATTATTACAATGGAATGCCGGCTGACCTCCTTAACCCTTTTTATAGGGAAACCAGACCAACAGGAACATGACCCGAGGTGTTAGTGGCCAACACTGTCAGAATTTTTTTAGGCTACCCCCAAGGCATCTGACACAGCCTAACAACTGCTATCTATCGACAATCTTAAATTGGGACCAACGGCTTAACGTGCCTTCCGAAGCACGGAGGAGCTCAAGATAGAAATATCACTAAAAGGCGACCAATCCAATAGTGGTCGCGTCACGCCGTCGCTGGACACGGGCATTCGCTACGGATACGCGGGTCGCGCTCGACTAACGAGCTCCTCACGTTTAAACTGACTGTCTTTAAAGACAAATGCGCTGGTGAGAAATGCTTAAAAGAAGTACACTGTAAACAGGATCCAAAAATATACAAGCCATAATGATTTTAAAGCTAATTACTTTAGATGCCGAAAGGCGGCTTCAAAATACTTTGACACCAAAGAACGCTGGTTCAATTTGCCTCTTAACCCACATGCCACGAGTAAATGTGGGGTTGGACTAAACAATTTACCAACTTACCTCAAACGCATAAGCGACAGTATCGATGGCAATAACGTGTTTTCTAGCATAATTTTGCAGGGCTCCAGTGAGGAACGCCTGGGGGAAGTAGAATCCTGAGATCCAGAACACCTTCGGGATCCCACCGTCGGCCCACTGCTGCATGAACTGGACTCGGAGGCAAAGGTCTTTTACCCAGGCAGCTGGTAAAGACAGGTTAGAATCATGGACCATATCTGTATCTACCTGTTCTTTTTAAGGTTTCCTACCCAAAAGCTAAAATGGGACCCTATTACCAGGACTTAGCCCTTTGCGGCGCGAGTCCGACTCGCACTTGACTGGTTTTTTTTATTTTAAAGTACCATAAGGTTGCTACTAACTACACTGTGACTACTAGAGGACTATAGGCACTTCGCACCAGGTGATGTTCTGAAGCTCATCCAGTGCTTCTTCATAAAGCCTTTAGTAAGGGTTGGGGTCCAAAAGAACTCAGATGTTTGACGTGATTCCTAAATATGAGATACCATGTTTGATAAGATATCCTAAGGTTGCCTGGAAGAGAATGCTCTTGTGCGGAGCGAATCGTCTTTAAAAACATAATAAAAAGAGAAAAAAAAACACTTACTACTAAATAAACATACTTAAATTTACATACATAGAGTGTTCATAACTATACATATTCATACATAAACATACGTAAAAGAAGAGACGAAAACGGAAAAACATGACGATGGTTTTCAGGTAAAAATGAGTTAGTGAGGTGAATTTTTATTATTAGATTATTTAGTTACCAAGCGGTTTCAGAGACGGATAGGCTTTCGAGCTCCACATGGCAGGCACGGCGTTCCTAGCGAGGCTGTTGGCCATGCTTTCCAAAGCTTCAGACATCACCACCAGTCCCTTCAGAGCTTTTAGCAAGTCCCTGTTTGAAATTGGATCTTTATCATCATCGTCTTAGCGTCTTCCCGGCTGCATCCTCAGCTGTTTGCTTCGGAGCCCAGGGTCAGCTTTCCTACTTTTACGTCTCCACTTCGCCCGGTCTTCGGCATCCATTGAAATGGGATCTTAATATTTAACGGCAATCCCTAGGCTCTGAAGCGTAAGCTGACGACGCAACTAGGAATACGAAGATCAATCACAGACAAATGTTAACTTATTCTACCTGCAACTATGAACGCTGTAAAGTGTTTGAAACGTTAGGTGTAAATAATTTTGTTCAGCACATCATCAAGAGATGGAAAGAAATGTAAATTGATTAGCTCGATGAGGATTCGTAAGAACCGCGCGTTTCAAGCGATAGTAAAAGCAGGTCTTGGATTGGTTGCCATTAGTGGTACGCTTAAGTTAACGTTAACCAGTCAGTTTTGCATTAGCCGTTAGGGTGTATCAAATGACTTTAGGCAGCCTAAACAATCAATCAATCAAATCATTTATGTCATATCAATCTCACAGTCTTGGGTACGTACCATGGATCATGGATGATAAAATTGAACTACCTTAGAGAATTGTTGATGACAGACAGAAGGCGATTGTAGCGGATGGCTTCTTGAATCAACACAGTGTTGAGTGACTCTTTGTACGATACGGGATACCTGACAAATATATACATATTGTTAAGGAAAATGCTATTGGCCGACAAATTTTGATGTGACTTTGATACCTCTCTCTCTTAACTACATCCACACCCCCGCGCCATTTATAAGATCATCTATGACTTTAATTGCCCAAGACTATTCAAATTAATCAAAATGAGTCAAAACTAACGTGTTGGCAATGTACTGCTGGTCTAGAGAATGCGGATTCATGTCGAAGGTGCCTTTACGTCCCGTTCTGTTATCTCTGACTTTGCTTGCCAAAGTTTTTATAAATAAATAAAAAGGTGTCAAAACTAACGTGACATATAAATAACAGCGGCGACCCCGATACCCACTACTACGATTCGTTCGCGTACGCACACGTGTCAATGAATGTGATAGTCGTAAGGTTAGTTATTTACCGTATCTGTAATCTATACTCGTCGCAGGGGCCGCGCGGTCGAAGAGACATCCTTACATTGTTTTGCTCTCGATTTTTACACTAAATCTGCGCGTTTCGGTTCGGTATCTGTTCCGGGTAGAAGGGTTGTGAGTGTCCATTCTGTACGTTAGTACTATTAATAATTATATGCTAACGTGGTGGCAATGAACTGCTGGTCCAGAGAAGGCGGCATAACTTCAAGGATTTCTTTTGCAGCTCTTTCCGTCATCTCTTCCGCTGACATGCCTCCCTCTCCGCTTACTTCTTTTGGTTGTAGATTTTTGAGGGTATCTGTTTGTTTGGATATGGTTCGCTGGTTAGTTTTTTTATTCAAGTTTCACTTTTTTTGATGAATATGAATATCTAGCCTTGATGATAATGCTAACGGTATATAAAACGCCCAACTCTTACATTTTGTATAAAGAGTTGATGACACTAATAAAACCATGTTTTGGACGAAGATTCTTTCCGAGTATAGTTTTGTACAGAATGCTCAATAGAGTTATTTTGGATAAAGAAAGAAGTAGGACTAAACTAACTTTTTGGAAATAAACCAATTGAAAAAAATTATAACTCCTTGACGAGTCGACTCTGGCAGTTATTGTAAGTACTGCTACAAAACCAAAATACCAAAAAAATTAACTATCACATCTAGATAATATTTGTACGCCATACTTTAATGGCAAAACAAAGCGCCCCAATATACTATCTGTAACAACTGTATGCACAAATAAATTATTTGATTTCATTTAAAAAAATAACTAATACTCACTGATACAAGACATGGTCTCTGACATGGCGTAGCTGATGTTGGCATTACTGTGGAGACCGAACAGTGATGGGTCGTCATTCAAGGGCAGCGTGCGAATGTACTTCGTGTAGTCTTCGATGTTTGCCGATACAGGTTGCTGCGCGAAAGGTAAATATATGGACAAATTACCCAAATTAGAGCCCGCAAGGTAAGTTTCCAACATGCCCTGACAGAGAATCTAACACAACACTGAAAACATAGGTTAATGTCAAACACAAAACTTCTGGAGCGTGGCCTCAACTTTATACCGGTTTTAAATATTGATATTACCTTGATAATCATGTGATACGAGCCGGAATTTCCCAAAACCTAAATAACCTCAACTAATCACGACAATGAATTGAAACATAGTAGTAAAGGATGGCTAATGATAGAACAAAGTGGAAGGAACCGATCCCAAATGAAAAGCAGGATAAGATAAAGGAGAAAATGAAGACGAAATGAATAGTGAATTTTATGACGACAATGAATTGAAAAACACAGGTGGTAATAAAAGTTCATTGCATGATGTAGTACAATTGTTTAAAAGGGCCGCTCTCGTCATACTCGTTGAGCACCGCAGTGATGTAGTAGTCAGAGAGAAGGCAAAGTGAACATCCTCGACTCTAATCATCCGTCATTTGACCGCCGTAGTAGATTTCAGGTGTTTACAAGCTCCATTAATGAAGACGATGTTGGTGATTATGTTAATGATATCACTGAGGGGGATCATGAAGATTAAAATAGTAATGAGGTTGATGATATAAAAACGTTCCTGCCAAAAGCTTTGCTGATAACGACAATGAATTGTAAAACACAGATGGTAATAAAAGTGAATTGCATGATGTAGTAATAAATTAAATAATAAAGTAAAAATCTTTATTGTACACAAAGAAAAAAATGTCCATTGTATGATGTAGTATACCTGTTTATAAGCCCCGCTCTCATCATACATGTATCTATCGTTGAGCACCGCAGTTGTGTAGTAGTCGGAGAGAAGGCAGAGTAAACATCTTCGATCCCAATCGTCCGTCACTCGACCGCCGTAGTTGATGTGGCCGGCGGTGTATGTTAACATCTGTTAGAAATATTTATTACCAATTCTTGTTTTGAAGTTTATTTGAAAGACTTTCAGTTGGCAAAAAGTCGCTCCAGTAATGTGCTAAGAGTATTCTAGCAAATTTTACATTACAGAAAAATAAACGAAAACTTTCATTTTCTGTAATGCTATAATAATGTCGAGAACATTTGCAATGGTTTCGATTCTCACGGGAAGCATACTTTCTTTAGTTGTTTCTAGTCACCTTCGAATTTCTTTTTTGCACCTATTTTGTCCCACTTCTTGGGGAAAAGGTCTCCTCCATCTCCTATTCCAGTGTGAAAAAAAGTTACTATGACCTTTAAGACAAGTGATAAAAAAAATCACTGTTTTGCTACATCAAGACGATCGTCAAGAAATCGTTGGGAGAATCGATTTATTATTCTTGTGAAGAACCTTGTTTTGTTGATGCTTATATGTCTTTCAGTGATGAAAGCCTTCGCTAGAGTTATCGTGAAATGAAATGAAATATTTTTATATTTTGCGAAAACATGGAAATGTTAATATTGGCTCTATGTATGGCTCATTCGTTGCTTACTTTGACAAATTAAAATTTGTAAAGAGTCAGACCGGTATCATTTCGCAGTCAGTCCCCTGCTGGACATAGGCTTTTCCCTAATGATTTTCAAAATGATCGGTCGGAAGCGGCCTGCATCTAGCGCCTTTTCAGAACATTCGACCATTTGGTCCGTGAATTGATTTTTGCCAGAATGGTAAATTTATGAGGGACTTCGAAAATATAGGTATCCTAGCCGGCCGAGATACTAGCTAAGGTACGATTCAGACCGACCGGCTCGCATCGGCCCGGCCCGGAAGTCAAAGGACAAATTTTTAACAAGTAATTAAAGTTCATATTTCTGCCACATATACATGTCGCGACGGCCGTACATATGTCGGTATGCGAACTGGTCCGTCTGAATTACCTAAGAATTTTAAAAGGGTACTTGAACCGTGAACAGATAAATAAAAAAAAGCTTGATTATATTTCTGGCGGTAGAAATATGGTTCTTAATTATCCGAAAATTTTATTTTTGATATGTCGACCGATGTGACAGAGGTCTCAAGATCTAATTTTTAGGGGAATTAAATGTGATTATTTAAAAAAAAAGAAAATCTAATACGCTAATCCTAAAACTCTGAGATTTTTTCGGATAATTAATAATCTTATTCGTTTCATTATTCTATTCACTAGAAATTTTCTTCTGTTCCCTATTGTCGCCGGACATACCTTGAGCGGTACTTCAGTATATTCCACCAGGAACATATGGAGTTGTGAGATGCAGATCCTCAGGTCCCCGTCGGTGAACTCATACGGGATGTTGAAGCCGAGGGGACCGAACTTACGACGTTCTAGCACCACGCCGTGGAATAGGCAGAGCGAGAACAGTAGCCACTGGGAAGGAAAATAGATTTGCCTAAATTGATTCCTTAAAAGTGGTATATGTTGAAGCCAAAGAGGCCAAACTTACAACGTTTTAGCACCACGCCGTGGAATTGGCAGAGGGAGAATAGTAGGTACTGGGAAGGAAACAGATTTCCGAAAATTGTTTTCGTATAAAAGTGGTGTATGTTGAAGCCGAGGGGACCGAACTTACGACGTTCTAGCACCACGTCGTGGAAAAGGCAGAGCGAGAATAGTAGCCACTGGAAAGGAACAGATTTTACCTGTCTAAATTGTGGTAAATATTGTAGCCTAAGGGACCGAACTAACGAGGTTCTAGCACCACGCCGCGGAATAGGTAGGGAGAGAATAGTATTGACTTTTAAACTTTCTTCATCCTGCTGGCTGGGATGGCGGGCCTTTACGATTTTCTCTTAATTGTTTCCGTATAAACATAGTCTTCAAAAACTAGTAAAGAAATTTGTCTTAAGTCTGTAAATTTTACTAGCGGAACAATAAAGTTTTGATAAATAAATAGACCACTTCTTTTCTTCTTGTGAATCTTTTTCATTCGTATGTAAACATTTCTTTCATCGTAGAATTACTACAGACTTTTGGATCTCTCTTACAATTGCTTAAAAACTTAGTGGTTTTCGTATGACAACTTTTCGTACTTATTTAAGTGTAGATAGATTTCTTCGTCGTCAATGCTGAAGACCGAGTGAAGTGGTGACGAAAAAGTAGGGCGCTTACTATTTTTTCGTTATCACTTTTGACCTTATATTCTTAAGCAAACGCCTGAGGATGCAACGGGAAAAAAGGTTGGAAGAAGAAGGATAAGAATACTAGGATGAAGTAGAAGAGTTATTCAGAAAGTACTCGGAAATAAGATTAACAAGAATTCTTGAGGTTACCTTAAAGTTAGGAACTTTGCTGTCGTTGGAATTGAAGAAATCCACGAAATCTGGCACTTGGTTCATGTATGCCTTCAGCAAGTTCGCCTTGATTCCGCGAGGAGGCTCCACTGTCATCTTGTAACCTGAGGACGTTGAAACTTAATAAACTCTTTGGTCTTTTTCGTCATGTTGAGTTGAAATAGTTTGATATAAAAAAAAGGTTAGACCAACGTTAACATATACTAAAATAAAATGAGTAGTAGTAGCGAGGGCTATTATTTGAGTACCTATGTAAAAATCGGTAAGCAAAATGAAACATGGCAACGTTGATTGTTCTGTCGTTGGCCACCCCAAGATCTTGATCTGGTCCAGTATTTAAGACGTTTGCCTAAACCTGGAAATTCTCTAACGGATTGTCGCTATAATATCCAGTACAAGGATATTACGAGTACAATGGAGCGACAACCGTCTGACCTTCGTAATCCTTGTTACAGGAAAACCAGAGCAATACTGACAATTTTTTCAGGTTGCCTAAGTGTCTTATCGTTTTCTCTTTTAAGTTTTTTCAAGTCATACCATTCTGTAGTAAAGCCACGGGGAAATGCGGCGACGGTGTGGACGTGAGCCACAATCGGAAGTCTTTGTGGACCAATTCTGGTTGGATTTGTTCCACGTTGATCTCCAATACCGGCATCCAAGATGGGGACAGATGGCAATTCTGAAAGAGAATTCATTCTTATCGAGTGTGTTGCACGGTAAAACTGCATACCCTATAAATAAAGTTTAGAAAGTAGTTTATACGTAGCATCATTCGCCAAGTGTTTTGGTTGACTGGCAGAGAAGGCATGAAGTCTACATTTGGCATTTTTTTTCTTTAAAGTGCGATAATGTTTAAATAAGCCTGGTGCTACATTTTTGGAAACAGTCACTCAGCCGCTGTTGCGGTTTCTTTAACGACCACCAGATCGTAGCCAAGATCAACAGCTTAAGTTGGCTTCCGAAGAACGGAATCGTCTTTATTATCAGACAGTCTGGTTAACAAAGAACCCAATGTCCTAACCAAACTAGAAGCTACTTTTTGTTTATGGATGATCCTCTGAGTTCCTAGATATTTTTCTATTAATTTAAGTCATAAAGGTCTTTAAAAAAATATTCTAATAGAAACTTTCACACTTTGTATAGAACCCCCTAAAAACAAATTTACCCACCTGGAAGAACACCCAGTTGCCAAAATCACAACCAACTTTCATCATGGCCTCGGCCAGTGGACCTTGACCTTGCCCCAAGGAGATGCTCTCGAAACGCTTACCCATCTTCATTTTGTCCGCAAACTTCAACAGATCTGTGAAAAACAATACATAAGATAAGATAATTTAGCAGTGGATAAGACCTTAACTGTTTGAAGTAGCAGTGGGCGGGGCACATAGCGCGGAGAAACTATGGCCAATGGGGCAGCGTGCTATGGCAAGGGCCAAGGACGGCATCTCTCCCGTAATTTGTTTAATCGTTGTAAGACTACCTACGTGGTCCAGTGGTTAAGGCGTTTGTTTTAGGTCGAGTTGTGGATTCAATTCCCAAGGAAAGAATACTTATGTTAAGTTGTTTCTAGTTTGGACATTGCAGGCTTGAATTTTTCTGACAATAATGATTCCGTGCTAGGGAAGGCACGTTAAGTCGTTGGACTTGGTCCGTTTGATGGTCGTTAAAGGAACAACGTCAGAGGCCGAAAGGCTGTTGCGAAAAACTTTGACACCAGGGTGTACAGAGTCGATTGACCATGAAGCCCACTTTATTTGAATGATGATTGGTAACACTGACCAGCAGCAGAGTCCAGTTGACAGCACGAATATGATTGAAGCGAGGGCATCAGACTCTGCGTACAGATCTGCTAGATCAGCTAGTTGCGGCTTCTCTAATCGACCAGGCTGTACAGGGTCGATTGAACATGAAGCCCACTCGATATGAATGATGACTGGTTACACTAACCAGCAGCAGGATCAGTTCCAGTCGACAGGACGAATATGATTGGAGCGAGGGCATCAGACTCTGCGTACAGAGCCGCTAAATCAGCTGGCTGCGGCTCCACGAATCGAGCCCCCAGGCCGGTCACCACGTAGTCCTGTCACAAATATTTATTTGAGAAATTGTCAGTATTTGAATTAATTATTACCTACAAGATCTTAAAGTCCTGTCCTCCTTGTCGTGATTTCTATTTAAACTGACGCGAATCCGGCGCGACTTGCGGGACGCCCACAGAAATAAGATTGGGTAGAAGTACCGTAGCGTGTGCCAATGTTAACTGGCCTGCTTATGGCACTTATACGTATTCTTATTACATTCTTAGAACATCTCGTCTCAATCTGACTATTATCTCGATTTTTCTTACTTATGTTTGTGATGACGACGGAATCGCTGACTTTGGTCGTGAGAGTTAAGCAACTCTGGTTAGACCAATGCGACTCCGTCCTCTAAGTCTGTCATTTGCAGAGCGGTTGTAACTTAACGCAATTCACCCCGAAGCAAACTTGTACCTCCTTTTCTTTTGGCCGATTTCACCAATATCAGATAACTTTTATTCCAAGGATAATGATGCAATTTACCATCGTATAATAAAGTTTACATATCACCAAACAGTTAAATTGAGAATATACTGTTGTTAATCCTCGTATAATTCCGGTACAAGGACTCTAGCTTTAGAATAAAAATGTCTGCCATCCATTTTTTCCAGCTAAGATGAGGTACTCTCGAATAGGAAAGATGTTGGTAAAATCGGCCTTTAGAGAGACAAGACCAAAACTCCGCTACCGACTATTCAGTGGCTTCATATAGATCCTTGAACGTACAAGTGACTGGGCACGCAGAGCAGGATATGAGATGCGCCTTGGTTTGAGAGGCACCATACTGGCGCCTGCCAGATCTACTGAGCTGTAGCCTCATCTGGACAATCTTTCCCGGCTTCGGCTTATTATCAGATTCAATTACATCCTGAAATTGGAGTTCTGGAACCAAGTGTGGTATCTCTCACTCTCTGTTTCATCACCTAAAATTCTGCATTTCATGAGTAATTGAATGGGCCTAACAACTAAATGGCTTTGTTACAAAAACTACTGAAAACGAGGTAAAATACAGTATTATGGCTAACCTGAAGACCAGGCACCAATTTATCGGGTCTCAAGCATTTGAGGACTAAAAGTTTTTGGAAGGAATCCAGCTGAGAGTCGAGGGGTTTCGGATACGGCAGTCTGGAATGAAGGAAGAAATGGGATAAACTTCCATACTAATATCATAAGTGCGAAAGTCTGTCTGTCTGTTACACGGCCAAACCGCTTAACGGATTTTTATGAAATTAGGTGTTAGGTATTAGAGTCAAACATAGGTTACTTTTTGACGCAGGCGGATCTGCAGGAAACAGTTAGTCATATTATATATGTATGCCATGTGGCATGTTGACTCGACGATAATTGTTCCGATTGCTGTTAGTACGAGCGGATTAATAGCGAAGAGTGTCGACCGTCATCTAGAGAGACTCTCGCTTAGCAGTTGGGTCAAGGATCACAGACGCAGAAGGCAGTACTTCTAGACACGGCCCGCATTGTGAGGAGATTCCTCTCTTTGGAGCCCTGACCACCGGCTGCTTGGGTCTAACTCCGCTGCCGATGGGTGCCCCGTTTTTGTATATTTTTAAATGTTGTATTTTTTTTTTAAAACGTAATATTCAAAAATGTACAAAATAGACTGAGCATAAATAAAGGAAATAAATAATAATTAATAATATAACTAATAAAAATAATATAATTCGACTTACTTATGAGGATTCCAGGCGTCATAATAAGTCTTGAAGAACTTCAGCTGTTCCTTAAAGTCCTCATGAACGAAGTGTTTCATGGTGTGGAGGGACGCTAACTGCTGCATGTCCAACCACATTCGGAGAGACACCCATTTAGGCTCTGGGTTATCCAGTTCCTAGACATTAACCCTCGCATTAAAATGATTTGATATATCACATGTTAGCTGAAACATGTTTTGTCCCTTTCACTCGATATTTAGCGCGAAGAAATAAGACGCAAAACATTTTAACTGATTTCAGCTTAATAAATTAATTTTAAATACGAGGGTTATACGTTTACTTTCACCTTTAGTTACATAAGCCAAATAAAGAAGAAAGTAAGCGTCGTGTCGTATCAAAAATTAAAGAATTGGCAAGTGATATGGAAGAATGGAAAGAACTTCACAGACAAGAGCCCAGCTCTTAAATTTATGATTGATTGAAATATTAATACCATGTCGGAGTTTTTCATCATAATTTCAGCCGCAGTCACCTTCCCCTGTAAGGTCTCCACCACTACTGGACAAAGGTCTCCAAAGATTTCCAATATACCGGTTAGAAGAAAGTCACGGGCAAGCGCTGGATGCAGGCGCATCCAGCGCATCCAGCGCCCGTGACTTTCTTCAGATCGAGCCCAGGGTATATCTTTATCATGGTCACGGATTATAACTAGTAGTTCTGTGAGCAGTAGACCTCGCGAACAGTATAAAAACAATATAATAACCATGGAGCAAATACAACGTGGAGGCGGCGTATCGACTGGTGCACCGTTACGGTCATTGGCGCAGTGACGTCGGAAGTGGGCGTGGTAATAACCATGTTGTACCATGACAATGTAATAATGTAGACGCTAGTGACTGCGTCAATAAATCCATACTTCCATACTATTAAAAAATCAATGAACATGTGTGTCAAGTTTTGTAAAAATCCGTTCAGAAATGTGACCTCTAGCCCGGAACATACATTTTCCGATGCAAAAGCAAAACAGTTAAAGTAGAGACGCTTCGCTCGCTCGGTCAATAATAAAGCTATAAATAGAAATAAAAGATTTCTCAAGAGTCAGCAATGCACACGTGTTGAAGTAGCGAACATCCATGAGCTGCGAGCTTACTATCAGGTGGGCTGTATCCATTTTGCCTACTTCTATTTATATTAAAAAAAAAAATTCTGTATTTCCCTTGGTAATCGCATAACGCGTGAACGGATGGAACGCTAATACTTTATTGTTGCGTTAATTATTGTCAGGAAAAGGTTCTTGTGTTAAAGAAAAAAGGATAACGTCCATTTTTTCAGCTAGAATTTATTTTCTAGCTATTTAGCTGCCTCGGAATACCCCTAAATAAATTTAAGCTCGTCTGAAAGAGTTGTTGGTAACCAAATGTTATTATCACTTGCATGAATTCTTTTCTGACAAAATGTTGATTGTGACTTTAAAGGGCAGCTGATTTAATTTTTGTAAGATTAACTCGCATTTATTTTCTGGTTTTATATTGTTTTGCATGATTTTGTTTGGATGATGTGTGACACCACTGACTTCACTTTTGTATGCCTGGTAGGCTAAACATGTATGTGCGTAATATTTTCAATGTACCATCTTGAATTCAACATGTTTACAAAAGAATAAATGATTATGATTATGATTAGGTCCCATTGCTGGGCAAAAGTCTGCCCTTTTAGTTTCCACACATTTCTGTCCCCTGCTGCCTTATCGGATGCATTCTAAAAGATGGGTATACCTAGCCACGGAGTGAAATCCTGGGCAAAGAAAATATCTTTACCTATCGGCAGACCACGTAAATCATGGACAGATAATATGAAAGATTTATTAAGGACTAGTAATTATATAACAAAAGCCTTAGGGCACCCTGAAAAATTCTGACAGTGTTGGCCACTAACACACCTCGGGTCATGTTCCTGTTGGTCTGGTTTCCCTGTAAAAAGGGTTACGGAGGTCAGACGGTAGTCGCTCTTTTGTAATAACCAGTTCCGCGAAATCTAGGACCATGACTTACAGCGTACCCTAGGCTCCGAAGCGTAAGTGGATGACGCAACTAGGAATACACGATAGGATGATGATGATGATGATGATGAGTAATTATATAACAAAAAATATATTTTCTACATACCTCTTCAATTTTCCCCCCATTAAGCAAGAAGTTGAACTCAGCATGCCGTATCACGCCCTTATCGAGCAGTATTCGAGCGCAAAGCAGAAAAGCGAACAACAGCTTGTGTCGCTCAAACAGGCTCCTGCACACGTTCTGGTACAGGAGGAACGTGAAGTGTTCTATTATTATGGCCACCCGTTCTACAATGTCCTCTAGAAAAAAAAAATGGTTACAATGCTTCAGAATTATTAATAGTACTAACGACAGAACAGACACTCAAAAGAGATACTGCACCCCACCGCGCAGATAAAGGGTAAAAATCGAGAGCAAAACAATGCAAGTATGTCGCTTCAGCCGCCCGACCGCTGCGACGACTATGACGCAGATACGGTAAATAATAAACCCTACGAGTAATAGTATTAGGTGTCGCGCTCGCCGCTGTTATAATGAGTGTCCTGGGAGTGCTAATAATTTAATATGTCAATAGGTATTAAGATATGTGAGGAGCTCGTTAGAAGGGCGCGGCGCGCGTATCCGTAGCGAATGGCGATGGTGAGACGCAATCCGTATTGGATTGGTCGCCATTTAGTGGCATTTTCTGTCTCAAGCTCCATGCTTTGGAAGACACTTTAAGCCAGTAGTTCCCAAACTTATTTTTCTCGTGGACCACTTTCAAAATTTTACTGGTTTCGGTGGACCCCCTGCTGCTACATTTCTACCACATTCTTAAAGTCGCCAAAAAATAAAAATTGTGTCACTTCTGAGTTCTGTCCCTATATTTCGATATGTAAAATAAAAACGAAAAATGGTACATTTTATATCACTTTATTTATTAAAAGAATAGAATTACAAGAAAAAAATATTAAGGTAATATAGGTTCAGGTCATAATTTTAATTAATGGGAAGGATGTATCTGATGGAGTGTCAGCAAACGATCAATGTTTGGCTTTATTTTTGTGAGCAATAACCGCAAATCCCCCCGCTCTGTGATGTTTAATTTGCTCCTTTTTTTTGTTAAGAGGTTTGTAACGGCACTAAAACTCCTTTCGACAAGATATGACGAGGGAAAAGCTATTAAAAATTTCCTTGCGATTTCCCACAGTCCAGGATATTTTTCGGGTATTTCTGCTTGCAGCCAAAATGTTGGGTAGCCTTTTCTAAATTTCACCTTCAGCTCCTCATTAGTGCTTAGCTCGAGCAGCTCCTCTTGTAATACAACATTGGCCACTTCCGTTTCATCAAATGGATTTATTATCCATGGTGGTATATCCATCGTCAGTATATCTTCAAACCTGGTTTTGAAGTCATCATGCAGGGCACTTAAATGTTGACTGTAGGTATGGATATCCTCATCAATACATTCTACCTGCGACAAGTTTGGAAATTGAGAGAATTCGCGCCGACTAATGTTTTGCTTCATAAATTTCAATTTCCCAAGAAAAGCCGAAATTATCCCCTTTGTTTTTATTAAATTCAGGCTGTCCCCTTGTAACTGCAAGTTAATATCATTAAATTTTTTAAACAAATCTGTCAAATACGCAATGTCTGCTTTGAATTTGATCAAGTTTTCTTTTAAATCTGGATCTCTACTTTCTAAGAACTCTAATATGGAATCGAAAACAGAGTAAAATCTCGTTAAGCATGCACCTTTCGACAACCAGCGTACTTCAGTATGTAAGAGCAGTCGTTGGAAGTCTTCATCATTTTCGTCGCACAATTGAGCAAATAAACGTGTATTCAATGCATTGCTTCTGATTTTGTTGACAGCTTTTATTACAAAATGAAGAGATTGGTTCAACCTGTTACTTAAATGTTTTGCCACAAGATGTTGTCGGTGGATTACGCAATGAATAGCTGTAAGTCCTGGTATAATTCTTTTGAGATGACTTATAAACCCACGATATCGCCCGACCATTGCAGGAGCTCCGTCTGTTGCCACTGAAATAATGTTTGTAAATGGGATCGATTTTTCCGTAAAAAAATTACTCAGGACATTAAATATTGATTCGCCTTTAGTGTCAGTCTCCAAAGTTCTGGCAAATAGCAATTCTTCGTGAATTTCTTCCTCAACAATAAATCGGACATATGCCAATAGTAATGCTTCATTACTGGGTAACGTTGACTCGTCCAGTTGTATAGAAAAATGAGTTTTTTGCAGATGATTGCACAAAAAGCTTTCGATATCAGAGCTCATTTCATCAATGCGTCTTTGTACAGTATTGTTACTTAATGGAATTCTTTTTAGTACGTCAAATGGAGATTTGTGCAAAACAGTTTTAAAAACCTCTTCAACAGCGGGTAAAATTAATTGTTCTCCGATAGTGTGCGGTTTTCCAGATTTTGCTATAAGTAATGAGATATTGTAAGATGCCCGCAAGCCATCATCGTTACTTTGAGATGTTGAAGCGAACATACTGTGCATGGTGGGTCTCTTTCCATATTTTTCTTTCAATGTTTGAAAATATTTTAAATCTTTACCTATTTTATCAGTATGACACCTTTTTAGATGATCTTCGAGCTTTGATGGTTTCATAGAGTCATTGCTCAAAACTTTGTTGCATAATAGGCACATGGGCAATTGTTTGTCTGCCTCTGATGGAACAAAACCATATTTCAAATAATCGACACTATATTGTCGACATTTTTTCTTTGCTGTAGCCATGTTTCGTGTCAGTTACCTTACCTGTAAAAAAAATGTTTTAGTAACCAAGTTTTTTTCTGAATATAGGTATCACACCGCAGCCTTTGTCAGCACGCGGAAATAGAATTACGGCTTGTAAAGGGACCAACTAATAAACCGCTGAGACAAATACAAACGTTTTCACAAAACGGTATCAATTTTAAAGTACATAATTTACCACTAATTTTTAATAGTATAAATAAAAATTAGTGTACTCAGTATCGAATACTGATCATATTTGTGTAGGAAAAAATAAACGTCGAAATCCCAAAATTGTCCATAAAAACGATAACTAACATTTTATTAAATCAATGAGTTCACGCGCTCCGTGTATTTGCGTATTTTTTGTCTGCGGCTTCATTGTTAAAACGTGACAAACAGGCATCGAAGTTCAAGCCCCGCCCTTTTCCCGTCGCCCGCGCACCGCTCGCTCTTTCCGAAAAGGAATAGTTTTGATAAAATAGTTACTTCAAAATCAATTTAACATGATTATGAAATTACTGTTTTATAAAATTAGTAGTTATTTGCAAGAAAAATTACAAAATTAATTGCTCTGCAATATTGCTTATTCGGCCTTTTTAGAGAGGCAGTGCTTCTCTCGTGAAAAAACAATTGAATAAAACGTGCTGTGTTTGTCTTCAAATCGAAAGAGGACAATTAAAATATCTGTAAGTTACTAAGTTACCTATCTATACAGGCCGTTGTGATCAACCGACTAGTACACGTAAACAAAATACTTAAGTACTATAACAAAAAAAGGTAGGTTACTTACTTTTCTCCGGCACTAGCAAACACAGATATAAATTTTCTCACAACTTTTTTCCAAATTCCGCCTTGTTTTCGAAATTCCGGAAACAAATGAATGCGTTTGGTTGCCTTTGGCATCAAGTATTTATAGTGTTGATCAAGTTCATGTCTGAACAAGCATTAAGCATTGTCGGGCGGATAGCGCTTTGCAAGTCTGTACACGAAATTGTACGTAATATCGAATACACAAGTTTGGACAAGTAACAGTCGCTTGCCTTATTAAAATATTATCTGCTTAGATAGGTACTTAAAACAATGTAGGTAGGCCCTTATAAAAACTATGCTTACATTTTTGCTCTTTACTATCAAAAGCAGATAAATTTTCGTGGACCCCCATTAACATCTTATGGACCCCCATTTTTTGTTCACGCCTACGTAGACCCCCAGCAAGTCTCCCGTGGACCCCTGGGGGTCCACCTGGACCACTTTGGGAATCACTGCTTTAAGCCATTGCTCCTGGTTGTTATAGAATAGAATAGAACAGAACATAATTTATTGAAACGTTTATCAATATAAAAATGATTTACAAAAATGATTGACAAAGTACAATATATATGAATGACAGACGTCTCAATAGGTGGCGGCTCAGTATTACTCTAGACATGGCAGCATGACTAGCACTGGTTTTCAGCCGCCGCCTTCTGAGGAGTCACGGTGTCCCATTAGGTGTGCGCACCAAAAAATCCCTTAATCTATGGATAGGCGATCTTAACTAATAATAACATAGATGGCAGTCGTTCGGCTTAGTCAGAGCCTGAAAGCCATGTTCCAGTTGGTCTGGTTTCCCTATAAAAAGGGTTACGAATCAGGCGGAAACGCTTCATTGTAATAATCGTTCCTCCAAAGCGTAAGCTGAGGACGTCCCTTGGAAAGCACGCTAAGACGAAAAATAAGAATGAAACTTCAGATTGCAAAATTTACCAGTAGGTTCCGTCTCAGCCATGCTCCTAATGAACAGTTTGACGAACCACTCCAACGAGTACTGGTACATTGGATCGACATTGGCCATACCAGCCAGACAGAAGAACAGGATCTGACCCCGATTGGCAACTGGCACGTAATCGCCTCGAGCCTCGTCTATTTCTAGAGTAGTACGTTCGATGTCGTCCACTTTTATCTGTAAGAGATTTTCATGAAGACTATTTACGTGATTGTCAAGATCGTCATGGAGAAGGATACAACCCTTAGTTCAATAACTTCGAGGCACGGAAGGCTAAAATGTGTCGTCTAATTATTTTTTCCTTCAGAACCCCAATGATTTGTCCTCTCTGATTATAGTAGTAGGGTATTTTTACTTTCATAAAATTCAAAAGAGAGAGATAGGGGGCTATTCTTAAGCTAAAAACTATATGGGAAGATTGTCCTTGTTTACATGATTATATTCATTCATTAAATATGTAGAGATATGGTTCTGAAGACCTCATCATCATCATCTCAGCCACAGTCAGTCCACTACAATACAATACAATACAATACAAAATATCTTTATTGCCCACACATAGTAACAAATAATATAACATTTACAAAGACTTCAAAATAATATGAGCAAAGGCGGACTTATTGCTATGCAATCTCTTCCAGTCAACCCTTACGAGGTGAAAGAGAAACAGTTAAGTTAGGGTGGGTACAGCAACAGATATAGTTGAAAATTATAAACATACACAAATATTGCATATAAAATAAACATACTTAAATAACTTACATAGGTACTGTAACCTTCATACGTACTGTATGAATATCTAAGCGAAAATAACAGCAGTATCAAGTCAAAGTGAGAGGTAGTATTCTTTCAAGCGACTCTTGAAACTGGTTATAGTCTGAGCAGTGCGAATATCTTCAGGCAAAGCATTCCAGAGACGTGCTGCTTGTACAGTAAAAGATTTAGAGTATGCAGCAGAAGTATGAGTTGGAGTTTTAAGGCGAAGGGCGTTGATACTACGAGCAGGTCGCTGGTCATCTTACTACTGGACATAGGACTATCCCAATGTTTTCCAAAATGACCGGTTAGCACCGGCCTGCATCCAGCGTCTACATGTGACCTTTTTCAGGTCATCTGACCATCTGGTCGGTGGATGGTCGTCCAACCCTGCGCTTGCCGTGAAGACCTAAAGCTAAGCCACACTTAGCAAAATAGTAGAAAATAATATGCGGATCAGAAAGTGACTGCAACATGGGGTCTTTCAAAAAGGTCGTTTAAGGATTTCTCGAAGGACGGCAATGCGCACGTGATGCTCCTGGTGTTTCTGGGCATTCATGGGCTAGGGTGATCACTTACCGTCAGGTGGACGGACCGTATGCCTTTTTATTTTTATAATTGTATAAAAACGTGACAGGTTGTGAGACCATCGCCAATGCAATTTTTGATCTCCAGGATTTCTGCCTTGGAATAAAATACAATATATCTTTATTGCCCACACCTGGGAAATCACAAAATAAGAATATCGACAAAAAAAACGGAAAAACTCACGATAATCTCAGCACTCTTAATCTTAATCGCTTCCAAAGTCAAGATAAGCGGCAGATCATCAACAGGTGACCCTTCGCTATTGGACAGTCCATACAAAATGTCCGCTTGCATCTCAGCCAGTTGAGAAGCCAGTTGTGCTCGGGAGACAATTAGTTGGCCACGGAGCTCTTCTAAGTCTGGTCGTTCTTGTGCCACTACTATTGATAGAAGTTGTTCCGCTAGACCGCTGTTAATTAAACATTACTTATGTTGTAGAAGTAGACAGACACCATTTTACATCTCATTATGAATCTTCTTTTTCTTTGCGAGTCGACTCTGGCTGTTATCAAACTTCTGAGGAGTAAAACTCCGCCACCGACAAGGCATTGTCGGTGGGTTCGTAGAGGACCCTGAGCAGGTGGCTGGCAGGTGGCACGCAGGACAGGACAGAAGATGCGTCATGGATTGGGGAGAGATACCGCACTGGTGCCAGTGCGGTATCTCTATATATTATGCATGTTTGTTGCAAAGGGACCTAAGGAGCGATTTAAGATTTCTATTTGCTAAGATTTAATCTCGCTTACTTCCTTCGCTTTTTTTATGTATAATGCAATAAAGTTCATTTATTTATTTCTCTTCAATAATCTCGTCGTACACGCTCACCAAATCCGGGCACCCAATATCTTTCTTTTACCGGAAACCATAGGTACTTTTTTTACCTATACTGTCTCACTTCTGGGTAAAGGTTTCTCCCATAGATTAATAATTGGTCTCGCGCGCTCGACTAGATACCGCGCTGTGAAGAAAAATCAGTTTCCAGAATGCGGCCCCTTAATAGGAAAGTGTGTTGCCAGCTACTTCACTGGTGCCCGACCAATGGGAAAATTATTAATTGCTGCGGTCTTGTTACGTATTATAAAAAGTAGCTCAGAAAAACCTTTAAAATGAAATTAAAATAAAACTGGCCAAGTGTGAGTCGGCTCGCGTGTAGAGGGTTCTGTACTATTTTTTATTTTTCTCTATTTGGACCTCCTAAACAAATTTAAAATTATCTCATAGGTTTTCCTGTAATTTATGAATCGGAAATCTGGAATCGATAGTTTCGGAGATAAGGTAGGGGAAATGGTTAGTTTTTGTCTACTTTATTTTATAATTCTAATAAAGAATCCTAAAATTGCAGAAAAACTTTCTTTTGATTTATTATTACACAGTACAGTATGTTAAACGTTACTTTAATTTTCTATTTAGCTTGGAGCTAATTGATTACTGACCTCTTTTTAGTTGTAACCCGGGTTTAAATACAGATAAATAAATAGACCTACACATCCTATTAATATTATAAACGCGAAAGTTTGTAAGTATTAATGGATGTTTGTCACAACTAAACCGCTGAATTGATTTTCATGAAATTTGGTACGGATATAGTTCAAGACCCGGAGTCAAACATAGGCTACCTTTTGACGCAGGCGGAGCTGCGGTAAACATCTTGTACATACGAGTAGATATTATCACGGCCTTTTTCCATACAGTAGTGTTGCCGGAAAATACATTACACATCGAATAATAATCGATTCTTTGATAGTTAAAAATATAATCTAAGGTATCGATAGTGATCATATATCGATAGTATCGATATTGATACTATTGATAATATATTTCTGTAATTTTTTTCTGTATGAGTTGAATGACGATGATTTGTGTTATGCCCGCTGTACATCCCGCCGCCGAGTTCCGGTATATCTGTATAGTATCGGTGCCTGAAATGCTTGGTATTGTTGTTAATCCATTAATCGATTATTTTTCATAAATTCTCAAAAATCAATACTACAGATTAGATTATATCGATACATAATCGATTAATAACCATGATATGAACGATTACCTTTGTTAATTAAATCGATATAATTTATATCAACCCATTTCAATAATCCACTAATTGTTTGATATTGCAGTTAATAATCGATTAATTGTCAAAATTCGATTAAATTAATTATATCAATACTTTCGATATCATAGACAATTTAAAAAAAAAAAAAAAAACAAATTCGATTAATCAATTATCCGGCAACAATACCCTACCAACTACCTAAAGGCCATATTTAGAATGTTGGTGGCCGTAAAGTGGAAATGGAATCAAAATAGTGATAGGTTGCTAGTCGCATCGCCTACTGATAGGTATGGTTCTTCGATTTTCGCCCACTTCCTCGGCCGGCTTATATGGTCTGCGCGGGAAGAGAAGCAGTAGTACATTCCACGTATTTACTTTTCTCCCAGATCAGCATTAAAGAAATAAGATGTTTGTGGCGTGCGTCCACGTCTTTTAATTAAAAAGGAAGCTATAGTTTTATTAAGTTGTATAGTATTAGTATTATAAGTTTTTTATTTTGATAATTACTTGTAAATATTTTAAATAAACTGCAATACTAAAACTTGTTAATTTTAGATAATTTAACTTAAAAATTTGTATATTTCTAATGTCAACGAACAAGCGGACAAGTGTTGTTGTTTTATATCGATAGCGAATGCGCTGCGCGCGCATGCATGTCAGCCGCTACTATCGGCTCGGACGATGCGCGCGCAGCCCACGCCACGGCGATCCGTGCGTCTCGCCGGCTCGCCAGTCCGAATACCATCTTGAGACTGAACGCACGTTGCTTGCGCTCGCATTCGCGCGCTTACGTAAACTCATTTCTCGCTTGATCCGTTCCTTCACTTTTCTCACCTGTATTTTGTGCTTATCATAACCTTCTGTTAATCTTTAAGTTGTCGGTGTGCTTGTATTGTATTTATTCTATTTAATTGTGCTGAACTTTTAATTATAGTCTTAAATTACATATTGACTTTATTTAATTATCCCGCCTCATAGCACAATAGCCTAACTTATCATACACATTACGCACGCACCCCGCTTTATGTTAAAGACAGACAAAATTGTCAGAAAAAGTCAAAATTACAACATCTCTCTTTTGGAGTCGGGAGTTAAAAAACAAAAAATCTAAATAATAAAAATCGAAACCTCGGGGAATTTGGGATTATTTAATACACGGCAACATTGAGCACCGAGCGGTACTTCGCGTCATATTTTAGGGTTATATTATTTTCGTGAGTAATTTATGTCCATATTTCGAAATAATACAATACTTATTGATGGTATGTAATACCAGTATCTTCCTTATTTCTTTTAGTATTATTCTTACACAGTTTGACTACGCAAACTGCACATTTTGCGTCTACTTTTACATTAAATTTTATATTTATCTAGACATGCAACTCACTCATCGGTCGCGGCATTACTGACGCGGGTATTCCGCAACCATGCCGGTTTCGGCATGGTTTTAGTTGCGAATTTATGTAGTATGCCGACGGTATCTAGTCGTAGCGCAGCGGAGACCAATTATTAATCTATGGGTTTCCCCCATTCTCTTCCACTCCACTCGCTCCATAGCGACTCCATCCATAGCAAAATCCATTATTACATCTCGTCAAATCATTTCTCCAATGCAGCCTTGGTCCACCTCTCTTTCTTAATACTTTCTCTGGCTCGCCAATTGGTAGCTTCTATAGCCCTATAGCTATAGAAGCTGTGGGTACTATGATGAAAATTGAATAAATACAACGAATGAAAGGTCTAAAAACGTATGACAAGGGACTTCAATAACCCGTCTTACTACAAAACAAAGTTAGACATTAGATCGACACTTGTTTGCTTAAACACAGTTTAAACTCGACTGGTGTTGAACAAAGCTTAAAACCATGTCTATACCCTGTTTAACTTTACCCTTTAGATAAACGCAACTGCGTTTAAACTTTATAGTAACATTATTTTAGACACATTTTGAACAGTTGCCAATATTTTTAGTAAGACGGTGTATTTGATAGGATCTCACCTTGGCACCAGTGCGAAATTGACGACCTGTACTTTGACCGACGTTTCTGGAGTATATCGAGGGTTGGGAAGCTTGGTCGTGATGTACAGTCTGAACCCTGGCATGAAGGGGATCAGCGAGTCGCCCAGTTTGAGCACCATCTGGCCGGCTTGTTTGAAATATTGGCGCTGTTGAGGAATTTAAAATGAGCATGGTCTGCTAGTGATCAAGAGTTTGATTGAAAATTCCAATAAATCTTCATGGGTACTAAACAGAACATACATACAGAAGTCCGTGTGGTGATGCCTACCTGAATCACATTGCGAAGTATCCCGAACATCCAACAAATACAACAGCATTAGTTTGATTATGATAATAAATATCTTAGAAAACCAATAGGCACCTGTACCAAATTATAATTTTGTCAATTTTCTCGATACGTTGCCGCGGTTTTTCTCAACCTTTCTATACGGGTCAATCGAGCTAGATGCATTTCACCAACGTAATTACCAAAACCAAACCGGTGCTGAGTCGATTGGAAAAAACTCGACTCACCGATTATGTCGAACAAAAATCATTCGACATTTCTCAATGAAGTCTGTTAAAATAGCCCGCGCGGCTGTTTGGTTTTGGTCATTACAATTTGTAATTTGCACTATTGCATTCCTGGTGATCTGACCATATCATCAGTGGATGTCTAACGATAAGCTTGCCGTTATAAATGTAAAGAAATTATACTTAAAAAAGTATACCTTGAGCACTGGGTCCAGCGCTGGATCTAGTTCCTGGCCAACGTTCTCCAGCAGGATAGGTTTCCCGAATCGCAAAGCTGATTCGAAGCTCCTTAGTAGGTCTCTGTCGTTCGGCTTGCACACTACAAGACCCTCGATTTTGCCCTGAGAAATCACCAATGTTAGAATTGGGATTTTTTTGGTATGAAAATGAAATGCACAGTGTCTGTACGAATAGATGAAATTAATAAACAAACAAACTCGGCAAAGTGTGAGTTGGACTAGAGTTAACAGGATAAATGTGAACATTTAATTAAAATTTTTATAATCTGGTTTTCGCCTAGTTCGTACGTTACGTCTTAGTAGATGAAACCGGGGAAGTGCTACGATGAGAAGACGAATATTTTGATTGATTTATTTATTTATATCATGTACACGCTGTAAATACGAGTATACATTGGAAACTTAACATTAGAAAAACTGTGTACAAGGGTTCTACTTATTTCTAAAGAAATTTCTTCCAGCAGACCCGCGACAGGAACTACGAAAGAAAGTGGCAAAGTGGCGTATAAGCAAAAATAAATAAAAAAATAATAGGCCCAATCTAAACCTATTTTATAATACTATATGTATAATAAACTAAATAATAAATACATACCTGTATAATATATACCTACTAATATATATAAATAATACGATTTATGAGTTTAAGGAGAAATAATGATCTCTTACTCGCTTCTTAAATGTGGACAGAGTTTGGGACTCTTGAACGCTAGGTGGTAAAGTATGGGTTGATGTTGAGAAAAATAATATTATTGTTTATTAATTTATTAAAACTTTATTGTACCAGAATATAAACATACACACGATAGGTGGACTTAATGCTAAAAGCATTCATTTCATGTAGGTTACATTGTCAATCGACCATGTATAATAATAAAGCTGCCAGAGTTTTTGGGAACCGCCTCTCGGCCACTGACGTGGTTCCTTAGCATTTAGATGATGGTGATAAAGGAGTTACCATAGCTCGTATCCACTTGTTAGCCTGCGTCTGAGGGTCAATGACCAGCGGCCAGCGTCTTGAGTTGGACATAAGAACTGCTGACTCCACTGACAGAGGATCACGAGGTAGACCGTACATCTGCCAGTTCCTATTTTGAGAAGAAATCTTTGTCAAACTTAAATCGTGTGGTCATCTATGTTTGAAAATACACACACAACACCAATAAATAATAATGTGTAAGGTAATGATGCCTTATCTGTGGCGGAATTTTGGTCTTACCAAATTTAACTTAGCCAAAGTCGACTCGCTAAAAAGAAGAAGGTAATGATGTACTATAATAATGTGTGAAGGTAACGTGCAGCGTCACGCCTTACGCCGCGTCACTATGCTCAGTATAGAAATGTACTGTCGTGGTCTCCTTCACACGCTGACGTCGACGTATTGACGTCTGCTGGCTGCAGTCAAACGCCGTGTGTCTCTAGTTATTTCGAACCATTGCATCAATAACGTCACACTTGGCGTCTGAAGAAAATGTCGTGTTTATATCAACTTTCGATACGTCCACAAAATTCTGTCGTTCGAGTAATGAGATGTATTGACCACTGACGATGTGTGGGTTTCAAGTCGGATACCGCGTATAGCGTAAAATAGTCAGCAGACATGGCCTGGGTGACCAAAGTCTTGCCTTATGTCTGCAAAAGGACCTACCTGATTTGCACAGCATCCCCCAGAATCGACAACGGTGTTGCTCCATGTGTGTGAGGCACATCCACCTCCTAAAACAAGGACACATTATGTAGACCAGTAGCTGATTTATACCACCTTATTTCCTACCATAGATAGATAGATAGATTTGTTTATTTGTTGCTACAGACATAGTATTACATAAAACAAAAATAATTAACACAAAAAGATTACATACATTGTATATATAGCTTACCAGTAGATAACATTCCTCTTAGTCTCAGAGAACAAGTGTTCATCAGTATTACAATATTCCAAATAATTCGTGCAGAACAACAGCTACTTAGTGCAAAGTTTTAAATAAATGAATCGTCTTACAACCATATGTGCTATCCAACTTCCTAGTAGTTCTCTTCTGAACTCATCTGTAAATGAAGTCACGTAGCCAACCGCGCCTAAAATCAAATGCATATGAAGAAAGCATTATTCTTAACCCACCGATTAAAAATTGTACCTGTTTGGGATAATAGATGTCCAACTTTTTGTAGTATGACATTTACTTATACGTGGGGCGCACTAAAGTTTCCGGAATGAATATGAAAAAATACTATTAAAGGTACAAAATTAATTTATTGTTTTTCAAAATAATCTTCCTTGGCGTCTATGCACTTTTTCATTCGATGAAACCAGTTTTGAAAACTTTTGTGCCACTCCTCTGTGGTGACCTCTGAAACGTGTTTTTCATACTCCTCGACAGCCTCTTCTGGTGATGAAAATCGTTGACCGCGTAATTGGTTCTTAATTTTTGGGAACAGAAAAAAGTCACAAGGTGCCAGGTCGGGACTGTATGCAGGATGACTCATGAGTTCTACATTTTTCGCCTTCAAAAAGTCGTTTGTCTGTCTGGCCGTGTGAGAACTAGCATTGTCGTGGTGCAGGATGATACGGCGTTTACAGTTATTTTTACGGAGTTCGTCAATAACTTCCGGCAATCAAATGGTCGTGTACCAGTCACTATTCACTGTACGACGATTCTCTAAAGCAACAGTAGCCACGTGTCCAGTTTTATTAAAAAAAGAAGCAATCATCAGCTTAGATGCACTTTTCACGCGCGCCACTTTGGTTGGTTTCGGCTCATCTTGAAAGACCCATACGCTCGATTGCTGCTTGGTTTTGGGATCGTAGCAATAAATCCATGTTTCGTCACCTGTTACTATGTCCCACACCAAATTTGACGCACCTTCGTTGAATCTGGTAAGCATGGCACTGCACCAAGTGACGCGGTCCGTTTATTGAGCCTCGGTCAAGTTGTGTGGGATCCACCGCGAGCACAGCTTTCTCACACCCAAATGTTTGTGTAGGATTAATTGTATTTGACTCATGCCTATTTCTAAGGATGCGCGAATTTCATGGTAGGTCACATGCCTGTCTGTTTCAATCATACGGCGCACAGCATTGATGTTTTTGTTGGTCACAGCGGTGGACGGCCGACCATCGCGAGATTCGTCACTGAGATTGATACGACCACGCTTGAATTCTGCAAACCAGCTATAAACAGTTGTCTTGCATGGTGCTTCATTGCCAAAAGCTGTTTCAAGCCGAGCGATGCTCTGTTGAGCTGTCAAATTACACTTAAAATCGTAGAAAATCATACTACGAAAATTTTCCCGAGTTAAATCCATGTTGATGCAGACACACAATTTTTTAAATGGCGCCACAAGGTAAAAACAAAAGACAGTCAGATGAAACAAACTGCATTCTACAGCCAAAGAGTTCTATTTTCAAATGTTGCAATAAATTTTTAAATATTATTTATGTAAGTGGCCAGTTCCGGAAACTTACAGTGCGCCCTATGTATATTTATTTATTATTATTTACTAGCTGTTTCGAGGAGCTCGTTAGTCGAGCGTGACCCGCGTATCCGTAGCGAATGCGTGTGTCAAGCGACGACGTGACGCGACCACTATTGTATTGGTCGCCATGTTAGTGGCATTTTCTATCTTGAGTCCGTGCTTCGGAAGGCACGTTAAGCCGTTGGTCCCGGTTGTTATCGATAGATAGCAGTCGTGGGGCTGTATCAGGTGCCTTAGGGCAGCCTGAAGAATTCTGACAGTGTTGACCAATAACACACCTCGGGTCATGTTCCTGTTGGTCTGGTTTTCTTGTTAAAAGGTTTACGGAGATCAGACGGCAGTCGCTCCATTGTAATTACCAGTTCCGCCAAATCTAGAACCATGACTTACAGCGTACCCTAGGCTCCGAAGTTTAAGCTGACGACGCAACTAGGAATACACGCTGTTTCCCGCAGCGCCAGAGAGTCAAAACCCTATGTTTTCAACTATATCCATACCAAATTTAATTAAAATCCGTTTAGCGGTTTGGCCATGAAGGGGTAACAGAAAGACAGAAAGACTTTCACATTTATAATATTAATAAGTATATGGATAGTTGAGATGGATGTTTGAAAGTGCTGAGCTTTCTTTCCACTCGACTGAAGGATCTGATTAAAGAGAGCGAAATATCGGATTTCTAGGTCGGCAATGCGTCTGTGATAATTATAACCAAATATAGATGGCATAATAGAAATAACATAATAAGTAAGTTTGACCAAAAGACAAAGATAGAAACAAAAATGAAACTGAGAAAGAGTAACTTAGTGTAAGAGAGGAGAGAGACAGATAAATGTAAAATGGAACTTACAGGCGCTCAACAAAATGTCCCCAATCAGGTTAACGATGTCCACATCCAAGTCGGCTATGGTTTTGATCCAACGTACTCTCTCGCTTGACAATCCGTTCAGCAACCTAAAGACATACAATACAATAAGTACAATTTATAATATCTTTATTGTCCACATACAGAATCAAATAATAGGCGACTTGACTGTGTTAATATTTGGACAATGTTATATACGGAACAATACATAACACTAAAAAATAACTGATTTCGAAAACAATAACAAAATTAGTAAATACCCTATTACCACACTCAATACAACAGCGGCGAGCCCGATACATATTACAAGTACTAAAAATCGCGTCGCGCATCAATGTGTGTATTACTTGTAGGGTTGGTTATTTACCGTGTCTGCGTCATAGTCGTCGCAGCGGCCGGGCGGCTGAAGCCTCATTCTTGCATTAATTAATTAGCTCACGATTTTTAGCCTAAATTTGCACGGCTCGGGACTGTATGTGTTTCGGGTGGTGTGAGTATCCGTTCTGTACGTTAGTACTACTAATAATTCTGTGTTCTAGGCTCTAGATGATGCAACTTAAAAAAACGCTTGGTCGAAGTAGGTACCTGTTAGCACGGTCCATCCTGGCCAGACACTGGTTGATATCTTCCTCCATCTTCCGTTTCTCATCTTCTTTTTCTTGCAAGTACGCGTTTAATTTGGCAATGCCTTCGAGTAGGGCTTGCATCTTGGCCTTTGCGTTCGCCAGCATTGCTGGAATTTAACTATTCATTCACAAACAGGAAATCAGCTAGAAAGAGCCAAGCAGCGGAAAAACTAAGAAGTTTTACAATGAGGGATTTGCTTCAGGCAAAAGAAAGGAGAAGAATTTTATGTTGTAGGTAGATGAGATACCAATTCCGAGCCTACACCTGCTACAAAATATGTCTTACAACACGTTTTTAATTTAAAAGCGTAAGCTGAGCTTTGCATTCGTGTAAGTGTACATATATGCGTAACGCAACTCTATCGCGCACCTTCCGCACTTCACCTCTTGTTCCTCTTCAAATAAAAGTATACTCTTCAAATAGAAATAGTTGTTTTAATCCTCAGCTAAGTATATGTAGAGATTACATTGAATATGATTAAAACTAGTAGTATATGCCGTACAGTTGATTAAAGTATTCACGAGGAAATTTAAAAAAGAAGTAGTAGACCTACCTTCAACAGCTGCTAGTTCAGTGGTGGCTCTTTGTAAAGCTTCCTTTTTAGGCGCGACCGCCTTGTTGACGTGGTAGAACTTAAACATGGCGTGAACCCACATACAGAGGGACATGCATGCTTTGGATACCTACAGGAAATAATATGGAGCTTAGGAAATATTTGACGACCTCTGTAGAGTAATGGTTAACATACATGACCGCTACTCATAAGGTTCCGGGTTCGATCCCCGGTCGGGTCATGATGGAAATGATCTTTTCCTGATTGGCCAGAGCCTTGGATGTTTGTCTATATGTATTTGGTAAAAATATAGTATCGCCTGTGGCAAGACCAGGCTCTTTGGATAACTCCATACTATAAGATTTTAAGAAAATACAGTAGGATCTTATCTTGCATATGGGCTCCTATACTTAGGAAGTACGTCGAACCTGTGGGTTCTTTTGTACTTAAATACAAGAGAAAAATAAATATTATATGGGAATAAATTATTTTGAACTAGCTGTTTCCCGCAGCTTCGCCTATGTTTAAGTAGCCTATGTTTGACCCCGGGTCTTCAACTATATCCATACCAAATTTCATTAAAATCCGTTCAGCGGTTTGGCCGTGAAAGCGTAACAGACAGACATACAGAAAGACAGACAGACAGAAGGACAGACAGACTTTCGCATTTTTAATATTAGTATGGAAGTATGGATAGTATGGATATGGGTTTTTTGAATTTGAAAGATTTTGAAAATATACAAAAATATCATCTAGGAAAAAATACAGTAAAATATGTTAGTAGGATAATGATACCATCAAAACTTTATACATACCTTCAGAATTTTGGCAGGATCATAGTTAGGGTCCGCGATGAACCTTTTTAGTTTCTTAATCATGTCTTCAGTAATAGATTCCTTGTCAAACTTCATGAGAGAATCGAGGAAGGCGGTCGGGTCCGACAACATGGCGGACCCTGGCTTCCAATAGTTCAGGACTTTCTCGCCGAAACTTGCACCTTGTTCCTGTTATTTTAAGTTTTATTTAATTTATGAATTTTCCCGGCACATCAATAGAATTTTAGGCGATTGAAGGCTGCAATATATCATACTGTAAAACACAACCATCCACCGACCAGATGTTAAGATGACCTGAATTAATTGCCTATTTGGGCATTGGATTGACTGTTATGCAGCTGAAATGATAATGATGTTGATAAGTTTCTTTCGCACGATCTTTAAGTGTTTGCTGTTATATTTTCAATTTGTCCAAGAGCAATGAAGGCTTGATAAGAAAAAAGGATTTCCTTAGAAAGCCGATGGCTTCGGCTGGCACCTGGTCTTTTAAGAAATCACTTCAGAAACCAATAGACTGTAAGATTTTAACACCAGAATGAGCTGAATTTATTGAATTCGTACAATACAGGATATAAATGAAGGTGTGCCGCCAAATCTAGGACCATTTCTTACAGCGTACCCTAGGCTCCGAAACGCAAACTGAGGACGCAACTAGGAAAAACACGCTTGGAGGAAGAAGGGTTTAAATAAAGTTTACCTTAATGGGTTTGATATCAAACACGACACATAGCGATTCTATGACGAGTACGACTCCAGCTGGGGGTTTCTTCATAGCCTTCACTTCCACAACGTCGTTGCGGTTCAGTTCTTGTAAGGCTTTTTCAGCAGCTCGCAGTGCGGGCATTGCTTCATCTAGTGAATACGAAGAAAAGGGAAGCGTGAAAGATATTATTACTGGAAAAGTTGTAAGAAGCAAGCTTAAGAATAGATCAGTTGTACTACTTTAAGCAGTCTTATTTATTTATTTACTTTATTCATGTACACAATAAAAATGCTAAGGACATAAGAGGAAAAGACAGTACAAGGGAGCTGCTTATTTCTAAAGAAATTTCAGTCTTCTTCTTTCGAGTCAAATCATAAGCAGTGAAAATATTTGAAATCTGAACAGTGTTCAAACAAACATTATTAGGTATAGTATCTTATTTTCGTCTCTTTTTTATTTTGAGTAATTTGATAAGAAGGTTTGAAAAAAATGATTTTAAAAATAGGAGGGTTAAGTTCAAGCAATCACCAACCTAGATCCCTCTGAGCATCTTCAGCCATGGCTATTGTCTCAGTCGCCATCTTCTCTGCAATCGCTTGTTCCTTTTCTACTTTTATTCTGGCCTCTTCTGCTATCGCCTGAAATTTTTGTTGTTGTACAATTGGTGAACCCATTAGAAAACCTATATACGTGGGGCGCACTATAAGTTTCCGGAATGAATATGAAAAAATACTATTAAAGGTACAAAATTAATTTATTGTTTTTCAAAATAATCTCCCTTGGCGTCTATGCACTTTTTCATTCGATGAAACCAGTTTTGAAAACTTTTGTGCCACTCCTCTGTGGTGACCTCTGAAACGTGTTTTTCATACTCCTCGACAGCCTCTTCTGGTGATGAAAATCGTTGACCGCGTAATTGGTTCTTAATTTTTGGGAACAGAAAAAAGTCACAAGGTGCCAGGTCGGGACTGTATGCAGGATGACTCATGAGTTCTACATTTTTTGCCTTCAAAAAGTCGTTTGTCTGTCTGGCCGTGTGAGAACTAGCATTGTCGTGGTGCAGGATGATACGGCGTTTACGGTTATTTTTACGGAGTTCGTCAATAACTTCCGGCAAACAAATGGTCGTGTACCAGTCACTATTCACTGTACGACGATTCTCTAAAGCAACAGTAGCCACGTGTCCAGTTTTATTAAAAAAAGAAGCAATCATCCGCTTAGATGCACTTTTCACGCGCGCCACTTTGGTTGGTTTCGGCTCATCTTGAAAGACCCATACGCTCGATTTCTGCTTTGTTTTGGGATCGTAGCAATAAATCCATGTTTCGTCACCTGTTACTATGTCCCACACCAAATTTGACGCACCTTCGTTGAATCTGGTAAGCATGGCACTGCACCAAGTGACGCGGTCCGTTTTTTGAGCCTCGGTCAAGTTGTGTGGGATCCACCGCGAGCACAGCTTTCTCACACCCAAATGTTTGTGTAGGATTAATTGTATTTGACTCATGCCTATTTCTAAGGATGCGCGAATTTCATGGTAGGTCACATGCCTGTCTGTTTCAATCATACGGCGCACAGCATTGATGTTTTTGTTGGTCACAGCGGTGGACGGCCGACCATCGCGAGATTCGTCACTGAGATTGATACGACCACGCTTGAATTCTGCAAACCAGCTATAAACAGTTGTCTTGCATGGTGCTTCATTGCCAAAAGCTGTTTCAAGCCGAGCGATGCTCTGTTGAGCTGTCAAATTACACTTAAAATCGTAGAAAATCATACTACGAAAATTTTCCCGAGTTAAATCCATGTTGATGCAGACACACAATTTTTTAAATGGCGCCACAAGGTAAAAACAAAAGACAGTCAGATGAAACAAACTGCATTCTACAGCCAAAGAGTTCTATTTTCAAATGTTGCAATAAATTTTTAAATATTGTTTATGTAAGTGGCCAGTTCCGGAAACTTACAGTGCGCCCTATGTATATGAAAGGTACATAACGCAATGCCCTTTATTTATTTATTTACTTTATTCATGTACACAATAAAAACGCAAAGGATTATACATAAGAGGAAAAGAAAGTACAAGGGTCAAATGCAAAAAGTTTGAACCTATTTCATTCCAATAGCATATCAGCATTGGTGAATTATCAGTCATTAACCTGTCAGTTTCCGATATTTTAAAAGTACAGTTTTATATTCTAGGATTCCAAGGGTTTTACATCAAATACTTTATTTATTTGTTTGCATAAATGTAGGTCAAATACTATGAGTTTAAAAGCCTGTCAACAGTGTGGACATTGGGATTATCTAGTATAATTTTAGTTGATTGAATCTTTTTACCGTATCCGTAGCGATCTGATCGATGACCTTCCTGGTCTCGTCTGCAGCCTTCTCCATCAGCGGCTTCAACTCAGCCAACTCGATTTGCAACTCCTTCACTTCTACCTCAGTTTGGTTTAGCTTGTTCAAACCTACAGTAAGGTAGTATTAGTTACCAATCTTATCGCATATCAACTTTATAGAAGGCATGTTAACCCATTACACCTATCGATGGTAAACATAAGACTGTCAAATGTTTTAACGCCTAAAAAGTACTAGGTTCTGTTAGCGGAAAACGATAGGGTGTTGACTGTGGCTACTTATTGGTTTAAACGAGTTTGAACAGTCAGCCATTTCTACTCGACAAGCAGAAGTACCAACTATGATATCATGGTAAATATTCTTTGGATCTTAGAAAGGTTACTACTTCTTCTTCTTCGGGTCGATGTCCGTTGATTAGAGGAAACTTAAACTATGTCCGACCAGAAATCCGCAACTATTATTGCATTGTCCGACCCCCTCATGAGGTCCTCGAGGGTGCACTCGTCAGAGCAGGACGGACAATGCAACAGATGCTCCATGGTCTGCGTCCCCATTGTGGAGAGAAAGTCGTCAATGTAATTTGAGCTGCTTTTACATACCTGTCTTCAGCGCGTTGGATTCTTTCAAAATGGACGCTCTTTTCTTCTTGAACATGTCTGCGTAAGCGTGTAACATCTCCATGTACGACATGGGCGTGACGTAATTCAGTCTGTTGAGTTGGGCGAGGAATCGAGCGCTGGCGTCTACCACTGTTTGGTGGACAAAGCAGCATACCGACTGTGGAAGATATATATTTAATTCAGGCATTACTTTGCGAAAGAGCACTTACCGAATTATTTCGCGGACACTAAGAAACAGATACCGCACCTCACCGCCAAGATTTAGGGTAAAAGTTGGAGGAAAAGCAATGCAAGGATGTCGCTTCGTGCTGTCGCACCGATACGACTGCTATGAAGTAGATACTGTTAAGTATCCAACAACTAATACACATGCGCGCGTCGGACGTCACAGAATTGTAGAAGTAGTAATAGATATCGGGCTCGCCGCTGTTGTATGAAGTATCCGGGATGTGGTTACGTTTCATACCAGCTAAGAATGCAATCTTGATTGGCAATAAACACATACCACCATCGCCGCAATTACTTCATCCGTGGTCTGCAGCTCGTACATCTCCCCAAAGAAATGAGTCGCGACCGACTCTAGAGCTGACTTGGGCCACTCGCTGAACCAGTCGATGGTGCAGCAGTTCACTAGAGACGGGAATTGGCGGAGGCGTGCTCGGAATATCTAAAAAAATACTTATTATTTCGAGTTTTGATTATAACATTTAGCATTTTTCTTCGGTGCGGTAACGGTTGAAAGGGCCCAGATTAGCCAAATGCTAAATATTTAGTATATTTAGCATTTGGTCAATTGCTGTTAAAATTAGAAATACAGAAATATTTTTTTCTCCGTGGAAATAACTCTCCAAGTGGGCTCGTGAATCACACGCAGGTTTTTCCAGAAACTATCCGGTGACAAGCGCTGGTCTTCGCTAGGTTCATCTCAATGACAGCATGACGTACTAACAAGTAATTATCCAGATCGGCTAAACATACTAGTGATTTTGAATATAGGAACACGAAAATATTGTTTTTGATAAATACCTTTCCAACCGGACTCGGAAAACCTATGCTGTTTGATTGCTCTAAACACTTTGCTTAACAAACAAGTGAACAGATGGTCTTCGTTATTGGAAGGTTCATATCTATGACTGACAAGATATAGTCCAGATTAACCAAAATACATCCTAGTGGTGTTACAATTAGTAATACTTATAACCAAGTCTTTTTGGAAACTTACCTCTCCAACAGGGCTCATAACGACAACCACATGCAGGTTACTCCGGACTCTTCGCTGGTAACAAGCAAACAGATTGGTCTTCGTAGCTGGTAGGTTCATCTCCATGACAGCATGACGTACTGACACGTATATACGGTCAAGGTCTTCAGCTTCGTAAATATTGGGCACGTCGCCGGAGCTGAGAATATTGTTCAGGTCTTCTAGGAAAGACTCCATTTTGATCTGTAATGTGTCATGCATTAATATCATGTTACAAGGATAATTGTCTCAGCAGAAAGTATGCTACTTCCTCTTTATCTGGTCGATGTCTGACACAAAGGGGTTAACAACTTATCATGGTATGCTACTTCATTCATCTCGGCATGAGACTAATATATGGGGGCACTGCCACACGAAGTAGATGATAGGAGTGTTGAAGTAGTATCTCACGGTGGTATCTTCAGTGAAAATGCACAAAACCGAGACTTCACAGAATTATATTTATTTTATTACTGATTTCTACACATTAATCAATTATGATAACTGAAATTAGGTACCTTCTTAAATTAAAAAATACACAAAATCGAAATGGAGCTCTTGCTCTTTCCAGAGGAATATGGAACGTAATGAGATGACGTGAAAACAATGTGGATAAAAAAAAACTATTTGAAATATGAAATGATTCTTAAATGAAAATGTGGTTGGTGAAGGATGGTTATGATATGAAAAAGTGTGGAACAATGAGAAACGATGCAAGCTTATCGTCACAATATCAAGTGGGTTATATGGTCACCCTGGTGTCAAAGTTTGTCGGAACCGGCTTCTGGCCTCTGACGTAGTTCCTTTAGCGACCACATAATGTCAGTCGGGACCAATGACTTAACGTTCCTTCCGAAGTACGGAATCATCATTATTGTCAGACAATTAGATGACTTAAGCCTCCAATGTCCTAACCAAACTGGAAACATCTAAACACACTATGCTTATCCCATTAGAATTGAACCCATAACCTCCGGGAACGCCTAAACCATTGGACTGGAGTTATCGAATCGTATGCTTCTATGAGTGTGACAGTAATTTTTTTAATACCGTTTTAATAAGTTACCTGTGCATCAGAAAACAGAAAGACCACTCCGCGATTATCAGCCCCTGCCTTCATCATGGTTTGCCGAAGGTCGTCCCTCCATTCCGTCTGTCCGTATGCTTTTGTGATTTCAATCTGTATACATTGGAGCTCGGCCATATGAGCAGCTAAACGTGATAGTGATTGGCGACCTGGAAAAAGGGTAATCCCGATTTTTACAGTCAGAATACTTCATATGCAACAATGTTATTTTGAAGAAACATCTCACATTAAGCCGTTATTGCGCACAGCACCCGAAGAAGTAGACTCGGCTACAACCATCATTTTAGCTGCAGTCAGCCCACTACTGGCCATAAGCCTCTCCTAATGATTTCCTTAGTAGGTAATGACTTGCGTCCAACGACTGCCAGCGACCTTTTTCAGGTCACCTGACCATCTGGTCGGCGAATGTCTCAACCAATTAGGTAATTCAACTTGAATAAATACGTATGTATGTATAAATTCGGTATCTGGGCTTTAGTCGGTGGAGCTTTTCCCATTCTGTCCTATTTCCCTTCCTAGTTCTTTAATTTTTTGATACGATACGACGCTTACTTTCTTCTTTATTTGCTATATGTAACAAGGCACCTGGACTCCTTTTTCCTTTTATCTTTCCTTCTATTATGTTCCTCGTTAACTGATTGTTTCGTATCAAATGTCCCAACAGGTTTTCACTTCTGTTTTCGATAGATCTTAAAATGCTCCTCAATTCTCCTACTCCAATTAATAAGTACTTCTTCGTTAGTAATACGTCCAGCTTATTTTTTTCATTCTACGCCAGCACCATAATAAGAACGCTTTCAGTTTGTCCTTTTTTTTCGTCAACGTCCAAGTTCCAGACCCGTACAGTGTAATGCCCCAGATGTACACACTGATGAGTCGTTTTCGAGTAGACATCGTAATTTTGGCGGTCAAAAGATTTTTCTTTTTATGGAATGCATTTTTAGCTATTGCTAAGGTTGCCAAGTGCCTTTAATTCCTAGTTGCAGAACATTAATAGAGCAGCTCCAGTATTTTCGAAATGCCATAAAAATTAACCCGTTCAGCATTTGGATCAGAAGCACATTGTTCCGGCATCAGACAGTTTTCTTATCATTATTCCGTTCATAAGGTTATAAATATATAAACGGACAAATGACACTGATTGAGTTAGCCACAAAGTACGCTTTTGTGCGAAATAAAAAATATGGATAGCAGACATTTTTATTTTAGAGACAGAGTCCTTATACCCGAATTATAAATAGATTAATAATATTTTCCCTGGTTAATTGTGTGGTGAAATGTAAACTTCATTACACTAGAGTAAATACGACTTTGGTGAAATCGGACCTTAGTCACGCAGAAGACCGGGATAATACTATAGATACTCATGATGTTTTTCTGCAGAAGAATACCAAACCAATGTTAGTGTGATTCCAGTAAGAGGCAGTGTAAGATTCTGTAGCGGAAATTATGTTTGTGTGGGAGCGTGTGAATACATACATAAATGATAAGTTACCTGAACCTCCCATACCCAGCAACAGGGCATTGGCCATGGGCTGGCGTACAATCCTGGCAATCCTGCACAAATGAGCTGCGGCATCTTCAAACAATACTAGTTGGAGTGGCACTGTGGTAGACAGGTTGTACTCCTCCATATAGTGTAAGAGTATCTCACCCATCTGGACAAAAAACAACGATATGTTGTATAAATACACCGCTGTATAAGTTATAGAGGCAAATTAATTATTATTTTCCAAAATTGGGATGAAATTGCTTCTATTTCACATTTTTTCGGTAAATGAATGTCCGTGATTGCAAACCGTCAGCCATTACAGAATATTTTTTTACAAGAATATGTCCTCATCTCTTAGCTCAAGAGACATCTATGTCATTTAGATCGAAATTGATAATTCTTATATGAACCTTCGTATCTGAAGATAATAATTCATCCAAAAGGGTCTTTAATAACCTACATCGTCAAGATTTGATCTAAAATATTACAAACTAGGAAGAGATATAATATAATTGTCTTAACTTACCTCTTCTCTATCCGTGATCTCGACGTATTTCCTGTCATCAGCTCCAATGTCCATGAAATCTCCGAACAACATGAGCCGGTCACCAATCACTTCTTTCTGTGGTCTACCGAATTCTGTACGGAGTTTCTTAGCAAGTAATCTGTTACAGAAAAACGCCCGATAATAGTACCAATAACCATTTCGGTACCAACCATTTCCACCGAATTTCAAAGGCTTATCTTATTTATTTTTGATTGGATTTTAAAATATCTTTCCTGTTTCTGGTTGTGAAATGTTTGTTATGGAAGATAAAAATAAAATGAGTAGAATACTCTAATGAGATACTGATAAGGTAGTTTATCTTATCTCATACTCAAATGTAAAGATTAAAAAATTAAAAAAGTCCTTAAATGTCATTCTACACAATACATCGAAATGAAATAAAATATTTAAATATGATACGGTCTTGTACGTGTTGTGGCCAGGTCGTTCAATTATTTTATGAAGTGGTCGACCATATAATGAAATGCGACGATTTTGTGATATGGCCAAAACAGAATCGATCAGATCATTGATCTTGTGAGACTATGTTTCTTGAATAAATAATTTTTCATTCATTTATTCATTGACTTTCAAATATTTTATGACATTATCAACTGATGCACGACTACATCATGGTCTGGCCAAGAAACAAGTGATCATATCGTAAAATTGTTACATTTTTAACCAGCATAGGCGCTGATGTTGCTACTTTTATGAGCACTAGAATGGTCAAATGGAATGGGAAAAATCGAAGAATATTATTGCGAAAATAAAAGTTATAGGATATATTGATTATTGTAAAGCGCTTAGTAATTATATACTAAACTTAAAACAAAACATTCAGTGTTTAAAAGTAATGTTTTGAACATTAAAAACACTAATTATTTTTGAAATGATCTGGCCAAACGTAGACGACTCTGTGATTGATTGTGATTCTGTGTTGGCCATATCATTCTACGATTTGACCACGACATATGGACAACTGTATCATAATATAAAAAAAAAATCATTAAAGTGCAGCGTGGGCTGAACAAAGGAGGTTGTGATGCAGTGTTTCTACATTGAAACCTCGTTGGTCCTTTATAATTTGTGAATACGGCGAACAAGCGTGCGCGATCAGGATCAGCAAAGGATTCTATTTTCAACTTTGTTTCTTTTTTTAAAAAAATGTCTGAACACGTAGCGATATTGAAGAAAATTTTACACCATTTTTTATTATTTACCTAATTTTATGAGATTAGTTATAGAAGTGTATGAAACTGCACATAATTAGGTCTTACAATACTCGTGTAATGATATAAAAAAAATTGCCTATTGTAAAAGAAAAAACGAGACCCTTATAAGATCACTTTGTTGACCGACCGTCTGCTTGTCTTTCAAGACCCTTTTTCTCAGAAACGCGTAGAGTTGGAATTTATATCAAATACTCAGGTCTACTGGTTGTACTGTCCCTTGGAGCTGTGAAAAAAATCAAACTTCTAAGCCAACGCCATCAAAAGATACAGCCGTTTATGTTGCAATTTTCTGCAAAGTTTTGACACTCGCAAAGGAATCAAAACCTACAGGGTACTTCCCGTGAACTCAGAATCTCAAAATTTGGTACGAAGCAACTTCTTATAGCACTGATAAAGAAAAAAAATTGCGAAAACTGTACATTTTTTGTTACATCATATAATGACATAAATAAATATATAAAAAAATATTTTACATAATTTAAAATTTACTACCGCTTTCCTCGTGAACGCGTAGAGGTATTAAATTGAAATTCATGATTGTCGTGATGGGTGAACTTTTACTTCTATTCCTACTTTATTGTACGGAACCCTCGCTTCGCGTGCGAGTTCGACTCGCACATGACTTACATTCGTATTTTAAGAACCCTTATTATGCAACAGTTTAATAATACTGTAAGCCAATACTGCGTGAATCAGAATAGTTTTCAATAAAATTATAAGTAGGTAAATGTTATCTTAGTCTGCCTGCGAACATGAACGCTGTAAAGTGTTTGAAACGTTAGGTGTAAATAAATCCATACTAATATTATAAATGCGAAAGTCTGTCTTTCTGTCTGTTTGTTACCTTTTCACGGCCAAACCGCTGAACGGATTTTGATGAAATTTTGTGTGAATATAGTTGAAGACCCGGGGTCAAACATAGGCTACTTTTTGACGCAGGCGGCGACACAGCTAGTAAGTAATAAACGCGATTAAAACCGTATTAAAATAGTTTAATTTAATGTGTAACAATCGCGAAAACTTAGGAAATTGTTTTATTTCGATGGCATTTGTATAATGATTGACATTTAAGTTTTATTTTTAATTTTTTAATCTTTACATTTAAGTATGAGATTATATAAAAGGTTAGTTACGATGAGATGGTTGGTGCTCAAATTTTAAGGCAAACTGAATTAAACTTAGTTCATCATCATTTCGTGTAGGTTACATTGTCTATCGATCATGTACATCCTGGTGTCAGAGTTGTTCGAAATCGCCTCTCGGCCTCTGACGTGATTCCTATAACGACTACCAAATGGCAGCCGGTTAAAATCTTAGTTATAACCCGACCAGGAAAATAAGAATCGTGCATTGGCGTCGCTACTAATCGCCTTTAGGTGGCAACATGTTGTATGTGTCATGCATGGATAAATATGACACAGAGACGGCAAATAATCAACTCTACGACTAGAGTGGCACACAAATTGACGCGTACAAGACCGAATCGTAGTAGTAGTAATCACGGCGCTGTTGTATGGAGTTTCCGGGGTGTGCCCTGTGTGTGGCAATCTTCGTGGACAGTCTGTAACGCAGATTATCTGATTGGCTCTCAACACAAAATTGCTATTCATTCATAGGCAATAAAACAATAGCCACTTTGACTCGAATGAAGAATAACCTAACCTACTGCTGGGCAAAGTTCTTCCCCGTAAAAACAACGAAACGAAGAAGAATTTACTGTAAATCACATCATTAGTTTGTAATTTAGTTTCAGAACAGCTGTAATTATGAATGGTATATGTAAAACTAAGATTAACTAACTGTAGGAACCAGGTTCGATCTTCATTGTTGACCAAACGATCTTGGTATACCCGTTGATGTTCGTGGTACCACAAGCGGATGACATCATCTTCTTCCTAAATGATGATCAGGAGACCATTATAATGTTACAAATGTTATTGCCATGAAAAAAGTTCTACCTGGAGAGGGATGAGTAGTGTAACAGTGGTCACACGAACAGCAGTTGATATGACTACTGTATGAAGTATCACATTATTCATGAATCAGTTGGTCTTAATATTTTTTTCTTAACAGACATGTTACACGTTTTTTTTAAAACGTGTGTAACAACCAAACGTATCAATATTTTTGAAGCAGACCGGTTCTATTCCATTCACATAAGTGTTCTTCACGCCATTGATACGAAATCAGCCATTCTAATGCTATTTTTGTGACTTTGTTAAGACAACTGAAAGTCTTTGAATGACCATATCTTCCAAACGCACCGAGGTATCATGCCAGTTTTTATACTGTTTATAAGGATACTGTGTGGATTATCATGTTATCCTTGAATCAGTCGATCTAGTGATCATTTTGTTGACTGAACCATAACCCATGTTTAAACGGCTGTACCTACCAAACGCACCAACGTCACGATGGCAGACCAACTTTTTCCAACTCATATAAGTGACTTACACGCTGTGGATACTAAATCAGTCGGTCTAGCGATGGTTTAGTCAATTCGTTGCCACCTCTTAATCTATTACTTCGGAGCCCAAGGTCCGCTTCAATCTTCATAAACATTAAAATGTGAAGAATAGGTTAAATTGGTGAAAATTAAATCCGACTAAATAAAATACCTATATTAATATTGATACCTTCACATTAGCGGGGTCCATCATCAGAATACCCTGGAAGACTTTACTCAAATCTCTCAGATTGAATGTGTAGTGAGACTTTGCTGGTGTTGGCAGAAGTTCCTCTACCAGATTCTGGAAGATCTCTATGGAAGCCTTGAGGAATGGATCCACGCGAACCGATATATCCTTATTTATGTTGCGAGTCCAGGAAGTCAGGATCGTATGGAAGATTGTGTACTAGAAAATAAACATTAGTTGTCAGATAATTTTGTACAGTATTTCAGATTTGTAAAGCTTATTGTCTGAAGCTGTCTATTTCTTCATCATCATATTAGGATTGTTCAGGCTACATCCTAACCCTAGCTTACTTGGAAGCTCTAGCTAGCTTTTATCTGGCCGATTAAGAAATAGACTTCGGGCTGCTGTTGGAAGATATCAAAAGAGCTGAGATTATAGGAGAAATTATGATTTCATTTTATTGTACCATATACAAACAAAAAATACAGTGGTCAATCACCATGTTGGCATACTTCATCTCGGTGATGGAGATGTAGTGGAAGTGCCTCATGAGCCACATGGTGACGGAGTTGCGGCCACCGCCGCGGGAACCATCGCCACCAACATGATTTTTGATCAAATTGTCTGTGTGTGAGAAACGACAAGAGCCTAGCTCTAAATTCATGAATGTCTGTGATCATGAGTCCAAGTTGCTGCTAGACTTGTAACGAAGAAGGGCTGCCATTCCTCATCATTACCATCAACGGCCGAACCTCAGTGTGCAATGACATTCCGTGAGCAATCAGGAAGTATCTAAAGAATTTTCTTCGTGTTGTAAAGGGAGCTGCGTTAAGTGAGGCTTGAGACCTGGAGTAGCTTTTAAAAGAGTGATAATTAACCTTGCTAGCATACTCCATCTCGGTAAATGATATATAGTGGAAGTGTCTCATAAGCCGCATAGTGACAGGATTGCGTCCGCCGCCGGGGGGTCCCATCGCCGCCACCATGTTGATGTCCACGAGCAGGCGGAAGTCGCCGATATTTGTGCGGTCGTACCAGCCTGGGAGACGAGAGATATAACCAACAGAGTCATACATAGTCCTTAAGGAAATCCTTATTGGAAGTAAAAAATCAGAACTGATTTGATTTGCAAGTGCGGTATGTCTTTTCCCTACAGACATTAATGTAAAATACCTTTGATGTATGCCCTTTATGTATTAAGCTGGTTGTTTTGTAGCCATAATAAAACTCTTAACAGGGCACTCTCGGGTCTTTTGAATAATTTCAATAGATTGACGATTCACTAAGAAAACCTGTTTTACCATCATCACACCAATGCAAAACAATTGTTATCAATGTATAATTTTTCTGGCTTCAAAACAACCAGCTTAGTACATATAAGGCATACTTCAATAGTACATTTTTCACCGAGGGAAGAAAGTGACCGATTACTAACGAGGGCGTAGTAGTCCAAAGCACAGCTGAGAGCCTTAATACGCCCGAGTTTCTCTTCACTTTCTACCGAGTGATACATAGTGCCTTATACTACACAATACACAACATGCATTACATGCGAGGAAAATAAGACATGTATAAATGGAATCCATTTGAAATGTTTGTTAGCGGAATTGGTCAATTTGAAATTACATGTCAATTGATGCATTAATCGCTTTTTTAACGAAAGAATAAATAGGAGTGTTCGATTCTCAAGTCAGAAGCACATGGAATTAAGCACAAAAAATATTAGGGACTTTAATTAATTAATAAAACCAAATAATAATAATAATAAAACCAAAGCAATATACGTAAACATCAAAAATTGATAAGTAAATTAAAACTTGAAACAGAAACTCTGTTCCAAGACATCTATGATGCTTGTGAAAAATTAAAAAAAATGCAAAGGAATCGAACATTCAGTATCATTTGCTTTGAAATTTGATTATATATTTGTTTTTAATACAGGAATTAACTCTGAGATTTTTATTTTGTCAATGTCAAAAGTGACAAAAAAAATTAAATAGCAAGTCAGTAATGAATTTCCATATAACTTTTCGCCCGCATTTTTTAGCGGGAAGAATGACGTACTTTCTACCCCGTCCCAGACCAAGTAAGAGTCTACTTTCCGAGCAAGTGTAGTATAAAAGTACGTTACATTATTGTCTATGGAGAAGAAACACACCGCAATCGCATATGAAATCAGATCTGATATATTATTTGCAATAAAGAATAAAAATACATATTCTGTAAAAGGAATAGTTTATAATCTAAATGTATTACGGTTCGTGTAAACAAACTAACGACTTAGTGATAAGGTTTTCTTACACCTTCTACACGGAAACCCTAAAAAGCTAATAATAATAGTAACTGTCAGCGTGGTCTAGTGATTAGGGCGTCTACCTTAGACCCGGAGGTCTTGGGTTCGATTCCCACGGGAAACATACTCCGTTATTTCTAGTTTGGTGAGGACATTGCAGACTTGAATCACTTGATTGTCTTATAATAATGACTATTCAGTGCTTCGGAAGGCACGTCAAGCCGTTAGTCCCGGCTGCCATTTGGTGATCGTTAAAGGGATCACGTTATAGGCCAAAAAGCGGTTCCGAAAAACTCTGCCACCAGGGTGTACGTACACGGTCGATTGACTATGTAACCCAATCGATATAATGAGGATAATAGTAAAAAATAGCTCACCAGAGAAGTCCATGAACTGCCTTAACAGCTCAATCGGTGGCTGAGCACCGTACACCTCCAGCGCGGGCATGTTTAGATCGTCGATAAAAAAAACCAGCCTTTTATTAGGAGGAGGTCCGAACACGCCTCGACGTCGTCTCTCCAGCTTATTGTCTATCACATCCTGTGACCAAACGATCATAAGGTCATCGATTTAGGTACACTTTTAAATAATTAATGCCTTCTTTCCTTCACAAATCAACAAGACCTTAAGTGGTAATACCCATTCCTTAAACCCATTAACTGCTATTGGAAAGATAAATTTAGGTACTCTGGATTATTATATTACTTTGTACAATTATAAAATTAAATTCATTTATTGCATTTCATAATTGTACAAAGTCACTGATAAAATTATTTAGGTACAATATAAATCCTGTCGGGTGTCGCAATTTGTATAAGTAGACAATAATAAAATATATATATATTTAAAATAATATATGGATGAATTTCATTAAAATATGTTAATTTAACCCAGTTTAATAAATGAATCTATCTAGCAATGCAGTGAACGGAAGAATACTTATTATTTTAAGTATCCTCTTACGTTTGTTGTATAAGTTTGTTATATGTGAGCTACCTCAAATATTAATTTTATTCTGGTTTTTAGTATTTGTTATAGCGGCAACAGACATGCATCATCTGTGAAAATTGTATCTAACTATCACGGTTCATGAGATACTGTCTGGTGAAAGACTTAGTAACCGGGTCTCGTCTACCCTTTGGGCACAAAACACTAAAAATATATTCCAAGAGATAGATGCTGAACCCTGAGCCAAAAAATGACCACTGGATATGCAAATTGCTGAAGTAGGATACAAATGATGAGAAAGAGTCATAGAAGAATAAAAACCTGTGTTTGATTAGCGCTAGTCCTAGCAGAAAAGACAATGAACTCGCAAATAAACTTCTTGTGCAATCCTCGCGACAGCTTTGCCGTGATCGCCACAGTCTTCCCCGTGCCAGTTGGTCCGACACAAACGGCGTGATTGTAGTTCGCTACTTTAAAGCCCAAGATGGCTGCGCTTCTGACGTTATCGAGCGTCGGCACTTCAATGTCTGTTATGAAACCAATGGAAGTCGCAATGAGTTCACAATTTACTCTGCGGATTGTTATTTTTTACACTTGGGAAATGCCTTTACCTAATGAACAACCCGTCAAAAATGAGAACTTCTTGGGGTACAGTCACGATTGAAATTGTATTAACTTTTAGACCTTGTTTCAATGATTTAAGAACCAATGTATGTTTACACATTGGTTCTTAAGCCATTAATACTCATGACTGTACTTATTAATTTATTTATAAACTTTATTAAGCTTAATTTACTTCTATATATGCAAGAAATAAGCAGTGGCTTGACAAGGGATGAATAAAATTATCATTAACTTATAAGTATTTTTTGGTTATTTAGGTCCTACTGCCGGGCTGACCCATCATTGTTTCTTTGTCAAATCAAAATCTCTTAGGTCGTCCGTTCATCTCTTTCTAGGTCTGCCTCTTTTCCTTCGCCTTTACGGAGTCCACTTCGTAGCAACATATGCCCATCTTTCGGGATGCATCCCATTCACGTGTCCCGCCCAACGCACTTTAAAGTATAAGCAACAAAAAATGATATTACAGTTGTAAGCAAAGCTGCCATTTACAAGGTACCGAAGACATACTTGCCTGCAAATTGCCACTCAGGGTCCACTTCGTAGTCTGGCATATTGGCCATCCAGTTGTACCAGAAGGGATTAGCTGGCTCACCATCCTCAGTCATATCAGTAAAACCACCGTCGTGAAGGCTGTACAATGATTGGCGTTTTATCGAACGCTTTTGATTGCGTTAAGAATGTAATTTAAGAAAAGAGCTACTTCCTATCCCCTAAATTGTTTCTTTTTATTTTGTTTTAAAATTAAAAGAATATCATGAAGTAGTTTTTAAAAAGCAAAATATTAAATGTATAATTTAACAATTAGAGAAAACTCTTTGGAGTTTCTCAAGGTTGTATGCTGTAGCCTACGCTATTTTTTGTGTGACATAATACGTATCTACCTAGACATATAATCTTAATATTTTGAGTTTTCTCTGAGGCACACTAATAAACTAAAGAGGCAATAAACTTTACCTTTCGATATTTACTACTTACGTATAATCATAAACCCTGCCATCTTTCGGGAATGGAGGTTTCAAGCCCGACTCTTCACTTAGTTTCCTCATAAAGTCAGAGAATATTGCCCTTCCATTGTGATCACACGTAGCTCCGACAGACCAGATCACAGCCCATACAACCCAACAAGGTGCCAGTCTAGCTAAAATTGCAAGACAAGACTTAAGATCTTAGAAAATAAATCAATAAGACTAACTAGGTAATTTGAAGAGAACATCGTCCCGTCCCTCTTTTGGAACTTTTAACGTAAATATTTATTGCTTAATATAAACAAAAGTACAATACAAAATGAAACGACGCACTTCACACAAAAAAACTAATGTAAAATACCTGTGGTATTAACTTCTGCTATGCAGTTTGTGGATACTGTTTTTAGAAGTAATCTTACAACTAGGTAAGACACAAAGGCAGACTTATTATTAACTAGCTGTTTCCCGCAGCTCCGCCTGCGTCAAAAGTAGCCTATGTTTGACCTCGGGTTTCAACCATATTCATACCAAATTCATTCAAAATCAGTTAAGCGGTTTGGCTGTGAAAGCGTAACAGACAGACACACAGACTTTCGCATTTATAATATTAGTCTAGACGTATGGATGTATTCCCATTGATAAAGTCTGTCACCAGGCTTAGCTAACCATGTAATCCACTCCATATGAATGAATTTAGTTAGTAGAGAACAAATTAAAAGACTTACGCATCAACGCTATGAAAGCGGGTCCTGGCGGTGGTCGATCATCTTTACCAGTTAAAGGCCTCAGCCTAAAATCCAGAAGTTCTAAGAACTTGAGCACTAGAGCTGAGTCTATGGATGCTACAAGTTCCGTTAGCTTCGATCGCACGATTTGTATTGATGGGTAAAGGTAGGTGTTGATTAAATTTGGTAGGGATTTGCGGATGTTGTCTGCCATCTGTAAAAAAGATATATGAATGAATGAACACTTTATTGCAGCCAGCAAATCATAATTAATATTTTGAGTCTTGTATTTACCAGCATATTTTTCTACCCATTGTCTAAGCGAAGGCATGCCTGCCACGGTCCGTTCAATCGGTTTAGCGGTTTAGCCAGTATCTATTTCTCTATTTATATTTACCTAGTTTTTAGTTAGACATTTAATAAGGAAAACGTATAATATAGAAAAAGAAAAAGAAATTGTGCACAACGGCATATTTATCCTAGAATGGGATTTCTTCTAGTCAACCAAGAAATAGGGGAATAGATACAAAATGAAAACAATTAATAAGTAATTTAAACTATAAGTAGTCTAAGATCTGAAGAATATTTAAAAATATTTCAAGCTGGGATTTTAAAAGAGAGAAAAGCGAAGAAGCCATTTTTAAGTCGAATGGAAGTTATTTTTAACTCATAAATACCGATTTCTATCTAAGCATGTTATGCTAAAAACAGATGCGATCAAATATGTTTACCGGCGGTAAATTCGCTTTCAACCAAGCGTTGACCAGTGGTGGTAGACCCACTACTTTGGTATCCAAGTAGACCATTCCGCATCTAGATACGGTAGCGGGAGAGGCCACAGCCAAATCTGCTACTTCGAAGATCATACGTTGTTGCTCTGTCAGTTTCATTATTTCACCGCTAGACAGGCATAGTTTTTTGTTGTCATCTAGCACCTAGAAATATAGAAGTTCATGTGTATATTTAAAAAACTCTGTAATTTTTTTAAGCGAAATAGAGAAATTACCAACCAACTATTCTATTTATATCTAACCTTTCGACTCATATCAACAAAAACGCAAGAGAACATTTCCCGAAAGAACTCTTTAGTGATGTGCCATTCCCAAATTCTCGTTGCCGGAAACATTCCCCGTTTAACATTCCCAACGCGTGTAAAACAATCAACTTCTTTTCCATCACCAACGTAATTTGGAAACCTTCCAGGGAACGTTTCCAAGACATCCATGGCCGATTTTCGGAAATATCTTTTTAATTATCATGTAATTATTTTGATGTCTACATGCGAACCATAAATTAGATCCTACACAGTAGAATCTCATACAATACAAATAGAATTAGTCAGATGACTCGTAAGTATCTCTGGCAAGTTGTTGATAACAAAATGTACAAAACTCACAGTATTCATGTTTTCAATCCACACAGCATCGACAGGACCATCAAATATGTACCAACGCCGATCCTTGTCCTCGACGGCTATGCCTGCCCGGACCAAACTGGATAGTATGCCGTCAGTCCTGGTGGGAAATTTATTTAACTGACACGGAATTAGTTATAGTGTTAGTACAAAACGGATACTCAAACCCGAAATAGATACCGCACCTATCCCCGCAGATTTAGGGTTAAAATCGAGAGCAAAATAATGCAAGGATATTACGTCGGCCACGACGAACTATGACGCAGATACGATAAAAAAACCTCTTCTACCTACCTACTACAAACTAGATAACAATAAAAATTCCACTGTTGAGAACCTGTTGAGAACCAAATATAGTTTCCGTGCAAAGATCCAACCTTGCGAGTAACAAACACATTGATCGCATTAGGACAGATTAGTTTTAAAACTGAAATCAAGAATTACGTATTTATATTATCAACTAGCTGTTTCAAAAAGTAGCCTATGTTTGACTTTTGCATTTATAATACGATATTAGTATGGAAGTATGGATTATGGAATGCAAAAACAGTTTTCGAAATTCTTCTTACCATTCGTGAGTCTGCAGGTCGAATTCTCCATACAGCTGCCCCATGGTGATGGACTTAGGGTTGACGATGTAAGTGAGGACGGTGGTAAAGGGAAACCCGTCTGGCGCCATTTTGCCTCTGATTGCTGTAAGGGCGTCTCGGAGGATTTCGTAGCACTGAGCAGAAACAAAGTAGAATATTTTAACTAATGCAGAAATGAACAACGAATTAATAAAACGAGCTACTTTAGCGAAAACAGTTCAGATAGTAATAGAGCCAATGATGAGATAGGTTCTTAAGTATAGTTTGACCGCAACCGCTGTACCGCTCTTTGGGTATGCGCGGGGAGGTGGGGAGTGGGAAAGAAGATCTTACGATACCGAATTACAATTTTTTAAAGCTGTATATTTACGAGTATAGTTGTATCCAATCCCTGTTTTACCCGACTGCAACAGAAGGAGGGTTATGTTTTTCGAAAGTATTATGTATGTATAATTCTTTGGCACGCTCTGCAGCCTGAACGGCTCGATGGATTTAAACCTGTAAGGTGTCGTTAGATTCGTATTTACCGTGAGAGTGAAACTGGGTATACAAAAAAAAAAAAATTAATGAAAGTGCGGAATTTTTTGGGTATTTTTCGTATTCAAATAACACAGAAAATTTTAAATTACCGTTCAATATGATTTTTAGCTAAGTACAATAACAATGTACATAATAAACTGAATCTTAACGACTTTGTTCTAGTTTATTGTCTATATGCTGTTTAAACAAAAGAAAATTACGACAGTGATTTCGCTGGACATAGAGGGGGCCTTCGACAATGCGTGGTGGCCTGAGAAGGATAATAGATAGACACTTTCCCCCCGTCTCGCCGCTTGCATACCTCAAGCGCGGTACAGCGGTTGTGGTCAAGCTATAGTTAAACGCGGAGAATATAATAATTATTTTGATAAATCGTTCTTCCAGCCTGAGTCAATTGCATTCCTTTATACAAATTATTTAGATAACTTATCACCGCAAAATTTAAATTATGAACAGAAAGCGGCAGAATGGGCATTGTTTATATAAGTGCATCTGGTCCCCGAAGTAACAAATTGTTGATTCCCTCAATCCCCCATGCACATCCTAGCGTGTATTCCTAGTTGCATCGTCAGCTTACGCTTCGGAGCCCAGGGTACGCTTAAATCGTGATCCTAGATTTGGCAGTACTGGTTATTACGTTGCAGTAACCGCCCCCTGACTTCAGTAACCCCTTTTTAATAGAGAAAGCAGACCTATAGGATCATGATGTTCTTTAACGGCCACTAAACGACAGTCGGGACCAACGGCTTAACGTGCCTTCTGAAGCACGGAATCATCTCTATTATCAGAAAATCAGGTGATTCAAGCCTGCAAAAAAAAAAAACAACTAAAAAAACCAAAAAAAAGTATGCTACCCGTGGGAAACGAACATGCGATATCTGGTCAAAGGCAGACGCCTTAACCACTGGACCAAGGAGGCAGATTCCCTCAATCCGCCTATTTATGGATATCGTGGCTGGTTAGTAGTGAATAGGCTACTTGACTGTGTTCACATTTTGACAAAATTTTTATACGGAACAATACATACACTGAAAAGTAACAGATTCCGAAAACAGCAACAATTGGTAATTAATTAAAGCAGTAAAGCATTTAAAGTTTTCTAATTAACAAAAGTGGGAGCGTGGCGGGGACGTCCTGGGCCCTTACCATCACCTTTAATAGCAGGGCAGAAACGAGTGAGTGAACGAGATGGCGCAATACAAGCTGTAAGGCGACATCTCGTTTACTCACTCGTTTCTGCCCTGCTAATAGAGTTGATAGTAAGGCCCCTGCTATAACTTTTGTACGCATAAAATCAAGGCAGTGACGTCACTACACCATTAAGTGCGTCCTTTTCTTGTTTCTTGACAGTTTCCCCTTCCACAGGATTTCAAAGGCATAGCACTTATTAAATATTGGACGGATTCAAAAACTTAATTGATAACTTGAGATACCCTATTCTATTCACGCTATAAAACTATATTTGGCATTATTTCCTCATCGAGTTCACGTTTATTATCCGTAGTTCAATCGCATAGTTCTTTCTGTTTCCGAATTCAGGGACTAAAATTTGTGATATGATTTTTTTTTTAAAGTAAAATTGTCTATTGTCAAATAACAATGAACATACCTTGGTCTTTCCCGAGCCAGCCGGCCCCACCAACATGAGACCATGTCGCACCACAGTAGTCTCATACAACTGGATTATTTTGAATATGAACGCTGAAAACATGGGTTTCACATTTAATTTTTTTGCGTTCGAACACTGATGAACGGTAGGGTCTCATAATTATGTCATGGCAATACATATGTGGTGAAAGCAGTCCGATACGCTCAAGAGCAGGACGAGTGGCGAGAATTTGTTCAAAAAATTTATCGTCGGATCCTTCCATGATTCGATGAGATGCATTACAGAGAGAAGACCAACCTACCAACACGACAAGATAAATGTTATTGTAACGGCCGCTTCATTTATCTTCCGACCCATTTACATGTTTACACTGCTATATTGCGAGCACCTATTCAAACTTGCCGGTTCCAATGTTCCAATGTTTTCGCTTCTGCATTTTAATATGGGTTTTAAGTCAAAAACAAAGATCTTTAAGAAATTCACCAAATGGCTTAATTGATAACTTGAGATACCCTATTCACGTTATAAAACTATATTTGGCATTATTTCCTCACCGAGTTTACGTTTATTATCCGTAGTTCAATCGCATAGTTCGCGTAAGTTTCATGTAAACATATCAATAGAACTGCGGACAAATCAAATATCTCGGGACTTTTGAAAGGAAGTTGTGAATAGCAATATCGGCGCTGTATTTTATATTCAGAAATACATGTTTTTTTTTTTTATGTTTGTGCATCATAATGATAGATTTGCATTCGCAAAGTGTTCAATAATAAGCGTGAGTGTTAGGAAGTGATAGTGTTCGATTTATGTGATTTTCTTGCTTGTTGCCAAAAGCTCCTGGAAATCGCTAAGTGCAGTTTTTCTACCACTTCACTTAGCATAATACTTCTGACTCGACTTGACTTAACTATTGACTTGAATTTAGACTTTCTTGACTAAACGACTTTATTGTATTATTTTTTACTTGTTACTGGCTAAATACGAAAGTAAAAACAATATCTCGTACATAGTTCTTCTATGCCTTAACTTACTCAGCTATAACTCTGGATGTAGTACTTACTATAGAGGTCATCGTATCCCCTCTTGACCAGCATGTTCCTGATAGACTGTTCCATGATGCCGTAGTCGACCACTGGGATCTCCACGCGTGGAAACAGATCTGATATTATACCTGCCGACAAACAACAATCCTAACTACCACGAATGAAATATTTACTTTTTTTAATTGCATAGAAATTTTCTCAACAGTTTGATGATTTGATTTACAATAAACTTCCAAAATACCTGCGTACACTGGATGATACATAGGGCGCACTGTAAGTTTCCGGAACTGGCCACTTACATAAATAATATTTAAAAATTTATTGCAACATTTGAAAATAGAACTCTTTGGCTGTACAATGCAGTTTTTTTTTCATCTGACTGTCTTTTGTTTTTACCTTGTGGCGCCATTTAAAAAATTGTGTGTTTGCATCAACATGGATTTAACTCGGGAAAATTTTCGTAGTATGATTTTCTACGATTTTAAGTGTAATTTGACAGCTCAACAGAGCATCGCTCGGCTTAAAACAGCTTTTGGCAATGAAGCACCATGCAAGACAACTGTTTATAGCTGGTTTGCAGAATTCAAGCGTGGTCGTATTAATCTCAGTGACGAATCTCGCGATGGTCGGCCGTCCACCGCTGTGACCAACAAAAACATCAATGCTGTGCGCCGTATGATTGAAACAGACAGGCATGTGACCTACCATGAAATTCGCGCATCCTTAGAAATAGGCATGAGTCAAATACAATTAATCCTACACAAACATTTGGGTGTGAGATAGCTGTGCTCGCGGTGGATCCCACACAACTTGACCGAGGTTAAAAAAACGGACCGCGTCACTTGGTGCAGTGCCATGCTTACCAGATTCAACGAAGGTGCGTCAAATTTGGTGTGGGACATAGTAACAGGTGACGAAACATGGATTTATTGCTACGATCCCAAAACAAAGCAGCAATCGAGCGTATGGGTCTTTCAAGATGAGCCGAAACCAAAGTGGCGCGCGTGAAAAGTGCATCTAAGCGGATGATTGCTTCTTTTTTTAATAAAACGGGACACGTGGCTACTGTTGCTTTAGAGAATCGTCGTACAGTGAATAGTGACTGGTACACGACCATTTGTTTGCCGGAAGTTATTGACGAACTCCGTAAAAATAACCGTAAACGCCGTATCATCCTGCACCACGACAATGCTAGTTCTCACACGGTCAGACAGACAAACGACTTTTTGAAGGCGAAAAATGTAGAACTCATGAGTCATCCTGCATACAGTCCCGACCTGGCACCTTGTGACTTTTTTCTGTTCCCAAAAATTAAGAACCAATTACGCGGTCAACGATTTTCATCACCAGAAGAGGCTGTCGAGGAGTATAAAAATCACGTTTGGTACATTCTGGTACCTGGTATACTGTCTACTGTTCCTACTACGTCGCACTCGCCGGCGGGTGCGGTTATATGTTCCTATGGAAAACCCAGGACTCCGTTGAGTCGAGGGGTTTTCGAAGGGAAGGTTCGCCACCGTAATGGGATCGTCAGGGTCAAAGAGAACATTCCTCGGGCGTCTGTGCCGCAGAGGGACATTTTTCGCCGGGCTGTAGTTGGCAGCCCGCACAACTAACGGGTTCGGATGGGTTGGACATTTCTCAAAGTAACGTTGAGACGTTTCTTTGAGATATCTCGAAATGGATGGAAGCTCAAGGTCCCTATGTAGGTCGCGTGTACGCAGGCCCGGGGGCGATCCCGTGGCTCTGCGTGCGAACCTATTCTGGATGAGTTGGAACGTGTTCAGGAGAGATGGAGCTGCATGTGAGAAGATCACGCTCGCGTATGTCATGACAGGGCGGATGGCTAGCTTGTAAAGTGTCAGCTTATTTCTAAGCGACAATTTTACATTGCTGATCATGGGAGAGAGTCTGCCTAGATAGAATGCAGCTCTGTTGCGAACTCTTTGGATGTGTGCTCCAAAGGTCATCTTGCTGTCAAAGATAACGCCCAGATACTTTGTTTGGTTCACCCATGGAATGGGTTTACCAAACATAGATATCGTTTTTAAGAGCGAGACCGTACTCCATGCTGGCGGACGTGTTGCACCGTATGAATCCTTGGAAAAGAACACTGCTGCTCTCTTTTCCGGATTCACCTCGATGCGCCACTTCCTGAACCAAGCTCCGAGGGCATCGGCCGCTTGTTGCAGTCGTTTGGAAATGATGTCTTTTCCATGACTGGACGTGTATAGCGCAGTGTCGTCAGCGAATTGAGCCAACTACACGTGCGGGGTGCGGGGTACATCGTTGGTGTACAACGTGTATAGGGTCGGGGAAAGCACGGAGCCTTGCGGGACTCCGGCTCTTAGGAGTCTGGGACTAGAGAGCGTGCCCTCAACTTTGTACCGGAAGGATCTGTTCGACAGGAAGTCCCGTACGATGCGCACGAGACTGTCCGGCAGGCCCATTACGGCTAATTTGGCTACCAAGCCAACATGCCAAACTTTGTCGAACGCTTTCGCTACATCGAAGAAGAGTGCTCCTGTGGGTCTTCCGCGACGGCGGTTGCCTAGGATGTGTTCGGTTAGGCGGTGCAATTGGTTCACGCAAGAGTGTTTTGCGCGAAAGCCCATTTGCTCGTCGGGAATCAGATTCATGGATTCAATGTAATCCTTGAGTCTGGCTGAAATGATTCTCTCGTATATCTTACCAATGCAGCTCAGAAGACTGATTGGCCGATATGAGGACGGGTTTTTCAGGTCTTTGCCTGGTTTGGGGATGCCTATTACTGTTGCTTGTTTCCAGGCGTCTGGGAACGTGCAGTTTGCTAAGCAAGCATTGAAGATGCTCACTAGCAGCAGTAGTAGGGTCTGAGGGAGGCATTTAAGTAAGCCATTGGATATCCCGTCAGCTCCGGCAGCTTTACGGGGTTTTAGGGACTTTATTATCGATTGTACCTCGTCAATCGTAGTGGGTGGGAGTGCGATAACGGGTGGACTCGATGCAGAGGCAGCTATGCTCTCTACATGCGTTTCCATACGTTCTACATGTTCGGGGTCTACTGGCTCACGACTAGGAGAGCATTGGCTCTCCAGGCTGTCTGCAAGGCATTCAGCTTTTTCGTCATCATCAAAGGCGATGGAGCCGTCTGGTCTATTGAGAGGAGGAGTTGAAGCTATCTGATCGCACTTCAGACTTCGCGCCACACGCCAGTAAGTGACGTGACGGTTTGAGTTCAGAGAGGAATTCACCCCACCGTTCGTCTCTTAATTCCTTCATTCGCTCCTTAACTCGACGTTGCAGGTAGCGAAGTCTGGAACGGACTTCATCGGTGGGATAGAGGTCATGTACTCTTGTTACGGCGTTTTTCTCCGTCAACAACCTCCTTACATCTTCCGGCAGTTCGAATCTGTGGTTCGGATCCACAGAAGGGACCTGCCTGGAGCAGTCATTAATGGCTGCTTGCAAGTGGTTGGTGAGGGAGGAGATCGCCGAGTCTGTCTGTTCGGTGGACGTTATCCTGTCAGGGATAGCGTCCAGGTCTGGGGAGGATTGGTTGAGTACTCTTGCGAGTTTCTTCCAATCAGTAATCGTCCTTGTATGGGCGGGACGCCCAATGTCAGTCTGTCCTAGTTGTAGGAGGACCGGTCTGTGGTCCGAACTCAGGTCCGAGTGCACCTCTAAAGAACACACTTGAAGGGTGATATTCTTTAGTAGGGCAAAGTCCAAGACACTGGGATTTTGGCCGTCCGTGATTGGATAGCGGGTCGGGGCCAGGGGTGCTACAACGTCGAAATCCAGAGACTCTTCGAGTCTCGTGAGGGTTTCTCCGTTCGTCGAGTTCGTTAGCGAATGCCACCTGGTGTGTTTGCTGTTGAAATCGCCAGCTAAGATGGTGGCGTTTCCCATGGCGAATAGGGCTCGGAGATCGCTCTCAAGCAGAGATTTGGAGGGGCTGAGGTAAATGGAAGCGATGTTGATCGGCGAGTGGCCGGTCATCGCTATACGGAGGATTGAGCATTCCATGTTCGTTAAGGTTGGCGGGTCTAATTGGCAACAGTGCAGGGACCTCTTGTAATAGATTAGAGTTCCGCCTTTCGGCCTGTCTAATATATCATTGCGAATGATGTTGTAGTTCGCAATTTTTGGGTCTCTGTGAGAGGGCTTCAAGAAGGTCTCCTGCACTAGGAGGATGTCCACTTGATGGTGGGTGAGGTACTGAGCAATTTCAGTCCTTTGTACGCGGAGGGATCCGTTGGCATTGTAGAATGCCACGGTCAGCGAACGGGGTTTGTTCCTCTGACCTGTACTACCCATTACGGATGGCTAGAGGGCAGAAGATGCGCGGGGATCTGGACCGCCTGCAACCTCTTGATAACGTCGTGGTACCCCCTCATAACCTTCGCACGCTCAATCCAATTGTTGCCGGCGGCTATGAGGGCGTAACCCAACTCCTCGAGAAGTTCGAAGTCATCTGACGCCATAGAGTCTAGTACCTCTAAGGCTATGTTAGACGCCTCTTCAGCGGTGGCCTTACGCGGGCCCGTGTACCTTGCGGTATTGGATGCTGCGCGGGCCACGCCTGCGGGCGGGGGCGGATGGCTTAAGGCCTTGGAGGGACGAGGAGCTGCGGGTGCCGAGGCCGCTGCAGCTGCTCGCTGGGACGGGTTAGCCGGCGCGGGTGGCGGCTGGGAGAGGGGACCGGATGTTCTGGTCCTCATTTCTGGGAAGTCAGCTGGGCTGCTTCTGAATTCGGCCTGTCTGGCCTGGGTTGGGCGGGCATTTTGAGACGACGCGGGAACGCGTCTGGCCTGCGAATGCCAGGGATTAGTTTTGGGCGCTTTAAAGCAGCCTCGCCAATTGGCCGGATGACCCGATTGCAAAGCACACAAGCGGGGTCGCCAGGCGACTCTCTTGTGCGCTCGCAATCTCGAGTGGCGTGGTCGCCCGTGCACTTTACGCAACGGGCGCGCGCATGACAATTACGGGCAGAGTGCCCGTAGTATTGGCAGTTGTGACACTGCCCGATGACTCCGCGTTTGCGGGGAGGCTCGACAGAGAAGCCGGTAAGCCCGGCAACTTTGTCTATTTTGAAGATCTTTTTCCCCTCTGGGGAAAGGTCGAGGACAACGAGTACCATTTCATATGGTACTCGCGGGGATCAGCCACGATACATTCTGTGGACCTCCCGGACGGGCAAATTTTGCTCTAAGAGCGACTCCTTTACAAAGTCGACAGAAACGTCGACGGGGATGCGCCTTATGACGGCGCGCAGGACTCGATCTTCCTCGAGTGTGTACGAGTGCCACTCGATGTGGCGCTCGGTTAGGAGACGGGTGAGGGTGCGGTGCTCGTTGACCGTCGGCAACGAAACTCTGATACCCTGTGGGCATTTTTGAGCTCTATTGTATATGTATAGTATTGCACACGGCGCTCATTAAGGGTCTTCGAAACGGACTCCCAGTGCTGGGGGCCGTGTATGATGACCGGAGGAGGTGCCTTTATTTTAGGCACGGTCGAGGGCGTAGTGCCCGAAGCTTCATCGCTTTGAGAGGCGGGGGGGGGGGCAGGCGTCGGAGGCCTGACAGCCTTCCCGTTGACGTTCCTGGCCGTCTTGGAAGGGGGCTGTTTCTTGGGAGATGATTTTGGCGTAGGTAAGCGTTGCCGCTTACCTCTGCCGCGCTTGACTTCCTCGAAGTCATCGTCCTCATCAGAGGACGCGAAACGGGTTTCGGGACGAGGGCTCGGCTGGTCGAGCTCCATATCGTCGGTATCGTAGCCTGTACCGCGTACCGGAGAGTCCGGCATTGGCGATAACGGCGAATCGCGAACGGGAGGGTTTAGTTTTTGGAGGGGCTCTTCTACAGGTAGAGTCTCGTACCTGTTCTGGGTTTGGGCGGCGGTCGCGGTCGCGATCGGGGTGGATTTTGCGATAGAGGCCTGCTTGTAAAGCAGGAACTCTTTCGATGAGATTCCTTTCTCGGTGAGGAACCTTATAAAAAGGCCCTCATCGGGTGGAGGGGGCTGTGTCGCCATTATGGCGACACGGTGACGCGTCGCGTCACAGAAGGGTAGGGGGGTGTATCCCGAGGGGTGCACTCGGGATCCTAAGGGCTTCTCTCTGCCGGGTATAGACAGAGAGGTGTGTGCCTAACTCCCTACTACGTGATGTATGTAAAGGTCTGTTGCCAACCTTGTTTGGGCTAACAGGTGTGTCCCTAACTTAACACTACCTAACCGATACACTGGGTTGACTAGGGAAGCCCCCAAGGCCAGTGGTCCAGTGCCCAACCTGATGTACGCCCGAGACCCTGAAGGGGTCAAAGGACTAGCGCCAGGGTCCGCGCTACGTTCGGCGAACAACCACCTCGGCCTGCGTTCGTTAGAAAGCAGGCCAATTTGTTTTCCGAACGGCCCAACTAAATATGGGACTCAACCGCACTGAAGTCGTGCAGGCGTGGAAAAGAGGTTGAACGAGTTTTGTCGCCCTGAAAAGGGCACGCCGGGTCGTTTATCGTACTATACGAGCACAACTGAAACGGCGCTCGCCGTCACAAGAATCCGCTCCGCAGAGTAAACTAAAGCCCACACTGAAGTTCGGAGTTCCGGAAACGACGAACGATGAGTCAGCGAGATCGAACAGCAAATTCCGCACAATGAATCGGTGGTTAGGGGCGCGCCTGCCTGCGTTGCCTGCGCGCCTGCGTTCTGACCTCTTCTTCGACATTCTGCGTTCTGAGGTCAGAACGCAGAATGTGGATATAAAGCTATAAAGCTATTCAAGATAGCTCTTTATAATTTGCTTAGTGATAAATAGCTTAAAAGACTACTTTAGTGATGATTTGGAAAGTCTGATTTATTATCAAGCTCAATCGTAGTTTAAGTTTGTGATGCGTCTATTTGAAACAATTCCTGAATTTGACTAATTATATTTTGTAATGAATGCATGTAAACTTTTGACCTTTTATCATTGTAAACCCTAGCGGTAGGACATACCGATCTTATGTATATTTACTATTTCCACCTTGTACAACATATGATCCACAATGAAATAAATGATTGATTGATGATATCAAACATTTTACAATATGTGGGCGTGGCTTAACAGTTTTGTCATACAAAATGCTATCTGCGGCGAAAACATGTTTATAGCCCGACCAGGAAAATAGCAGCCTTGGCCATATTGTGGAAAATACTAGAACTAATCTCTTTTACTGGCAACAAGCTATTCAAGTAACATTCCGTCATCTGCCAAAAAGAGACAGGAGTGGACGTTGTGCATTTTGTGATTATAAAAAAAATATTTATAAAAATGGTTAAAATAATATATAGATAGTAATGAGAGAAAAGTGATATAAAATATGTTATCATATTTGATGCGAATGAAAACGAAGGATTGATTTATATTTCATATGTCAACAACAAAATTGACGATGTCATTTAGACATTGTAAATTTTCATTAAATTAAACTATTTTAATACGGTTTTTATCGCGTTTATTACTTATTTATTTACACCTGACGGTTCAAACACTTTTCAGCGTTCATGGTCACAGGCAGACTAAGTTAATTGTCTTTGATGCCTGAAATTTTTATTGGGAACTATTCCGATTCACGCAGTATTGGCTCACAGTATCTAAGGGTCTTGCAGTCTGCTTCCGAGTTTGCGATTTTATTAAGTTAATGACTGGGTCCCAAGCTGGCGGTACCTGCCATCCATCCTCTCTATTGAAACCCAAAGCCGCACACAGTTGATCGTCGACCAGAAAATGGATGTTATAAGTAGTGGACTGTATCTCTTTTTTATAGGAAATGCAAGTTTTAAGGGAACAAATAAGGATTGGATAGCACACTGACCTTTGTTTAATCCTTCCACGTGTGGCCGGTCTACCTAAGTGTAGGATTGAACAAAGTAAGGCATTTACTCATACCGGTGTGGACTATGCTGGTCCGCTTTTTATTACTTTAACCCGCAAACGTGGAGTTCGCAGCCAAAAGGCTTATTTATGTCTTTTTGTATGTCTTGTAACAAAGACAATTCATATCGAACTTGCTTCTGATTTAAGTTCCGCGACCTTCTTAGATGCCTTAAAGAGATTTTTATCCAGACGAGGGCCCTGTAAATTTATTTACAGTGACCATGGAACTAATTTTGTTGCATCTAAGTCCTATTTAAATGAAATCCATGCATTTTTTTAAACAGACGACTATTATAAGGTTTTTAGCCACGAACTAGCTGTAAATCGTATAACTTGGCGAATGACGCCTCCCACAGGGAGCCATCACGGAGGACTGTGGGAGTCTAATATTAAAAGTGTTAAGTCTCTTCTCTTCCGCGTAATCGGAAAACAAATCCTTACTTATGAGGAAATGCTTACTGTTCTAACACAGATTGAAGTAGTACTCAATAGTCGTCCGCTTTTATGTTTTGAGTTCCGATCCGTCAGAAGCATCCGCACTAACTCCCGCGCATTTTCTTTCTTCCGCATCTTTAAATTTTCTTCCTGCGGCTGACGTGACCAAGGAAAGACAAAATCTCTTAACTAGATTTTCCTTGATGGACTCGCTTGTCCAAAGTTTTTAGAAACGTTTTAAATCCGAGTATCTCCATAATTTGCAAATGCGTGAAAAGTGGAATACCCATTCTAAGCCTCTCACTGTAGGGACTATTGTGCTAATAGATGTACAAAACGCACCTCCGCTACAGTGGCCCTTAGGTATTGTAACGCGTCTGTTCCCGGGCAAGGACGGTGTCATCCGTATTGTCGAAGTAAAGACAAAAAAAGGCACTTATGAACGGCCTTTCGTAAAACTGTGTCATTTTCTGGTCCAGTCGACCCGGATTTAACCATTTTGGTATCATTTTATCAGTTCGCATTGCGACCATTATTCTGGTTCTTGCAATACGGTTCATATAGGTACCTACCTACTTATTCATTTTCGAAGTAATTATATTTCCCGCTGGTCACCTTTGACCTCTCACTGACACTTGCTCTGGATCAGTTTTACCTTTTTTTATTTATGAGTAGCTACAATACAACAGTGACTGAAAGTGACCATTGAACAGTGACGTCTCTCAGCGAATGGAGAACCATCTGTCGCTAATTGGCATCGTCGTGCTTTCCATCCATACTAATATTATAAATGCGAAAGTCGGCCTGTCTGTCTGTTACGTTTTCAAGGCCAAACCGCTGAACGGATTTTGACGAAATTTGGTATGAATACAGTGGAAAACCCGGGGTCAAACATAGGCTACTTTTTGATGCAGGCGGAACTGCGGGAAACAGCTAGTAGAAAATAAGCCATGAAACAGACGCTTCTGGTACGAAACTTTTATTGCAAGAAGCCGACCCACTTCACAATACAATACATATATCTTGATTGACCATATTCTAATAAATACATTGAACATTATATTAATAGTACTTAAAAACTATGGAGCAATTGGATGGGTTTATTTTTACCATTGAACAGAAGCAGGTCATCAGCTAAGAACTTGGGCACATTGACGTCTCTCAGCGAACGGAGGACAATCTGTCGTTCGTCGGCATCAGGCATTTGTCGGATCAGGTTTCCGGCTACAAGGATCACTGTCTTCACTGCTCGCATGCCAAAATCGTAGTGGTCCTGGGGAAAAGGCGTATGGAATAGCTTGCAGCTCGCCAACAGATTTGTCAGGTCGTAAAGGAAAATGTGGTGTGCTTTTTTTTATTATGAAACTTAAAGTCCTATTATTGATAGTCCGAAAATGTTATTCATACAATTTTACTTCGTAACGATTTGTCTTTATATTTTTTTAAGTACTTACTAACTATCTGACTTTACAATCATATCAATTATAATTTTTTTCATTTCGACTTCCACGCATATTCTGAAACCTTCACTCAAACTCGACTCAACCTTACTCCACCTCATTGGTATGATTAGTTGCCACAAGCTTCCTTGACTTGAGATGATTTCTCATTGGAGGTGAGTATCGAACTGTCAAATATAAGGTTGGTCGAGAGGTACCTTGAGGCGTCCTTGAAGACTTCTTTAAAGGTGTCCTCGAATGAGTTTGAGTGAAGGACACCTTTAAGGTTATGCTTAAGAATATGGGGGTTAGTGTCAAAGACGTCTTTGTGACAGAAAGTACGACCCCTGTCGAACGAGCAGCAGCCTATGTTATGAATTACCTGTGAAGACAATTGTTCCGAGCTAAGCCTGAACGTGGTCGTGATCTTCCCAGCCAGGATCTTGGCCTCGTAGAAACCGTAAGAGAACAGCGATATCTCAGCGATCAGGGCGTAGTCGGGCACCATCATGGAGATTGGACGAAACAGGGCCTTAAGGTTATCTGGTAGCTCCGTACGACCTGAAGATCAGAAACCGAATTCCAAATTCATTGCTATCGACTAATTTCATGGCCAATCAACCCTGCTCACCATGGTGTCAAAGTTTTTCGGAACCGCCTTTTGGCCTCTCATGTGGTTCCTTTAATGACTACCAAATGCCGAGCTTGGTGGTCATTAAAGGAATTTAAAAGTTTCAAACCTCACCTGGCTAGACAAGTTTCATAGTTGCCAAAACCATTAAGGCTATAATTCGTCATCATCCTAGCGTGTATTCCAAGTTGCGTCGTCAACATGACCTGAGGTGTGTTAGTGGCCAACACTGTCAGAATTTTTCAGGCTGCCATAAGGCATCTGACACAGCCTCACGACTGCTATCTATCGATAACAACCAGGACCAACGGCTTAACGTGCCTTCAGAAGCACGTAGGAGCTCAAGATAGAAAATTCCACTAAATGGCGACCAATTCAATAGTGGTCGCGTCACGCCGTCGCTTGACACGCGCATTCGCATTCGGATACGTGGGTCGCTCGACTAACGAGCTCCTCAAGGCAATAATTAATGTATAACAATCACGAAAACATAGGATATCATTACCACTAATGCAATATTTATAAAGAGATTTACCAGCATATCCTGGGTTCATAGTGATGAATACGGAGCATGACGCCTTCAGCGGCAGCTCGCACCCTTCAAACATGAACTTCTCCATGCGTGCTACTTGAGCCTTTTGGATAGTTACCACCTGTAGACATTAATTTGTTAGATATTTATTCAGTTTTCTTGTGTATATGTATAAGTTCAAACTGTCTCAGTGGAACCCAGAGTTCGAAGGTTCGACTCCTATGGGGAACATACTTTCTTTAGTTGTTTCCAGTTTGGTTAGGACATTGCCGGCTTGAATCACCTGGTTGTCTGATAATAAAGATGATTCAGAGCTTTCAAAGGCATGTTAAGCCGTCGGTCCCGGCTGCCACTTGGTAGACGTCAAAGGAACGTAGTCAGAGGTCAAAAGACGGTTCCGAAAACTCTTGAAACCAGGATGTACGGGGTTGATTGACCATGTATCCCATTCGATATGAATGAACGACTGAAGTTTTACAGTGTGAAATTCATAAAAATATCTAAAAGTGGATTTTGGGTGATTTCTTTATTTTTCTTTTCCTGTCAGTTCTTGAACAACTTAAAACTAATTTCGCAATAATCCGAATTATAAACTCTTTAGTCCCTCTCTCTTTCTCTTGCCAATCAAGTTTCTAAATATAGGGGGTTCTCAATTCGGTTTTATTCGTATATTTCTTACCGCATTTATCTCTGGTATAGTATTAAATCTTGGAAAGATGCTTCAAACAGTTTTACCTGTTGTGCTACAACCGATAATACTTCAATATCGATCCTGTTGAATTCATCAAAGCAGGCCCAAGCTCCGGATCTAGAAAGAAAATTGTTTTTAAGTTCCCTTAAATCATTTGACATTGATAAAAAGACGAAGCATATTAGGTACATATTTATTTTATTTGTTGCCGCATTTCTCAGTTAGACATTTAAAATGTTTACAGATGATGTATTTCTGTTGCCGATATAACAACAAATATATAAAATATAATAAATATTTAAAATGGCTTCATTACAACAAACGTAATATTTTCTGTTTTTTTTTTTTTTAAGATATAGATATAGAAGATTCCGTAGTCTCTGCCTTCACCCTACGTGAAACAGGCGTGATGATATGTATGTATGTATAGATAATGGTACGCAACCCTTAGTACGCGAGTCCGACTCTTGATCAGTTAATAAATTTTAGGCACAATTTTGGTAATTTTAACTATTCGCAAAAATCTAGAAACTTTTTAAATCCGTTGTATCTAGGAAATATTAATCATCAAATGCAGATCAGCGATCAAAATAAAAATATTTTACTGGTCGTTTATGCCACTACGTATTTGCTGCCAACGGAATAAACGAATGAATGAAATTTATTGAACGAAAATGTGGTAGTAGTTGTGCCAGATGATGAAGAAGACTCACGCTGCTAAACCTTTGAAGAATTTCCCCATCGCCATGTAGTCCAGCTGGTCGGAGCAGTTGAACACGACGCACTGTACGGCTAAAGCTTTGGCTAGATCCTAAAGTGAGAAAGAAAAGTAATTAAACGATGCATTAAGAATTTGTTAGTTAATTCATCATAGCCCGACCAGTAAAATAAAAACCCTGCATTGGTGTCGCTACTGATCGCCTTTAGGTGGCAACATGTTTTATGTGTCATGTCAACAACAAAATTGACAATGTCATTTAATGAAATAGAAATCAATCCCTCGTTTTCATTCGCATCAAATATGATAACATCTTTTTCTTAAACATGCGCGGAAATATTGTCATTACTTTTGAATAAAGAACACGCGAAGTATCATATTTAGGTAGACTGAAAAACCAAAATCACTTCCCGGCGCGTTCTTTGAATTTGGGACGAAGAGCGCGCCGGCAATGTTGTATGAAACGGTGTGCTGTTTGAATTTAGAACTCTTTCATCTATCGTACACATTGCGTTCTCGTGGCTGTATAGCCACAGATACGTTAACCTTTCGGCACAAACTGTAAAATAAAAATAAAAAATTGGCGGTATAACGGAGTTCGTTGTTATTTTGTTAAAAAAATTAAATTTATTATGTAAAAGGCCCTTTTTTATTTCCTTGCATTTTTTTAAGAAAAACACGATATATGCCTCGGTTGAAATGGCAATTGCCTGTCTCGTATCATTGAAACTCATACTCGACCTGCAATTGCCTATTTCGCTGCCTTTGCTATAATATTAACTTTGTCTACCGGCACAGAGTTAATAATAGTACTAACGTACAGAACGGACACTCGCACCCTCCCACCCGAAATAGATACTGCACCTTACCGCGCAGATTAAGGGTAAAAATTGAGAGCAAAACAATGCAAGGATGCCGCTTCGGTCACGCAGCCGCTGCGACGACTATGACGCAGATACGGTAAATAACCTAACCCTACAACATATTGACGCGTGTGCGTACGCAGCAGAATCGTAGTAGTCGTAATAGGTATCGAACTCGCCGCTGTTGTATGGAGTGAACGGGGTGTGGTATTTCTTTACGTCATCCATCGTTATATTTGTTAAAAATCTCTATTATGTTAAGTTATTAAATATAACATATTGTTTTGAACCTGACAAGACTTATAGAATCATCATCATCATTTCAGCCGCAGTCAGTCCACTGCTGGAGATAGGCCTTTCATCATTTCCATAATGACCGGTTGGAAGCCGCCTATATCCAGCGTTTGCATGCGATATTTTTCAGGTCATCTGACCATCTGGTAGGTAGTTGTCCAACGCTGCGCCTGCCGGTTCTTAATCGCCATTCAAGAACCTTTCTGTCCTATCGGCCATCAGTTTCCGCGCTAATTAATTATAGCTCGACCAGGAAAATAGCAGCCTTGGCCGTATTGCGGAAAAATATTAGAACTAATTTCTTTTACTGGCAACTAGGTATTCAAGTCATCTCAATGCCATCTGCCAAAAAGATGAGGTTATCAAGTAAAAATATTTATCAAAATGGTAAAAATATATAGTAATAAGAGAAAAGTGATATAATAGTATCTACATTATTGCAAAGGCAGCGAAATAGGCAATTGCCATTTCGGCCGAGGCATGTATAGTGCTTTTCTTAAAAAAATGCAAGGAAATAAAAAAGGGCCTTTTACATAATAAATTTAATTTATTTTACAGTTTGTGCCGAAAGGTAAACGCATCTGTGGCTATGCAGCCACGAGAACGCAATGTGTACGATAGATAAAAGAGTTCTAAATTCAAACAGCACACCGTTTCATACAACATTGCCGGCGCGCTCTTCGTTCCAAATTCAAAGAACGCGCCGCGAAGTGAATTTGATTTTCAGTCTACGTAAATATGTTACTTCGCGTGTTCTTTATTCAAAAGTAATGACAATATTTCCGCGCATGTTTAAGAAAAAAAGTTTAATGTGTAACAATCGCGTAAACATAATAATAGTAATTATAACATAGTAATTTTCCTAATGGTTGACTGGGAGAGAATGCTTTTAGCATTAAGTCCGCCAATTGTAAACTTGTGGTACAATAAAGATTTATAAATAAATAAATACCATACCTTAGTTGTTTCCGTCTTCCCAGTGCCAGCTGGCCCGGCGGGGGCGCCTCCAAACTTGAGATGCATGGCGCACATCAGCGTTACATAGCAACGATCAGTAAGAGGCGTGATCACCAGCCTACCACTGAAATATTATTTATTTATTCATGTCATCATTTGTTCGCCAATCAGGCTGAAACAGAGTACCTACTCATTTATCAATTGCATGTCTACTTATTTGACCTGTTTTCACAAATAAAGGACCGTTCAAACTGACGCAAATCTCGCGCGACTGGCGGGACGCCCATAGTAATAAGAATCGGTAGAAGTGCCGTAGCGTATGAAAAAGTTAACTGGTCTGCTAATGACACTTCTATATATTCTTATTTCTGTGTGTTTCTTTATCCCGGTTGCATCCTCCGCTGTTTGCTTCGGATCCCAGGGTCCGCATTTTTATTTATTTTTTTACTAGTTGTTTCCCGCAGCTCCACCTGCGTCAAAAAGTAGTCTATGCTATTCTTATGTTTTTTATCAAAATCTGTTCAGGTGTTTGGCTTTGAAAGCTTAACAGACAGACATACTGATAGAAGACAGACTTTCACACTTATAATACTAGTGGCTCTGTGAGCTGTAGACCTCGCGAGCTTATAGAGATTGCAGATCGAAGGAACTTTTCACACCATATGTTTTTCATTGAATATTAAATAATATTGATAATGTTCGTTCCGCTAATCTTTTTTAGTCTTTTTTCTTCATCTGTTCTTAACAGAAGGAGTAGTGACAATTACAAAAACTTGGCGTTTATACAAACAACGATGAAGTAAATTATTCAATTATAATAATCAATTCAGTCATTCTTTTCTTTTACCAGCTTTTTATTTAACTTGCAATATATGTATGTATGTATGTTCGAGTCAAATCTCATAAGTTGATCTACTTTCCGGTTTCCAATTAAGCTGAAATTTTGCACACATGTATATATCGAGTGGCAATGCAATATTATGATGACATGGTGCTGGTCTGATGATGGAGCTGGGAAGCGGTCATAGGAACTTTTTAATGAAACAACGTAATCCCATTGAGTTTAGGCTCGTTTACTTTGGTCTCACAATAAAAGATTGGCAAAAAAAAAAACTTCTTTGTTTAGTTATGAAAATGAATTCTTATCAAATTTTGGTAAACTGGTAATTTTGGTAAGGTAGACTAAACGAATCTTTCCTGTAGTTACATAATTCCCAAGAAAACAAATAAGTATACTCGTGCTTTTTTGATGTAACCAGAAATCTTTACCTGTTTCCTAAATACTCATTCTGGTAAGTAAACACGGAGTTTAACGCCTTAACATCACACTTGTCTTGGCTGAATTGCCGGTAATACGCTGAAGTATCCAATCTGTCTGCGTCTTGGTAAATCTCTGGAGATTCACCCTCTTCTAGAGGGTACATTTCGCGTTTGATTTGGTAGTATCTGTAACCAATCAATAGTAATATTTGTATAAAGAAAAAGATAAAAAGCCTTTATTGATAGGCTAGTTTTCAGGGTCAAAAGACTAACATTAAAATTAGTCCGTCATTTAGGGGAATCAAAATATATTAAAGACGTATTTTTTCTTTTGTCAATTATAAAGTTAAAACGCACCAAGTTTAGGAGTGGGGGCTCGTGACGTCACATACTGTGTCACATATATATTTCCTCTTTATAATATTAGTGTAGATGTAGATAACTTGTATGCTATAAAAATATTTAACAACCAATAATTTCAACAAAGCTCTGCAAAACTTCGTAATTGATGTACGGTTAGATTCGAAAAACAGGGTAGACGGAGCGCGTCAAGAGCTGGCTTGACGTTGTAAAACAGGATATGCATACCAATGGACTATCTGGAAAGAATACCGACGACCGGGCAAAGTGAAGACGAAAAAGCAAGAAAGCGGACTCTGGCTTCCAAAGAAAACAGCTGAGGATGCAACCGGGAAAGCGCTAGGATGAGAAGAAGTATATGTCTAGATTCGACTGTCAGTATTGTCGTACGCTGTTTCCTTATGTTATTCAACTATATCGCTCAGGGTCTCCTAAGATGCTTCTAGAACCCAAAATGTAACTAGTCAGGCTACTCTGTGTAGAAGGTTTCGTAGTGCAAAATCTACTTCAAATCGCTAGCTCTGATAATAAAATCCATACTTAATATTATAAGTGCGAAAGTATGTGTCTGTCTGTTACGCTTTCACGGCCAAACCGCTGAGCAGATTTTGATGAATTTGCTAAGAATATAGTTGAAGACTCGCTTACATAGGCTGTTTTATGACGCAGGCGGAGCTGCGGGAAACAACTACTACGGCTAGTAAAAAAATAATGTTAGCATTAGAGTATTGGCACAGATATAACGTCAATGTTCTTGACGAGTGTAGTTTAAAAGCCAAGAAGAACTTACAAATAAATCTTACCTCAGCTGAACTATCCACTGGAAGTCGGTAACATTCTTCACGTTCTCGTCTAACAGAGACCGTGTGACGTCACGCGCGTGTACTTCAATGACAATGAGAGCGCATACAACGGCTCGTTGGGCAAATGTCAGTTCACCCTTGACCAGGGCACGGAGTCGATCAAGCTGTAAAGATTATTCGAGAATAAACTCATAATGACGAGAAAAAGAGGCAGTGAAATTACTGGGAACTGTGCAGGAAACACCACCTCAAGTATAATCAAGGGTCACTAAGAGAAAATGAATAATAAATCGCTGATTGTCATACCTGTTAAATCATTTCATCTACCATGTACTCCTTAACAGGTTAACAACGCCAACAATCCCAGCTGTCTGCTAACTAGCGATGATCACCAATCCACTTTTCATGAGCTAGAGCCCAAGTCCAAAGAAACTGGACAAATAGACTTTTCTCATACCTGTTGCAGCATTACGTCATAGAACCAGTCCATCTTGTACTCTTCAATAGAATTCTCAACTCCAACAGTCTAGGCTATCAAAGAACCAGCGGTCACCACCTGCCCACTCTTCACAAGAGAGAGTCTACAATTCTGATATGCTTTCAATAAAAGGCAAGCGAACTGGAAATAGTTGATGAATTACCTATTGTCATACCTGTTCCAGCATTTCTTTATAGAACCTGTCCATCATGCTACTATATATACTGCTCGTCAATAGTATTCTCTACGCCAACAGTCCAAGCTGTTTGTGAACCAGCGATGATCACCTGTCCTGGGCAGCGAAGTACCCGCTCTTAGCTAAAGCCAGAAAAAATTGGGATAAATTATACCTGTTCCAGCATTTCGTCATAAAATCGGTTCATCATATACTCCTCAATAGCATTCTCTACGCCAACAGTCCAAGCTGTTTGTGAGCCAGCAATGACCACCTGTCCTGGCCAGCGAAGTACCCACTCTTCGCGAGGAAGATTCCAAAGTTCTGCCATTCCGTCGACCAAAGTCAGGCGAACTGAAAAAAATGGTATGCTTACCTGAATTGTTTGCCATTTTTAGAGTTCTGTACCTAAAGGGTAAAACGGGAATGGTCCCGTTTTAAGTAATAGGGATTACTAAGACTTTGCTATCCATCTGTCCGTCTGTCACCAGTCTGTATTTCATGAACCGTGATAGTTATTTTAAATTGTGGTAGTCATAACACACTCAGAAATCAAATAAATAATACTAAAAATTCCTAATTTCCTTGTAAACAATTAGTTGCAAAAAGCAGTTGTTATAGCAGACGTAAAAAAAATAAAAAGAAGATTATTCGTTCATTATTATAATAGTATAGTATAGTATAGATTAATCTGTTTCTTCATATGGGAACCAATCATTCAGTCATATGTTTTTTGAATGTTCCCATGGAATCATCCAATCTATACCTCTAACGTAGCCTCTGAAGAAGACAAACTCGAAGTTTGCTGAGTTGATCTCATAGTGAAGCTTTGGAGGATATACATACATGCATGGAAATGGTCTCACAATTAAGAATGCTTAAATTTTAATGGCGTGACAGAGTTACCAAAGCAAAAGTCCTTCACAACACGAAGAAGGAAGTAGATCTTTTGAACACCATCAAGCAAAGAAAGTTCGAATACTTTGATCATGTAATGAGAAACAGTAAATAGAGGATTTTGAAACTTATCATACAGGGCAAAATCCTGGGTAGAAAGAGCGGTAGGAGAAGGTTGTGGGGGCTCACCAGGTCGACTGTCCCTGCATGAGACTATACGTTTGAGAGCCCTGCCACAATATAAATAGATGAACCCTTGTACCCAGTTTTCATAATGTTAAGTTTCCAATGTATATTTACAGCGCGTGTACATAAAATGAATAAATAAATGAAGCAGTAGTGTGTGTAGTAGATCTTAGTTAGTGATTTATATACAAAATCGATACTTCACTTTAATTATATATATATTTTTATTACTTTAAAATGGAAGTAAGATAAAATAAAATAAACTATTGCTCTTATGATGTGAGTATGAAGAATGATGAGATGACGTTAGAACAATTTCGATAAAACAAAGATGATTCGATACATGAAATGATTTTTTAAATTTCGTGGAGGATGGTTTTGAAATTAAAAGTATGGACGAAACGAGGAACGATGCATGTGCATCGTTACAAGGTGCCACTCCTGGTTGAAAAACCTACGCGACTGGTTTGGCCGTGTCCAATCTTCGATAGGAGAAGAATACGAAGGAGAGGATCTAGAATAAGTAGTAACAGTTTATACTAACTGGTGTGTCTCATGGTATCTTCGAGTAACAACAACCACTGTTCCACGTTGGAGCTCGGATAGAATTTGTACTTGAGTTCCACTATCTCACCTTCGCTTGAATGCATGTATGTGATCTTTAGGTCCATTTCGAAGGTTACCTGAATAAGAATTCAGAAAATGTCGGTAAAAACCTTGCTTTACCTACCAATATGATTATTATGATATGTCATCGGGTAGGTCGTAAGGCTTGTTAAAATTATTTGAATGATTGTTTCAATGAACAAAGAGTGAGTGAGAAAACTTACCATAGCAATAGCTTCGAAGCACTTCCTCAAATGCGGCTGCACAGCTCTAGGGTTCCTCCATTGAGCAAGGATCTCCAAATGCACATCATCGCTGAGAAAGCAGAACCGAGGGAACCTCAGTCTCTTCAACTTCACGCAGACGTGGCTTTTACAATGAAGCTACTTCCGTCTGATCCCGTTCGTTTTGTCTCCTATCAAAATCGTCTACGTATAAACAGAAAATCCTCAATCTGGACAACACCAAATATTTTCTTTACCTTAGCAATAGCTTCGAAGCACTTCCTCAAATGGGGCTGCACTGCCCTAGGATTCCTCGATTGCGCAAGGATCTCCAGCAGCTCATCATCGCTCAGGAAGAAGAACCGAGGGAATCTTAGTCTCTTCAGTTCCATGTAGGCGTTGAGTCCTCGAGACACTACTGCTAAGAGATGACGGGCTTCTACTAAGCTGTCTAGTAAGCGACTGTCTGGGCATATCAGCATTATCTGAAGCAGAAGAGCATAAATAAATAAATATATAGGGACAAATCACACAGATTGAGTTAGCCCCAAAGTAAGTTTGAGACTTGTGTTATGGGATACTAACTGAACGGTACTATGTTTTATAACAAATACATATACAGATAAACACAAACAGTATTAAGTCAAGTTCAATTTACAACTGCTTACCTGCATTTCAATTTAATTTGAAGCACTCAATTCATTTCTTTTTTGAATCGTTTGCCAAAGAATGTACAATGCTACTGCGCCAATTGGCACACAATTCACTGCCTCCGTGGTGCAGTGGTTAAGGCTTTCGCCTAAGACCTGGAGGTCACGGGTTCGATCCCCACAGGAAAATTACTTTGTTTAGTTGTTTCCAGTTTGGTTAGGATGTTGCAGGATTAAACTACCAGATTGTCTACTAAAAATAATGATTCCGTGCTTCGGAAAGGCACATTAAGCCGTTGGTCCCGCCTGCCATTTGGTAGGTGTTAAAAGAAACACTTAAGAACTCTTCAATCTCTGGCACCAAGATTAACTTGGTGTAGGTGCGTAGGGCCAAGAATTGCGGCTTTTGTGAATGCGGAGATGTTCAATCAATCAACTTTATTGCGTATTATGGGTGTACAATGATGTTATATATAGCAATTACAAGATCTTAGACCACAAACAGCCGTACGGCATACAACATGTTTGTCCTATTGGACAGCATTTTAAAACTTGTCGGTAAGGAACTCTTTTACACTGTAGTATGCTTTTTCAACCAACCATTTAAATAATTTTTCTTTGAAGCTATTTATATGTTCAGTTCAGTTCGTGGCATATCTCTTGATAATTCCCAAGTTCCAACTATACGTACTTCCAAACGATTAATGATCATGGACTGATGAACGACAGTACAGTGATCATTCCCTTGTGTGTATAGGCCTTTTCAACTAATTTCTTCCACATATTACTCTCCATATAACATGCATATCTTCATAAGATCTTCCTCCACACGGTACTTCCATCTCTTCCTTGTCTATCTCGCTTCTGCGGCGTCCATTTTGACAGGACTAGAAGCAACCTGTCTAACAATTTTAAAGCTGATTCATACCTTAGGACAAGCAGCAGCAGACGACATGATCCTCCTCCATATCCTCTCCATGGTTCCGTATTTCTTTGCTTCTAGCGGCAGCTGACGGGAGATATCTTCGGAGGTGAAGATCGGCTCCAAGTACATCCATTCCCTGATTGTAAATAGTGTGATAAAGAAGAAGAATAGTGTGAAGACGTTTTTATTGACTTTAGCGGTATAGTGCAATAAACCATACTTTAATATTATAAGTGCAATGTCTTTTACGCTTTCGCGGCCAAACCGCTGAATGGATGTTGATAAAACTTGATGTGAATATAATTGAAGGCCTGAGGTCAAACATAAATCAAACTTTTGATAAAGGAACAGCTAGTTTTATTATATAAGTGGTGTTAAAAAATAAGTTATTAAAATTGTACAAAGCAAATAAAAGGAAAGTAAGTCGTGTCATATAAAAAAAATGCCTAGGGCAGAATGGATAAAACTCCACCGACAAGAGCCTAGCTTTTAAATTTATGAATGAAGTGCTGCTCAGAGGTGATCATATTTTTCTGCAGCCGGGCAAGCCCGATATCTATTATGACTCGTTCGCGTACGGCCACGCGTCGATGTGTGTGTTACTCGTAGGGTTATATAACATATCTTTGTCATAGTCGTTGCAGCGGCCGGGCGGACCAAGCGTCGTCCTTGCATTAATTTGCTCTCGACATTTACCATAAATCTGCGGGGCTCGGTACGGTATCTGTTTCGGGTGGGAGGGTGTGAGTGTCCGTTCTATACGTTAGTACTATTATTAATTCTGTGGCAACTTACTTCTGACATTCAATCCATTCATCAACAACTTTTTGTGTGAGTCTGAGTCGGTCATCCCACTCTTGAATCCTGAGTTCGAAGGCTGCCTTGAAAGGACTGAAGCCCAATTGCTGAGTCGCCATGAGATGCTCGTCCAGGAGTTGGAGAGTCTCGTCAGCTATCTTCATTATGAATGTGCCTGGTTTTAGAAAACTATTGGGTAACTGCCTCTGTCATAGATAGGCCACCTATCGAGACGTCTGTCATGCATATTATGTACTAATTATCTTTGTTTTGTAAGACGTTTCTGTAAATTGATTAACGTTTCAATAAATCATATTCTGTTATCTTGTGGCCCAGTAGTTGAGGCGTTTTCTTTAGTGATCGTGGGTGCAATTCCCACTGGAAGCATACTTTGTTTAGTTGTTTCCAGTTTGGTTAGAATATTGCAGGCGTGAATCACCTGATTGTCTGACACCATCGTGTACAGGATCGACCGTGTAATCCACTCGATATACTCAATTCATTCAATCAAGTGGGTTAGATGGTCGACTCTGTTGTATAGCCTGGTGACAGAGTTTTTTAAAATCGCCTTTTGGCCTCTGACATGATACCTTTGACGATCACCAAATGGCACCTGGACCTAACGGCTAAGTGCGAAGTACAGAATCCTAATTACTATCGTCAATCAGGTGATGCTAGCTTGCAATTTCTTTTTTACAAATGCGAAAGTTTGTCAGACTGGTCGTCTTGTCTCCCTCTGGGCAGAGTTTGATGAAACTTGGTATGGACATATGTGTGGGCTACTTTTTGAGAAACAGCGTGTTATCATCGCGAAAACATAAGACTTCTAACCAGTACTTTTATAAGGTGCTATCTCCATAGTCTTATTATCTTGTTCAGAGCCTGTTCTATAACGTACTCATTGCTCGCGAGCTCTTCTTTATTATAAATGCGACGTCTGTCTGTCCGTGTGTTTCTCTGTTAAGTTTTTACTACTAAATCTCTAGACAGATTCCGATGAAACTTGTTATGGAAGTCGAAGACTCGGTGTCAAACATAAGCTACATTTTAGGAAAGTTAGTGTGAAAAAATCAGTGAACAATACATACCAGTATTCTTGTAAGGTGCAATTTCCATAGCTTTATTAGCCCAATCAGCCAGCATTTTGTCCAAAGCCTGTTCTATAACGTACTCCTTGCTGGCGAGTTCCCCAATGTCTGCTATGAGTTCAGCATGAGCTGCCACTCCTTGTTTTAGACACATTTGAAAGGTCTGCTTTTCGTTCATGGTTACTGTGATACCTGGAAGAGAAGACCGATTCTTCTCACCGACCGAATCACTTTTATACTAATTCACAGGAAGCCACCGCTGGTGGCCACGGCTGCAACTTTTTTAAACTTCACCCCGGGTGGGCAAGCAGGTGGTGGACAGTGGGAATATTCGCTTTTGAAGCAATGTAAATAATAAATGACGCTAAACAAATCACGGATAAGATGTAGATTCTGAAAACTTCAGTACCAAGCTGTGCAAGGCCGATTGGCTGACCTTATAACTATTCTTCTTTGCCCACCCCTTATCCCAGTTCATCTAGGTCGGGACTCCCTGTACATTTGCGCCAGAGGCATTTATTCCGGTTTGTCTATATGTCTAGCCTTTTTTTCTGTATCTCTGCTTGACTAATCTTGCAACCCTTCATCCTCACCAAAGCGTGTTTTCCAACTTGCGTCGTCAGCTTACGCTTCCTAGCCCAGGCTACGCTGTAAGTCATGGTCCTAGATTTGGTCGCACTGGTTATTATAACGGAATAACCCGTATGATATGAATGATGGAACCTACCAGCTCTCTCCATAAATTCGTTCCAATGACGCTCCTTCATGCCGGGGTTCCTGACTGCTTGGATGACAGGTATCAACGGACGAAATTCGTCTATATCATCCTAAAATGATAAAAAAAAAATTGAATTTATCCTTCAGCTACCGAAGTGAACGATATAATTCATAATAATATTACGCGGCAACTGGTTGTCACTTGGTCGTAAGGCGTTAATCTAGTGAGCGAGCGAGCGACAGAGCTTATGACAAAAGCGAATGGCTGGAAAAACGAATTGTAAACGAAAGTATAGCCCGACCAGGAACATAAAAACCATGCATTGGCGTCGCTACTGATCGCCTTTAGGTGGCAACTGGCAACACGTTTTAAGTATCATACATATCTGTCATGTCAACAACAAAATTGACAACGTCATTAAATGAAAACAAATCAATCCTTCGTTTTTATTTTCGTTTAATATGATAACATTTTTTATATCACTTTTCTCTTATTGCTATGAATTAGTTTTGCCATTTTGATAAATATTTCGTAGGAAATAATAACAAAATACACAACGTCCACTCCTGTCTTTTTTGGCAGATGATGTTGAGATGACGGAATGTAAATATGAATGCTTAGTTGCCAATATTTTTCAGCAATATGGCGAAGGTTGCTATTTTCCTGGTTAGGCTTTAGTTTATGATAAAAATTAGGTTTAAATTAGGTCAAAATCTACTGACTGTCAAAAGCAAACTCGTGATAGAAAGTAGGTTAGGTTATCGAGCTACAAAGCTCGTGGCGGAAGCGACTGACTGTCAAAAGACGTATTTGTGAATATGAAAGAGATGATACCATTTATCTACGAGTATTCAAAAGATTCTGAATAAAATACCCGTATAGTAATAGCCACTTCCTGTACTTTAGGCAGATCAGCAAAAGTGCGGGTACATTTGACTATAGTCTTGTAGTACTCATTGATGAGAGGTTCTATGGCATCAGCGTCTACGTACATCAGGGGATTGTCGAACCAAACCTCGCGGGATTTCAGGAAATCTATACACGGAAGTGAATTTATCAATTATTAACTCTTACAACACAATATAACTTTATTGCCCACATCTGGGAAATCACAACATTGAAATTAAATCATTGTTTACAATATAGAACAAAGGCCTACTTTTTGCTAAGCAATCTCTGTTCGACCTTTTTTTTTATTTTAAACATCCTGGCTGTTCTCATTTTGATATATTTTTACTAAATTTGAATGTGTGTCACTTTTTCTTGTTACTATTAAAATACAATATGATATACATATCTTCAACTGTATTTTAATTTATAAATAATTATAATACCAGGGTGTGCGAACCTAGTTATTTTCTAGTATCTCTTCCAGCCAACCTTTGTACAATAAGAGAACATTATGTATGGGTGGGCCCAGTAGAATTAAAAATAATATCTACTGTATAGATAAATCGACACAGATATAGACACATAAAATTTGGGACAGTCACTAATAGGAAATATATACAATACACATTCTACACACTTTTAAGGGACAGACAGTGCTTCGGGGATCTTACAGCGAAATATTAACAAGCAACAATGATCTCTTTAAGATATAACTATGCAAATGACAAGACTCTACTTTTGTGTTTACTGTGCCATCGTTGTAAGTATGAATAATGACTTACAATGGCAGAGCAACCCAAACTGGATCTTAGAATCTTAGTCATAGACGAGATTTTATATATAAGTTTCGCCTATCTCTGAGGTCTAATAGAAAAGCGTTAGCTGAAGACCCGGAGTTCGATTCACGACAAATGATTGTTCAGTTTATTTTAAACTAGCTGTTTCCCCCAGCTCCGCCTGCGTCAAAAAGTAGCCTATATTTGACCCTGGGTCTTCAACTATATTCATACCAAAAATCCGTTCAGCGGTTTGGCCGTGAAAGCTTAACAAACAGACAGAAAGACAGACAGACTTTCGCATTTATAATATTAGTATGGATATGGATAATAAGTTGGCAAACTGGCATATACGGTCTAATTTCTAGTAAGTGGTTCTTTACAGTTTAATCAGCAACAATATTGCAGGCTTAGATTAACCTAATTTTCTGAAAAATGATTTACTGCTTTTGATGCCATATGGTGGGCATCTAAGGATACTCCGATCGAAATCTCTGCTAGGCATAAGCCTCCTCCTCTCTACGCCAACTATATCTGTCCAGACCATTGCTACGAGTATCTAGTTTTTGCCATTTAATTTTCTGATATCGTCGACCCACCTGGCAGCTGGTCCAGTACTTTCGTTTCGTGGACATTATTTCATACTAATCTGATGGTAAATCATTTATTTATCCCTAGCGTACGCACTTTTCACCATACGATCTTCTTCTATTCTATCTGGGTGTTCCAGCAAACGAAGCTTTGGATTGTTTCACAGAAATAGGATTAGGGAGAAGTGCCTTTTTTCGGCCAGTTAAGTCACTCGAGTCTTGAATTTAATATTACGAGGCCTTATTGTGGCACGAAACTTAAGCCTACACGGCACTTGAACCTATATCTGTTTGGTGGTCGTTTATGGAATCACGTCAGAGGTCGACAGGCGTTTCCGACACCAATGTGTAAGGGTCGATTGACCATGTTACCCACTCGAAATGAATGAATGACTTCTACCTTATCTTATATCTGTATGTATGTGAATAGGCTAGTTTCCACTAAGAACTAATCAGAGAGTTGACACTTTCTAATCATTTAATTAGATTGATTTTAAAAAAAAAAATCGAGGAAAATAGCCTTTTTGTCACGAGACACTGAACACCAATCAGAAGCGATTACGTCATATCTTATAAAACATCATTATTGTCGTTGACGTCGACGTTTTACAATAGTCACTTTCCATAGAAAATTGTCAAATCAGGTAAACAAATGTGACCATCTGTCATTGACACATGTTTCCCAATGGCATAATGTTTGTTCCATGGCGGCTGTACACTCTCGTCTGAATGCGGGCTAGTTAAACCTCTCGGGTCTTAACTTAATATGACAGTTCAGCCTGTCTATTTATAGTTGAGGCTCAAGAGGCAACTGGCCCACAAACGACATAACAATTTAACCTTATTTCTGTATGGCTCTGCGAGAGTGTACAGCGGCAAAAGTTATGACGTCATTCGAATCGCCATGACAGTGCAGAGCGTTTTCGCACGATACTCAAAATGTGTTTTTTAAATACAAAATACATAATGTAAAATTGAAGTGTTGCAAAAAATAAAACATTTTTTGAATATACTACACAATGACGTATAATTTTTTAAACAAAATTTAGTAAACTAGCCTATTGTATGCAAATTCGGATACTAACTAATACTACCCTCACTTTAAACTTACCTGAAGCAGTAACCCACAAATTTCTATACGGCTCAAACTCTTTCACCAGCCGGTTGAGGTCAGAAAATGGCACAACTGGCTGACCAAACAGTTTCTGTCGCTGGTTCAGTATACGACCCCAATCTTGAGAGTCTTTCATGCCTTTCCACGCTTTCTTGATGTCGTTTGCGATTTCGTGGACCTAGTTGAGGTGATATTGTAAATTACCATGTGAAGGAAGAAACAACACTAGTAATTTAAAGTCTTTTAGTTGCGTTATAATCGAGGGTATAGAAAGGGGTTAATCTTTAATTTCAGAGTCGTATAAATCCTGACTTGTGTTTTGTCGATCCTCGGAGTCTTAACATGCTTCTTGAAGCACAATTTTTTTTATTATATATTTAGGAGCTTCAAGATCAAAATGTATGTACCCAGAGAAAATTCCCAAAACATTGGTTTCTAACGATTTAAATATGTGGCGGGCTCCCCAGCTCGGCAGAGACTCGCTCGGAGACTAATTTATGGGGCCCTGCCAAACGAAGTAATATAGATGATAGGAGTGTTGAGCTCAACGGAGTTTTACTGAAGATCACCTATCTTCAGTAAAACTGCTCAAATCCGAAACTTCACAAAACTATTTTTATTTTAATACTGAATTCACACATTAATCAACTGAAGTTATAGGTACTTATTTAATTAAAAATACACAAAAAGAAGTGGAGCTGTTGCTCCTTCGAGAGGAAAATGGAATGAGATGAGATGACGTGAAAACAATCTGGATTAAAAAAAGGTGATTCGAAAAATGAAATGATTTTAAAATGAAAATGTGGTGAAGGATGGTTATGATCTGAAAAAGTATGGAGAAATGAGGAATGATGCAAGTGCATCGTTACAAGAATGTTTTTTATTGTACAACATTTCATTGTACAACATGTGCCTATTTGATATTAAATACAGGTGCTCTTCAATAAACCATGTCTTTTAATGAAGAAGGTCCTGAGTCTCCACACGTAACATGGTGTCAGAAGTGGGATGATCTATTTGCCATTTTGGAACAAACTTGGCTAAATAGTTGCGAAAACTTGGCTTTAAGTTTCAAATAGGAGAATGGTTGATGAATTATTCTTAGTATTTGGCTAAGTAACATAATTCATTGTAAAGTAAAATATTGATTTGGATAACCTTACCCTGCTGAAATCGTTCTGCAGAGTGAGCTGCATACACTGAGCTGTGAACATGTCGATTTTATCATAAAGTGTTTGTTCGTCTTGCTGGTGAAGCTTCCAGAACTTTTCCTGCTCTTCTTCCAGAAACTCTGTTGTGGCATCAACCTAATTAAGAAATAGGAACATCAGACTAAAGACTACGTACATTAACATTGAAGTCACTACGTCTGTACTGTTTCTGTATGCTAACTCTCTTATTGTACCCATAGGTATTTAAGTATCTAGAAGTAGTACCGTAGTATGAAAGTGGAACAAAAACTAGTATCATGACCTGTGTAGTTATTTATCTATGGCCAGTCTTCAGTCGTTGTGGCTTTATCAACAGAGCAAAAAGAACATAGGTAGGTAGACAAGGTACGGAAGAAGACGAATATTTGACTACTCACCATTAAATTCGCCAAGAATTCAACTTACTTGTTTAGTAATTTGTAACGGCCAACCAACAGCTTCCCAAAGCAGTTTAAAATCATCGTTTTCCAGAGGCATGAAGAACGCGTCGAGTACTTCGTAATCCTAAAATAATATTATAATTTGATCTTGAATCTAGTTTTTAAGCTTTTTTTACCAGATAAAAATTGTCAGAATGTTCAGGCTGACTTAAAACTTGTTCTTCTTAGCGTTTTCGACTTGAAACTGATTAGCATCAGGTAAAACAACGAAAGATTAAAATCTTAACGTGCCTTGCGAAGTAAGAAGGAGCTCAAGATACTTATGCCACTAGTGACGACTAATGTCCATTTGAACAAACGAATCGTTACAAATAAGGTTACGCTTTTTGACGCTTGATAAATATAATCGTTACAAACATGAGTGTCTCGCTCGGTTATCTAGCATATTTGTATACCACCATCATTATCACTATAATTACAGCTGCAGTCAGTCCATATGCCTCTTCTAATAATTTCCAAAATGACCGATTTGAAGCGGCCGGCGTTTAAATGCAATCTTTTTCTGCGCTTGTCGGGTAGAGGTCTCGGCACCCGCACTATGTATTTCACCACACATATCTTTATTTGTTCTATCACACTCATTTCTTGATTTCCATTGCAACTTACCGTGTTAACTTTCTTCATGATGTCCTCCTGCTGTTTCAGAGCAAACGGCACTGATTCCATCCACTCTCGGATCTCGAACACGTGTTCTATCGTGTTCGGCTTCTCGCCCAATTTCCTCATTATACCTAGACAGATTTTTTTTAGAATGCTCTCTTTATTGCTCCATTTACTTAAACTAAATTTCATTTATCATCAGATAATTCAAAGCAGTTCATTCGTTTATATCGAGTGGGTTACATGGGTCAATTGACCGTCATTTGAAAAACTCTGACAATTGGACATTGTCAGAGTTTTCTGGAACCGCCTTTCAGCCTACGACATGGTTACATTAACGACCACCAAATGGCAGCCGGGACCAACGGCTTAACGCACTGAAGTACGGAATCATCATTATTATCAGACAATCAGGTGATTCACGCCTGCAATGCTATAACCAAACTGGAAACAACTAAACAAAGTATGCTTCCCGTGAGAATTGTCTTCAGTTGCTCTTCGCATTGGCATTGTTGGAGTGCCCACTGTGTTTTGCTTCTTCTTCTTCGACATTCTAGCGTGTATTCCTAGTTGCGTCGTGAGCTTATGCTTCGAAGCCTAAGGTACGCTGTAAGTCGTGGTCACATTTGGCGGCACAGGAGCGACTGCCGTCTGACCGCCGTAACTCTTTTTACAGAGAAACCATACCAACAGGAACATGAGGTGTGTTAGTGGCCAACACTGTCAGGATTGTGTGTCTTGCTTCTTCTTCTTCCTTGTCAATTGCATACATTTATATTAATTTTGGACATTAAGACGCAACATATACTCGTGCAGCCGAGTCTGAAGCCAAAGCGAAATTAGCCCGCGTACATGCTGAAGGGCAGCGGTAGTAGACTACCTTGTAGCAGAAGAATAAGTGAGAATTGAACCCACGACCACGAAAGACTGCTCGCGGTACCATTCTGTCTGGCCAACGTGATGAAACAGGCACCAGTTACTAAAGTCATAGGTATTTTGAACGAAGTGTCTCGCGACACGAATTTATTTTGCTGCACATTGCCGAGATTCGCGAGGGTAAATCTTAGACTTTTATGTAGTTAATAATGTTTTAAGTACCTAGCTGTTTCGTATGTATGCATCTGTGTGCCAATCTGTAATGTAACATATTGATATAATGAATAAATAAATAAAGACTCACTTTTATAAGCCTGCACCACATCTTCGACCACCAGCCGGACCTCTTCCGCCCACATTGTAAGTAACGCTCGGATGATGTCTGACCTCTTGTTGACAAGAATTTGCTAAATCGAAAAAAAGGTTTAAATAATTATTGCTTACATGTCATTTGTAAAGTCAATCAAACTTGTGCCACTCCCCGGACACTCCATACAACAGCGGCGAATGCGATACCCATTACGACTAGAGATGGGCGCCTTCCCGGAAAAGTTCCCATTTAATTTCGGAATTTTTTTAAAAATAATTATTTTTTCCCTTTTTTTTCTCCTTACATTTCATTTTTTCCCTTTTGAATTTCTAACTATTTTTAAAATTACGACTACTACGATTCCTTAATCTTACTCGTGGGTTAGTTATTTACCGTATCTGCGTCATAGTCGTCGCAGCGGCCGGGCAGCCGAAGCGTCATTCTTGCATTATTTTGCTCTCGATTTTTGCCCTAAATCTGCGCGCTGAAGGGCGGTATCTGTTTCGAGTGGAATGAATGAATGAATGAAATGTGGGATGGTGTGAGTATTCGTCTGTATATTATAATAGTACTATTTTTAATTGCGTGGTTATTTCCAACGTGCGTGAAATATTAATAATAAAATCATATTTACATGATACCGATAGGATTTAAGAATCTACCTAGAAAAAGACGGATGACATACCGCATAAAGGACCGTTAAAACTGAGGGGAATCCCGCGCGACTGGCGAGACGCCCATAGAAATAACAATCTTTAGAAGTGCCGTAGCGTATGAAAAACTGGCCCGCTATGACACTTCTATTTATTCTTATTTCTGTGTGGGTCCCGTTACGCGACCGGGTTTCGCGTCAGTGTGAACGGTCCTCAATTGAAAAACTTTGCTATTTTGCCGTGCACCATCCGTCTATATCTTACATCCATCACCCCCATTAAACGAAATGTTCAGTTCCATTGTTCACTTTGTCAGTGGTTTTTATCATACTTAACAGGTTATTTTAAATTTTTATCTCCATGCCTTGAGCGTATCAACGTTGATAGCAAACGGCCCAATGTTGATGTACTGCGGTAACCGCCAGATGAGATCTTGTTTGGCGTCGTAGTGCATTTGGACCTCTGCTCTTGTTTCTGATGCTGAATGCTTTTCTTCACGGAAGTTTCTATAAAACCGAACGTAAGATTGTTACACATTAATAAACTATGTTAATACGGTTTTTGTCGCGTTTATTACTTATAATATTTATTTACACCTAACGTTTTAAATACTTTACAGTAGGCTATTTAAGGCAGATTAAGTTAAAATTTCTGTTACATATATAGTGACAGTCTGTGATATCATAAGAATTTAAACTACCACCATGAATTTTTAGAAAACCATTCCGATTGACGCAGTTAGGCGTACATAAATACTTAAGTAATAAACGCGATCATCATAATTCCCTGTAGGTTGGTAGGTACATTGTCAATCGACCATGTACACCCTGGTGGCAGAGTTGTGTGGAACCGCCTCTCGGCCTCTGATGTGGTTCCTTTAACGACCACCAGATGGCAGCCGGGACCAACGTCTTAACGGCCTTCCAAAGCATGGAATCTTCAGACAATCAGGTGATTCAAGACTGCAATGTCCTAACCAAACTGGAAACAACTAAATAAAGTATGCTTCCCGTGGGAATCGAACCCACGACCCACGGGTCGAAGACGAACGCCTCAAGCACTGGACCACGGAGGCAGTTAAATAATAAAATTGTAAACTATATGTTGTTAGAAAGTAGAGTGTCTTCATATTTCAGAAATATCCTTTAAAATTAATTATTGTTTTTGAGAACATAATGGAGTTGAGAATCTAGTGTTAGTCTTGATATTTCTAGAAGATATTAGCCAAATGATGTGGATTACACATATGCTCTTATATATATTCATATATACATTATATATTCATAAATTGTTAAATGATACAGCAAAATCATCAAGAGTACCATATAAAACTAGACACATAGACTCCTTAATAACCAGGTAGCTGCTAAAGCTTTAATAGACAATATAAATAACTGACTATCATTAAGTGATACCGACTGATGCAAGATGAAGTAGAACAGTTAAAGGGAAAATCAGAGTCGTACTGTAAGAGGAAGATAATCAAGGGACTCCTCTGACAATAGCAGCTTTTAAATTAAAAAAATACAGAAAGTAATACCGACCAAAAAAAGATGAAGTAAAGCGGATTAGTTAACGGGAAGAGTGGGTGTCTTGCTGTAACAGGAAGATAATTTGAAGGGACTCTACAGACAATAGCAGCTTTAAAATTAAAAACTAAAATAAAAAATATCGACTGAATCAAGATGAAGTAGAACAGTTAAAAAGAAAAGAAGGGGCCGAATTGTAACATGGTGATCAATTGAAGGGACTCCACTGAAAAAAGCACAGCTTTAAAATTAAAAACTAAATCGTAACTTACTCAACATATTCCTCCGTGTCCAGAACAAAGATATCAGTATAACATTCATACTCTCGTAAGTACGCCAGAAGTGGGATTACAGCCTTACGATATGCAACAAGTAAGCGTTCACGATAGTCCACAACATTGGGTTCCATTAGACCTGGATAATAAATGGCCTGCTATGAGAAAAGAAACTGTTAAACATGATTATTTTGATGATTATGATAGGTATGAAGATACTGAAAAAAACAAACAAATGAATTTAGCGCAGTTCGAAAGTTGGACTGAACACCACTGTTGAGAAATTATTTATAGATATCATTCTGTAAATGAGAATTTACTAATAAATGTAGTTTCTGAAATATATCAAAACAATGGTGACTTGACGGGCCAGGTCCCGAAGATAATAATGTTAGCGCGGTTAAAAAACAAGTGCTGGATGTAGGCCGCTTCGAACCATTTACTCTAAAAATTCTTGGGGGACGCCGTTTTCCAGCAGAGATTTATAAGTTTTTAGCAATTAATAGTGCAAATGTGTAATTTGGCTTTGGGCTCCACCTTAGAACTTATTCTATTTTACCTCCAACTAGACATTCAATCGATGGTGCACACAGGATTGGGGCAAATTATAACAAACAAATATTTAAGATGATGCGATGGATTTCATGTTTTGTAGGGGATCGTGCTTTTTACTAAATTGCTCTTGCTAGTGCCTCAGTGCTTGACAAAAGATGTTTGATTTACCAATAGAAGTGAGGAACAACTCCTTGTCAAAGACGAGGCCCGTCATGATCATCGGATGCACTTGAGGGATGAAGTGGCAGCGGTACAGCATCTCGCGGAATAGCCTTTGGATCACGATCTGTTTATAAAATTGATTTAAAAATCCTTTCCGGTCTGTTAAGACAATTTCTTAAACTGCACTTATCTCATAATGAACAAATCGCAAAATCATCGTTTCCCAAAATGACTGATTTCCTAAATGTCTTTGTTTTTGAATGTCAAAAATAAAACTGTTAAATTTGTGTACAGTCATTTACAATTTGAGAGGTTTAGGTTAATCTTAAAATTAAAAAAAAAAAACTAATATTTTATTGAAAAAAAAAAAACAAAAAAAAATACTCTTAAACAACGTTAATGGTGGATTAGTGCCTTATAAACTATCCGATACCAGTTTTCGTTATTTATTGATATCAATTGGGCTATGGTCAATCAATCCTGTACACCCTAGTATCAGAGTTTTTCAGAACCGCTTTCCGGTATTAGACGTGGTTTCTTGAACGCGTACCAAATGGTAGTCGAGAACAACGAGTCCGTGTATCGGAAGGCCCGTCAACACGGAATTATAATTATTATCAGCCAATCAGGTGACTCAAGCCTGCAATATCCTAACCAAACTGAAAACAAAACAAAATATGCTTCCTGTGGAAATAGAACCCACAACCACTAGACCACGGAGGCAGTTAAAATCGTAATTAAAATTCTATTATCAGCATAGATGTATTACAATCTTCGTCTAGTGATGCCTGATTACAATGGCCCATTTTTTCCTCAATCCTACACAGTGCAAGCTGCGAGACTCTGGAACGCTCTGCCAGTTGAAATTCGGCGTGCTCAAACTCTTGCGAGTTTCTCTTGAGATGTTTCTGCACCATACCTGCCCCTTATGTTTCCTACAAAAAGGGTTGCCTGTAAGAGATTGCCGCCTTTGCACACCATTATTTCTACATGTACGTGTCTCAAAATTGTATTTTCCTGGTGGAATAAAGTGTTTATTATTATTATTATATTTTTTTTAGGTCATGAAGAGAATTTATTGTATCCCGACTCTGTCGGACACCTCGTGTCGTTTTACACAAAATGACACTTGATGCTTATGTGAACTTCCAGGAAGGACCATTTAACCCACTCGTTATAAATGAATAAATTGCATTGTTCGTTCTGATCTGGAGAGTGGGTCTTTACCGGAGGTCGGATATTGCAAGAGTAGCAGAATTCTGGTCCAATATAGTTTAAATTTCACAAAAGGGACTGACATCGACGAAGTCAAACTCTTGACTTCGCCAATCAGGGTTTAAAACACACCTTGGAAGCGCTGTCGTTGGTGAAACCGCACCAGCTCTAATAAATAACTGATTTAAGATATGTTGTGGTGATACTAAATATACTAGGTACAGTCTTAGTTATAATTGTAATCGCTTTATGAGTAAGGTAAACAATCTTGTGGTAAGTTTGATTTTATTTTCACTTTCTCAAGTCTAAATTAACATATCCTACATCTCCAGTTTTATATATTTCAGTACTAACCTCAAATTGTGAAGGATCAGTAGTATAATAAGGTCCATCCGCGTTAATCATGAGTTGAAAGTAGAATAACGTTGGAGTAGGAGATCTAAATGGAGTATTGATCAGATCAGTTGAATCCCATTCGTAGTCTTCACTACACCAATACGTGCAAAGACAGGGCGTCTCGCATAGCGTTACAAACATCTCCATTGATTGTTCTATGCAATAGCGTAGTGCGTACTGGAATAGAATTACAGATAGCTTAATCGTAACAGATGTGCCTCTGATCTCTTCCATTGAAGCTGATCTTGCTCATCGTTAGCCACTTTTTTCTCTTCTATTATTTTTACTATTGTATGTTGTATGTAGGTATATGATATGTATATATTCATTAAAAGTATAGTATGTTTTAATTGATTGTAGGTTTATTTATTGACTGTCATGTAAGTATGATAGTTTAAGTATTTTATTACTGTACCGCCTTTTGTTTGTTTTCACTTTTTATCCTATCTACCCTAAGTTTGGCTGGAAGAAATTGCAATAGCGATAAGTCCGCCTTTGTACTCAATTTTCTTAATGTATTTCTTTCAATTGTAATTTTGTGATTGGTACAATGAAGTGTATATCTATGTATTTGCCTACAAATTTATTTTATGGTAGTTACAATCCGACAGGTAAAAGGTAAACGACCTGGAAGAAAAAGCATACTATAAAATGCAAGTACATAAAGATAAAAAGCATTTATTGTACAAATTTAGATACAATGAAGATGATATCATAAAATGTAGGGAAACAGGCTTCAAAAAAACGTCTTTAATTTTAATAATTTATCGCTATCTTCTCGCTCGCAACACCATAATACTAGACTCTGCAGAAAATCTTAAAACCACGGAAATTCAATGTATTCAAATTGGGGTAAACACAGTGTGATTGTGTGACATTCGACATTTTCCAAATATTAAAAGGAATTTCTAAATAAACTTTTACCCCGATAGAATGACGGATATTTACATAAATGTAAATGATATTTACACTGCGATTATGGAATGAACTCCCTGCCATGGTTTTCCCTAGTGACTATAACATCGGAGCCTTCAAAAAGGGCGTGTAAAAATTCCTTCAGGATCGGCAACGCGTCGTGACATCTGCTGTGTTGCAGGCGTTCATAGGCTACGGTAACCACTTACCATTAGGTGAGCCGTACGCCTGTTTGCCTACTTAGTTGTATAAAAAAATCAAATGGAGATTCTACTTGAAACTAACCTGCATTCGGAACCTAACAAGTTGCATGAACCGACACAATTTACTGACTCCGTAGAATTCCCATTTCTTCTCGTAGATGTTGTACCAGCTGTAATAAAACTTACTTTAAAATTTTCTAAAGATTTATCAAAGCGTCACTGGGCAATATAACGTGAAGTTCGTACTCATCTTTATTTGACAAGAATAAGTCTTAGCTGTTGCTATTGGTGACATTCTTTGAGAATATGTACCTATCTCAGTTCAAATCTATAATCGATATACAATCATTCAATACGTTAACTTTCAAATACAATACAAATATATTTATTTTGCTAAAAATGTGGTACACATATAGGTGGTTTATATTTTATAAACCATTTAGTGAGCAAACTTGCATATTGGCCACCTTGGTTATCCTTCCCTATGGGTTGTCCAAAGACAGATAAATATTTTCACGCCCATAATAAAATCTAATGTTATAGTCCATTGGATAGCCTGAAGCTGATTCTACAAAACCATCAATTTTAACATTGTTAGCCGCATAATGCCCACATACTGAATGAATATACACTAGGCTAGTTTCCTAAAGAAATATAATTAGTCCGTCAGTTAGATTGTCAAAAAATATTGGAGACATATTTTTTCTTTTGAAAATTAAACAAAGAATGGTAAAGATATGGCGCGTTAAAGTTCCGTGTGACGTCACAGTGTGCTACACTTTTTCTCAATATGTGACGTCACGAGCCCCCACTCCTAAACTTTGATGCGTTATATCTTTATAATTTACCGCTCAATTGACAAAAGAAAAAATACGTCACTAATATATTTTGATTCCCTAAATGACGGACTAATTTTAATGTTAGTCTTTTGACCCTGGAAACTAGCCTATTAATCTGTTGAGTGAGTAACCAAACAACTAACCCCTTTCCAACATCTCTGAAGGACATTCTTATAGCGTGAGCAGTGTTGTTCAACCAAGTGATGTTTAGGTATTTCAACATCTGTAAATTTTATTATATTTTAGTTGTTAATGGATTTACATCACCATTAGATTATAATTCTTAATTACTATTCACTATTGGGTGTAGAAACCTATTTTTATCGACAACCTTCTTTGTCTTGATTCATTGTGATTCACCATGATCCACTTTGAATTTTTTGTTGTTTCTTCTTTTGATATCCAAAGATTCAAACTAAATGCGAAAGCCAGACTGCCAGTCTGTTAAGCTTTAAAAAAGCTAAACCGATTAAAAATTGATACAGATTTTCATATCGAATGGGTTACGTGGTCAGTTGACCCTGTACTGGCGTCGGAATTATCCGGGACCGCCTTACGGCTGGAAGTGGTCCCTTAAGGTTATAGATTTGTTAAAATCCTGGGGTCAGACATAGGCCACCTTGTTTTTTATAGAATCCTTAAGACTGACAGACTGCAATGGATATGAAATTTTGCAACATAATAGGAAATGGATATGGTTGAAGACCAAGATCAAACTTCAGCTACTTTTTCTAAAAGCAAGCCTAAAGAGGCTACAAAGTTGTGTAACAAAAAGACAGACAAAGCAGGAAATTAAGGAGTTTAGTTTTACCATAGAAGTGCAATGTTGTTGTGCAGCGTCAAACTCCGCTAGACTGACATTCCTGCCATAATTCGTTGTAAAGAACAGCATTGATTCGACCTGATAAAATAAATTGTTATTCTAATAATGAGTAGCTAAATAGTCTAGGCCAGAAATGGTGTTATAATTATCGTCACATGCTTAAGGATAACAAAATGTAACCTAAATGCAATGGATCGTTTATTATATATTGAAGTGGAATTATTATATCTTGAGCTCCTCCGCTGAAGAAAGGCACAATATGAATAAATATGACAATGTTGCCACCAAAACACCAATAATTGGTCTGATTTCCCTGTTAAAAGAGTTACATGGCAGTCGCTTCATTGTAGTAACCAGTACCGCCAAATGTAGGCCCTCTAAAACCGAATACTCTTGGCTCAGAAACGTAAGCTGATGATTCTACAAGAAAACACTTTCTTATAACGATGATACCTTCAAACACTCGTCTACTACAAGATGGATGCAAGATACAGCCTCAATCAGCACGTATAGAGAATTCCACTGATTGTACTTCACTCGTCCTGCGAAGTCATCCATGATGCAAGGGTAACGTCCTGAAATTTTGGGAAAAGATTTTTTTTTACTTTAGGGTCTGCAGTCTACAGTCATCATATGATGCTTCCTAGATATTCCATTTCAAATGGGATCTTCTTGATTATAACTTAAACAATCAGATAAAAAAAAAACATAGTGGAAGGAGGAGAAGACAGCCTAGTTCTAATATTGAGGGTCTGCTGTCATCATATTAACAATTGAGCAGAACCGTAAAAAGTATGGACAGAAAAATGAGCTGTTGTTTTTTTATATTTTGAAGGAGATGCGTTTTTAAGTTCGCGGAATGAGAGAGTTGGAGGGGGGTGATTATACTAATTAGGACCGTAAAGTGTTCAGTGACTCGTAATTAGTATAAATACGAGGTTTCATTGTTATAAGTCAATTAGTCCTTGAGCAATCGTCAACCAAGCAACATAATCGGGAGTGAAAAGTGAAATATGGAAAACATCGAATATCGTGCCGTTATAAAGTTCCTTACCAAGCAAGGAAAATCAGTACCGACCATACTGAATGAGATGTCGTCGGTTTACGGTGACTCTTGTCCAGGAAAAACCATGGTTTACAAGTGGCACAGTTTATTTAAACAAGGAAGAGAATCACTTGAAGACGACCCGAGGCCGGGCAGGAGCATCGAGGTGACCACGCCGGAACTTGTCCAAAAAGTCGAAAAAATTGTAGTCGAAGATGCGCGAATAAAGAAGAAACAACCCGCAGAAATGGTTGGAGTATCCGATACAACCATTTTTAAAATTTTGCACGATCATCTTGGCATAACTAAGGTCAGCGCACGATGGGTGCCGAGAATGCTCACGCCGCCGCAAAAACAACAGCGCGTAGAGTGTTCACGCGCATTTTTGGACCTCTGCAGTGAAGACAAGGATGGTGTTTTGAGTCGAATTGTTACTGGAGACGAAACTTGGTTTCATCATTATGAACCTGAGTCGAAACAAGACTCCATGCAGTGGCATAAAAAGGGCACAGCACCTCCCAAGAAGTTTAAGGTGTCGCAGTCAGCTGGGAAACTCATGGCTACGGTCTTTTGGGACTCAGAAGGAATATTATTGATCGACTATAAAGATAAAGGTGTTTCTATAACCGGAGAATACTATGCTTCAATATTAGTGCAGTTAAAAGAAGCCATTAAAGAGAAAAGACGGGGAAAATTGACGAGAGGTGTGCTGCTCTTGCACGACAACGCGCCCGTTCACAAGAGCCGCGTTGCATTGGCTGCCCTGCATCAGGTGGGCTTCGATATTTTAAATCATCCACCCTACAGTCCAGATTTGGCCCCCAGTGATTATTATCTTTTTCCAAAAATGAAAAAAGAGCTGCGGGGTAAGAAATTTTCCACCGATGATGAAGTCAAGGAGGCAGTTTCAGCATATTTTGAGGACAAAGACAAGACATTTTTTTATGAAGGTATAAATAAGTTAATTGAAAGATCTGAAAAATGTATCCGTCTTGCAGGTGAATATATTGAAAAAGAAAAATAATTTGGATTTTTTATTTCCACTCTTTGCCCCCCATTCCGCGGAATTAAAAACGCTCCCTCGTATGTACCGCGTTTCCGATTCTATAGTTAGAACCGCTGTTGGTGACACCAAACCATTCTCCGTCACTGTAGGTGTCCACCATGGATCAGTTGTCAGTTCCTACCTGTTCAGTGTGATATTAAAACCCCATTACTGCACCGCTCGCCCAAGTTTTTTTTTTTATTGTCTGCTCCTTTCTACCATAAGGTTGGCTGGAAGAGATTGCATTAGCGATAAGTCCGCCTTTGTACTCATTTCTCCTAATGTTAATTGGTTTCAATGATGTATCTTTTCTTAAATGTATGTAAATGGTGCAATAAAGTAAGATGACTTGGTCGAGCGTAAGGACTAACTCAAATATTTGGGGTCGGTACTCGCCGCGTCCTGGTACATCGACTGCGATGTTAAGAGTCATATATCAGCGGCATGGACAAAATGGCGTGTGCATGGCGTTTGCATGGTGTCACTTGTGACCCAAGAATGCCGGTCAGGCTTAAGGGGCAGGTCTTAAATTCATCATAAGGCCTGCCCTCCCTTGAGCCTTGAGCGGCACAAGCAAGAGCTGCGTGTCACGAAAATGATGATGCTGTGTTGGATGTGCGGAGTGTCGCGGAAGTAAAGCATAAGGAACTCTCGCGTTCAGGGTAGTCTTCATGTCCGTGACTTAGCGGATACGCTTGAGGCACTTCAGGAGATGAATTTAACATTCATTATTAAGGTGTACCCTGGGCTCGGAAGTTAATTATGCAACTGAGAAAAACACTCGCACGAAAAAGAAGTACCTAGTTGTCTTTCATCTAGTTGTAGTAGCAAAATAGAAGAAAAATGTGCCAGAGGGAAATCTCCAGCTAGATGGGTCGACAGCGCAGGGAAAGCAGCTGTAAGCAGCCTAAATCATTCATACATACATGAAGCGGGTAAATAGTACTGCCAATCATTCATTTTGAAAATTGGATATATGGTCACACTTCCCAGCAGTGAAGAAGCGATGATGAAGAAGAATTGTAGGTTTTTGGAAAAATAAAGAGTACACCAATCACATCCGTCACCTTCTCACGCCTTCACTAACCTTACAATACAAACAAGTTAAGTATAATTCATAAACAAATGTTTACTCACCATAATCTGGTACTGGAGGTACATAGTCTTTCGAAGGTGGATCGATGAAGTTGTACAAGTCCCGGTATCTCAATATGGTGTAGATTATCTTCATCTTTCCTTCCATTTTCTTGTAAAGTAATTCGGCCTGAAAGGGCAAGATTTCTTTTACCCGACGTTTTTTAACTTTTTTCAAACCACGGTTTTGCTAAAACTGCAGAAGAAGAAAAGCTAGCCCTGGTATATCATCATCATCATTTCGAGTAGGTTACATTGTAAATCGACCATGTTCAACCTGGTGTTAGTGTTGTGCGGACCGCCTCTCGGCCTTACGTGGTTCTTTTAACGACTACCAGATGGCAGCCGGAATAAGCACGGAATCATCACAGCCCTAGTATAAATAAATACATATGGACAAATCACACAGATTGAGATAGCCCCAAAGTAAGTTCGAGACTTGTGTTATAGGATACTAACTAAAAAATACTATATATTGTAATAAAAACATATATAAATAAACATCCAAGATTTTCCATTTTAACCTGACCGGTGATTGAACCTGGGACATCAATACCAATTAACAAACAATAGCAAGCAGGCATGTTCACTCTGTGGAGTAATCGCCACAGAGTTAATTATGTAAAAATCTTAATTGTACACAAAGAATGTAGTAACAGAATACAGGCTACAACAAATGGAGGACTTATCCCAAATAGGGCTCTTCCAGTCAACCAAACAAACAAAGAACAGATATATTATGGTTACAGAAGAGGGTACAACACAGGGAGGTATATCGAATAACCTTTGTTTTAAGATAAATTCATAGATATAGAAGATGAACGATGCATAACCTCCTGTTTAAGCGATTTAAGATGATCCTCATCAATTTCTTTAGCTTGTTTGTGAATCCGCACCATCTTCAAAATATTTGGCATAAACGCTAAAGGCATTATGGGTAAACCTTCTAGAAGCAAACAGTCGAGGTACAGGTAGAACCTGGGAAATGAATATTTTGTAAGCATACTCTTTATTAAAATAATATTTATTTAATTAAAAACAAGCACCTTTTACAGTTGATGCTTCTATATCAAGCAGTGTGTAGTTATTCCACATAGAATTGTTTATTTTTGCACTAATAATCGCTTTACACGTATTTGTCTGCATCATTTTGTCCAACCGATTTTTAAAAGAATTTACTGATAGTGGGGAGACCATTTTCTCGGGTTATTATTGTGACGTTTCTTGTGTTAAAATGCAGGTGGATGCAATTGACTGATATTGATTCAAGTTTCTTTTGGCACACTAGTAGTATTTACTTAAAGTCTGTCTCAATGGAAAAGGACAATAATGTAAACAATCTTAATTTATAATGATTTATTATCTTAATATATTATTAAAATCACTCATCAATCACTTACATTCGATTATGTGTTACATGTGATAATGCTTATATCATTCACATTTCAATGAACCCAGAAATCATTATCACAAAAACACCATCGACAAACCTGTCTCGATATCAGATACTCATATTTGTTAACATTATTAACTTTTTCCATTGAGACAGACTTTAGAGTCCGTGGATATATCTTATGTATTATAAGTGACATCTTTTGGTTTATACATAGGACATAAGTGATACTAGCTGTTTCCCGCAGTTTCGCCTGCGTCAAAAAGTAGCCTATGTTGGACTGCGGGTCCTCAACTATATTCATACCAAATATCATCAAAATCCTTTGAGCGGTTTAGCAGATAGACATACTTTCGCACTTATAGTATTAGTTTTGATATTAGTATAGAAGCAATGGTTATGTATAGTATAGAAGTATGGATTCCAAAGTGTGCTTGCGAAAGAGATGTCTACAATGGTACTGACGCAGCCATACCTTAAATTGTTTTCCACCTCGCGTCTCAAGTCTACGGCAAATTTAACTCTTTTGGCAAAAGTCTCCGGATCATCAGCTTTGAACATCAAGCGGATTCTTGGGATGCTAAAACCAAGATCACCAAATCATGAAATCTGGGGGCGATGATCATTTGTGACATCAAGATAATTGTTCAAAAGAAGCTGGCTTCTGACACCTACTACTAGCTTTAGAAGTGCTTGTGTTGGTTGAAATAGTAGAATCCGCTATCAGTCTGAGATGTACAAATTGTATGTACTACAAATTTAGTAAGACACGACATTTGAGTCTTTGAGACTTTATGTTAATTTAGACATCACGCGCAATTCAGTTCATGGTCGGAATAATTGTTTCCTCTTATACATCTTATTTACTAAACCTTGGGTTTCTCTGGTTGCGTCCTCCTCAGTTGGTTGTTTCGAAGCCCATTTCCTGTTTTTCTCATTCATTTCACACAATCTTCGCTTTCCTTCGTTAGGATCATGACACAATCCCGACACTCCATACAACAGCGGCGAACGCGACACCTATTACGACTACTACGATTCGGTTTCATACGTACACGCGCACACATGTGTGTGTTACTCGTAGTGTTAGTTATTTACCGTATCTGTGTCATAGTAGTCGCAGCGGCCGGGCGGTTGAAGCGTCATCCTTGCATTGTTTTGCTCTCGATTTTTACCCTAAATCTGCTCGGCTCGGTGCGGTATCGCTGTTTCCGGTAGGAGGATGTGTTCGTTCGTTTGACCGTTCTGTACGTTGGTACTATATATGATAATTCTGTGACCATGGTGAGATGAAGATAAAATGTATTACTTGTATCTTCTCTTCGTGCCATCGAGAGCTATCACCTCCCAGAGCTGAGTCTGTTTGTCGAAGCTGAAGGCTGCCACGTTTGTCCACTGAAAATTATAAATCGAAAAATTGTTTGCTTTCTTTGTTTTCGCAATAGACAGATTAAATTAAACTTAATACAGTTTGAATCGCACTTATTCATTTCATACACTTTACAGGGAGTCCATATAACGCTTTTGCCTTACACCTGGAGGTCGTGGATTCAATTGCCACGCGAAACCTACCTTGTTTAGTTGTTTCCAGTTTGGTTAGGACATAGCAGGCTTGAATCACCTGATTGACTGATAATAATGATGATTCCGAGCTTCGGAAGGCACGTGCAGTCGTTGGTCCCGGCTACCATTAGATGGTCTTTATGGAACCACTTCAGAGGCCGAAATATGTTTTTTCCTGACACCAGGGTGTAATTATAATAATCCCTGGTCGTATTCGACTATCTATAGTGGCTGATTAAATCTGTCTACGTTAAATAAGAATTTACTGATGTGTCTTGAAATGGCTACCCGTCTACATACCCTATCTTTGCTGTAAATGTATGTATGTGTTAAGGAACTGGATGCGAAGCGCGATGCCATCAAGAGTAGACCTACCTCCTCAATATAATATTTTATTTATATTAATGGTACACCAGGGTGTACAGGTCCATTGACCATGTGACCTACTCAATATGAATGAATGAATAACTCACCTCATACAAACTGTTGTACATCTGTACAAGGTCACTACTCTTCGCAGCGTTACTCTGTTCCTTTGGTATGAACGCGAGTCCCGGACACGGATACTGTTCCCCTTCTATCATGCCAAGGGAAAGCCATTCTTCTGGAATGCTGCAATAAAGATAGTTTAAAAAGTCTACCTTGAGGGTCTGGGTTCGAATTTTGTTTAGTTGAAAATTTTCCAGTTCGGTTAGGATATTGCAGGCTTGAATCACTTGATTGTATAATTTAGTCCCCGCTGACATTTAGTGGTCGGTAAACGAACGACGTCAGAGGCCGAAAGGCTCGATTGACTATGTAATCCACTCGGTAGGAATGAGCACTATATTTCAAACGCAGTTTCTAGCAACTGCGTTAGATATTTTGAACGTCAAGTCTGAAAAGCGCTTCCTTCAATGCGTAATCTTATTCGCACCATAGCACGAGAACTATTGGCTGATGAGTCAGTAAAGTTCATTAATAACGATCACGAACTGGCAAGCTAGAGTCCGTATCCACTGTCCAGATGGTCAGTTGACCTGAAGAAGGTAACAATTTAGCGCTGGATGCAGGGTATTCTTAAACGGTAATTGTGGAAATCTTAGGACAGGCCTATTTCCAGCAGTGCTGCTGAAATGATGACAACATAGCGCAGTTTATTATAATTTCATGGTATACACACAGGACCTACGATCAATGGTCCTTGTAGATAGACTACTTACAAAAATGGTTGTAGACCAAATCAAAATAAAATTATTAGTATGAGTAAAATACTTTTTCCAGTTTTATTATACAAACGTGAAAAAATTTAGGTGAAATTTAAAAGAGTGATATTTTAAAAATTAGATATGTCACGGTTGTAAGGTAATGATATAATAGATAAGAGCCCGAATCAAAGGCTTAATGCCTTTCGAAGGCAGAGACGCAAAGAATAATAAAGATCTTAGTAAAAGACCATAAGGTGATTCAAGCCTTCAATGTCCTACTCCACGAAGTCCTACTCCTAACCAAACTGTAAACAACGAAATAAAGTAAGCTTCCATTACAAATCAAATGATCTTTGGTTCTTCTAGAAAACACGCAGATGCACAGGCACAACTACTAAGGATAAGATCATGCTAACCGACAATCGAAATCAGTATTATCGAAGATCTCCAAGTCCAACTTGGGAAAGGGGCTGTAGAGTCCGTAGTACTCCTGGTCAGAGAGCTGGAACTCCGAAGGTGGAAGCAACCAGAACGGCTGGATACTGAGCTCTCGTAACATTTTCTGGAAAGGGCATATGAGAGGCTCTTGCAACATTTTGTAGGAAGAAATGATGAAAGATTTGATCGAGGCTAGGGTAACACAAGCTGAGGCATTCCTTTGCTACACGCTTTTCATATTTTTCTTTATTATTATTTTCTCATTCATTCATTTATTTCTTCTTTTGTATGTTTATTGTACTTAATTGTCAAAACTTTTAATTGTGTGGCAATAAACAACATTTTTTTTTTTTTATAATTTTTTGAGAAACATTACTCGACCTTGTAGTGTGATTTTGGAAAAAAATTTTTGATTGTCTTCTTTAACTACTCGCATTTTCTAATTACAAACCCTAAGGTCATTATGCATTGTCCTAGAAATGGTTGAACTAGTTGTGAAGATGCATCGAGTATTCCTTGATCTCCATAACCTATTTTCATAGGGAAACCAAGAGGCTTAGTGGCTATCATCATCAGATTTGTTAAACATACATACATAATCACATCACGCCTGTTTCTCATAGGGGTAGGCAGAGACCACAGAACAGATTAAAGAGGTTAGAAGGGCCTTGTGGGCGGGGCAGGCGCGCCGCACTTATGAGCAAAAGCTCATATGTCAACCGAAATTTGTTTTACCGGCCAACAGTCGCGCTCATATTGTGATAACGTAACAAACTCCGCAAAAAAAAAGAATTATGCCGTCTTGCGCTATTATAACGTGTCGAAAAAGAAGCCAGGCGTGTAGTGTAGCTCGGGAAGGGATTTCTTTTCACCGGTAAGTTCAAAAACCATATAAAGCAAGTGATATTTGTAATTATTACAATAGTATTATGTAGTTTGTTGAAAAAAACGATACAATCGCTAACAGAAATAAAATTATACATTGCTTGAAATGCATGGGTACCATCTTGCACCAGATGAGTGATCGCGCAATGTATTGCGTTCATTGCGAACGTCACGTACGCCTAGCCATTGTTGAGATTCTGCGAAATCCACGAGTATCGATAGTGTTGTACCAAGTTGTAAACAATGTCGATGTCAAGCATGTGTGTTCGACAAATGATTATTATCAGAAATATTATATAAATTACTATATAATTATAATATTACTAATAAGTGATAACAATTATTGTTTAATCCCCCCAGGATTAATATTCCCCATTAAACAATGATTATTTAGTTTCTGAAAAGGTTTTTCGTCTAAAATTTGCTTTAAGATGGCTAATCTCATATTTAATGAAAACATTTTAGATTTCCAGCAGATCCTGATACAAGAAAACTGTGGATTGAAGCAACTGATAGAATTGATTGGATACGTACTAAATTTAGCACGATTTGTTCGCAACATTTTGCATACTATCCATACTAATATTATAAATGCGAAAGTCTGTCTGTCTGTCTTTCTGTCTGTCATTTATGCTTTCACGGCCAAACCGCTGAACGGATTTCGATGAAATTTGGTATGAATATAGTTGAAGACCCGAGGTCAAACATAGGTTACTTTGTGACGCAGGCGGAGCTGCAGGAAACAGCTAGTATAATATATTCTGTTTTTAGTAATTGTTTTTGTAGCGGCAACAGAAATACTTTTGTGAAAATTTCAACTGTCTAACTATCACTGTTCATGAGATACAGCCTGGTGACAGGTAGACAGACAGACAGCGGAGTCTTAGTAATAGGGTTCCGTTTTTAACTTTTGATTACGACACCCTAAAAATACGAGCGAGTATTACAATAGTCGCATATGACATGTCATATGATATCTTGCCGGACAGTAGAAACCTCTCGGAAAATGGGTTGGTTGGCACCAACCCATTTCATTTTCCGAGTTCCGAGTTGCTAACAACATACGTCAACTATTGTTGTTGAACTATAACCATAAAACTGATTAGTTGTGTTGTGATCGTTTGCAGAAATGTTTTACGTTAGTAGATATCATGTCTTTAAACACATAAATGACGAAATGAAAATTGAGTTGCAATTAGGAAAAAACGAATGAAATTTGGATTTCACGGCTTATCGGATGTTTATCCTATAATTAACATTATTATTTATATGTATTTAAGAAGTGCAGACTAATTGGCCCCCTTCCCGAAATCATAGCGAAAATTTACAAAACATAAAAATTACAGTGATTTTATCGATATAAATAATCGACTTTTTGGTCGCCTTAACATGTACGAAAAATTAATTGCGTTTGCGCGTGTGTGAGTGTACGTAAAGCGCAGTATTTGCGTTAGTATGACAACCAATAGCAAACTCGCTATCTAAGTTGCGTGGTTTATTTGTGTACGTAATACGCGTACGTGAAGGTCCCTTGCTTGTAGTTGAGTTAAAGAGTGGGGGATATGCGGCGACACTAGTTCTAATATAAAACAGGAACTATTTTCTTTCTAACCTCACAACGTTACTTTAAGAGGTGCCCTTCCCATCCCAACCCGTTAGTTGTGCAGGCAGCAGACTACCCCCTTGAAAATCTCCAGACTCGCCGGAGTCCGGGATTTTCAATAGGTTCATACAACCGTACTCGCCGGCGAGTACGACGTAGTAGGAACAGTAGCTCGTTTTCCAGGTACCGAAATGTACCAGGGCGCTTCACGCCACCGATAGGTTCTCAGTAGGCCCTTCAGGCACAATAGTGTCGGCCCTTATGGCATTGAGCGTTTGCTACCGCTCGCGAGTTTGCATCGCTCGCTTGATCAAAGGCAAAACCCATGGCCGAGGTTCGTCCCAACTGGGAGCCCCTTGTGCATTTGCCGAAAAGGCTGAGTGGTTAATAGCCCTCGCCTCAAACTGTCCCGCTGTAAATTTAAAAGCTCACAAGAGCTAAAATTGTAGGTCCGTAACAAAAAAAAAAAAAAAAACTTTCTAACCTCTTTAATCTGGTCTGTGGCAGAGACTAAGGATTTCCATTTCCTACGATCCTTACGGACTTCCCTCGTTTCCTCTATTCTTCAGAAATTTTTTTCATACTGTATAAAGTTATGTCACACGGTGTCACACGGTATATCAACTGCCATCCGACGATAACTACTAAAATAACTGGGACCAATGGCTCATCGTGCTTTCCCAAGCTAGATAAATCGGAAATGCCCCTTTCCCCATCGCTTGACATGGCACGATCGTTAAGAAAACTAAAATACATAGAATTCTACACAAAAGGAAACATCACTTTTTAATTTTCTTTCGGGTCAATGGCTAAACCTGAATATATTCGGCCCAATAGGACGCCACGACCACATCCGAGTCAGAAGCCACATCCAAACTAACCCATAAGCTGTATTCAAACTGACGTGAATCCCACGCGACTGTCGGGACGGACGGGATATAGAAGTGCCATTAGCAGGCCAGTGTCACTTTGGCATACGCTACGGCACTTCTACCGATTCTTAATTCTGTTGGAGCCAGTCGCGCGGAATTCGCGCCATTTTGAATGGACCTATACTCGGCGTATAACATCAGTGCTAGGGAGCTGCTTATTCTTCACATTCCATGTTGTTAGGTCAAAGCCTGTAATTGCTAACCTTAATATTAGCAGCCAAGAACTTCCTCCGCAGCCTTTCTATTTTGACCAGACGAGGTAGCTCCTTCGGCAGCACCACACTGAGGAACTGCAGCTTCGGTACGAAGGTTTCGAAGGGGAATTGCTAGAAAATATATTTTTTATCGATCAAGATTAACTCATTCGTTTATCGAATACGAAATGCCTCCGTGGTCCAGTGATAAAGGCGTTTACCTTAGACCTGGAGATTATGGGTTCGATTCCCACGGGAAGCATACTTTGTTTAGTTGTTTCCAGTTTGGTTAGGACATTGAAGGCTTGAATCACCTGATTGTCTGATAATAAGGATAAAAGGCTGATGGAAGGCAGGTTAAGCCGTTAGTCGCGGCTGCCATTTGATGGTCGTTAAAGGAATCACGTCAGAGGCCGAAAGGCATTTCCGAAAAACTGTGACATCAGGGTGTACAGGGTCGATTAACCATGTAACCCAATAAATATGAATGAATTGGGGAAAAATATGGCTGTTCTTTAAGTTTATACTTACAATGCTCTCGTCTTCTTTGTATGTGGTCCATCGTCCAGGAGGCAGCAGGATCTTTGCACGTTGAGGTCTGGGTAGTGAGGTGAGAGTTGGTGCTAACTTGTCTGTCTTAGCCTGAATAATAAATAAATATAATGAACAAATCACATAGATAGAGCTAACCCTAAAGATAGTTCGACTTACATTACGCGTACTATTTTAACCTAATTTGATTAATAGATTTAAAATTGTACGACTACCCGTTTCGTTTTTTTTATTAAGTTGCACCCAAAACTCTAGCTAATAGAGCCTAGGTTATAATGATGTACCAATCACAAAAGATTACAAACAAAATGTAAAACTGTATACTAGTTTACTTTCGTATTTTTTCTACGATATTATTTTTCTTTAAACAGATTATATATGTCGTTCGCCGCAAAACCAAAACTATTATCTAAGATCAATACAGTTTAATATATAGCGCCATCAGTTGAGTGAAAGTACGACAAATAACAGAGTTTAAATTTTGCACTTTTAAGAACGAGTAGGTTTGCTCTATTAATAGTGTATGTTTCTGACGCAAGAGGTCGCTATTCATAATTTGTACACTTTTTTTTGTAAAAAGTGTCCTGTTCCTATAATAGACGTCTTAGTGGCCAACAGTGTCCAATTTTTCAGGCATCAGAGAGATGCCTTTATGCAGCCTTAGGATACAACCTAACGACTGCCATCTTGGTGCGAGTGACTGTATTTATACTCCGTATGTACCTACTGAAGATATCACTTACACTCTGCCTATTTTAAGTACCTGCAAAATCAGCTTCATACGTTTCTTCGCATACAGTTCTCTCCCAGGGTCTTCTTTGGTCATATCCGAGACCAGTTCCGAATAATACCCCCTTTTGGGTATAGAGTCCCTCGTAGTATTGTCGTATACGACATCTGTACGTTTAATTTTTTTCTTTCTACTATACATTATGATATCCTAATCCTATTTGTAACAAAATATACTTATTTATAGATAAAATGTAACGATATTTAAATTGTACGTGTTTTTGACAATCGACTGATTGTCAATGTGAATTTTATACATATTTTTATGTTCTACGTCAGAAGGTAGAAAGGTACAAAGCAAAGAGCAACGAAACTGCGCGAAAAAGTTCCTTTCTCAATGGTCAAAAGTAGTTTTTTTTAATCTTACCCGACTGTCCGAAAGAGGGTTATGGTTTTCGATTACTTGTATGGCATAAATCACCTTTGTTTTTATTACAAAATAGGGAAATTATATCTTTTTCTCGTAATACGATTTTAGTTTCATGCTCAACCAGTGTTATTTATCTACATTTGTATACATTTTTTAAATTATTTTAACTAAATTAATATACTCTTAATTTATTTATAATAACTTACTAATTTGGAATAAATACAACATTGAAATTTCACATTAAATGATGTTTGTTTTCGCACCAAACTTATTGCATATTTTTTTCATACTTTTTTTATAAGTGGCCAGTTACTATTCTTTTTATTTTCGAGAGCATGAAAAACAATCCAGTTGCAGTGCTTAAAGATTTTCATATACGTGGGGCGCACTGTAAGTTTCCGGAATGAATATGAAAAAATACTATTAAAGGTACAAAATTAATTTATTGTTTTTCAAAATAATCTCCCTTGGCGTCTATCCATTTTTTCATTCGATGAAACCAGTTTTGAAAACTTTTGTGCCACTCCTCTGTGGTGACCTCTGAAACGTGTTTTTCATACTCCTCGACAGCCACTTCTGGTGATGAAAATCGTTGACCGCGTAATTGGTTCTTAATTTTTGGGAACAGAAAAAAGTCACAAGGTGCTAGGTCGGGACTGTATGCAGGATGACTCATGAGTTCTACATTTTTCGCCTTCAAAAAGTCGTTTGTCTGTCTGGCCGTGTGAGAACTAGCATTGTCGTGGTGCAGGATGATACGGCGTTTACGGTTATTTTTACGGAGTTCGTCAATAACTTCCGGCAAACAAATGGTCGTGTACCAGTCACTATTCACTGTACGACGATTCTCTAAAGCAACAGTAGCCACGTGTCCAGTTTTATTAAAAAAAGAAGCAATCATCCGCTTAGATGCATCCGCTTGGTTGGTTTCGGCTCATCTTGAAAGACCCATACGCTCGATTGCTGCTTTGTTTTGGGATCGTAGCAATAAATCCATGTTTCGTCACCTGTTACTATGACCCACACCAAATTTGACGTACCTTCGTTGAATCTGGTAAGCATGGCACTGCACCAAGTGACGCGGTCCGTTTTTTGAGCCTCGGTCAAGTTGTGTGGGATCCACCGCGAGCACAGCTTTCTCACACCCAAATGTTTGTGTAGGATTAATTGTATTTGACTCATGCCTATTTCTAAGGATGCGCGATATTCATGGTAGGTCACATGCCTGTCTGTTTCAATCATACGGCGCACAGCATTGATGTTTTTGTTGGTCACAGCGGTGGACGGCCGACCATCGCGAGATTCGTCACTGAGATTGATACGACCACGCTTGAATTCTGCAAACCAGCTATAAACAGTTGTCTTGCATGGTGCTTCATTGCCAAAAGCTGTTTCAAGCCGAGCGATGCTCTGTTGAGCTGTCAAATTACACTTAAAATCGTAGAAAATCATACTACGAAAATTTTTCCGAGTTAAATCCATGTTGATGCAGACACACAATTTTTTAAATGCCGCCACTAGGTAAAAACAAAAGACAGTCAGATGAAACAAACTGCATTGTACAGCCAAAGAGTTCTATTTTCAAATGTTGCAATAAATTTTTAAATATTGTTTATGTAAGTGGCCAGTTCCGGAAACTTACAGTGCGCCCTATGTATTACTAGCCGAACTCTTCTACTACTATCGGTTTTTGCGGTAGGTACTTATTACTTCCATGTTTCTTGTGTTTGAACTTCATCTAGTTTTAAGATGTCATGATTACTAATAATTAAACGATGAGTTTTGAGATATTATAACAGATTTCAATGCCATTGAAACCTGACATTTTAAATTTAACGTCTTGCATGCAATGGATTGACTATGGTTCCTTAGTTATGAATGATGAGATCTATCTACCACACAGTTCTATTTCCAGAAGTTTGCATGAAAGAAATTATTTTTTGCGATAAAGCCGCCTTTTGTGTATGGTTTTTGGCAAATGTTTCCTGGAGAGTTTTGTATTATGTTATTATATACAAAGTACCTATTGAAATTCCCAAATATATATCCTTTTATAATTGTGATTTTCAAGAAAAGCTAATACAAATGTTGAAATTATTGAAAATAACAGTAGATACCTAAGAAGATTATTTAGATCAAACAAAAATTACACGTCACTATTTTTAAACGATGTATTTTTGAATGAATTTAATAAAAACGATTATTTATGTTGATTCTATTTTCAGTAATGGTAAAAATTTTCCTATTAAATAAAAATCATTTATAATATTTTTATAACTTGCCTTTTTTTATACAACTAAGTAGACAAACAGGCGTACGGCCCACCTGATGGCCTTATTTTTATATCTTTGTATATTTACCAATTCACACATCGATGGTTAATTAGCTGACTGAAATCTCAATATGTTAGAACATTACATAAAATGTTACCAAATCAGACGACAAAATATCAATAATTGGCCAAGAGTGAGTCGTATTTGGCCTGAGGGTTCTGAAGTTTGATGCAAAAAGCTTGTTCATGGTCTAATTGGTAACAACAAGTACTACCAACTAAATACATGTAGTTGGTAGTAAACCGGTTGTATTATAATCATGCTACAAACTAGAAGTTCTGTGAACAGTAGACTTCGCGAACTACCTTCAGATACGAGATTTATTGAGATGGACTTTCCCCATTTACCCTGCCCCTTTTGAGTTTTTACAGTACTTGTAAAGAACCCGACATACGTTGATGTTATCATAAGTATTGTTAAAATCCGTTAAATAATGACATAAGGCTTTTCAAATGTTGTTGGATTGTTTGAAATCCATTAAAATAAATTACATACATTTAAAATGATAACCAGTTTATTTAAATCAGAAAATAAAATAGTCATTTTTAAAATCTGTGATTAAGAGGAGCTCGTTAGTCGAGCGCGACCCGCGTATCCGACGACGTGACGCGGCCACTATTGGATTGGTCGCCATTTTAGTGGCATTTTCTATCTTAAGCTCCGCCGTGCTTCTGAAGGCACGTTAAGCCGTTGGTCCCGGTTGTTATCGATAGGTAGAATAGCAGTCGTTAGGCTGTGTCAGATGCCTTAGGGCAGCCTGAACATTTCTGACAGTGTTGACCACTAACACACCTCGAGTCAAGTTCCTTTTGTTCTGGTTTCCCTGTAAAAAGGGTTACGGAGGTCAGACGGCAGTCGCTCCATTGTAATAACTAGTTCCGCTAAATCTAGGACCATGACTTACAGCGTACCCTAGGCTCCGAAGCGTAAGCTGACGATGCAACTAGGAATACACGCTGGGATGATGATGATTAAAATACAAGATGTACCAAACATATTTCGGATAGAGGCTGCATACATTAAAAAATACTACAATATTATTATATTTTTGTAGTATTTTTTACTAATTGTATTAGAATAAAAAAGTATAACCACTGCGACTCAGCATCAGCACTCTTTGGTCAACATTAAACAAATTGAGTTAAACTTTTTGCAAATTAAAACATCTTTAATTCCATTGGGAAAGCGAAATAATAATTCCGAAAGGTAAACCTTCTTAAAATCATTGATATAAATGATAATAGATAACACACGTAGATAACACATATCTCCCATACCAGCACAATTTAATATATATTATACTAGTACCTGGAAATAAAAATGATGCAAGATTTGTGTGTCATATTTGTCTATTACAAATCTCAGGGGAAAGGAGTGTTCTATTCTTAAACCGGATGTTAAATGGTGTCCTCATTTCGACTTCATTTTTTATTTTTCTACCTCTATGTCTAGATCTGATGAATCCAGTATTTAAAAATGACACAGACATACGTAACGGTTCTTAACCTGGTAGAAATCGATTTTAGGCTGCTAAATACCTGATTGAGAGCAGAAAAATGCCCATGTCAAATGTCCCAGTGTCTTCCATGATATTTTACTGCGAATACAGAAGAACTATGAAGAAGAATAGTAGTAATAGTTACTTCACCGCTAGGGGCGCTTTACAGAATTGACATACAAAATTGTTCACGCAGTTGCTAGCGTCTGCACTAATGAAATCTCTTAGTAGACACAGACAGAGTTAGCGCAAGATAGATCGGACAAAGCCAAGGCTCATTAAAACAGTGTGATTCTGTTTTTTTTTGCTGCGTGTGCCTGGTTTCAGCTCCTCGCTCCTTAGCTCGGCGACACATCGATCACGCAGATGGGATTGGATAATATTGGCTAAGCACTATCTCTTATCTCAGCGCCTTCCCGGTTGCGTCCTCAGCTGTTTGCCTCGGAGCCCAGGGTCCGCTTTCCTGCTCTTTCTCCTCCACTTCGTCCGGTCTTCGATATCCCTAGTTGTGAGACCATTAACACGCATATCCGTCACTGCGACGTGTTTTGGGCGCACTCCTTCTACCAGGGGCTAGTTGAGGCGGCATGGTTAAGCACGTAAATGCGATATCTATTTAGTAATTGGTGTATGGTTACGCATATAAGAACATTGAAATACATTGCCGTCGCAGGGGAGTATTATATTGAAATATTTTAGGGCCGTGTTATCGAATTCTGTTACGATAGTTTCTCTTATGATACACAAGAGGTTTATACAAAATAACTTTCACTATTTGGTAATATTAGATATCTTATATTCGATAGTAGTTCGGGAAAGCGGTGAAATTAAAATGGGACGGAGGTAAATTAGGAATTCTCTACTGTATTATTAATTGTTTTAATACAACAATAAGACCAATGAATCTTGTTAATGGGTTTGAGTGGATTTTGGGGAAAGGATCTGTTTTATAACAAATGCATAATTGAAAAACAGCCTTCAATTGGCAAAAGATTGTTTCTCTAATAAATTCAGTAACTGGTTTTCTTTTTACATACATAAATCCAAATAGACGTGAAATCAAACCATCTATTGCTATTTTTGTGCAATTTTGTTTAACTTGACAAAAACGAATATAGTCAAAATTAAAATTTTGTTTGCAGCATTATCATTTGATTTTCCAATTTTCGGGTATTCGCAGTATTCCAAATTGTGCATAAGCACATTTCGGATTTAGTTAACCTAGTCGTGATAAAATAATGACCCTATTTTATATTATTTTGGAATTTCAATTCTTGCCTCAAATTACAAATAATATGCCAGCAAAAAACTAAATGAAAAAACTATGCAACAGAAAACGGTGCAAATCTTCAAAGTGCAGGCACTAAATTAACTTAGCGTCCAGATATAATGGTTGCGATCACCTAACGAGGTTAGTCGGGGACAGTAACTTATTTAATATAACTTACTGCATTGTTGGACATAAACTTGAAATTGGACTTTATTTAATAAATTTTAGGGAAATGCTGTTTAAAATAAGACCTTGAAAATATTATATTAGCTTTAACCCGCGCAATCGCACGCGTACTTTACGGGAACATGGACTATAAAGTCAACTGATAGTTAACTGCCAAGTTTATTCGAGAAATGTCGTATTCGACATGTCGTATAGGCATAAGAATCTGTTCTTCTCAAGCCCAAAGCTCCAAGTCTTTTTCGTCTAAACGTGTTTTCCTAGTTGCATCCTCAGCTCAGGCTTCAGAGTCTAGGGTGCGCTGTAAGAGTGATTGGTGGCACTGGCCATTACAATGGAGCGACTGCCATCTGACCTGCGTAATCCTTTATTATTTATTTATTAAACACTTAACAACAATACAGTACAATAAAACATATAAATGTTTTTATAGGGAAACCAGGCCAACAGGAATCGGGAACATGCGGCCAACACTGTCAGATTTTTCAGGCTGCCTTAAGGCATCTTTATCTACCTTCAATCGATTACAACCGTGACCTGTTGCCTAAAGTGCCTTCCGAAGCACGGAGGAGCTTGAGATAGGAAATGGCACTTCAAAAATGGCACTTCAACCAATCCAACAAGTCGTGTCGTTCCGTCTACTAGCTGTTTTCCGCAGCTCCGCCTGCGTCAAAAAGTAACCTATGTTTGACCTCGGGTCTTCAACTATATTCATACCAAATTTCATCGAAATCCGTTCAGCGGTTTGGCCGTGAAAGCGTAACAGACAGAAATACAGACAGACAGACTTTCGCATTTATAATATTAGTATAGAAGTATGGATTTAATCCGAAAATTATGAGCCCCCATTTTAGTATCTCTGAAGTGACGTCACCGTTTTGCCTAAACGTGTCGACACTTTATTTCAAATTGTAATTTCGTTATCTCGCATATAAATAAGGTAGAAGGACAAATAAAGGAAAAATCATAATTTAAAGGACCTTCAGTCCATTAATTCGTTAATGAAATCTAATTTTGGGCGGCAATTATGTTTTATTTTTATAGGAATTTCTTCATAATTATTACAAGAACGAAAAGTAATGTTTTTCTTTGATATTTTGTAAACAGAAGAAGAGATTTTGTTTCTTTATAAATAAAATAATATTTTTGTGCGTACCTATAAACTTATATAATTAAATTAAACACAAGGATTCTTACATGATACAGTATTATTAATTAGTTTACGGACTCTCCTTTTGCATGTTATATGTAAAACAATTTAAATGTCAGGGTTTTTAGAAGATATTAAAGTTAACTAAGTACATAAGAATGAAATTTACAATTTACAATTTACCAACATTGAAAAAAAGGACCTATCTTATATTTTAGAATAGAATAGAATATAATTTATTGAAACTTATTGAAACATTTATCAATATAAAAATGATTTACAAAAATGATTGACGAAGTACAATATATGCATGACAGACTCAATAGATGGCGGCTCACTATTACTCTAGACATGGCAGCATAACTAGCACTGGTTTTCAGCCGCCGCCTTCTGAGGAGTCACGGTGCCCCAACATATTGTGTGCGCGCACCAAAAAATCCCTTAATCTATGGATAGGCGATCTAACATTACAAGAACTAAAATAGGTACATAGATTTTTACTTTTGGTTTGTAGGATAGAATACAGAAAGGGATAAGCAAATGTTTTAAGGCTTTCTGCCACTAGTTACAGCACAAACAAAACTCCAAACATCTCAGACTACCAGGTAGATACATTCATTATCCACCCAATCCCGCCCGCGCCGCTTGCGATAGCCAGTCGCGGTATATTTTCTGTGGTATGTGAAGTTTATTTGTTTAATCTATACAAATAATAAAATTGTAACAGGTCGATGTCTGTACATTAAAGATTTTTGGGGGGGAAAAAATATGAGGGGTCATTAATTATTAACAAATTCGAACATTATGAAATTATCTTTCTGTGTTTCCCATTGAGAAAAGAAAGCGTGTGCGTTTCGAAGCTCTTTGGATTTTCCCAATAGCAGTGCTTGACTGGTAGAAAATGCAATTGTTATTAAATATTTTTACTTTTTACAACCTTCTTCTCCTTCCGTGTATTATCCCTTTATTTGGGGTCCTTGTACGTTTGTGCCAGGTTAGTATCTCCTGGGTTGTCCGAGTGTTCATTTCAGTTCAGTTCCAAATCCTTAGCAACGGTTGTCCTCCACGTTGCAGGCGGTCGTCCTCTGCCTTTTTTTTACCTCCGGAATAGCCAAGGCATTGGCTTTGAACAATAGTTTTAATGAATAAGAAAATATTATTATTTAGCAATTTAATATGATTTTAAAGTAAATTAAAAATTTATCTTAAATAAATATAAAATAAAAAGTTTAATGCTGCCTTGTAGGTAGTCTACCTGCAAATGTTAGGTTTAAAATAATTAAGTAAGGAACTTAAAAAACTATTTGTTTATTTCTTTGAACAACTCCCCTCTGTTCCTAATGGCTTTGGCGTAGTCGGATAAAAAGAGTAGTATGTTTTCATCGTATTGATAATGCTATAAGCCATGTAAATCAATTTTTTTTTTACAACTAAGTAGGCAAACAGGCGTACAGCCCACCTGATGGTAAGTGGTTACCGTAGCCTATGAACGCCTGCAACACCGGAGATGTCACGAGCGCGTTGCCGACCTGTCCGCTATTAGCACAGCGACCTCTCTGGAGCCAGGCGACTCTACTCACCAGCAGGAACACAACACTGCATCACAGTTTTATTTGGCTGCGGTCTTCTGTAGGGTGGAGGTAATTCCCCAGACGGACTACTCCTTACAAAATGTCCTACCTCTCTTAAGATTTTAGTGAATTTAATGTATAGCAATTACTCAAACTACTTGTAAATGAGGAGAGTCTAATACGACACAATTTTTCCTTTGTATAATTAAATGAAAATAACAGAAAATAAATATTATGCGGTGTTGTATTCTCTTAAAAATATATCGCACTAATTATTTTTACACTCAATGATTAAATTTGGTTCTTTAGGGTTCCACAAATAAAGTATTATTTAATTCAAATATTTTTTTGCAAATATTTATTTATAATTTTGCTTTTAAGTTAGACTTATCAGTTTGTTTGTATAATTTATTAATCATGAGCGTCAACCCTTTAATTGAATGTTATATAAATAATTTAAGTCCATACTAAAGTCACTTGGTATGCTTAAATTAAATTTTACGACCGGAAGAATGTAGGTATCTTACTTTCTAAGATATCAATAATTAGTTACCATTTTTATTGCACCTAAATATTGTACTTTATAAATGCTTAACATAAATGTAATTTCAATTTTATTTATTGGCATACTAAGTGTTACAGAGTGATCTTAGGTAATTTATAAGTGCTTACAACTTAGTCACCTTTTACAGGTTTTGCAAATAGGAATGCAAATTATACAATATTATTGCAAATAGGAATGAAAATTATACAATATATTGCAAATAGAAATGCAAATTATACAATGCAAAATTTTTGTACCTCTGTTATAAACAAGTGTACATAATCACACTTATTTTATTACTTAACATTTTACTATAAGTTTTTAAAATAAATTGGTTCAACAAAACTAGAGCTAAACATGAATTTGTTCATGATGTATTTATTTATTTCGCTTACATTTACAATAATAATTACATTAGATGTCAGATTGTATTATATACTGTACATGTACCCTGTCAGGGTGTTGCGAATTTACAATTTATTGTTACAACATAAAACATAAAGTACGTTGCATAAGTATGTCATTTTCAAATAAATAATTAAATCCATCACCAAAAATAATAACTTCTATCATCTATCAAAATAATTTCTAAGATCTAGGCATTCCTGTCGTCAAATAATTCAGTTACAGAGTAATAACACTTATTTACTAAATGCTGTTTCAACATATTCTTAAAGGTGTTATCACTCTCCACAACTGCAATGTTCTTTGGTATTTTATTATAAACATGCAGTATGGACCATTTTCGAACATCTTTATAATAGAATTTGGTAGCACCAACCTATGTTTATGCCTTGTATTTCTCTCACAATTATATTCGCAACATGCATCTAAAAATATATCCTATGTTGATGTTAATGTAGACGTGAGCAAGTTTCAAGAAACAAATAATACCTATGTATTGATTTTGATTAATATAAAAAATAAACTTTCTTAAGTCGGAACATCAGAACTCACCATTATAATCCGGTTCACTCTTGACCGTTTTTTCAACAGGATGTTTTTCTCCTGAACGCCATCTTGAGTTTATTCTATGGCTTGTGCTCCTATAATTAAAATCTAATTAATTTCAGTATGAAGAAGAAATATTACTATTACTGGGCTTCTTTCTTAGGACTATTGTCTTCAACTTTCGTTGTTCTTCGTGAATTAATTAAAAAAAATGTTCATATTCTTAGTTTCGTCTGTTTTTACGTTTGTTTGTAATCTAATTTAACAATTGCACATAGAGACGTTAATGATAACTTAAGCCATAGATTAAAGAAAGCAGCATCGGGAGTTTGTATTTTTATAACTTAAATTGTAAAGTAGTAATTTAAGCATATTCTTCAAACTAAAATAAAGTCTCTTAGAGGGAGAACTTTTAAATCTGAGTAACTTTAGACTAATCATCATCATCATCATCATCATCAGCCTAGCGTGTATTCTTAGTTGCGTCGTCAGCTTACGTGGGCCATACATGGTTACTTTTTGACGCAGGCGGAGCTGCAGCTTACGTCGGTCATACATAGGCTACTTTTTGACGCAGGCGGAGCTGCGGAAAACAGTTAGTATATAATAAGTGCATGAAAATAGTACATAACAGAAATCTCGAAAATACAGCTCTGTTTTAGCTGTTTTGATTAGTGTCACACGATTGCTGTTAACTTATTTACTGGGCACATCTCGTATCGCCAGACAACTAATGAATTGTCGATGACACGCATTTTGGTCTGAACTAATTCCGCCTCAAGGTTCAAATGTAGCGATAACACTACCAGGTAGGTATATATTAACTTAATTTAAAATAAGGTCAAATAGTTTTTATGTAAAAGTGAGTTTTAAGGTGAACTTGATTACCTTATAACCGTTTTGTATTGACGACCTTTGCGGCGTAAGTAAAATCCATGTAGCTTGAACTCCAATGGTCAATCGATAGTTTACAACCTGGTGTTGGAGAGGTTAATTGACTCTGCCTTGGTTACGGTGCGATAAATCTCTTCTTGGTGTATAAAACTATTGCTTTCAGAATATCTTAAATATGGCCCCAGTAAATTATGGGAAGTTTTATTTTTATTTTTGTGGCTAAACTTTATTGAGTAAAATTCGCGAGGTCTATGTTCGCGGGGAACAACTAGTATCGTTGTGTTAGTGTTGCATTACACAAGTCTCGGATTCACTTTGGGGCTAACTTAATCTGTGTGATTTATCCTTATATATTTATTTATTCAGTACAATATAAGGCGGGTTTTTGCACACAATACCGCTTGATTGGGCCAATTCTAGCTGCGACCTATTTAGTACTGACTGCGGTCGAATAGCAGTTTTGTCACTGTTCTGAAAAGTAAGAAAAATACAGAAGGGTAGTAGATAACACTATAACGTTAAACTTTATTTAGTACTAGCTTTTTCCCGCAGCTCCGCCTGCGTTACAAAGTAGCCTATGTTTGACCCCGGGTCGTCAAATATATTCATACCAAATTTCATCAAAATCCGTTCAGCGGTTTGGCCGTGAAAGCGTGACAGACTTAAAGACAGACAGACAGACTTTCGCAGTTATAATATTAGTATGGATTTTAGGGACTACAAAGAAATAAAAGATGTCAATCTCAGTTATAATTTAGCAGTTTATTAACCGATACGGCATTAGTTAGCAAAAATATAACAAGGGAAAAGTTAATTATTTGCAATTGAAAATTCCGAGTGAAGTAGTAATAAGGATTTATACAACAACGGTCGTGGATTCTAGGCACAAAGTCGGAGACCTAACGAAACGAAATCAACACCAATAATGAATACATGTTTTTTGTTTTTGAACGGATCTACAATTTTAGCTCCTGTGAGTTTTCGAATTTACAGCGGGACAGTTTGAGGCGAGGAGAGGTAGCAACGTCACAACATAGGAGTCTTCAATTTTGAAGTACTTGTCTATGTGCAGTACATTGTATCAATACATAGGTATTTTTATCGATCATCATTAAATTCAAATCCTCAAAAATAATTTGGTCCTTTTTTTTTAAATTAACTCATGATTTTATTTAACCATCATAAACAATATTCATTTTTGTAAATGTCTCATTAATTAACGTTAAAATATGAATTATTGAGAAAGAGATAGTGAATTTTTGGGAGGGCTAAACTTGAATGAATGATTTTTTTTATTTCAAATTACATAGACTCAATTTGTTAATGCAATTAAAAAAAAACATTATAATTGCAAACTTTTCTGTACACTGAATGAAATTTTTAGTCAATACTTAATTAAATTAATTAATACGAATTAAGTGTGCTAGATTAGGCCAAAACGGCAATCCAATTTTGGAAAATCCTTTAGGCATCTGATGTGGTTCTTATCAACGATTGTTAGATACCCAGTAATGAACAAGAGAAGTTATTTTTCTGTTCTTATTTTATTTTATGGTCGTATGCATTTGGCATGTATAACGCACGACTCTTGAATATTTGTTTTTAAAATTCCAGTCCAAACTTTTATGTTAAATTGGCTTTTAAGCCAAACATTCTGTACAAGTTTAAATCAGTTGATTGGCGGCCAGCGGATCCCACCACTACCATTGAGTCGAACATAGCAAAAGCAACGAGCTTTACTTCACGTCGCTTCACTTGCGTACATTCCTTCCTTACGATCTCTTTGTCTTTGCCAATAATATTTTATTATTTTCTAAATAGTCTTTTTATTTGGGAGATACTAGCAACCAGACCTACATACAACTTATACAGTCCGCTACAAATTGGTCCTTTAACCACTAAAGGCGCAAGGAGTCTCCTTTTGGAATGCAAGGAACATCTACGTCGGAATTGGAAAGACGCCATTTCGTTCGGACAAGCCTTGTGGTCAATTAGAGGTCGATCAAAGTCCACCTATGACAAAACTCCAGGATTTTTAGCATCCAGACCTCTTCGAAGACGGGAATAGCACGAAACAGTGAGTCCGTTCCAATCTGTCTTCCTTTCCTCTTAAATTTTCCCCCTTTTGTATTTTCGAATAGCCTTAGCTTGGATATGACAAATACTTAGTTACTTAGTCCTATAGCACTATTCAAATATATTGCTTACATAAATCTTGCCTATTTACTATCGCAATTAAATTAAAAACAGATTTCAAATACATACAAAACATTCAGTTATTTTTTTTTGCTTAGATACCTATGCAATAAATTCATTCCATCTTATTTGCATCTACTCAGAAATAAATCATTCCAACGTAGCAATAACATCATCGCGTTATAGCTACTTACTTATAGTTATCTACTGCATCTATTATATTCCGGCCTACACCTGTTTATCATCGCGCTTCGAACAGGTTTCATTGCTAACTCAGCGCATGCATACCTACGTTGCATAACAACACAGCACAGTTAATTTATCTATATACTTATTCGCAGCGCGTGACCATGGCAGAAGCTAAAATTAAAGAACTAATTAAAAAACGTAGTACATTGAAAGGTAAATTCACGATATTTAGCAACTATTTAGCAGCGCCTAAAAGCTGTAAAATATTAAGTGCAGTGCAAACAACAGAGTTAAAGTGTCGCCTTGAAAAATTTGAGCCCTTATATGCCGATTATGACGCGTTACAGACGGAGTTGGAAGTATTGGTCGAGGATCCCAAACAATTATTAGAAGAGCGGGAGCAAATGGAGTGCCAATATTACGAGCTGATTGCTGTGGCTCGTACGCTGTTATCCGAGAACGAGGAGGCCCAGCTATCTCCTGGACACCGCGCTCGTTCAGGTTCCGTGTCGAGTTCCAACAGTGGACGGCAAATTCAGCATGATTTTGTGCGTTTGCCAAAAATCACCCTACCTAGCTTTGACGGTAACTATCAACACTGGCTCGAATTTAGAGATACCTATTTATCTTTAGTGCATGATAATTCCCGGATTAGTGACATAAATAAATTCCATTATTTACGTGCCGCCTTAACGGGCACTGCCTCATTGGTTATTCAAAGTTTAGAGTTTACTTCAAGTAATTACAAGATAGCCTGGCAATTGTTAACAGAACGGTTCGACAACGAACGTTTACTAGTGAATAACCACATCAAAGCGTTGTTTGACTTGGAATGTCTTAAGAAAGAAACAACCAGTGGTCTCCGTAATATTGTTGATGTTACTAATAAAAATTTACGGGCTTTAGCCAACTTAGGTCAACCAACCGACCACTGGGACACTCTAATTATTTATTTAATTTCTTCTAAATTAGATTACAGAACTACACGCGATTGGGAGGAGTCAAAAGGTATTAAAAATGGATTACCTACCTTATCAGAGTTACTTAAATTTTTAAACAATAAATCAGAATTACTAGAAACAATGGAAAACACAAAGTATAGCATCAATAGTAAGCAACAATCATTTACAAACAATTCTAAGAGTTTTATAGTAGCTTCAGGCAACAATAGTAATAATAATGACAATAATTCACATACAAAGGTCTTATGTTGTCCAATGTGTAAAAAATCACATTTTCTTTTTTCTTGTGAACTTTTCAGGGACCTTAACGTTGATGAGCGTCTTTCAAAGGTTTCTGGGTTCAAAGTATGTCATAATTGCTTACGACCCGGTCATGTCAGTAAGAAATGTACTTTGACACATTGCAAATATTGTAAATCAAAGCATAACACTTTATTACACAAGCATAACACAAATCAGTCAGCTGCCATAACTGAGGAAGCCGCCGTGGCCTTATCCACAAGTATTGAGCGAGCTTCATCATCACACCACAACAGTAATCGTTGTGTCTTACTTTCCACAGCGTTGGTGAAAGTACGAGGCGCAAACGGGGTCTTTCATACCGCCCGTCTTTTGCTTGACAATGCCAGCACCTCGAACTTCGCAACACGGGCGCTGTGCGACAAACTCGGCTTGGTAACACGTACCTGCGGCTCCACTGTGACCGGCATCAATGGTCAAGTATCTTTTAGTGCAGAGTCATGCAATCTTACAATCAAATCCTTATATAATAAATACAATACTAGTATACATTGTTACATTTTACCTCAAATTACGAATTCATTGCCTACTAGTCACATTAACTTAGACAGCATTTCATTACCCAAAGGCATACAACTGGCTGACCCGTCTTTTAACATGCCTTCTTGTATAGACGTCTTAGTCGGCGCAGAAGTATTTTGGGATGTCCTAACCATGAACGTCATTTCCTTAGGTAAGAATCTTCCGAAATTACATGAATCAAAATTCGGTTGGCTCATGTCAGGTACCTTAATACATAATAAATATATTAAAAATATGACGTCATCATGTCATTTTATTCAGAACGACGATGTACAATTAACTCGTTTTTGGGAATTGGTTTCAGTGCCATCTATACATAATTTTTCACAAGAAGAACGTTGCTGTGAACAAAATTTTATACAAAATACTAGGCGGGCCGATGATGGTCATTTTGTCGTCACAATACCACTAAAAGAACCTCCTACTGTTTTAGGTGACTCTTATCATCTTGCTAAACGCCGACTTTTATCTTTGGAGCGTAGATTCGAGCGCGACCCTCAGTTCAAAGATAAGTATCATAGTTTCTTAAAAGAATACATAGACTTAGGCCACATGACCGAGAACCCATCCTTATTTCAACAGGGAATCAATTATTTTTTACCTCATCACGGCGTTATTCGTGAAGCTAGTACAACTACGAAACTAAGGGTAGTGTACGATGCTTCCGCCGTCACCAGTTCTGGCAAATCGTTCAATGACATCCAGATGGTAGGCCCAGTCGTACAGGATGATCTTTTTTCAATTTTGTTACGATACAGGCAGCATAAATATGTCGTAGCGAGCGACATAGAGAAAATGTATCGATGTATTTTGGTCGAACCTAAACAACGTTCGCTACAACAAATACTTTTTAGATTTAACGCAAATGAGCCTATAAAATCTTATACATTAAATACGGTGACGTACGGTACGGCATCAGCACCGTACTTAGCCACTAAGTGTCTTGTCTCCCTTGCTGATCAATGCGCCTCTGCTTCAGCCAGAAGTGCCTTGACCAGAGATTGGTATGTTGATGATTGGTTGACTGGTGGGGACTCAATAGATTCGGTAATCGAACTATGTAATGAAGTTACCAGCGTTTTAAAGTCAGCTCATTTCAAACTTCAAAAATGGCAATCAAATAGTAAAGAAATTTTACAATCAATTAATTACAATCAATCTACCGGCAAAAGAGAAACAAAGAAAACTTTAAATTTAAATAGTTCTGAACCGAGCAAAACGCTTGGCTTGTATTGGGACACGGTCAACGATAATTTAGTGTTTTCTATCGATATTGGTACAAATAAAATTATTACAAAACGTCTAATTTTATCTTTAATAAGCCAAGTCTTCGATCCATTAGGTATTTTAGGGCCATGCATTATTCAGGCAAAATCAATAATGCAACAACTCTGGATTGACAAGTGCAGTTGGGATGAGAAAGTCTCACCCAACATTAAAACAAATTTTCTTTCATTTTTGGATTCCCTCCACCACTTAAATAATTTACATGTTCCACGTTGGGTACTATGCGATAATGCTCTTACAATTGAGATACACACATTTACAGATGCTTCTGAACGTTTCTACGGGAGCTGCATGTATGTAAGATGCATTTGTGGTGACGGGTCAGTTAGTGTACGTCTACTTACATCAAAAAACAAAGTTGCACCGATTAAACCCACTACTATTCCAAGGTTGGAACTTTGCGGGGCCCTGGTAGGTACTAGACTCTGCAAGAAAGTACTAACTTCGCTTACAATAAATGTTACTCAATGTTACTGTTGGACCGATTCAACTATAGTATTGGGTTGGCTTTCCACTCCTTTGAGTAAACTTAAGCCTTTTGTAAGAAATCGTATAGGTGAGATTCTTGACAGTACTGCTGGTCACAAGTGGAGTTACGTGCCGTCAAAACAAAACCCAGCGGACCTTGTGTCGCGGGGGGTGAGGGCTGACGCACTCGGCGCGTCAGAGCTCTGGTGGTCCGGTCCTACCTTTTTGCACAGTCAGCATATCACATTCCCGGAAATACCTAATAACCAAAATGTCAATACACAGGAAATTATACACACATTACATATTAACACAAACTTAGATAAAAATACAAATAATTCATTACATAATTTAATACACAAAATATCTAATTACACAAAACTTAAAAGAACTATATCTTATGTACACAGATTTATAAATAATTGTAAAAATAAAGATAAAAAATTATTAAATAACCTATCAGTATCAGAACTTAAGTCATCGCATTATTTTATAATAAGGTTTGTTCAGCAGGAAATGTTTCCTGATCAGCACGCTCATCAACGGTGAATCCTTACACAAAAAGAACAGGCTCATATCTTTATCTCCTTTTATCGATGAAGACAAGCTCTTGCGCGTGGGCGGAAGGCTTCATAACTCATATTATTCTTATGATATAAAGCATCCGATAATTTTGGACTCAAAACATCATACCACTAAATCTATTTTTGAGTCAGAACACAAAAGGCTTATGCACGCACCCCCCCAGCTATTGTTAGCTTCGATAAGACAAGCTTATTGGCCTCTAGGCGGAAGAAACCTTGCTAAACACATAGTTCATATGTGCATTCGTTGCCATAGACTAAAAGCTAAACCTATTCAGCCCATAATGGGAAATTTGCCAAGCGATAGATTGCACTTAGAGTATCCATTTTTTAAAACCGGTTTAGACTATGCCGGGCCAGTGTTGATAGCTAATCAAAAAGGCAGAGGGTGTCGTTTACACAAATCTTATATTTGCATATTTGTATGCTTTTCAGTGAAGGCAGTTCACCTGGAACTGGTCACGGACCTTACAAAGGAGGCGTTCCTTGCAGCGCTTTATCGATTCATATCGCGGCGAGGAAAACCACAGACCATCTACTCTGACAATGGCACTTCATTTGTTGGGGCTTTTAATGAACTCTTAAATCTTTTAGGGAACTTAGAGTCTGAGATTGACATTGCAGAAACAGGTATAGATTTTAAACCAATTCCGCCTTATTCCCCTAACTTTGGAGGTCTTTGGGAGGCCTCGGTAAAGTCCGTAAAGCATCACTTGAGAAGAGTCTTAGGTCTAACGCATCTAACGTACGAGGAGATGTGTACTTGTTTGATCCAAATCGAGGCTATATTGAATTCGCGTCCCCTAACACCTCTTTCATCAGATCCATCAGACTTAACATGCCTTACCCAATCACATTTTCTGATTGGACGGCCACTGCTATCTGTGCCTCAGGCCCAGACATCTGAGAAGAACATAAATTGTCTTCAAAGGCACGAACGCATCGAAAAACTGAGGCAACATTTCTGGTCACGCTTTTCACATGAATATATATCTCTACTCCAGCAGAAGCAGAAGTGGCACCATTCCACAGGCGAGCTTACACTGGGACAGCTGGTTCTTGTCCAAGAAAAGGATCTTCCCCCGCTCCACTGGCTCTTGGGACGGATCACAAATCTTCACGTCGGCAGCGACGATGTGGCACGCGTCGCTGACGTACTTACCAAGAAAGGGACACTCAGACGGGCATACACGCGTTTATGTCCTCTTCCAATAAATGCTTGAAGAGCAAACTCTTCAACGGGCGGCAGTATGTACAAGTTTAAATCAGTTGATTGGCGGCCAGCGGATCCCACCACTACCATTGAGTCGAACATAGCAAAAGCAACGAGCTTTACTTCACGTCGCTTCACTTGCGTACATTCCTTCCTTACGATCTCTTTGTCTTTGCCAATAATATTTTATTATTTTCTAAATAGTCTTTTTATTTGGGAGATACTAGCAACCAGACCTACATACAACTTATACAGTCCGCTACACATTCTAATATTCATAATCTTGTTTTCTACAAATATAGCGACCATTGAGAAATGAACTTTTGACTCTCTGTTCGATTTCGATGTTTTTTGATAGCAATTATTAGGTGTAGCTAAATGACTACAGTAAAAGCTTAGATTAATAAATGGTCTCGCGCGGCTCGACTAGATACCGCGCTATGAAGAAAAATCAGTTTCCAGAATGCGGCAACTTTATATTGTAGTGTGTGTAAGACAATGTGCAAAGACTAAACGAGAAAGAGTTATTTCTTGTACAATTCTTACATAGTTTGAATACGCAAACTGGCATTTTGCTTCTGTTTTTAAAATAAAATTTTTAATTTATCTCGACGACCAACTCACTTATCGTTGCGACGTGACTGACGCGGGTATGCCGCAAGTACGCCGAATTCGCGTAGTTTTAGTTGCCGCATTTGTCTAGTACGCCGACGTTATCTAGTATTTACAATTATTAATCTACGAGTAAAACGATATTTTGGCCGGTATGTAGGTTGATCTTGATGTGCCTTTGTAAGTTTTTAACTTCTAAACTACTTTACCTACATCTAACACAGCCTAATCTAGCGATCAAAGCCTCGAAAATATCAGTGATTAAGGCGTTCGCCTTCGACGCGGAGCTCGTGGGTTCGATTCCCAGGGGAAGCAATGTTTAGTTGTTTCCAGTTTGGTTAGGACATTGCAGGCTTGAATCATCTGATTGTCTGATACAAGACATAGACATACCATTACGCCTTTTTCCATGTAGGGGTAGGCAGAGACTACTAGCCCGCTAAGTCTACTACTACTAGTCTGATAATAAAGATGATTCCGTGCTTATTTATTTATTTATTTTATACATACATTGACAGCACTTACAGTTTCCCAATGCGTGCTGTGAGTTAGGACAGGACAAATTACACAGGTTTATGAGACTCATACGTGCTTCAGAAGGCACGTTAAGTCGTTGGTCCCAGCTGCCATCTAGGGTCGTTTATCGAACCATCAGAGGCTGAAAGGCGGTTCCGATGTACACGAAACGATGATGAGGAAAAATAGTTAGTTTTTCAAATTTTTACATTTCCTATTATATTAACATACAAACAAACCATACTGCAGAAAAAGGAAGTATATTTTTTTTTTTTAATGACGTGTATCCAAAGATATTATTGTAAAGATTTCGATTTCTTATGCAAAGTATTTTAATGAGCATGCATGGAAGTCTCGTAACTTAAGGTACTATATTTTTCCAATACAATTCTGGATTCTGGATCGAATGTTGTTAAAGTTAAATAAATTTATAGGGAATTAATCTCACAGATTGAGTTAGCCCCAAAGTAAGTTATGATATGGGTCCGCACCACGGGAATGAATGAATGAATGGATGAACACTTTATTGCACCATTTACAAACAAAAGAAACACATAACTTAAATCCAATACAACTAAATGGGTACAAAGGCGGACTTATCGCTAATGCAATTTCTTCCAGCAAACCGTAGCGTAGAAATGAGCTGCGGTAAAAAAAACACTTTCGCGAAGCATACGTTTGACATTGCAGACTTGAATCACCTGATTGTCTAATAATAATGACGATTCCGTTCTTCGGAAGGCACGTTAATTCGTTGGTCCGGGCTGCCATTAGGTGGTCGGTTTCGAAAGACTCTGACAACAAGGTGGACAGGGACTATTGACCATGTAACCCACTCGTTATGAATGAAAGATTGAATGGGTTATTAACTTCTTTGTCCAAGCGTGTTTTCCTATTTACGTCCTCAGCTTTCGCTTTGAGCCTAGGTTAGTACTATTAATAATTCTGTACCTAGGGTGCGCTTTCAGTCATGGTCTTCGATCTTGCGGTACGGTTATAACAATGGAGCGACTGCCATCTGACCTCCGTAACAATTTTTACTGGGAAACCAGACCAACAGGAACATGACCCGTGGTGTGTTATTATGATACGGTATGCAGGTATTTTACAAAACCATCAAGTGCAAGAGCCTTGTATTAGTATCTACTTTTATATATGCAATGTCTTATGAAATTCAAAGAGCGATTATTTTCATTTTTAGTTGACAATAGTTACTATTCTGTAAATGACTTCCTGCATGATAATTCTAATAATTTGACATTTTAATAAAGGTATATTTGTAAGCTGTGTCTATCAGCAAAATCATAGTGATTCTGAATTACTACTCTAACACTAACACCTTTATGTACTACCTATGTTTTCACAAATAAATGATTTGATTGATTGATTGATATATTACAAGCTTTTTCCCGCAGCTCCGCCTGCGTCGAAAAGTAGCCTATGTTTGACCCCGGATCTCCAACTATATTACTATATACCAAATTTCATCAAAATCTGTTCAGCGGTTAAGCCGTGAAAGCGTAACAGACAGACAGACAGACTTTCGCATTTATAATATTAGTATGGATACGAGTATGGATATCCTATGTTATAGATTCATTACATCAAGTATCTGTCTACCTCGTTAGGGGCAAAGACGTGAAATATGTGTTTTATTACTCCTACAATCTCACATGCAGTTGTGTCCCAAATGAAACATTATAAATATGATACATTCCCCCCCTCAAGTTCACTCAGTATGACATATATCGCACTCCTACACAGAATTGCATCAAATACGCAATTTTTCTTGATAATAAATTATTCTTTTAGTTCACAAAATCTACTTGTATCACGTCTTAACGTTGGCGTGTTTTTAGGGGGAATTCGGTTGAGAACCTCTTTTCATATTAAGGGGGCACAACCCTGGAATATATAATCTTCGTGTTTCGACGACCTCTGGCCGCGTAATGGTTAACATACCTACTGGTACTCAGGAGGATCAGGATTCGATTCCTGGTCAGGTCAAGATGAAAAATTATACTGATTGGTTGGGTCTTGGACGTTAATTTATATAGGTATTTGTTAAAAAATATAATATCATTGAGTTAGTATCCAATAACTGCCGCGAACTGGCTCTATGGTCCAGTGGTTAAGAGTCTGCTGACCCAAAGGTCGTGAGTTCAATTCCAACGGGAAGCATACTTTGTATTGCAGTTTCCAGTTTGGTTGGGATATTGCTGACTTGAAATACCTGATTGTCTGATAATAAAAATAATTTCGCGCTTCGGAAGGCACGTTGGTTCCCTCATCGCACGTCTGGTTTCCCTATTAAAAAGGGTTACGGAGGTGAGACGGTAGTCGTGCCAATCTAACAACCAGTACTGTTAAATCCAGGACCACTATTAAAGCGTACCCTGGGCTCCGAAGCGTAAGCTGCCTACGTAACTAGGAATACACGCTAGGATGAAGAAGAAGGAGAAAAGCCTTGAACTCACTTTGGGACTAACTCAATCTAAAAATTTGCCCCTATATGTTTCTCGGGTTTAAAATATAATATCTTCAAATTGGGCCAGTAAACGATAGTAAATAGGTATTTGATTTTTGAAAAAATTAACTGTTTTATTTAACATGCTAGATTTATAATTTTTATTGACAACGCTGAGCTAAAATACTTATGTATTCTGTAACTGTGTTTAAATTTAATTTTTTTTTTTGGTAATTTTTGTCCTAAATGTATACTGTAGATGTGAGAGGACCCGTAATCCACGACTCGTGTCAGCTGATATATGGATCGCCTCCACGTCACGACGTGTCATTTGGAACGTAGTCTTTTTGATGGTGTTCGTTTCCTGCCTTGACTATATTGTGTCTTCGTCCAAGCGTGTTTTCCGAGTTGCGTCGTCAGCTTACGCTTCGGAGTCGTACGTAAAAGGATACGTTGTAAGTCATGGTCCTAGATTTGGCGGCGCTAGTTCTTACAATGGAGCGACTGCCGCCTGAATTCCGTAACCCTTTTTACAGGGAAACCAGACCAACAACAACATGACCCGAGGTGTGTAAGTGGCCAAAACTATCAGATTTTCAGGATGCCTAAAGGCATCTGACACAGACTTAGGACTGCCATCTATCGATAACAACTGGGACCAATGGCTTAAAGTGCCTTAAGGCGCTGTAACACTTAACCCTTCGGTATTTAATATCGCGATATTGGATTATAGTACGTACTCGTAATGAAATAAGGTTGAAAATGGCGATACCGGTTGGTCTGTCACCAGTCTCAGTTTTAAACCCGTGTCTGCCATTTCGGTTGTTTTTTTTGTCAGTTTTAATATAATAATTCAAACAATGTAGGTATCCCTCTTGCTCATATATGTTATACTTTTTATAGACGCAAAAAGTTGGTAGTTGTCGCTGAAACTATCAAGTTATTCGCGACGAAACTTTTTCTGGATATAGCTTTTTGCTATTTTATTTTGCTAGGTTTTAAATACTTTTTTGATAATATTTTGACATAATCATTTATTTTGTTTTTTGAACTGTACTTCATATTTTTTTCATGCTAGTATTCCATGTAAAATTAGGCTAACTGCGGGACGAAAAAAATAGACGTTTTACGGTATTTCTCTGATGCACAGCGCCTTAAGAAACACGGAGCAGCTCGAGATAGATAATTCTACAAAATGGCGACCAATCCAATACGGGTCGCGTCTCACCGCGCGTGACACGCGCATTCAGTACAAATACGCGCATCGCGCTCGGCTATCGAGCTCCTTAAGCCTTGTCCAAATTGTGTAGGCAGGGTCATAGAGTTCGTATACATATTGTCAGTTTTGAAAGATTGCATCCGCAGCCTTTTAAGACGAAAATAAGACCAATAGATACTGGTATGAGTGACTAACAGTGACAAATCCATACTTCCATACTAATATTATAAGTTGAAATGTTTATTACCTGGGTTTGCTATCTAATTCCTGTCCTCTATGAAATATGAAGGGAAATAAGCAAAATTAAAATAAAATAACAAAAAAAAACTTTTACAATATTTATTTGAAGAAGAAGAAGCTAAAAGTTACACAAAGTTAAAAACTCGAATTAAAAAAAAATGAATTTATATTGGAAGTTACCTATTTAATGTTGAGTAAAGAAGTAATTGCGATTAAAACGAGAAAAGAAAATTAGGGGCGCAGGAGATCGAATGGCCAATATTTAGATCCCTTCTTTAAAGTTTTAAATTAAAATAAAATAAAATAAAGGGTTAATAAAATAAAAAAATGTAGAAAGCGCAGGCACTGGCTGACCGATAATGCTGGCTTCGGCTGTGTGGTTACCTCAGTCAAAGCAAAAATGTCTATCGCAGATTAAAACGGTAGTAAAAGCAATGTCCTCTTGTTTCAATAAAAGAAATGTGGTATGCACTCCTGACACCTCGGGAAGCTGGTAGAACTCCCAGTGTTCAGCGGAGTGAGTGCTTCAGGTGTTCTTTTTAACCCTGAAGTAGGAATAACAAAATAACTTTCAAAAGACTGCTTATGAAACAATGGCTTACTATAGGGCGGGGCTCTGGAAATTTCTAGGTTTTATTCCTGTTCAAAATCCTTTTCAATATATGTATAATTTTGTTTTAATGGAGTATGTTTATTCCTAAATTTAGAGCTGAATCTTATTTGGTTGTAATTATAAAAAGAAAGACATAATTCCAAATGGTAGGTTCCAATTGTCGGGTACAATGAAAAATCTACTTAATTTTGTAAAAAACGATATTGTATGAAATATTTCAATTTGAATTTATATATTTTACGCTTATTTATGTGCACCAATGGTGAGAAATCATTTTAAGACCGAAATTAGATAAAATTTTAGTAAAATACACATGTGAATAAAATACACATTCTACCCACTTTGTAAATTATAAATTTGTCACAAAACCCCCAATTTAACCAGAAAGTTATTAGACCAAATGAAAGAATTAATCGGTTATTTAGCTCAATAAGACAATAATTAACATAAAATAAATTACCTTTTCAGGGTTCTTTATGTATATCCAACAAAACACTTTTGTCATAAAACGCCGTACGACAACCACGTCGGCGAAAATATTTGTTACGACGGTTGCACTATTAACTCCAAAATAATCGTATTAAATGGCTATTTAAACCTTTAAATTATAAAAAAAATAGCGAGCAACTATCGACCCGCTCCGAAAATCATCTGATTTCGTCTGCCGGTGGCGGCAAGTGTGCTAGCTGTCAGTTCAGTCGTAGTGATGGGGACATCGGGAGTCGACATTTACTCGAATCGACTCGATGAACTATCTATCGACTTCGTGCCGAACCGTGTGAAAACAACAGGCATTTAGTATCGATTTTTGAGATCCGCCGGCGAATTATTCGACAATTAAACCAACTCGCACGGATTCAATAAATGATTAAAGAAATACGGAAAGTAAGGAATGATTCGATTATCGTTTACCACCCGCGTACATTTCAGAAATACAGAATGTTGCTTCCACGATCGCAATCGATATATCTCACGGAGGAGTCAATTCTCTTATTTTAAATAGGTACCTAGTGCACAATTGAATCGCGATTGGATCGTAATGACTTGACTTTGACGCTTCTGATATTCCGTTACTCATTCTATTTACATTTCCCTACTAATATCATTGAAATACGCTCCAGTCGCAAATGAATAGAGATCCAAAACTGTTTAAGCAGAATACCACTAATGAGTGTATCAAAAAAAATGCAACACAATTAAGTCGCGATTGAATATCAGTTGCGTGGCCTTTAAAAGTTCATTAGCGGAATCGATCCCCTACTCAACAATCGAGCAATTAGGCAGTTAATCGACTTAATATTTATGGCATAGTAAAAATAACATTACAAAGTGCAAAAGTCTCTCTGTCTGTCTGTTATGCTTTCACAGCCAAAGAGCAGAATAGATTTTGATGAAATTTGGTATAAAAATAGTTAAAGACATAAGACCTTCCTTAAGCACGAAATACTCATACAAGTAAATCCCGTAGCTGCATCATATACTTCCGTTTAGAAATGAAAAGTAAACAATTCTTTTTTTTAAAACCTTTATTTATTTACTCTGCTTACGTCTGCCTCTCGGCCTAAAACCAGCTAATCTTAATGGAACTTGCGACCCCTCACATAATACGTGCTATTATCTATTCTGCGATTGTACTAAGTAATGGTTGCGTTACATAGAGATTGAACCTTAATTTAGGTACATTTTCTTCTCACCGAATAATATTTCATGCTCCAATTTCCTAATAAACAGTCCTAGCTGTTTAATAAAGATCCAAAACAGCACATTTTAAAGGACTTCGCTTTTGCTTTCGCGGACACTGGGATACGATTGAGCATGATTCTACAGCATATGGCTTAGAACCGCAAGCTGAAGACGCGACTTGGAAAGCACACTTTTACGAAGAAGGCAATACACATACAATTCTTAATTGCACAAGAAAAAAACATTACAAAAAACAGAAGAGGCACGAAAGGCGGACTTATCGCTGAAGCACTGTCTTCCAGTCAATCTTAGGGTGTAGTTTGTAGGATTAATGTCGATCAGTGCCCTTACTATGACATTTTACTAAAACAGACGCTAGCGATTGCGTTAAGATTTTACTAGGCATTTCTGTGTTACCTTACCATCCGCCAGAAGCGTTGACAAATTTTCCATGTTTTATTGTGAACAGTCACTAATAGCGTCTGTTTCAATAAAATCTCTGACTTTTGTACCAATGATGCAATAAATTAATTTTGTTATGACGCAATAGAAATCCATATCCATACTTCCATACTAATATTATAAATACGAAAGTCTGTCTGTCTTTCTGTCTGTCTGTTACGCTTTCACGGCCAAACCGCTGAACGGATTTTGACGAAATTTAGTATGAATATAGTTGAAGACACGGGGTCAAACATAGGCTACTTTTTGACGCAGGCGGAGCTGCGGGAAAAAGCTAGTAGAAAATAAATTCGAAAAGTAGAAATTTCACATACACCTTTTTTGTCGAAATACTCGTATTAACAGAGGTGACTTGTTAAAAGCTTTATTATTATATAGGTACTGCCTGTGCCCGCGTCTTCGCCTGCGTGTAACCCTTCTTTAGGAACATGATGTTTTTCCAGGACCAAAAGTAGCCTATGTCACTCTCCATCATTTCAACTAACTCTATGCCGAAAATCAAGTCGATTGCAATGGTTGCTTAGTTAGGGCGTGAAGGAAAGGCAAACAAACAAACACACTTTCACATTTATAATATTAAGCAGGTGTAAATTGCTATCAAAATATTTCACCTAGGTTTATAATCATTCGTTTTGTATATCTCCATTGACATTAATAACGCAAGGATAGGATGAAGGCGAAATCTCACCAAATATAAAGAAAATTCTTGAAAATGCCTTGTGTGACTGAATTTTGCTTGTTTATTTTTATTATATGAGGTATTTACAAGCGAGGACCTAGCATTGAGAACCGATGGCCGGCGAATGACCCACCGGAAGCGCAGCGTTGGACATCCGCTTACCAAATGGTCGGACGACCTGAAAAAGGTCTGAGGCAAGCGTTGGATGGAAGCCGCTTCCAACTGGAAACTTTAGGGTCAGAAGTGGACTGCCAGCGGCTAAAATGGACATATCCTTGGTCAAACTCATTGCTTACCTCGCTTTAAAATAAAATAAATTGTTATTTTATCCGTCCCATATATTTTATGGACATTTCTCTTGTAGCATGTTTATCACTTGAAGCCAGGGTCTGTACAGATTTTTATGGCGACAATCAACTGGCCACTTTAATATATATTGAGGGTTGAATTTTATTATCCTATATCATTAAGGTGTTCGTTGGATATCATGACTATATAATTTCAGGGGTTTATTTGCGGAATCTCACGGTATTTACATGATTTTTAAATAAAAATTAATTTCGTGAAAATCAAGTATTTTTTTAGTGATCATTTAAGATTTAACATAAACAAAAAATAAAACTAAACTATTTCATGATGTGTTAACTTACCTTAACTTACCCTTTTCCTCTCAGCTCAACTGTGCGGTTGAGTACGCCAAGAGTTGCGCAGTGGAGACACCTCAATGCTCCCCACTGCTTGACCAAACTGCTTAATAATTTTTATTTATTTATTTACCGCCTTATTCAAAACTAACGAACGAAGTCAGTTTCGACCTAGGCCATTTTGCCAGTTTCAAAATTTATCAAAACTTATTAAGATTGTGTTTCCTGGGAATTGAACCCAAAACCCTTCACAACTAGATCTCATAGTCAGGTTGCAATAAAAAAATATTTATTTGGGGGGAGAAAAAACAAAACCAAAGTAGAAATTCAATGATGCAATTTCTATTATTTGTATAATTTAATTTGACTTGTATACTCGTATTACGGTTATATTCAAAACAACAAATTTTAAGTCTTAAATAAACTTATATCTATCTTACTTAGTAGTTTGGAGTCACAAATCGAGTAGAGTGGGCATTTATATTTTAATTATAAAATAAATTTAATAAAATTTGTATAATTATGTGACTAATTAAACTGACAAATAAAAACTACAATAATAAAATTAAAATAAATTGGAAAAAGATATATAGACTTGAATCTTGTACAAATGTGCAAGCTCGAATTGGTGACATCTCCGGTGTTGCAGGCGTTCATAGGCTACGGTAACCACTTACCATCAGGGGGGCCGTAAGCCTGTTTGCCTACTTAGTTGTATAAAAAATGTACATAAATTGAATAAATTAATTTAAAAAAAAAATTGTAAAAAAATCCATAGATACAAATAGGGTTTGTCTTAAAAAAAAAAGAAATTTAATCACTCTGTAATAATTATAAATATTGTATGTGCTATATAACCCTCGAATCATAACTCTGTTTACGAACATTAAATTACCTAACTAGCTATTTAACTTTAAGTTAGTAAATAACTTTTTAACAATAATTTACAAAATTTGAATGTTACAACAACACTTTATCAGAATACAATTTCAAGATCTAATTGTTCATTTAATCGGCGATTTTAATATTTTAAGGAAATTAATATCGCGTTAAAATTTCATAAAAATATTTTTATTTTGATAAATTATAGTGTTCACGCCATAAATTTTATTTAGTATTATTAATTAACAAACAGATGAAAATGCAGTCCATTCTATAAACGAATTTATTATATTTATATTTTTGGGAACATTTTCATTTTAATTTCATAATAGAAAAATATAAACGCAAATTATGGTTTTGTTATTAAATATCGCATTTAAAAATAATATCACTTAAGTACTAAAATAAATTTAATATTATTTCAATTTAATTCCCTTGTGAAAATGGCTGGGTTATTCACAATGTAAACTAAATATATTAATTACATAAAATATAGATTATATAAAAAAGTAAAAAAAATTCTTTATCGAACCAAATACTAGTCATAATACATTTCAGTACGTAAAATATTAAAAACTCGATATAATATAAGCATACGTCATATATTAAAAATGAAGTCCATTATTTTAAAAAAAACATACTTAAAATTAAATAGCTGTACAACAGAAAATTAAATTGAAAACAGTCCCACTCAAATCGGAATTTTGTACAAGTCTTAAATCTCAAAGTAGTTTTCGGCTTCGTCGTTGGTAGAGTCTTCGGCCGACCGTTTGCCGAGGCCGAAACTAAATCGGTGCATGTCTCTCTCCCGTTTGCCGAGGCCGAAATTGAATTTGCTGCTCAACCGTTTGCCTAAGCCGAAGTTGTAGTTCCTCGCTCGTTTCCCTAGGCCGAAATTGTACATAGGTAGTCGTTTCCCAAGGCCGAAGTCGTACATTCTTGCTCGTTTTTCTTCAGATGTGTCGTCGTCGGCGAAACGTTTGCCAAGGCCGAAACTGTAAGGCCGAGCGCGCTTCTCGTCATATCCTGTGCAAAAAAAAAATTACATTACATAATTTATAAAACAATATAAATAATTGTTACGGTTGTTGGTATGTAATTGAATAGACTACTTGACTGTGTATACAAACATTTTTTTACGGAACAATACATACACTAAAGAGTAACCGATTTCGAAAACAACAACAAAATTGTAATTAATTAAAGCAGTTTTAAGCATTTAAAGTTTTCTAATGAAGAAATGTAGGAGCATGGAGGGGACGTCTTGCTATCTCTTTTATATGCATGAAATCAAGGCAGTGACGTCACTCCACCATTATGTGCGTCTTTTTCTTGTTTCTTGACAGTTTCCCCTTCCACAGGATTTCAAAGGCTTATAACTTACTAGCTGTTTCCCGCAGCTCCGCCTGCATCAAAAAGTAGCCTATGTTTGACCCGAGGTCTTCAACTATATTCATACCAAATTTCATCAAAATCCGTTAAACGGTTTGGCCGTGAAAGCGTAACAGACAGACAGACAGACTTTCGCATTTATAATATTAGTATGTATTTAATATTGAACGGATAAAAAAAAAAATCTGTGTTCGAATTCAGGGAATTAAATTTCTGATATGGAATACAAACATTTTTTGAGTAGAATAGCATAGTGTTATTATATGATTATAAATTTTCTTGAATTGTAGCTCTACCTCCTTATATTTTCAAATCAACTAAATTAGCAATAAGAACCAATACCGAATTGAGTTTATAATTAAAAACCTTAAAAAGGTAGCTTATTTACTTTCTAAGCTAAAAATACCTATTTTAAGTAAAATTAAGTTAAGAAGATCTCATCAAATACTTGTACTTATTCAATACATTTGGATTTGGATTTATGCAATTATGTTGAGACGCGAAATACGATTTTCACTTAGAACTACGTGATTAATTAACATAGTAGCTACGTTGCATATAAACTATGCTTCTCATTATCACACCTTAAGGAGCCAACGCTGGGGTTAAGGCCTGCAGATCCGCAGGTCCTCAGAAGGTGGTGGCTGAAAATCAGTGCTAGGCATGCCTGCATGTCTAGCGTATCACTGAGCCACCACCTATTGAGACGTCTGTCACGTACATTATAAACATGTAGCATATGTTTGACCGTTGCCGTGATAGCTTTCTCAATAAAGATATATTCTATTCTATCAGTTTGATTGCCATGGAAGCATACTTTGTTTAGTTGTTGCCAGTTAGGTCAGGTGACTTGAATCAGCTGATTGTCTGCTAATAAAGATAATAAAGTTAGTCCAGGCCGCAGTCTGGTTGTCGTTACAGAAATATAGGCCATTTTCAAGCGGTCATTCTGAAAATCTTTAGGGAAGGCCCATGGATCAATCACAAAGAGGAGATGCCGTTTGAAATGATGTGATCATTGGCGCCTCGCCGACACTGCAGTGGGCGGAGCTTGTCATTGCTCGTGCTCCATGATTGGGGCCACGGCCGAAACCAAGCATCCCGTACGTCTGCCTTCCACCCCGTGTAGCCTCACAAATACTTTCTTACATCTCCTCTTTGTAATTGCTCCATGGGAAGGCCTTTGTCTAGCAGTGTCCTGATTTCGGCTATACTGATGTTGATGATAACAATATTCTCATTCATAAAAATTAACGAACGTTCGTTAAGCCTACATTAACTAAATTATGTTTAGTCCCTTACTGTCATATCTATATTTGACGTGAAAGAACGAGACGAAAAATATTTTAGTTAACTTGGACTTATCGAACATTCGTTAATTTTTTATGAGTAACTCTGTAGCTCGGTGATTCGCCTTATTTAAGTCTTCCATAGTGCAAAAGCCGGGATATAGCCTAAATAGCATCGTCGACCCGATGGTCAGATGACTTGTAAAACGTCAAATTGCTGGGTGCATGTTGCTTCCAACCGGTCGTTTTGGAAATCATTGGGAGAGGCGTATATCCAACTTTCAGCCGCAAACAGTCCTGATAATGATGATGAATACCATCGTGACGCAAAGAAGAAAGAAGTGGTGTATTCTTTACAAAGGCTCACCTGATTCATCATCATACTGGTTCAGGAATTCTGCTATGGCTGCTGGGTCCATATCACTGGAGAACTGGTCTGAAGGTTCATCGTCAGATACTGATCGCTTGCCGAGCCCGAAGGAGTATGGTCTTGACCTGATGAAGAAGAAAATTAATCGGGAATTGCTAGCTTGTTAGTTAAAGTGAAAACTGCAAATTATTTTCTGTATAATAGAGTCGTTCAACTGTCGGTCTAGTGGTTAAAGGCGTTTTACTGAAAATTTTAGGTTATGGGTTCGATTACCACGGGAAGCAAACTTTGTTTATTTATTTCCAGTTTGATTAGCCTGCAGGCTTGAATCACCTGATTGTCTATAATATATATATATATATATATATAAGGCTGATACCGTGCTTCGGATAGCACGTTAAACCGTTGGTCCTGGCTACTATTCGGTGGTTGTTTATGAAACCACGTCTGAGGCTCTCTGACACGAGGGTGTACAGGATCAATTGACCTCACTCACTCAAAATGAATAGATTAGGTAGGAATGGACGGAGTTTTATTGTATTTTACTTTTATGGGTTTAATTGTGATGCTAAAGACTCTACATTGAACTTTCGTCAATAAAAATACGATCTCTTCGAAATACATTTTATTTTCTTGCACTTTTAATCTACAGACAGAAAACGGTGCCAAGCTTCTGTTCCAGTTTCATGTTTTCATTGCTGTAAACTGTTTGGTTTCTTTTATTTTGTGGGGAACGATAACTTCAGAAATAAGGTACTGGATAGTGGTTTTGGCGGTAAGCCATTCTAGGGACGAGCCTTTGTATAAAATGTCTGAATTTGTATTAACTGAACTTCACAATACAGGAAATTCTAATCTAACGTTCAGATCAACTTATTCATTTATTTATTTATGGAATACACAACAGGTCACAATCAGTGTACATATATATAAAAGTTACAAGACTTAAATTATAAGCCAGGTTTTGACCCAAAAACGTGTATACACAACATTACAACTGTTTTAAGCATCGTTTTACACTGGATTAGCAGCATATAACATTTAGATTGATTAAGATTGTCCTAAAACTGAAGGCGCGTATCGTCAATATGATACTGTTATCGACCACACTTTTGGAAAACTACTTTATTTACGTAACAGCATTACTGTGCTTAATCCATTAATTATGCGAATGTGAACAAAAATGTATACTTTATTGCTAATCGTAGAATGAAGAGATCTTAGATTGGTCATCGTCATTAATAGTACGCTATCATTACTTCCGTGCATCTAGAGTGCATCAGAGGACACGTAGTCATTCTTTTCGGCTACTATCGCTAGATGAGAGTTGTTAAATTAGATGGATTCAGGCTAATTTAGTAGTTCCTATTTGAGGGCAAGAAATTAAAGTGCCACACTTTTATGTGGTAGGTCAAAATAGAAAATTATCTTTTTGTCATTGGCCTGGGTCTTGGATGTTTATTTATATATACCTATATTTGTTGTATGTAATCTCTCGAAATTAATTTGGCTCAATATGTGGGATTTGTCCCTACGTATGTATTAATAACGTATGTATTAAATATACACTCACCTTTTACCTAATCCAAAATTATACACTGGCAATCTTTTGTATTCCGAAACGTAACTGTAAGCCCTCTTGCCAAGTCCAAAGTCGTAGTGAGGGGACCTCTTCTCCAAGGCCGAGTGATGTTCATGGTCTGTCGTGTCGATTGTTTGCGCATTTTGTCCGCTAGATGGCACGTTTTCTGGGAGACAGAGCGCGCAGCTGATTAGTAGGAAGCAGACTGGGAGCGTTGTGTACAGCATTCTGGAAATAAAAAAGGACTGGTAAGTTTTTGGTATGTAGTTGAGGAATATATCACTTAAATTTTATAAAAAAAATATGCAAATTTCACGTTTTTTATTTGTGAAAGTGTATATTAACAAATGTTGTTAAACTGTTTTGTTGCTGGCTTGACGTCGGAATAACTAGGAATGCCGACGACCGAGTGAAGTGGATGAGAAAGGCCAGGAAAGCGGTCCCTGGGCTCCGAGTCAAACAGCCTAGGACGTAACCGGGAAGGCGCTGAGATGAGAGGAGAGAGTTGTTAAAATGGTTCGTGTCGTTCTTTCACATCAAATAATTGATAACAGCGAAAGGGACGAAACATATTTTAGTTAAAATAGGTTTAACGAAAGTTGATTTTTATATACAAGGCAGTAGAAGGTTATCCTTAAAAACACACAATAAATCAAGCTTGGACGAAACAGCAGTATAAATAATCCGAATATATGGTATTTTTTAGCTTTCATAACATGACTGTTTCATCACCTGCGCTGTGGTTTAAAGTTCAAACATGATAAATCTCGTCCGTTTAAGAATAGACCACTGCATTACATTTTAATTAGCTGTTTTTTTTATCATAGATTAAAGAATTAATATGCTATACAGATATTCAGTCGTCATACATGGAAACACGCTACCTTTTTTGGTTACTTCTTGGCCACTGTCATATGAAATCAAGACATTGTCTTTCTTAACTTGCTAACTTATTAAACAACGCACTAAGTTTAATTGTGGTAGAATGACTGTACGTAAAAATACTTATGTTTTAAAAATACAAATTTTGATTTCTATGAAAATTATTAAGATCAGTAGATTGTTGAATTTTTTCGCGACTTCTAGCGCCATCTATTTTCTGGTGAAACAATTTATAAATTTTTTTTAGGGAATGGGAAGATAGCAGGCAGAAGACCAGTCGGCCATCCCAGCGATGCAGTGCACGCTTATCTGTGAGAGATGGGAGAATAGAATATATCTTTTTTGAGAAAGCTATCACGTAAGTACAGCAAAGGTCTTAAACATAAGCTACATGTTTATGATGTACGTGACAGACGTCTCAACAGGTGGTGGCTCAGTGATACGCTAGACATGCAAGCATGCCTAGCACTGATTTATCAGCCACAACCTTCTGAGGAGTGGAGGAGAAGGAGACAAGGGAGCTGACAACTGGCGAATCATCGTGCAGAATAGAACGCTCTGGCGCTTTCTCATGGGGAGGCCACGATCCACTTCAGGTCGCTGAGCCAGCGGAGTATTAATAGTATGGTATTCCATGGTTTTATTCTTTCGTGGTTGTATGTTTAAAGGTAGCATTTAAAAAAAGATGACAGGATGACCTGTACGAATACAGGATGGCACCAAACCACACTTGACTGAGATTTGTGGAAAGCTATAAGAGAAGGACTTTGTCCAGCAGTGGGACACATAAGGCTACAAAAAAAGATACTCAGTATAGTTCCTTAGGTATGGCACTGATACAACATCATTATAATGTACGACAGTTTTCGCCACACCCTATCACAGATCTTGCGATAGTGTCCGTCATATTATGCGGGGAAAATATTTTTCTTGGTTGGTTACCATCTAGTACATATATTTGGCAACTAATGTTATATAAGTATGCCCCTCTAAGTTATATTTTTATCTAAATTTAAGCTGAACTCTTACTCTTAAATAAAATTATACTCTAAAATAAGTTTATTTCTTAAATTTCTAATACACAGAAGGTATATAGGTAACAAAAAGTTGTTTTGTAAATAACAGAATCAGTAACTCAGAACAGGAAGTAATAATTAAGAAGTTTTTGGTAATTTAATGTGCTTCCTTACAAACATTGTAATTAATTTGAAGTTGGTGCCGGGTAACAGGTTACAGGGAAATCAGATCAATTGGACCATGATGAGCTTTCGTGCATCAAATGACAGCCGGGACCAGCCGATTTACGTGCCTTCCGAGACATGGAAACGTCTTAATTGTCAGACAGGACTGACTTTGTGCGTGCGTGGGCTTGATTCCCATGGAAAGCATACTTTGATTTCTTATGTTTGCGATTGTTACATATTACGTTAAAATATTTTTTTTTTATACTATTTGTAGTAGGCAAACAGGCGTACGGCCCACCTGATGGAAAATGGTTACTGTAGCCTATGAACGCCTGCAACACCGGAGATGTAACGAGCGCGTTGCCGACCTGTCCGCTATCAGCACAGCGACCCCTCTGGAGCCTGGCGACCCTACTCACCAGCAGGAACACAACACTGCATCACAGTGTTATTTGGCTGCGGTCTTCTGTAGGGTGGAGGTACTTCCCCAGGCGGACTACTCCTTACAAAATGTCCTCCATCTCTTGTTTAGTTGTTTTTAGCTTGGTTAATACAATGCAGGCTAGAATCGCCTGATTGTCATACACAATTATGATCATACCGTGCTTCGGAAGGCGTTGGATTTGGCTGTCATCTGATTGTCATTAAAATACCCACGTCATAGGCCGAAAGCTGTTTTCGTAAAACTCTGATACCAGGGTGTACAGGGTCGACTTATCAAGTCACTTACTCGATATGAACGAATGAATTATCAGACGATCAGGTGATTTAAACCTGCAAAGTCCTAAACTGAGTGGAAACAAATCAAAAGCTGTGGGAATTGAACCCGCGACCTCTGAGAATTCAGGTGATAGTCAAAAATTGGACAGGAACAGTTTAATTTGAATGTCAATGTAATCTCATAAAAAAATACATACAGTCGAACGTAGAACCTCATTTTTAAAGTCGGTTAAAAAGATAATGTACCTACGCGAAATAAGTACAGTCACGAACATTAACACATATACTATGTGTTGTTTGTCTTGTTTCCATGACTTAAGCACCAATGTGTAGGTATACATGTTAATGCTCGTGACTGTACACAGGCCAAAATCTCTTTCAGTGAGCTATGACGTGGAAAATTTGTTTTCGTCAATCATGGTGACGAATAGATTGAAAGTAGTACATTTATCACTTACAAAGGTTATTTGCATGCTTCTATCGAATAGGTTGCTAGGTCAGCTTATTTTAAAGGCCCTGGTGTAGTTATATTAAGAAGAAAAAAAAAAAAAATATTTAAAAAAAAATAATAAATCATTAAGAAGAAAGACATTAATTGAATTAATTAATTATTTTCAAAGAGACACCAACCAGTAAATTAAGATGTAAGAGAAAAAAGAAGCATTTTTAAATTGATAGAAATCAAAACTGAAACTTGAAATGTGTTAGGTTATTTCATATGGTACGATGAATTTATGGGAAACTAGCTTTTTCCAGCAGCTCCGCCTGCATCAAAAAGTAGCCTACGTTTGACCCCGGGTCTTCAACTATATTCATACCAAATTTCATCAAAATCCGTTCAGCGGTTTGGCCGTGAAAGCGTAACAGACAGATAGACAGAAAGACAGACAGACTTTCGCATTTATAATATTAGTATGGAAGAAAATAATTAATGATATAATGGAAGGTAAAATATGAGGAAAAGTGGTAGACCAAGACAAATATGAAACGAATAAAGGTGAAAGCAAACGTATCATATAGGCGGAGGCGGGAAAAAGCTAGTGTTATATATATATGTATTGCATATTAGTTTTTATTCTTTTTCTGTTAATATAACTTTTTTTTACACCCACATAAAGCTCTCTGCTTGACCCAAAGGTTGACTGTTAGATAATGCTTTTAGCATTAAGTCCACCTATCGTGCTTTACAATTGTATTTGTACAATAAAGTTTAAATAAATCAACCAGCCCGCCAAATCTAGATCAATGACTTACATCATAATCTAGGCTCTGAAGCGTAAGCTCAAGACGCAACTAGGAAAAACACGCTTAGACGAAGATATACTCGCAAAAATATTTACTTCTTCTTTGCGAGTCGACTCTGGCTGTTATCAAACTTCAGAGGACCAAAACTCCGCCACCGATAAGGCATTGTCGGTGGCTTCGTAGAGGTCCCTGAGCGTGCAGGTGGCTGACAGGGGGCACGCAGGACAGGACAGGAGATGCGTCATGGTTTGGGGAGAGACACCGCACTGGCAGGCCACCTTCGATCAGTAGCCCCACCTGAACATGTTTTCCTTGCTTCGGCCTACGAGAGTCTGTTTAAAAACTTCCATGTAAGCCATGGCAGGTCATGTCAAAATATTCACTAAAATAAAATTGTTAGTACGCTACTAATATAAATCAGCCATATTATACTGAATAATGAATAATTTTGTGAGCCGTAACATGACACCTACATCCCCTAATGAGCTGTATGAGTAACCACGTTACATTACTCTCAGTTAGTTAATATTTGTGTCAGTAATCCCAGAATTATTCTTATTCCGACTTTCCCTCTGAATATTAGATTATTTTCGTAATCCTAGAGCGTTTCTTTTTATGTTTGCTTGGTGTTATTTTTCCTACGCCACTTCTGAGCTCGATAAATATAATGATTATGTATATTTATTAGTCAAAAAGTAGCCTATGTTTGAGCCCGGGTCTTCAAATATATTTATACGAAATTTCATCAAAATCCGTTCAGCGGTTGGGCCGTTAAAGCTAACAGACAGACAGACTTTCGCATTTATAATATTAGTGAAGTGATGATTAGTATGAATAAGTATTTATTAGTAGTAGTATATATTAGTATGGATGCATGGATGGAAGTATGAAAGTATGGATATACATATACAAGTAAAGATAACAAATTAAAAAAGGTATTTTTTTGTATATCTCAACTTAGAGTCCCGATGCATTACAACAATTATGTATACAACAAGAAATCATTATTCAAAAAACGTCATCAAAACGCAATAAAATTGAGTAATATCACTAAAATACCTCTAATTAAAATGGCTTATTATTGTATCCAAAGACAATACCTCTATAAAATCTGAGCTCCTGCGCTTAATGTCAGCCCGATTCTCATTACGGCCCCAATTTAGAAATAAATAAGGTGAAATATCCTTCTTGAGGTAAAAACAGCTGTAAATCTTTGAAGGAATTCGGGTTATGAGGTAACAAGACGAGGAAGAACATACGAGATAAATAAGAAAACAATATTTTTGCTGTCATCAACACCAACGCTATTCTACACAATCTGAGTAACACGTATATATTCTGTAATCTATGATTCCATGTTCAGAAATAATACTATAATATTATGTACTGGAAAATTACAATCCCTAGTTGTCTTACGAACGTCTTGGGTTCGATTCCTGCGGGAAGCATACTTTATTTAGTTGTTTCCAGTTTGGTTATGATATAGCTGGCTTGAATCACCTGATTGTCTGATAATAATGATGATTCGGTGCTTCGAAAGGCACGTTAAGCTGTTGGTCCCGGCTGCCAATTGGTGGTCGATATAGAATGGTTCCTTTAACTACCACCAATTGGACCGTTTGAGGCCAAAAGGCGGTTCCGAATAAATCTGATTTCATACAGAGTCGATTGACCAAGTAACCCATTCGAAATGAATGAATGAAATTTATTTTATATGTACATACTTATTAATGATGCATAGATGCTTCTGAAGATTTGAATGAAATCGAAACAAACTGTCATAAAAAGCCATTGAATACAAGGAGAATCGAAACCGCATATCGTTCCTTTCTCAATGATTGAATATTAATAAAAATAAAAGGAATATAATCGGAATTTGGAATGAAGCACAGTCAAGTTTGACCGTCACCAATTTCGGCATCAACCACAATCTTCTCGTATCTTCAATCTTTGTGAACCAAAAAGCATCAAAACCGAACACTTTAAAGTTTCTTTCTCAATAACGTGAACCAATTTGACCTATCGCTTAGCTACTAGTTTTCATCGCATCGCTTCGCTTTGAACAGAATTATGAATAACACGTTCCTGGAGTGCTATTTTTTAAAAAGCGTGTGTCACGCAAAATCGGCCAGCCGAATGATTTTCGTTCGATATCAAATTATTTTCATTTGACATAAGTTTTTTTTTTTTTTTAAAGTGCTCCTTTACACTCGCTAGCTAGCAGTGTGGCATATGCTCTACGAGCGTGGGTTTAGCTTCATCAGGTGAAATAATGGAGCACATATAAATAACAATCGACACCAAAATCGACTTTGTCCTAACTCTGATTGCTTTAATTAAAATCCGTGGCCAAACTAAGTTAAAGCTTCTGAATATGACCAAATCGGGCCAAGTTATCATGGAATGGTTAACGGGAATCCGTCTAAATATTATGCAAATTGTTTCGGAATTTCAGAAGTTATCGATCGTGACAACTAAATGGAGGTTTATAACTGATTTTCTTAAGGAATCTATCAATTTATAATGCAGAATTTTCTTTTGTGTATCTCCTTGATTTTCACATCATAGCTTACCAGCGTACTATGGATCCACTTTCCTGCTTTTTCTCGTCCGCTTTGCATGACCATTGGAATTGTTAGAATTAATCGCATCAATTTATTTTTGGCTTAGGGGGACAGTTTCCAAGGCCGGAGCCGCGGCAGAGGCTGCTGAAGACGCCAAGCTGTGCAAATATGAGTCACTAAGTAGTGACTATATATTTGTTCCGCTTGGTGTTGAAACTTTTGGCCCGTGGGCTATGAAAAAGTTTTTCAAAATGTTGACCCCAAAACTTGTCGACGCCGCTGGTGACAAGAGGACCGGGTCATTTCTCGCGCAGAGAATAGCGGTCGCTATCCAGCGCGGGAATTCTGCCCTGAGTTCTTGGCATCATGCCACAAGGACAAATTTTAGATTTTAATTAGTTTTTATTTTAAGGTTAATTTTTATAATTTGGTTTCAGTTTAGATTTATTTAGTTTTTATTTTTTAATTAAATAAATAATTTACATTGTAAAGAAGTCTTAAATAGATAAAAAAAAAAATTCTTTGTTTTATTTTTTACTATTAATTAGTAAAGAGTTTCTACTGACCACCTGTGCCACATGCCTGGCCGCTACTCAGAAGTTCTGGTTTCGAACCACGGTCAGGTCAAGACGAAAAATTATCTTTTCTTGATTGACCTGAGTCTTGGCTGTTCGACTATATGTATTTGTTATTTAATACAGTGTGTTTGAGTTAGTATCTCACAACAAAGTCGCGAATCCGCATCAGTTAGACTTAGATCCGAAATATTTTTTTTAATATTAAGTTTTACTTTATATTTTACTAGCTGTTTCCCGGAGCTCCGCCTGCGATATATAGCCTATGTTACTCAGGTTGAATGTAGCTTTCCAATAGTGAAAGAATTTTTGAAATCGGCACAGTAGTTTTTGAGTTTATTCAATATAAACATACAAACAAAAATACAAATCTTTCCTCTTTATAATATTAGTGTAGATTACTTTCATTTGATTTTTAACGAGGTAAGTAAATTATCGTTTTAGACATGATAATGCACAATAAACAAATCATTGTGATTTGGGAAACAAATCATTGATATATAGTATAGCTTCACCTCTATGGCACGCTGCCACATGCCATTTGATTTTTTGAAAACAGTTTTATAAAAATTAGCACTAGCGCTGGCTTTAAAAACTATACAACCCCTATAAAACACGGTTTTATTGTCCCAACACTATACAAGACGTGTTCTAATAAGAATTCTAAGAATTCTTTCCGTCTATACAACCAGCGATTGAATTTTAAATGAAACCTGCATTTTCTTTGCAACTGCAGTTCGCAGACCTCGAAATGAAGGAATTTGAAACTTATTTGTATGGAAATAAGAGCTTATGGGAGCTCGAATTAATATAGTTTTGAAATTGAAAAGCGTTACAAATAACATGGTGGTATTAGGCCTTTTTTATGTTATAAGGTTAGTCATTTAGCTTGGAAAGTTTGGGTTAGAGTTTTTGAGAAAGGTAAAGGTCTTATGCTATGATTTCTAAAGTTTTTTTTTCTAGTTGAATAAAAGTATTAATTTTTTCAGTAAAATCAGATGAAAATCTTGACACACATTTGGTAAAGCTTCTCTTTAAATATGCGTTTAATTTTAATTTCAATATTGATCTAATGTTCAGAATTTAAAAAAATATGATAATGGACCAAAAAGTGCTGGAAATAATATTATTTTCTTTTAATTGTATAACAGCTTTTTAAAAAAATCATAATCAGGTGGGCCCTATGCCTCTTTGCCTACTTAATTGTATATATATATATATATATATATATATATATATATATATATATATATATATATATATTATATATATATATAAACTTTAAGAAGGTGTTTTTTTTTATTAATGTTAAATCAAAATTTAAAAGAAATTTAAACTTTTTATTATTTCCAATAAAACAAATTACAATAGACACCAAATCAGTGCGTTTAAAAATTCTACCACGCAGACGAAATATAGTATAAATTTAAGAAAAACGTTGGTAATTTTTTCACTTATTTGTAAAACGTTCTTCATTTGAATAATTTTTTTCTGATTCGTCGATTACCGAATCTTGCGGGGAACAATTTAAAATCCATTGGGAATTACAATCGTGGATTCGGTCTTATATTTTGTTGTACTAACATTATCACAATAAATTTAAGTCTACCTTAGCAAATGAAGTGAAATAGATTTTGTATATTGAATTTTATTTTCGTTTTAGTTAAATTTCAAAGCAGAAATGCTAAATCACCTATCGTTGTCTGTTAGCAATAGGCAGGTCTCATAATTATAGAAATGTTTTTAAAATGTTTGCATGTACTCAGCCATTGGAGCGCTAGTTGGACTATGTTTTAATAGGCTACTTGACTGTATTCAAACTTGAGCAATACTTTCATACGAAACAATATGTACACTAAAAAAGTAAGCGATTCAGAAAACAACAACAAAAATTAGTTGTTAATTAAGGCAGTAATTGGATTTTAAAGTTTTTTCAAAAAGTAAAGTGGGAGCGTGGTGGGGACGTCTTGCTATCTCCTTTGTACGCACGAAACCGAGTGGCAGTGACGTCACTGCACACACAGTGCATCCTTCTCTTGTTTTTTGACAGTTTCCCCTTCCACCGAATTTCAAAGGCTTAAATCTCATTCATTTAAGGACGGGTTTAAAAAAAGAATTTCTGTTTTCAATTTCTGGTAGTGAAATGTTTCATATGAATGATAAAAAAAAAATTAGTAGAATACCCAATTGTGCCACCCAGCACTCCAGCAAAAAAATTAAAAGGAGCGCTACGTGTAATAAAAGCTTTGGAGCGCTTCAGATCGAAGCGCAACGCTTTAGTGCGCTGGGTGGCATTCGTCCAAAAAAAACACGCTTGGACTAAAAATGTTAAAAAAGCCTTTATAAATGACGTGGTTGGCATCGTGTGCAAAAATAAATACAAATATATCAGTTGCAATAGCTTGGAACAAATAGGTTTATGTGAATGGAAAAATCATGTCCGCGCGAACGAATTGAATGAATAAATGATTCAGTTTGTGAAGTGTAGGTAAATAAAATGTTTTGACCGACTTCGGAAATATAACTTTTTATTTGAATCTATCTGGATGTGATACGAATTGATGACCGCGGCAATGCCTGTGTAAAAAGTAGGTTAGCTATAGACCCTGGAGAGTGTACACTTACCCTGATGTAAGATTTCTTCGGAGCCGCCTTTCAGCCTCTGACGTGATGTACCTAGCATAGATACCTTTGTCACTCTCCATTCCTCAAAAAATATTTTTGTCCGAGCGTAGTTTTCAAATAGTGTCTTCGGTTTACACTTCAAGTCCCAGGGTACGCTTTTAGTTATTATGATTAGGCGGTATAATTTATTCTACCAATAGAAAGATTTCGAGGTGTATTGGTAGCAAACACTGTAAGATTCATTCAGGCTGCCTTAAGACATCTGACACAGTCCATCTGTCCAAAATAACCGTGTTCGCCATCGTTAACATGCACAATCGTTTCTAACTCAGATGCCGCGCTTGGCTATCGACATTGCCCAGTTGAAGTAAACAACCTATCACAAGATGTGACGTCTTAGTAATATGACGTCACTATTACATTGGCCCTTCACAAGAATGCCATTAAATCGGTCAACGCCATTAGAAAGTTAATTCCTTCAGCCTACGATGTTTACTGCATACATTTGTCTATTAAAGGCTAAGGAGTTTGATAGCCTAGCGAGGCATGCATGTTTATGACGAACGTGCGGGTGTTTGTAACTAACTATCTCGTTCGTAACTCACGGTGCTTGATCATGCGTGTCAAGTAAAATTTGTGAGCTGATTTGGATTGGATGCTATGGGTAGCATTCTTATTATTGTAATTTCTATCTTAAGATTTTTCGTGCTGAGGGAGACACGATACTCTTGGTCTAGTTTAATGATAAATAAAATGATAGATGACAATCGTAAAGGCGTATCAGATGCCTTTAGGCATGCCAATCTTTAAATGTTGGGCCCTACGGATTTCCATTTGCTACGATCCTTACAGACTTTCCTCGCTTCTTCTACGCTCACCACTCTCGTCAGTCGTGGTATAGTTTATTTATTAAAACTTTATTGCACAAAATACAATGTGTACAGTACAAAAAGCTCCCTCAAGTCGATATATTCGATGTGAATTTAAATTGTTTCATATCTGTGTATTCGTTTTTTGTCAATTACCAACTAATTGTACTTATTTAACTCACTATACGTCTTGGGAAACTGTAAGTGTAGTGAGTAGCTGTGAATAAATAAATAAATAAAAGGCGAACTTAATGCTTAAGTTCCTATGTATATAAAAAAGGGTTACCGAGATCATACAGCAGAAGCACAAAACCGTTGGTCTAAGCTGTCGCTACATGGCGTTCATTAGGATTAGGATGTATTAAAAAAAATTGACAGTGTTGGCCTGTAACATACTTCGGATTATTTCTGTTGGTATGGTTTCCCTATGAAAAGGGTTAAGAAGGTCAGACGGTAGATGCTATATTGTCGCTCTCCGTATGGTCGGTGCACAAGTTAGTTTTCAATAGGACTTTTCAACTAACTCGGAAAATTATCTGAAAAATGAGTTCCATAAAACTAATATACGCGTCATAAATTAACCCCCTTAAGTTAAAATATCGTAAATAAATAATAGTCTATTAGCAGTAAATCTGAGATATCCATTAAAATGGTGTTCACGTGTTTGAAGACATCACATTGCACAAAACTTGTTGCAGAAAAGGGCTTAGCGTTTGCATCCATCGCATTCCGTTTAGTATGATTTTTCATTATTTGTAGTTTCACTGTTTTTATCAGTAGATAGCTGTGCATAGTTCAACCAATCAATCAATCATTTATTTAATTGTGGATCATATGTTGTACAAGGTGGAAAGAGTAAAAATATAAGATCGATATGTATAAAAGGTCAAAAGTTACATTTCATTACATGCATTCATTACAAAATAGAATTAGTCAAATCCAGGAATTATTTCAAATAGATACATCACAAATTTAAGCTACGATTGAGCTTGATAATAAATCAGAATTTCAGAATCATCACTAAAGTAGTCTTTTAAGCTGTAATAGCATTTATCAATAAGCAAGTTTTAATAGAAAAACTGCCTCTGTGGGCTAGCGGTTAAGACGTCTGCCTTTGACCCAGTGGTCGCGAGTTCGATTCCCACGGGAAGCACACTATATTTAGTTGTTTTCAGTTTGGTTAGGACTTTGTAGGCTTGAATCACCTGATTGTATGAAAATAAAGATGATTTTGTGCTTCAGAAGGCAAGTTAAGCCGTTGGGCCATCGTTTGATGCCATCTAGTAGTCTCTCTGATACCAGGATGCACATGGTCGATTGACAATGTAACCTACTCGAAATGATGATGATTGAATAATAACCGATGTAACTAGCGTGAGTATGAATTAATTAATTCTTTGTCAATACTGAACGTGGACTATGATCCAATCTTATTATTATTAGGGAAGATAGCAGTCAGAAGACCGCTGTCCCAGATACCGCTGGTGCTATACAGTGTTGCCTGATCTGCGAGAGGGGAGCTGACAACTGGCAGCCATCGCGCAGAATAGAACACTCTGGCGCTTTCTCGTGAGGAGCCTAAGATCCACTTCGGGTCGCTGAGCCAGTGGAGAACGTATGATCCAACCTTGATCTATCGATATCTCTAAGATAACACAGCGACATGAATTTTTGATTTAATTTTTGAATCATGTGTCGCCCTTCGGATTTAACATTAGAACAGTAGTAAGTACCAAAAGTTGACTGTCCATCGTGTGGGCAATACACCGTTTTGCCAACTAAATGGCATTTTTTAATGCAGGTAAGATATTTTTGTCCCACCACTGAGCAATATTGCTTACAAAGTACACAGTTCACTAAACTAATAAGCCTAAACTAACAAAAACTTATTACTAACGTACTTACGCTATAAGTTACCTATATTGTTATAACGTGACGCTGGTAAAAATTAAAATTTTCCTCTAACAAAGCGTACAATGGCCGAATGTAAGATATTAAAATGTGTTTTATTGTGTTGCTTTCTGTAATTTTTAGCTCTTAACAAAAGACGAAAGTCCAGAGACTGCGTTTGCTTGGGCACTTAGAGAGAATGGACGAACATCCAGTGGTGAAGAGAGCCTATGTGGGAGGGCCGAGGGGACGGTGTCCGGTCGACTGGCACCGATATCGCTGGATTGACGAGGTGCGCGAGCTGCACGCCGATGACTGGCAGGAGATTGGCGCAGGATAGATCGAAGTGGAGATTCTTATTATTGGAGGTCAAGAGTCACTTTGGGTCGCTGCGCCATCTTAGTAAGTTGTAAGTAACAAAAAATGCTGTTTGTATAAGTTTAAGATAGACCACGTGGACCCTATCTAATCTGTGGTAATCTTAGGGGCTTTTTTTACCTGTAGGTTGTTTGACGCCCCTATCTCACGGTTCAGTATACGGTAACCATTCATATCGAGCGATTGACATGGTCAATCGACCCTGTACTAAACAATTAATAAAAGAATGCTTCCTGCATGCAAACCACTGGACCATAAACCATTTACCTAAAGAAAGATCATCATCATCCTAACGTGTATTCCTAACTGCGTCGTCAGCTTACGCTTCGAAACCTAGGGTACGCTGTAAGTCATGGTCCTAGGTTTGGCAGAACTGGTTATTACTATGGAGTGACTGCTGTCTGAACTCCCTAACCCGTTTTTACAGGGAAACCAGACCAATAGGAACATGACCCTAGGTGTGTTAGTGGCCAACACTGTCAGAATTTTCAGGCTGCCCTAAGGCATCTGACACAGCCTCACGACTGCCATCTATCGATAACAACCGGGACCAACGGCTAAACGTGCTTTCCGAAGCACGGTGGAGCTCAAGATAGAAAATGCCACTAAATGGCGACCAATCCAATAGTGGTCGCGTCACGCTGTCGCTTGACACACGCCTTCCCTACGGATACGCGGGTCGCGCTCGACTAACGAGCACCTAAAGAAAGATGTTTGTCATCCCATATTTTTCAAAACTGAAAAAGAATGGTCTGAGAATTAATACGACCAATTGCTATTGTTTACGCCAATGAATACGAAAAGGCAACAGAACATTTTAAACATTTTAATTCAATTTTTGAAATACCGAGCCAAAGTGTTTTCAACATCCAATTTTTGTAAGTGCTTATTTTTAACATGGACTAATAATGCTCTTTGTATAATTGCAGTAGTTAGGTAAGAATATGAAGCGATAAATTATATTTTACACTACTTTTACACGTACATGTTGTAGTTAGTTAATATTTGAATGCAGTCTTTTTTTTACCCGATTGCGACAGAAGGAGGGTTATGTTTTTCGAGGGGAATGTTTGTATGTATGTATAATTGTTTGGCACGCTCTACAGCCTAAACGGTTCGATGGATTTTATATTGAGAGGTGTCGTTAGATTCGTATTTACTGTCCGAGTGACACTGAATACATAAAAATAAATGGCGGTGTTTTTGGGGATATTTTATTTCCAAGTTGCACAGAAACGCAGTCGAGTTTTTTTAGATTTTTTAAATCTTGTTAATATTTTATTTTCGGCTGCCCTTATGGAGGTTTTTAGTATATATTTATTTTCATGTTATCCTGGCGGTTGCTTATAAGTACCTATCTACATTTATTTAATTCGTTTGAGTTAAAAAGGTCAATAAACCCTGCACATTTTGTAAGTAAATAAAACACTTCAATGCACGTCCAATCCCCAGGTATCGCTGAGGCGTTGAGGTGCTGAAAGACGACTGAGCGACTGGCGCCAGCTGTTGGTTATCATATATATCACCAACCAGGTCAAGTCCGCAGCAAACAGGAAACAAGACAACAAGTATGATTTCCGTGGGAATTGAACACCGCCTAAACGCATCTGACACAGCCAACGACTGCCATATATCGATAACAACCGGGACCAACGGTTTAACATGCCTTCCGAAGCACGGAAATGCTACTAAATGCGACCAATCTAATACGGGAGTAAATCTTTTTTATTGTGCTATTACTTAGTCTATGTCCTGATTTTATTTCTGTCCTTGAGTGAGATCGTTGATAGAACAGGTATTAACGATCAAGATAAAAATCATCAGATTTACGATAGAATAAAAAAAGTTAAGTTTTATCTAAAGTATATACTAGTAGTTCAGGATGCGGAAGTGAAATCATTACTTTTTAACGTATTTTCAGTTCAGTTTTCATGAGATTTTATGATGAAAATATCATAATATTAACGAGAAGCGTCGACACCCATATTGGCGTACAGTCAACCACTCTATAGCGGCTGATCGAGATAGGGCACACGTAGGTAATTGCATACACCTTGTTGGCTAGACTGTATCCAATCTCCATCAAGAAAGTTCGTAGACTTTTCACAAAAACGTCCTGCGATGACTTGATGTATAAAAAAATTAATTCTAAATGGTCCGTCCAACAAAAACAAATCATACAATAATACATACATTACTTTACTTACATGTAAACCCAAAAAAGATAAAAACATAACCATTTATCAAAACGATGAATTAAATTTAATATTTATAAATCAATTTTGTTTATTGATTAAAACTTTATTGTTCCACAAGTACTAAATCGATTGGCGGACTTAATGCTGAGAGCATTATATACTAGAGATGGGTGCCTTCATGAAAAATTTCTTACGTACGCACGGAATTTTTAAAAATTCCCGGGAATTAATTATTTTTTCCCCTTGCATTTCATTTTTTCCCTCTTGAATTACTTCCCGCTGCCCATCTCTATTCTCTACCAGTCAATCATTGGGAGAAATAAAAAGATAGTTCGGAGAAAAATAGTAATGGAAAAAATAATTGCAGACGAATTTAAAAGAATTTTCTGGTAATAATTAAGTATTACTAACAAATATTAGTCATTGTTATTTAAATAAATAAATTCATTAATTAAACAAGAATACTAACTTTTACTGTTCTGTGATTATCAATCAACGGCTACACTGGCGGCGGCGGACCGACAAAAATGTTCTAAATATTCTACTCGTATTGGCTAGTTTCCAGGGTCAAAAGACTAACATTAAAATTATTCCGTCATTTAGGGAATCAAAATATATTAGTGCCGTTTTTTTTTCTTTAGTCAATTGATCGATAAATTATAAAGATATAACGCATCAAAGTTTAGGAGTAGGGGCCCGTGCTCGTGACGTCATATATTGCGAATAAGTGTAGCACACTGTGACGTCACACGGAACTTTAACGCGCCATATCTTTACCATGCTTTGTTTAATTTTCAAATTAAAAAATACGTCTCCAATATTTTTTGATTATCTAACTGACGACCGACTAATTATATTTTTTTAGAAACTAGCCTATTCTCACCTCACAATATATTTTTGTTCCGGCTGGTCCTTATGTCCTGAAGCTAAAAATTTTGTGGCAGAGATGAGACGCCGTTTGAAAGATTGTGTTGTGACTACCGCTCAGGGTGGTACCTGGTTCAAAGGATTTCTATAGCTATCCAAAGAGGCAATGCTGCAAGTATTATGGGAACCTTTGAGCCGGGTACAATCAGGGGAGGCATTTTTGATTGAGTCAAGTATTTTGTACAATTGTTTTAAATAGTCAACCAATTCTCATGTTTTTTCTTTGCAAAATACAATTTGTACCGCGAAATAGCTGGGATTATATCATAATCATATTTAATCTCATTTTTCCTAAGAAATAAGTATATAAATCTTTTCATTACTTCCCCAGGCCTCCACAATTTTAATTAAACTTTCATAACACCTATTCCTTGTACTTATTTTAATCTGCATGCGATTATACATGCAAATGTTACAACTACCCATCCGCCACTAATTGTACTGCGTTGGTTTCTCATGAACAAAACTTAATTAAAACGCTTACGACGCATGGAAAAGTACCTTTTTTATTTATCCTAGCGCTTTACCGTCAATGGGATGCTTCACACTTTCTTACGATGTTACGCGACTGTTACAAATTAAATTAAATGTTTAATCGGTTTTTACTAGCTTACTAGCTGTTTCCCGCAGCTCCACCTGCGTCCAAAAGTAGCCTATATTTGCCCCGGGTCTTCAACTATATTCATACCAAATTTTATCAAAATCCGTTCAGCGGTTTGGCCGTGAAAGCGTAACAGAAAGACAGACAGACTTTCGCATTTATAATATTAGTATGGATTTATTTACACGTAACATTACAAACACTTTACAGCATACAGAGTCGCAGGTAGACTAAGTTAACATTTGTCTGTGATGATAATTAAAAAAAAACTACAGCCTTCATAATTCTTTTGATATCACACTACTCATATTTTCTTCTTTATATGCTTTACGTAGCTGTGCCTTGATCTAGCTGGACCCCTATAACTTTTTATCTTTCCTTCCATTATGTTCCTCATAATTTCATCGTGTCGTATTAAATGTCCCAACATTTCCTCTTTTGTTTTTAATAACTTGTCACCTTCGAAATGCTCGTGTCCTCAAAAGTTATGACACATTAATAAATAAATACCTACTATTACGAAATTAAAAAAAGACATGGAAAAAATGTTCCTATGGGCATATCTTCATTCCAAATCTTCGGCAACAAGTGATAATAATAAAAATATATGAATGATACTCGATCCTTTGCGACTAAACCAATATGTAAATAATTTGTTTGCTAACCCAGCCATTTTATAGGGTAAACGTGACAAAGTTTTAACTTTTTGTCACTTGTCGTATCGAGACGAAACATTTTTGAACAGTGTTTATTTTTAAGATACTAGATTTTCTCAAGACTTCTTTTTTTAGAATAAAGCATGGATGCATACGGGGTTATTTGTAAATTTTAATGTACAGCTGTCGTGAAAATAGTATTGCGCGTAGAGTTATTAACATTCACGCGGAATTTAAAGTTAATATTTATTTTTGTATGAAAGCTAAAACAAACGAATTATCAAAGGTCGTAGAACAAACGTTGTTGGATATGTTGGTAGGTATCTAGGCCTGCGAGGTTATTGATGTTTTTCAAAAAGGAAATCCTTCACTGACAGGAGGGACAGGAGAGCCAGAGTACACAGCTCAATACGATGATCTCGCCAAATTAGGCAGCAGATCTCCTACGCAATCCACGGAGCAAAAGATCGCCCACTGGAAGGAGGTCGTCAAAAAGATAGGACGGCCACATCACGACGCTCAGTAAGCAAATGACTAAACGAAGATTAAAATCTAAATCTAATACAATCTAGCGACTGACATCTAGCGTTAAAGCAGGGGGTTAATTCCGCTAATAAACTTTAAAAGACCATGCAACTGATATTCAATTACGTCTCAATTATGGTGCATTTTTGATATCCACAATATATACCTAGAAAAAATTGAAATATCTATATCCATACTAATATTATAAATGCGAAAGTCTGTCTGTCTGTCTGTTATGCTTTCACGGCCAAACCGCTGAACGGATTTTGATGAAATTTAATATGAATATAGTTGAAGATCCGGGGTCAAACATAGGCTACTTTTTGACGCAGGCGGAGCTTAAGGAAACAGCTAGTAATAAATAACAGAGTACCGATTACTAAAAAAATTTATGATTTTGATAATTTTTTGATTAACAAATTTCTAGTTGCAGTTCAATGACATGCCAATGGAATACGATTGGTCTTAAAATTAGTAACAGAATACCAGTAACGTCAAAAATTGCCATTGCAATCCAATTACGATTCAATTCTGCACTATGTAAAATAAGAGGAACCCAGGAACAAGACGAATAACTTGCATAGCACGTAATTAGAAGTTCAACATCAATAAGTCATCTTCGTCCAAGCGTGTTTTTCCTAGTGGTATCCTCAGCTTACGCTTTAGAGTCTAGTCGCTAGTACGCTGTAAGTTTTGGTCCTTAATTGGGCAGTCTTGTTTATTACAATAAAGCGAATACAGTTTGACCTCCATAGTAAAGGGAAACCCGACAAACTTTATCTATCTTGTACTTTGCTTGTAAGACCTTTCCTGTAAATGATGGCTCTATCAATAAAGTTTATTCTATTCTATTATAAACTAGAACATTACCCGAGGTGTGGAAGTTGCCAATGTCAGATTTTTTCAGGCTGCCTAAAGACATCTGACACAGCATAACGACTGCTATCTATCGATGACAACCGGGATCAACGTACTCAACGTGCTTTACGAATGAATGAATAACTTTATTTGCAATAAACATTGTATACTATATATAATAGACACAAAGAAGATCTTAGCACAGAGAAGCTCGATGTAAAACATCAATCCAAAACGGGTCGCGTTTCGCCGTCGTTTGACACGCGCATTCCTCAAGAAACGTCAAGAAGTAGTGGCGAAAAAAAACATATGAAACATGCTACAAAACGCCGTCGTTTGACACGCATGATCGTCACAAACAAGCACGCCCCGCTAGACTATTGCGTTTCAAGCAATCACTTTAACATTAATTGTGAAATAATCGTTTAATCGAATTGTTCCGTAATCTCAAACCTATTAATTTCATTTTCGCAAACCATATTGATTCGAAGGGCACATAGGTAGCTATTTGGCAATCTTAATTACCACTTTTGTTTGCTAATTTAATGTTAGGACAGCAAATTGTCGCGACATTTCGAAATTAATTTGTGTGTCGGGCCGTTAAGGAAACTAATTTGTCGTTTAACTAACTAAACTCCGACTATTTAGCTGTGTGGTTTTTGGGTTAAAAAAATTAAACACTCCAAGCGTGGTTTTCTTTGTACTCATTTATTTATTTATTATTTATTAAAAGCTTTATTAATTACTAGCTGTTTCCCGCAGCTCCGCCTGCGTCAAAAACTAGCCTATGTTTGACCCCGGGTCTTCAACTATATTCATACCAAATTTCATCAAAATCCGTTCAGCGTTTTGTATTATTGGCCGTGAAAGCGTAACAGACAGACAGACAGGCAGAAAGACAGACAGACTTTTGCATTTATAATATGAAGTATGGAAGTATGGATTAGTATGGATGGAAGGATAGATATGGAAGTATGATGGATTATTATATTTCCTTTATTTATATCTACTCAGTCTATTTTGTACATTTTTGAATATTACATGTTTTAAAAAAAAATACAATATTTAAAAATATACAAAAACGGGACACCCATACGTAGCGGAGAGCGGTTATTATATTATTTATTAAATTAATAATTTATTTATTATTCAGCTTTATTTATTTAGGAGGAAGCCCCTTCAAAGAGTCGACTGGCAGGAGGTTGCGCTGAACAGGGAACAGTGGAGATCTGTGTCGGGGCCAAGATCCTCTTTGGGTCGCTGAGCCATCGCAGTAAGTAAAAGCTTTATTGTTCCACAAGTACAAATACTTATAACATTGGCGGACTTAATGCTAAGAACATTCGCAGGAAGTCAACCATTGAGAGAAACATCTCATTTTACGCTTCGGAGCCTAGGCGCTTTAAGTCACGGTACTTGATTTGGCAACACTGGTTATAACCATGGAGCGATTTTTGTCTGATCTCCGTAACCAGAAAAACTGGAAGTTTGTTAGTAGGAAACACTGTCTAATCAGACCGCCTAAAGGCATCAGATAGCATCGACTGCCATCTATCTATAACAACCGGGACCGAGGATTAACGTGTCTTCAGAAGCAAGGGGAGTTCGAGATAGAAAATGCCACTAATTGGCGACCAATCCAATACGGCTCGCGCTTCGCCGTCGCTTGAGTATACGCTATAAAGCTCCTCGATTATTTAGTAGGATATATCCAACTACGAGTAGAGGTCGGTTAGTTGTTAATATTTCGCGAAAGTATTTGTCATAATATTTCTATAGAATCATTCTGAAAGAAAGTAGGTACCTACATCCTTGTAGGCTACATGTATTTATGAAATTAATTTTTATAAAAAAAATTACCATTAAATATTCAGCCAAATTAAGAAACAGCTTGATTTTATTTTTTGTAAGTTATTAAGAAGATAAGGAATTTACATTTGATTAATGAAATAACATTAATAACGAAGTTCAACCAAACCATCATCATCCTTGCGTGTATTCCTAGTTGCGTCGTCAGCTTACACTTCGGAGCCTAGGGTACGCTGTAAGTCATGCTCCTAGATTTGGCGGAACTGATTATTACAATGGAGCGACTGCCGTCTGACCTCCTTAACCCTTTTTACAGGGATACCAGACCAACAGGAACATGACCCGAGGTGTGTTTGTGGCCAACACAGTCTGAATTATTCAGGCTGCCCCAAGCCACCTGACTCAGTCTAAAACGACTGCTATCTATCGACAACAACCGGGACCAACGACTTAACGTGCCTACTGAAGCACGGAGGATCTCAGGATAGAAAATGCCATTAAATTGCCACCAATCCAAGAGTGGTCGTGTCACGCCGTCGCTTGACACGCGCATTCGCTACGGATACGCGGGTCGCGTTCGACTAACGAGCTCCTCATGCAAGTTCAACCAAACCATTTCATAAGATAAGTATAACTTTAGAGAATAGATGCGTTAAAATATTCCACAGGGCAATATCTAGACAAGACAGAATCTGCATATTAATATGAATAAAAATGAACACGAGGGCGTATATTTTATGAGTATCTGTTCTAAATGTGGTTTTAGCTATCTTCATTGCATGTTAGTTTTTCAAATCAAATTTTTTTAGGGTCGACAACACGCCCGTGATACTTCTGATATTGCAGGCGGCCATAGGCTCCGGTAACCACTCACCATCAGACGGGCCGCGTACCTGTTTGCCTACTAAATTGTATTAGCTAAGCCCATTTTAACTAAAATATTTTTTGTCTCGTTCATTTACCTTCAATTATCGAGAGAAAGGGATTTAACACAATTTAGCTAAACTAAGCTTAAAGAACGTTTGTTAATTTGTATTTTTTTATATACTTACGTGATTTTATTCATTATATTTTATTTATTTATTTTTAAATCTTTATTTGAACCACAAGTAAAAAAAATACTTTTCACAATTGGCGGACTTAATGCTAAAAGCATTCATGTACTTAGCGCACTACAAAAATTCGCCAAATGGTTTAAATTAACAGTTTTTTTTTACAATTAAGTAGGCAAACAGGCGTACGGCCACCTAATGGTAAGTGGTTACCGTTGAACGCCTGCAACACCGGAGATGTCACGACCGCGTTGCCGACCCTGAAAAAATTTTTTCACGCCCATTTTAAAGGCTCCCATATTATAGTCACTAGGGATAAACCATGGCAGGGAGTTCATTCCATAATCGCAGTGTACGAGCGAGAAAATTCCGTTTGAAGCGTACTGTACCCGATAACATGGAATCCAAGGTATGCACTGTAGTTTAGCTCGTGGAAAGCCGGGATGGGTCGTTAGTATTACAGAAATACTCACTGATAAAGCTTATCAGTGTCGGCGTGTCATATCATGACATAGAAAGTCAATTTACGTTAGATTTATAAAATTAACAAAAATTGCTCTTTGTTAGCAAACACTTCATTTGTTTATTGAATGACGTTACGGTCAGTGCACCCGAATCTTTTAGTAATATGATTTGAGTTTGTATAGTTGATCACTTGTTTCCTTTTCACGTTTTATTTACTACCAGCTTTTTCCCGCAGCTCCGCCTGCGTCAAAAAGTAGCCTTTATTTGACCCCGGGTCTTCAACTATATTCATACCAAATTTCATCAAAATCCGTTCAGCGGTTTAGCCGTGAAAACGAAACAGACAGACAGACTTTCGCATTTGTAATATTAAGTATGGATAGATACAATCTTGCCGCACTTTTGCGTTATCATACTTTAAGTTGTGACTTTTTCCAAGGGCCTAGAGGACGGCAAAGGGTACCTTTGATCCTTGAAAAGTACTGGGGGCCGATTGTACTTATAAAAATAGCCCTCGCGGTCTTTGTTTGGTTTTGTTGAATTTAGCGCGATTGGGCTTCTGTTCTCGTAAGATATGCATGCGAAGCCGCGAGCAGAAGCTAGTTTTATCGTGACATATAGTTCATTAGAAATAAGTGCTGATATAATTTCTTACCATAATTTTATGCAATCACAATCTCTATCGTCAATATCTTCTTCTACTATACATATAAAAATCAATTGCTGTTATTTAATCTCGCTAAAACTCGAGAACGGCTCGACCGATTTGGCTAGTTTTGTTTTTGAATTATTTGTGGAAGTCCAGGGAAGGTTTAAAAGGTGAATATATTCGGAGGCGGTACGAAGTTTGCCGGGTCAGCTAGTTTCGAATAAAAATTTTCAGAGTCACCTTAAAAACTATCGCCGCTAGGAGCTTTTACAAATTTTATTAGATTTAACTTAAAATTGGTTACATAAACTGAAGTTAGAATTCCTATCTTATGGTCTTTAACAACATCATAAGAAGAGGTTAAGTGGCTATTATCATATGTATAGTGAATATTACGAGAAGAACATTATCAAGTAGATAACGAAGTAACAAGTTTCTTCCTTATTTTATTTCCGTCAGTAACTGCTAACTACTACCGTCACGCAATGTAAGTCTTGATAACTGTAATAAATAACACACTACAACACTACCTCACAAATCCAAATTCTTGTAAGGGCCGATTTTTTTTTTACAATTATTTAGACAAAAGAGGCATACAGGCCACCTGATAGCAAGTGGTCACCGTAGCCCATGGACGCCCGCAACACCAGGGCCATTGCCGACCCTTGAGAAATCCTTTAACGCCCTTTTTGAAAGACCCCATGTTGTAATCTCTTGGGAAGACCATGTTGGGGAGCTCATTCCACAGTCTCAGCGTACGTGGGAGAAAATTTCTATCAAAGCGCACCGTACGCGATCCTTTGAATTCTAATTAATGCGGTCGATGGCGAGAGGTGCGATGGTAGAATGGGGGTGTTGCCATCATCTCAAATAGTTCCTCGGAGCACAACCCATTATACAGGCGGTAGAAAACACATAGAGACACGAAGTCACGTCTTAGTCTCAGTGGCTCCACACCGCCTGTTATCTTGGCATCGTCGACGATTCTCATAGCACGCCGCTGAATGGATTCGAAAGGCTTTAATTGACATTCGGGAGCTCCCGCCCAGAGGTGACAGCAGTACTCTATATGTGGCCGTACTTGCGCCTTGTATAGTAGCAGCCTTTGCCGCGGAGTAAAGAACTGCTTTGCTCTATTGAGAACTCCCAGCTTTTTAGATGCCAACTTTGCCTTATCTTACAAATGACTAGAGTATTGGACGTCATGATATATGTCGACGCCAAGGATCCCAATTTTAATAATATATAATAGATTGCATAAAATGGATGGTAGACATTTTTTTCTAGAGAAGTCCGTATACCGAAATCATACGTGGATTTACAGTATATTGTCGGGTTAACTGTGAAATGTAAACTTCATTATACGAGATTAAATTGCGTCATTATCCTTGGAATAAAACTTATCCAACTATGGTGAAATCGGCCCTAAGAGATTTAGCACGGTGGCTTCACTTGTGTTGTCCGCTAAGTCACGCTAAAAATAAACTAAGCGTGTTAAAGCCTCAAATAAAATAAAAAATCTATTAGGGTTTCTGCCTCCATGGTCCCGTGGTTGCGTATGCCTTTGACCCGGAGGTCATATGGGTTCGATTCCTAAGTCATCATCATAATTTCGTATAGGTTACATTGTATATCGATTATGTACACCCTGGTGTCAGAGTTGTTCAAAACCGCCTCTCGGCCTCTGACGTGGTTCCTTTAAGGACTACCAAATGGCAGCCAGGACCAACGGCTTAACGTGCCTTCCGAAGCACGGAATCATCTTTATTATCAAACAATCAGGTGATTCAAGCCTGCAAAGTCCTAACCAAACTGGAAACAACTAAACAAAGTATGATTCCGGTGGCAATCGAACCCACTACCCCCGGCTCAAAGGCGAACGCCTTAACCACTGGACCAAGGAGGCTGGACGTGAAGCTTAGTTTATTTAGTTGTTTCCAGCTTGGTTGGGACATTACAGGCTCATTTGATTGTCTATTACTAATCATGATTTCACATTTCAAATGGTATGTTAAGCTATGGTCAGAACTACCATTTGATGGTCCTTAAAATCGATCTGTTGTAATTTTACCCATATGTATTCTTTATCTGGCAACCCTCGACGTCTCTTAAGTTTTATCAAAAAATAAACTTGAACACGTCAATTACTTAGTCACCCTTGCTTAGTTTGTTAGTCGTCATTAGTTCCAGTACAGCATGATTTCCCACGAGTATCGGTCAGAATAATTCGAACTTTTTTAAAACGACTTCGGATATGAGTTTTGGCAAGTTTACAAATTTACCCGACTGCGAAGCTTAAAAAGAAGGTTATGTGTTTAACCTGCATGAATCTTAACTAATTAAGTTTGTCGTTAAAGTTAAAGATTAAGCGAGTGTCAGAAATGAAAATGTCGGAAGGTCGACGCCAAAAAAAATATTTAATTGAAGAAAAAAATTTGCATTGAATTTTTTTTTCTAAAGGAAATAATAGATTAAATAACGTTCAGTTTCAGAGTTAAGAGAACACTTTTAACTTTAATATTATAAATGCGAAAGTCTGTCTGTGTGTTACGCTTTCACAGCCAAACCGCTGAACGGATTTGGATGAAATTTGGTATGAATAAAGTTGAAGACCCGGAGTCAAATATAGGCTACTTTTTGACGCAGGCGGAGCTTCAGGAAAAAGCTAGTTAGAAATATATCAATTACCTGTCTATAGGGTGCACAGTTGACAGAGTTTTTTTGGAACCGCCCTTTAGGTTATTTTTTTCATTGACAATTTAACCCACTTGATATGAATGAATAGTACCTGTAGGTAGCATCGGTTGGGTGTAGGTGTCTATAATTGAAAGTGTTTAATTTCATAAAAGATACTTATTATATCACTTTCATACGCCTTAAACTCTTAAAAGAGACTATTATGTCAGAAAAAAAGGAGCATCAAAAAGAACTTACATACTTCTGACTACCACACAACGAATAAACATTCATTTCTCATGAAGTACGCATGTGTCCCTTGACAGTAACAAAAATGTCTCTTAAAAGATACAGAAAGGTTTCTGAAGATATTAATTTTATTGTAAGTAATGACTGTGGGTTACATATTTTACACATGTGTGAAAATGTTTTTTTTATTTTCAGGTGAAAGTTGACTTTGTGATATTCTATATATATATTTGGGTAGGTTTTTGTATGAGTAGAGCATTTATACCAAAAAATATTGAATGCAGTAGTGGAACATATCCCAAGGCGGCAGTAAGAATTTCTAGAGGGTTTGAATAATTCATCGATACTAATATTATAAATGTGGTCTGTCTATCTGTTACGCTTTCACGGCCAAACCGCTGAACGTATTTTGATGAAATTTGGTATGAATATAGTTGAAGACCCGGGGTCCAACATAGGCTACTTTTTGATGCAGGCGGAGCTGCGGCAAAAAGCTAGTTGTTTAATATATTAGAGTGTAATAAAGGGCAAATGTGTCAGGTTATCTAAACAGCCTAAAATCTGACATTGTTGGCTACTAACACACCTGGGGTCATGTTCTTGTTCGTCTGGTTTCCCTTTGAAAATTACTTACATTACAATACAAAATATCTTTATTGCCGACATTCAGTAACAGATAATATAACATTTACAAAGACTTCAACATAATATGAGCAAAGGCGGGCTTATTGCTAGGCAATCTCTTCCAGTCAACCCTTACGAGGTGAAAGAGAAACAGTTAAGTTAGGGTGGGCTTACCGCCCGCCGCCTCACCTAGAATATGATTAACAACGTAACCTAGGCTTTGAAGCGTAAGCTGAGGTCTCACGCAGGAAACACGCTTGGACAAAAAATAATGGAGAAATGTTTTTACAAAGGAAAAAATGAATAGAGAAAATGATAAATACTCGTAAGTTAATTATCATCTCCTGGACTAATCGCAGTGCCGATAACTTTTTACCAAAACTTTACCACGGCCGCTAGTTTTGAACTACTTTACAATGTATCCTTGTTGTGCAATAAAGAGTTTTTGTATTGTATTGTATTGTACTTTATAGATAACATTCCCCGATATTTTTGTTAATCAGCTATATGGTTTCTGGGTTCCACTGTTGGGCAAAACCCAAGCAGATCCAAAAAAAATAATTACTGTGTTCTCAAACATTGAAACTTCTAACACGTTATCGCTTTAAACGAAAATAACATCTTTAATTTTACAAAGACGAACAAAACATTTCAAAGAAAAATTTAAATCGAATCTGATTGCTAAAGAAATCTACGTTTAGTTCTTTAGAAATAGTTTTAAATGAAACGGAACGAATGTTAGACATATCTACTGCTGAGACTGAAAGCTGGAAAGGAACGGCTTGAAGTCAATAAAGGATAAGTTCGATTTAGTGATGTTACACGTCTAACATCGACACATTGAGGAGCTCGATAGCCGAGTGCGACGCGCGTATTCTTTTGTAGTATTGGATTCGTTGCCTTTTAGTGGCATTTTACATCTTGAGCTCCTCCGTACTTCGAAGGTACGTTAAGCCGGTTGTTATCGATAGATGTGTTAGATGCCCAGTACTAACACACCTCGGATCATGTCTCTGTTGGTCTAGGAAAAAAAAGGGTAACGGAGGTAAGACGGCAGTCGCTTCATTATAGTAATTAGTGCTGCAAAATCTAGGACCATGACTTACAACGTACCCTAGACTTCGAAACGTAAGCTGACGACGCAACTAGGAAAACACGCTTGGGTGAGTACACGTCTAACATCGACAGTCGATAGTACAACCCATGTCTCTACCAACTTGGCGGTTTCAATTCATTCATATAGAGTGGGTTACATAGATTCGACCCTTTACTCTGATTTTTGGGAACTGCCTTTCGGCCTCTGACGTGGTTCCTTTATCGATCACCAAATGACAGCAGGGACCAAGCGTGTCCAAAGCACGGAATCATCATTATTATCAGACAATCAAGTGATTCAAGCATGCAATGTCCTAATCAAACTGGAAACAACTGAACAAAGTATGTTATCAGTAAGAATTGCCTTAATAACTAAACCACGGAGGCTTTTATTTATTAACATGGCGGTTATACGAGTTATTTTATTTACTAAATAGGGGCATAGATATTGTTTATCGATAGTTAATCTAATAGTTTCCCATCACTAGTTTAAGCACATTAACGTTTAAGTGCTCAACTCAATTTTAAACCTTCCTACACAGGCTTAAGAAATCAAAGTTGACTGAGCTTGTTTGGTTCATGTTAATCCTATTTTAACATACTAGTGTCTGACCCCGACTTCACACGGTTAGTATATTTGATCGAACTGTCAAACAAGGGATATTGAAAAAGTGATTTTTTTAAAGATAAAGATAAAAAGAAAAACCTTTATTGTTTGAATTTAGGTACAAGTAAGATGTCAATAAAAATAACAATAATCTCCAAATTCCGCCATTCCAGGTGTACAATATATTATGAGTCCAATGAATGGGAGCGAATCCCCGTGCGAAAGCTATATTTAGTTTTATTCCAAAAACTCTTGTATATAGTACACTATAAAAACATTTATCAATCAATAATTTCAACAAAGCACTGCGAAACTTCGTAAATGGCAGTTCCTTTATATCGTCAGGCAGTGTATTATATATCTTTAAAGGCATAATATAGCTATTATTACTAGTTGTAGCCAAATGCGTCAATGGTCTATAAAGTTTATGTCTATTAAATCGAGAGCGAGTATTAACAGTATGAGATTCATTATTATAGATGACGATGTGTTTTATAAAACATACGTCAACGTTAAATGTATTGAAAATAGAAAAAAAAATTGTCAATTCGTTCATAATTTACTTTGCAACCAAGGAATATAAAAATCTATTCAAATTAATAATATAACTATTACTTCTTGTTTTATTTTTTTAACTTCATTAGTTACAACAATTCAAAGGGCGGATTTAAAGCCGAAGGCTTTTTCTACTAGTCAACCAAGCCGTGGTGCAGAAAAAATTACAAATTTTGGTAAAGGTAAGTTGGTGTTTGGTAAGTAAGTTTGGTAAAGGTAAGTGCAACCGTTATCTTGATATATTATTGAAAAAATATTAAATACTAGCTTTTTCCCTTGTTTATGTTTGACCCCGGGTCTTCGTTCAGCGGTTTGGCTGTGAAAGCGTAACAGACAGACAAACTTTCGTATTTATTACTTATTGTATAACCATACAAAATACACTACGTACAATATTTACATAAATACAGATCCTTACTTCCATACGAATCCATACTAATATTATAAATGCGAAAGTCTGTCTGTCTGTCTGTTAAGCTTTCAACCTAAAACTTTGGACCGATTTTTCACGAATTTTTGTATGGATATAGTTGAAGACCCGGGGTCAAAAATAGGCTACTTATCGAAGCAGGCGGAGCTGCGGGAAACAGCTAGTGTTTACATAAATACAGAATCAGATGCAAAACAAGGAAGTACACTTACTTTCAGCCCAATTAGTCGAACAACAGTGGTGAATTCATACGCCATACCTCATATTGATTTATCGCCCTATTCCTTGTTATTTTGGTAAGAAACTAAAAAAAATATATCACTTTAATGTATCGAATAGCAGAGGTTGTGACAACCATTAAGATTTTTCTTCGAAATGTAGGTTGGATTCTACGTAATAAAACATTTTTCTATACAATTAAATTCCAGACAGTATTATTACGAGTATCTACAAGATTTTGCCCACGTTTTCTCACTTGTACCTACTTAAATCCCACGGAGACAGTACTTTTTCCGAGATGAAACGTAACTTATGTCCTTCTCAACACCTATTCGAAATTATTGGTTTGAAACGGTTCATTATATAGAGCGTGAAGAGGTAATAAACAAACATACAAATTCACTTTCTCTTTAATATTTCACTCATTCATATCGAGTGAGTTACATAAGTCAATCGACCCTGTACACCGTGGTGTTAACGTTTTTCGGAACTGCATTTAATCCTCTGACGTGGTTTCTTTAACAATGGCCACTTTACCTTTAGGTATTATGTTTAAACTTATCTTCCTTAATTATAAAAATTAACGAATGTCCTTTAAGCCTAGTTTAACTAAAATATCTTTAGTCTATTTCACTCTTATCGACAATTTGATGCGAAAAAACGGAAAAGAACACATTTTATTTAATATTTGCTAAATAGACGTTTGATTTTTTTATAAATGGGGGTATATTTACCACATACAGATTTTAACAAAAAACGACATGTATGAGAGGAAATATAACATTAATTTTAAGTTCATTACATATTAACATGTTTGTTCGAAGGTGTACTTAGAAGGGATTGTTGACGTCATGACGGATTTAGGCCCCTTTCAGCGACCCTTCATGTGGAGCCATTATGCAGTAAATAGGTATAACACGGGCAATTTAATTCCAAATTGATGGATGTATAATTCCCGATTTTAATAATGACTAGCAGTTTCTCACTGTTTCACCGGCCATAGTGTGTATGTATGTAAGTAAACAGTCGGATGAAAAAACATAAAATAAATAAGTAAAATAAAATAAACTAAAACTAAACTTTAAATACATAAATATATATAGGGACAAATCACACTGATTGAGTTAGCCCCAAAGTAAGTTTGAGACTTGTGTTGTGGGATACTAACACTCGTATTCTTAAACATAACCTTAAGAACGTCCTTCACTCAAACTCATTGGAGGACGCCTTAAGGAATTCCTCGAACTTTCCTTGAAAACGACTTTCTTAGTTGGTTGCTTGAGCAAACTCCAATGAGGTTATATTAACAATCCAAAGCACAAAAATGGTAAAATACAAAGGAATAGAGTAAAAATCAAATAAAGTAAGTAGATACCTAGGCAAAAAGTTGCAAAAAACTAATGTAAAACTACATATATTTCTACATATTTTTAGTTTATTTCATTTCGAGGAGGCCTCAAGGTACCTCTCGGCCAACTTTATATTTGACAGTTCAATACTCATCTCCAATGAGGAATCTCCGTAAGTCAAGGAAGTTGTCGGCTAATGATACCAATGAGTTGGAGTAAAGTTGAGGCGAGTTTGAGCAAACGTTTGAGAATATGGGGGTAACTCAACGATACTTAATGCCGAGCTAGGACCTTTCTCGTGAACATCGCTTATCATAAATTAATAGTAATTCGGTTTTTAACTTCTTTCGTGTATTTTTTAAATTACTTTGAGAGGTCGTGAGAATGTCCAATTATTAGAAGAGGCCTAGGTCTACCTAGGTACCAAATGATTTCCAAAATGACCGTTTGGAGATTCTCAATTTGATATTCCATAATTATTTCACATAATTCATTTCACTTCTGATTTGTGTACAATTGTATACAATGTCTCCACATGTCAAAAACATTATCCATTGTTTCGTAACATATTTCAACGATTATCATTAATTTATAGCCATGAATAGCCGACGATTGCAAGCGCTCGAATCTCATTGTTCCTAATAATAATAGTGTCCGTAATACGCGTAGTGATTGGTTTTGAATATTACATCACCCAATTTTACATCAATAGGAGATTGTTCCAAATTGAGGTCTTCAGTTTGAGGAGCTCAATAGCCGAGAGCAGCACGCGTGTCCGATTGCGTGCACCAAGCGACACGGCGAAACGCGGCTCTTATCATCATCATCATCATTGCGTGTAGGTTTCATTGTCATTTGACCATGTACACCCTGGTGTCAGAGTCTTAGTGGCATTTTCTATCTCAAGCTCTTCCGTGCTTTAGAATTGGTCTCGGTTGTTATCGATGGATGGTCTTTAAGCTGTGTCAGATGTCTTTAGGCAGCTTAAAAAATCTGACGGTATTGGCCACTCGGGTTATGTTTCTATTGATCTGGTTTGTCTGTAAAAAGGTATTATAGAGGGATTATAACACTAGGGTGCTCAGGGTCCATGTGAATAAGTGGAGGTCTTAAGGCAGTCGCTCCATTGTAACCATCGTTACAGACAAATCTACGGCCATGTCTTTAAAGTACTCTTGGCTCTGAAGCGTTTGCTGAAGCAATAACTTGTGCTGTTGCTTGTAACACGCATGCTCCCTTTAAGCTATCAAGCTCTTCAAAAACTCCAAGCACGTAGTTTGAAAACAGTAATTATCTCGATAATCATGAGGTTTTTGTAACATTATTGAATTACTGATGATTACCAAATATCCCACGAATTACAAACAGATTACCAGAATCAACCGTAGAAAATTATACATCGATGCTCCTTTTATTCAAACGAATCTATCGAAATATTTTAACTATTCCGTTTTATTCAGTTACCTACCTTTATAATGCATGCTCCGGGTTCAAGTCACCGGCTTGCGTTAACCGGAACCTTATAGAATTTTACAATAGCCGCAATGGTCTATAAATTCGTGTTGAAGTCATAAATGTTGCCCTTTACACGCACAATTTAGCTGCACAGATTCTTTAAGCTGATAGGTAAATGAGATGTACAATACAATATAACTTTATTGCCCACATTTGAGAAATCACAAAATTAAATTGTACTGATTATCCATACGAATTTATACAAATATCCATATCCATACTGATATTATAAATGCGAAAGTCTGTCTGTCTCTCTGTCTTTCTGTCTGTCTGTCTGTCTGTTACGCTTTCACGGCCAAACCGCTTAACGGATTTTGATGAAATTTGGTATGAATATAGTTGAAGACCCGGGGTCAAACATAGGCTACTTTTTGACGCAGGCGGAGCTGCGGGAAAAAGCTCCATAAAATGGGTTATTACTATTGGTGCTAATGGTGCCTATGTCTAAAAAAGTAAATAATTTTGTAGTAAATAAAACTTGTCGAATCTTAGTATTAAACTAGTCGTTCTGTGAACAGTAAACCTCGCGTAATAGTGCAACTACCATGATATTGTAATAACGTAGACGCTACCGGCTGCGTCAACAAATTCATATAGAAAGTAAGCCGGGCATATGCTAAATGAATTTGTATGAATTGACTAAAAAGGCTTGTAAGAAGGTAGTAAAAGAGTGGCTACATGGTTTAGATTATGAGAACACTGAAAGTCTAATAGATCTATATTTTTGCTGTATAAAACAAAGATCAACATAACGTACAACAGGGAAAACTATCGACATCACAGGTGAAATTTCAAGGGGTGGAGACCTGGTGACCTGAAATTCAGGCCTAGCCTAGCTTAGGCACCAGTCTTCCACATTTAACTGTTTATTGTAATTAGCATTTTGTCCAAAATTGTAGTGAAAACTTGAAAATAGATAATATTGTAAATGAATAAAATGTAATTGTATGTTAATTTTGTGGGAGAAATAAATAAATAACAAAAAATATATATGCGAAGCATACACTTACGTATATACAGTAATAGAGTCTCACTTTGGGTACGGAAACCCAAAAAATATTGTTTAATTTCAATTAAACAATTTCCAGCTGATTTTTAGTAATTTCCTTTCAACTGCTTAAGTAGAGATACGGTATTACAAAAAAAATTAAGTCCATCTCTTCATAGAACTATATATCCAGTAGGCGTTGTGGGTTCGATTTCCACGGGAAGCAAAGTTGCTTTGTAGTTGTTTCCAGTTTGGTAAGGACATGCGAAATAAATCATGTTTGTTTGACCGATGTACTTACTTCAATGTCAATAAATCAATTTCCATCTGATTTTTAGTCAATTACTTTCAAAAAAACATACACATAAAAAAGAAAAAAAAACAATTTTTTAGAATAAAAAAATTTTTACTTACCGGGGATCGAACCCGGAGCCACCTGAACAGAATACGGAGCGCTTAACCACTGTGCTAACTTTTCGTATCTGGAGGCAACAATGTTATTGACTTAAACTACCCTACGGCAAATTTCCCCTTTCTTGCCCTAATTATTCCCCCAATCAGAAAAATCTTTTGACCAAAAATTTTAAATTATTATTTTTACATAACAGAACATTAAATATAAAAAAAAAATGTTAAAAATGTTGTTTTTATGTTAATTAACAAAAATATGAAAAGGACTAAGTGCGAGTAAAATTTTAAAGAAATCAAGGAACATGTATACCAAGTTTCGTAAAGATCCGCTGAGAAAAACCCAACTGCAAACTTTCCCCGCTTTTTACCCTAATCTTTCCCCCAATCAAAATGTGACCTCTAGCCTGGAACATATATTTTCCAATCCAAAAGCAAAATTGGCGAAATGGAGACACTTCGCTCGCTCGGTCAATAACATTGGGGTATTCAGCTAATGTAACAATAATAAATAATAAAATATACTACATATATAATACCCAGACGAGCGTAATTTGTGTGCGCAGTACCTACTGAGTCGCAGAAAATGAGTTGCAGAATGTCTGCTGCATTCCGTTTCATACAAAAGCCCTTCTTATGCCACACGGCGCCTTGTGGCAGAAAAGAAATTCTGCAACTTATTTTCTGCGACTCAGGACTTATAAAATTACGCTCGTCTGGCTTTTCACTCTTAATTCTTAAAAAAAAAAAAAAATACTAAACAAATATACTTACATGAAGATGAGGTACAAAGGCGGAGTACTAATTTGACATAGCCCAGGGGATTTACTCTTTGAATGGCAGTGAGCGGGGCACATAGCGCTGAGAACCGATGGCCGATAGGGCAGAAATTTACAAACTCACCAAACAGATGACCTGAAGAAGATCAAAGTCCAGCTTTTCCCCCTAAGGCAAATAGGGAATAAATTAAACTAACATAAGACATTATTATGACCATGGGAGATGCCTATGCCCAGCAGTGGATTGACTGCGGATGAAATGATGAAGTTGATGACAATCGCCGGTTAGCTGTCTATGTACATATTTTCCATACTAATAGGCTAGTTTCCTAAAAAAATAGAATTAGTCCTTCAGTTAGATAATCAAAAAATATTGGAGACGTATTTTTTATTTTAAAGATATGGCGCGTTAAAGTGCCGTATGAGGTCACAGTGTGCTACACTTTTTCGTGACGTCACGAGCCCCCACTCCTAAACTTTGATGTGTTATATCTTTATAATTTTTCGCTCAATTGACAAAAGAAATATTTTGATTCCCTAAATGACAATCTAATTTTAATGTTATTCTCTTGACCTAGGAAATTAGCCTATTGTATGGTAAAACAATCATGCAATTTTCACTCCAAGTATACCTCAATAAAGGAAAAATTTGCAGAATTGTGTCTTACGTTCAAAACTGAGAAAAAGCTAAACTGATTAGTTTGTAACTAAAACAAATTGAAAAATAAATCCCCAAAAGGACTTTCATCAAACTGGAATAATATCTTACTAGGTCTTCCTGTATCATACAGGTAAACACGCATACAGTTATGATAACAGATTTAAAAATACTCTATTTCATCTACATCAAAGTAATTTTAAGGATTCCTCACGGAAAAGAAATCAATAAGTATGTCGTTTTGTTACCATCGGCATTTTATTATACTGGTGTTTCATGGCAGAGATTGCTTAGCAATAAGTCCGCCTTTGCTCTTTATATTTGAAGTTGTTTACATAATATTTTGCTTTTGTATGTGAGCAAAACTTCTGTAGTCCTGTGGTTAAGGTGCATTTGTCCGGGAGGTAGTGGGATCGATTCCTTCTGGAAATATATTTTGTTTATTGTTTTAAGTTTGGTTAGGATTAAATCACCCGATTGTCTGAAAAAAATTATGATTCCGTGCTTCGGAAGGCACGTTGAGTTGTTGGTCCTGGCTTGGCTGTCATTTGAGGGACTACGTCAGAGGCCGAAAGCCGGTTCCGAAAAACTCTAACGTCATGGTGTAAAGCGATGAGGACTCAACTGGATAAATAGACATTGTTAGCAAAATTATTCTCATGATAACATAAGTAGAATTAAACTTGCATTGGTCATCATATCAAATTTAATTTGAATATTGTACTAACAAAGCTGATTTGAACCGAAAATTATAACTGAAAGTTAACATTTTGGGTTTAAATTTAAGCAAATATCACTAAAGCAACTGGTTTCTTAGTAAGTGTCTATACATCAGTACGGTTCAAATAATCAGTTTTAGAAGTTACACATGTTGAATAACTAAGTGTGTAACTTAACCCAAACTTACTTAACTACGATGTAGCCAAAAAGACGGGTTATTTACCCGACAGCGGCGAAATTCTAAGACGGGCTTTGTATTGATCTGTATGTTGATATGCCTTATTTATTTTTTCTTAAAAGATTTTTATTTACATTAATTTATTCATATCGAAAGGGTAACACGGTCAATCGACCCTGTACATCTTGATTTTACACATTGATCATCGGCAGAACAAAATAATATGGATTGTTTGGTTTGGACTTTTAGCATTACTTTTAGTTGATAACGCCCCCTTTTGCAACTAAATCGAAAAGTTTTTGTGTTATTTTCTGAATATTCTTATCTAAATTTGGTACAAATCCGCTGATCCGTCTTACCGTAAAGCAGAAACAAACATAAACATGTAAATCCAGAAGCTTTCACTTCTCGATTCACAAGAATTCTGTCAATATTTTTCAAGAGCGACAATTCGGTCGGAAAAATAATTGAAAATAGGATTAACAATTGAAAACAAGGAAAGCTTCGTAGCAAAGCTACGAGGTCCTTTATTTGCTACGAAAGTCTACAAAAATCTACGAAGTTCTACGAATCGGTAGCGGGATGCATTTTTTTAAATCTGTTAAATACAAACATCAAAATTTGATGAGATCGAATGAAAATTATTCGGAAATGTTATGTATTTTTTGATTCATCGAAACAAGTTTAGGTTTTCAAGCGTCCAAAGTTTATCTTTGTCGCTTTCTTTTATCTAAAAGGCTGACTTCAAACTCGTATCATTACATCCATTTTAATTGTAAAATTGACACTGTTTTATTTGTAAAAATAATTTAATTGAATGTTATTAATTTTCTCTACAGTCTACAGTCCTCGCAGAGAATGCTGTTCTTGTAAAAGTAATTGAGATTTCTAATAACTTTTTGTCAAAATTCTGCATCATTTCTAAGTCACGAAATAAATTCATCATCATCGTCATTTCGTGTAGGTTACATTGTCAATCGACCATGTACACGCTGGTGTCAGAGTTGTGCGGAATAGCCTATCGGCCTCTGACTTGGTTAAAAATAATCAAAAAAACGAAATAAAATAATCAGAGGAAATTCAATTTTTAATTCAATGTACACAATTAATGCCTGTTAAATACGTTAAAATTACTTTTACTCAATTACTGTTTCGAATTCAAATGAAAAGAAAACATTAAAGTGTACATTTGCAATTGAAACAATCTACCAATAAGCGATGAGCGAGTAAAACATTCATATCATATGTCGGAGGAGTTGTTAGAAGTTTGTTATTTGAAGGGTTAACAAGGCTAGCGCTTTGCTGAAGCGAAGAAGGCGGAGGCATAAATATACAATTTTAAAGTAATTTCTTTTTTTTTATAATCGTTTTTAAAGTGTATTTTTTCCGTTGAGTGTTTCGAAAACTGGTTGCTCAACTGATGTAAAGTTTATGACTTATTTACTTTGTTAGAAAACTAGTCATAGTAGTCATGGTTGAGGAATTTATTTAAAGTTGTGTAAAGCTTCATTTTTACTAAGTTTAATGTTATGTAACGTTTATTTGGTCCTCTTAAGATTCAAAGGTATCTATAGCACATTAAATGCATTCGCTTATATGTTTGTTTAATAGAAAATCCTTAAGCTATTTTTTTTTGTTTCAACTAAAACTTAAAAGGAGACTTACGAAAAATATTTACAAATCAAAGGTGTCAGGAAAAGCCGGTAAGGGCCGGCCTCGGAGAACATACTGCGACCAAATCGCAGACATATTAAAAAAGGGAGAAGTCAGGAGTACCCGTAATGGACGAGCGTGTATAACGAGAGTGATGAGCGTAGAAGAAGCGAGAAAAGTCTGTAAGGATCGTAGCAAATGGAAATCCGTGGTCTCTGCCTACCCCTATGGGAAAAAGCCGTGATGGTATGTATGTATGTAAAACATAAATTTTGACACCAGAGTATCATATAAACTGACATATTACCTGCTAAAAGAAAAATAGTTTGACTCACCAATATGTCGAATGAAAATTATTCGAAATCGTACAGAAATTCTACTCTTCGATTTTACATGCTCAAAAATAGCCCTCGCGGTGTGGGTTAGTTTTGGTAAATACGTTAAAGTCATTTACATTTATCGCGATTGCCCTCCAGTTGTTACTTAATGATTCGTAAGCCACAATTTCCCCGCGTCAGTAAAGCATGAGCTTCACATCTCGAAAGGGTACACGAACTGAGTTTTCCTTTTAGCGCGTCAATTAAATAAACATATATTAGTCAGAAGACTTTCTGGTCGGTATATCGGTTTGTTAAACAAGAAACCGAAGTTACCGAAGTCTTCTAATTGTCTCTTTTGTAACGCTTTGTAAAGAGTTGTTGAAATTTGGTGAATTTTCAGCTCTAAAAAAATTATTGTCATACAATTTGTTTCTAAAGTTATCTTTTTGTATTAGCTTTACATTATGAAATGCGGCCATATCATCAAATGATCAATTTAACGACATGGCCACGACATTTATATAATATCCTTATGGTTTTTTTTCCTAAAAAAGGTCGCAGGCAAACGTTGGACGCAGGCCGCTTCCAACCGGTTGTTCCGGAAATCATTGGCATATGTCCAGCAGTGGTCTGAATGTGGCTGAAACGATGATACAAAAGCATGACACTATCGTCATGATCATTAAATTATTTAATTATTAATCAAAGGCCGAAATGTCTTAATTTTTTTTTTATACAACTAATTAAGCAAACAGGCGTACGGCGTGATGGTAAGTGGTTACCGTAGTCTATGACCGCCGGAGATGTCACGAGCGCGATGCCGACCCTGACAAAATTTTACAAAAATATCGTGCATCTAACTAATTTTGATCCAAAGGGTACGGTTAATGTAAATAATAATATATCTGACTTTACCTTTGCAGACCAACTTTGTACTAATATCTACATCCTAAGTAGTTTCAGTTGCAAACAAGAGCTTGCTGTGTAATAAAACTGTAAGTGACTTAAGTAGTACTTAAATCCATTATCTGTTTAATTATGTTTAGAGCTGCCAAGTATCGATAGTTAGATATCGACAAAGTTCTACAAGTTCCACGTTGAAATGGAAAGCTAATAACAAAACGTTTTTAAGAAAAATTTAATATTATTGGGTTGGCTAGTAACAAGGACCAATATTGTCATCCACCATACACATACACATTGTTGTATTTATATATATGTAATTTTCGTGGTAATAATTCATTATATCTGTATATTAAAAAGGTCATGTAATATCAACGACAACCTGTCATCGATTTTATTCCATTAAATATACGATTAAAATAAGATAAAAAAAACACAAAATTGTTTTAACCCGGCAGCCATTTTGATTTAATTGCTATAAAAAATAAGATTACATTGGCAACTTTGTATACTGAAAATTGCAAACTGTTTTAACCAATATAAATGGTACAATTAAGTGGGCATTCATTCATTAATTCAACCAAGTTTTTTGCAGCGGCCTGCAAGAAAGCTGGCGATATTAGGTATATATTTTTGCACAGCGAAAACGATTGAAAAGTAACTGTCAATCAACCATCGACTATCGATAACTTGTAGTGACAACACTACTATCCTCGCAATGAGATCTTAAGACACATTCTTCAAGCCTACATCATCTCTCTGAGTGGCAGTTACCGACTTCATTTGACGTGGGTTATGTTTAATCAGCTGTTTTACTCCAAGTGCCCAAGTGAAAAGGTCAACCGTAATACGAGATCACAACCCCTTTTTTTTTAATTCAAATAAATATATTGTAAATTGTATTATTTCGAAATGAATTTAATGACTTGAAATTATTGTACCTTCCTTTATTTTAAGCATATTTCAAGAAATAAGAAAAAATTCTGACTGTTCTAAAAATGATTGTAAATGTTTAAAGAAAACTACGTTAGAATATCAAATAGGTTAATAAAATTAAATGGTAATAAAATCAGGCAGCATTTATTTTGTATTTAAATTAAAGTGAAGAAATAACCTCGAAACTACCAAGAAATAACTGTATTAAATACATTAAAACAAAAAGTAATTGTACAAAATATTTGTATTATTGTAATTCTGTCCATTTTTCATTTTCAACCTAAATCCAAAAGGGTGTCAATTTGATAGAACTTTTTTTTGTTACTCTTTTTGTTCCTTATACATTCAGTTAGGTTCCATAGAAATTCAATGAAAATCGATTCTGTAGTTTTATTATTAAATCAACATGACTTGAAAATTTAGAGAATAATAAAGCAGTTATCCAATATTTTCAAAAGTTTTGATATTTCGTCTTAAAATAATTTTCTAAGGCCAATCTATCGATTGAGACTCATTGATTTTTGCATTTTCACAAATGGCGCTTTGCTAGGGGCTTAGTTTTGGTAATCCATACTAATATTATAAATGCGAAAGTCTGTCTGCCTGTTACGCTTTCACGGCCAAACCGCTGAACGGATTTGGTGAAATTTGGTATGTATATAGTTGAAGACCCGGGGTCAAACATAGGCTACTTTGTGACGTAGGCGGACCTGCGGGAACAGACACGGTTAGTGTCCAGGACGCGGGCAATCTGAAGAATGTAGTGTTCAGTTAAATTAATTTTGCCTTGTTTTCTCTCTCAAACGTTCCTAACTTTCCATTGTTAGAGGCTTAAGACTAGAGTCTATGGAAATAGATGCGGGTCTATGGTCCATTGTTTGTCTTTCAAATAACTTAGAAACTTAGATAAATAAGTTGTAAATGTTTAATTAACAACCCTATAATTGGTTAGAAGAGCAAGTTACATCGAAGTGAAGATTTCAGTAACTTAACAGCCAAACACAGAATCATCATGATCATCATTTCAGCCGAAGTCAGTCCACTGCTGGACGTAGGCCTCTTCTAATTATTTCTAAAATGGCCTGCATCCAGCATTTGCCTGCGACCTTTTTCAGTCATCTGACCATTTGGTCGGTGGATGTCCAAAGCTGCGCTCACCGGTTCGTGGTCGCCGTGCACACAGCATGCGTGTTTGTAACGATCATATGTGTTAAACGATGGCGAGTGTCACATAACTTGGATTGGTCACTATTATAGTTTCTGTTTTGAGCTACTCTGTGCTTCCGAAGGCGTCGTTGGTCTTGGTCGTTATCCCTAGATGGCGGTTGTTTACCTATGTCAGAGGCCTCTTAAATTCAACTAGCCTTTTTTTTAACTTTCCTTGTCAAAAGAGTTGAAGGTTATAAGTTAATTCACTGCAGTAGGCTATTCTACTCAATTTTTTTTAAATCATTTATATGAAAAATATCAGTACCAAAAACTGAAAGATTTTTTTAATCCGTGCAAAAATAAATAAGTATAAGCCTTTGAAATTCGGTGGAAGGGGAAACTGTCAAAAAACAAGAAAAGGATGCATTGTGTGTGCTGTGACGTCACTGTCATTTGGTTTCGTGTGTAGAAAAGATATAGCAAATTTCCCCCACCACGCTACCACTTTCTTTTAAGAGAAAATTTTAAATGCTTATAACTGCTTTAATTATCAACAAATTCTGTTGTTGTTTTCAGAATCTGCTAGATTTTAGTGTAGTTATTGTACCGTATAAAAATCCTGTCCAAGTATGAACACAGTCAAGTAGACTATTACTGACGCTGCTTTACCTAGGACCATGAATAATTATTTAGGCTACTGAGAAATCTGAGAAAGTCATTGTTCAATATTTAGCTTTAAAATCTATATTTTCCATTTTGGTCAATAAATTTATAGATAACTTTAAAAATATTGCCTCAATTTGAAAGCAGATAATTTAATTTAATTTAGATAATTTATTTATTTGCAAGAATACAGTGCATACATAGATATTTAGTTAATTATAATTTCGTCTCAGATGAGTATGCAAAAAATGAAATAATAAAAACAGAAAAAAAATTAAATATGTCCCATTATGTCAGTAACATTTATACAATAAAATTATTAAAAAAAAAGTCAAATACTAAAGATAGATACAAAATGTCAAGATTATTTTAATTATGTACAATTATCGTTCATATATTCATCAACACTACATAGGGCGCACTGTAAGTTTCCGGAACTGGCCACTTACATAAACAATATTTAAAAATTTATTGCAACATTTGAAAATAGAACTCTTTGGCTGTAGAATGCAGTTTGTTTCATCTGACTGTCTTTTGTTTTTACCTTGTGGCGCCATTTAAAAAATTGTGTGTCTGCATCAACATGGATTTAACTCGGGAAAATTTTCGTAGTATGATTTTCTACGATTTTAAGTGTAATTTGACAGCTCAACAGAGCATCGCTCGGCTTGAAACAGCTTTTGGCAATGAAGCACTATGCAAGACAACTGTTTATAGCTGGTTTGCAGAATTCAAGCGTGGTCGTATCAATCTCAGTGACGAATCTCGCGATGGTCGGCCGTCCACCGCTGTGACCAACAAAAACATTAATGCTGTGCGCCGTATGATTGAAACAGACAGGCATGTGACCTACAATGAAATTCGCGCATCCTTAGAAATAGGCATGAGTCAAATACAATTAATCCTACACAAACATTTGGGTGTGAGAAAGCTGTGCTCGCGGTGGATCCCACACAACTTGACCGAGGCTCAAAAAACGGACCGCGTCACTTGGTGCAGTGCCATGCTTACCAGATTCAACGAAGGTGTGTCAAATTTGGTGTGGGACATAGTAACATGTGACAAAACATGGATTTATTGCTACGATCCCAAAACAAAGCAGCAATCGAGCGTATGGGTCTTTCAAGATGAGCCGAAACCAACCAAAGTGGCGCGCGTGAAAAGTGCATCTAAGCGGATGATTGCTTCTTTTTTTAATAAAACTGGACACGTGGCTACTGTTGCTTTAGAGAATCGTCGTACAGTGAATAGTGACTGGTACACGACCATTTGTTTGCCGGAAGTTATTGACGAACTCCGTTAAATAATCGTAAACGCCGTATCATCCTGCACCACGACAATGCTAGTTCTCACACGGCCAGACAGACAAACGACTTTTTGAAGGCGAAAAATGTAGAACTCATGAGTCATCCTGCATACAGTCCCGACCTGGCACCTTGTGACTTTTTTCTGTTCCCAAAAATTAAGAACCAATTACGCGGTCAACGATTTTCATCACCAGAAGAGGCTGTCGAGGAGTATGAAAAAACACGTTTCAGAGGTCACCACAGAGGAGTGGCACAAAAGTTTTCAAAACTGGTTTCATCGAATGAAAAAGTGCATAGACGCCAAGGGAGATTATTTTGAAAAACAATAAATTAATTTTGTACCTTTAATAGTATTTTTTCATATTCATTCCGGAAACTTATAGTGCGCCCCACGTATAATAACATTTAGCCATTAGAAATTCGAACAAATTTCTCCCAAATACATCTAATTCTAATTCTTTATATGCTGATATAGATTTTTCAAATATCTTGTGAATGAAGTCTGCGATATAAAGTGCATTGTAAAATTGAATGCAGCCTCGTTGTACTTTTTTTGAATTTTATTGACAATACTTTCATGATATAAAAAGATATTTTCAAATATTACAAAATTTCTCTCTAAAATTCCTATAAAACATTTTCATAATATAAAGAAAATCAGATAATAAGATTGGTAAATAAATGGTTCTATGGTAATGTTTCAAAAATAAACTACTCAAATGTAAAGTATCACGAGGACGTTGCAGCTATATTGGATAAGATTTTAAAAGCTTATTTGCCAAAAAAACTTACGTTTGTTATCGGGACACATACCTGTAACAAATAATCGTAATAAGTAGTTGCAATAGAACTGCTTTTAGAAATCCACCAACCAGATTGTGAGGTGACCTGAAAAGGTCGCAGAAAACGGTCATATTGTAAATCATTAGGAGAGGCCTATGTCCAGCAGTGGACAAAGTGCGACTGAAATTGGCTGCTTGTTAATATATTGTACAAAATCGAAAATTATTAACTATCGGAAATCAAACAAAATTCTATAAGTACACAGGACAAACTGTATTTAAATTAAAAAATATATATTTTAGTGACATCTTAATACCTAATACTAAAAAATATTCATTTTACATTAGTTTTTATTGCGTTTATTAATAATATATAATTAAACCTAACGTTTCAAACAGTTTGCAGCATTCATGGTCGCCTGTGACGTGCTATGAGATTTTCCATAGGGTAGGCAGAAACAAATTTCAAGAGCTCTTTACTTTTTATAATTTTCAGGTACCTTTGTTACATTTGTTACATTTATTTTTTGGGATGGTTATTGGTTATAATACAGGACAGTCAGGTGAAGCCATGAAACACATGATTATAATATATACGTTTATGAAATCCAAGTATAATAATATTGTTACATGTTATGTAGAGTCGATGAAGAATGGTTATAAGGCACGTACACATCGTAACCCGAATATGGAAAAATATTATGTAAGGGACTTCGATATTTTATCAAGTTTTTGGCTCTCGTGTGTGAAAATAAAAAATAAACTTTAGAAATTGCAAAAAAATAAAAAAATGTGTATGAGAGCCCTATAAATATTTATTTTGTTCCGGTATTTGTTGTAACAGTGGCAACAGAAATACATCATCTGTGAAAATTTTAACTGTCTAACTATCACGGTTCATGAGATACAGCCAGGTGACAGACAGACAGATGGGTAGACGGACAGCGAAGTGTTAGTAATAGGGTCCCGTTTTACCCTAAAAACGGGTAAGAGAAAATATAAATAAATTATTAAAAAACATTTATTTATCAAAGTTAAAACATATTTCGTAAGTTCCCGAAATGCCTTCTCTAGTAGAGCTTTGTACCTTTTTTACTACATGTTTTCTTGCAAAATGAATAATTCTGATTCTGACGATAGCTAGTAGTACCCTTGAGTCATCAATGTTCATAGATTAAGGTTCTGAAAGACCACAGACTACGTAACATTACACACATGGTCCTGACATTCATACCTAGTAATTACTTTGTCTAGGTTAGACAAATAAAGCGAGAAATCAATATTCACAATTACGCTATGTTTTTACACAATCTTTTCGAAGTACTTTTTAGTTAAATTTTGTGAATACAAAAATATTTTCGAAATTAAATGCAAATGTAGTCTACTGACAAGATTTTGTATGTAAAGCCGAAAATTTTGTTCGTTTTTCACTTAATTTTTTTGACAACTGGCGAACCATCGCGCAGAATAGAACACTCTGGCGCTCTCTCGTTTCGGAGGCCACGATCCACTTCGGGTCCATTAGCCAGAGGAGTAGGATTTTACTCATATCAAAATTAATAATTGAACACAATGTATAAAATTTGGCTGGTCACCTGGTAGATATTTATCTTTTATTAAAGGTAAAAATGATAATATCTGACCTTAGCAATGCCAAGGCCTAAAGCAGACAGATTGCATCGGAAACAGGCAGCGGAGACGGAATCGGTTTCCGGGAAACAAGGAATTAACAGTTCTACAGCTGTACTATTTGATCGATAACTTACTTAGTTAATATATGTATATTAATATCGAGTGGGTATCGTGGTCCATCGACCCTGTATAGCCTGGTGTCATAGTAAAGATTCAGTTATTAATGCCTCCGTGGTCCAGTGGTTAAGGCGTTCGCCTTAAACCCAGTGGTCGAGGTTCCATTCCCACGGGAAGCATACTTTGTTTAGTTGTTTCCAGTTTGGTTAGGACTTTGCAGGCTTGAATCACCTGATTGTCTGATAATAAAGACGATTCCGTGCTTCCGAAGGCACGGTAAGCCGTTGGTCCCGGCTGCCGTTTGGTAGTCGTTAAAGGAACCACGTCAGAGGCTGAGAGGCGGTTCCGAACAACTTTGATACCAGGTCGATAGACAATGTAACCTACACGAAATGATGATGATTTATTAATACTTTATTGTTTGTACCTATGGTACCTACCATGACACAAGTAAAACATATTTAATGCTAAAAGCATTCTTTAACAGTCAGTTATTATTATATAGATATTTAAGCAGTTTGATTTGTACATTTAAAGCGGATTTTGTGATCGACAGACCCATTAAAGCCTGGTGTCGGAATCACATCATCATCATCATCATCAACTACGTGCAATATAATTTGGCGGCTCTGAACTTCGCGCAGAACGCTGCGCAGTGGAAAACTTATACGAAAATGTGAATTCGCGCAGCGCGAAATGACACTGATAGCTACTCGTAACTTCCGAACCGACAAGTTATTTATCGCGATCTGTACCTAGGTGTGTTTCTGTATGTGAATTTGGTTAAAAGTAAGGGAAAAACAGGTCTCAATTTCTGTATAAAAAAAATGTATTCTTTCTTTACGACACCCTTGTTTGTGGTCTTATTTTACTTATCATTTTTATCCGAGCGTTTCTCTGTTACGTCCTGTCCTGTGTGTATTTTAATCATAGTCTTAGATTTAGGTACTGAGATTTAGGTTCTATCAGTACAGCCAATGTCGTCTGACCTCCGTAACCCTTATTTATTTATGTACACAAAATGAAAAGTTGTGCCCTATTTCAAACGAAATCCCTAAACAATATTTCTTAAACCATTTTGCAAAAACCGGACCAAATAATCTTTATCTATACATGTAATAATACATATAATAAAATTGTAACAGGTCAATGTCTGTATATTGAAGATTTTTAGGAAAAAAACAATATGAGGGGATTGGATCAACAGAAACCAAAACAATCATTTTTTAAAATTTTGTCTTTCTGTCTGTCTGTATGTTTGTAATCGCATCAATCGAAAACTACTGCATAGAATTGAATGTGGTTTTCACAATAGGCTAATTGACTGTATTCATACTTGGTTAATACTGTTATACTAAACAAAATATACACTAAAAAGTAACCGATTCTGAAAATAACAAAATTCTGAAAATAACAAAATAACAATATCCCATTGCAAGATGCTGGAGTTTATAAAATTGACTGTGACTGTGGTTTATCATACATTGGGCAAACAAAGAGAAGCATTAATACTCGTATAAAAGAACATATTGCTGGCATGAAAAATAGACGCTCAACCAAGTCTGCAGTCTGTGAACATGCTCTAGACAAACCCAACCACTATATGCGTTTTGATAATCCTCAAGTCCTTGCAAAGGAAAACAGATTCATTCCAAGGATGTTACGTGAAGCTATTGAAATTAAAAAACATCCTAATTTCAATAGAGAGGATGGATGGCAGGTACCGCCAGCTTGGGACCCAGTCATTAACTTAATAAAATTGCAAACTCGGAAGCAGACTGCAAGACCCTTAGATACTGTGAGCCAATACTGCGTGAATCGGAATAGTTCCCAATAAAAATTTCAGGCGGTAGTTTTGTAATCTTATGACATCAAAGACAAATGTTAACTTAGTCTGCCTGCGACCATGAACGCTGTAAAGTGTTTGAAACGTCAGGTGTAAATAAATAAGTAATAAACGCGATAAAACCGTATTAAAATAGTTTAATTTAATGAATAACAATCGCGAAAACATAAGAAAACATTAACAAAATTGGTTGTTAATTAAGGCAGTAATTCGATTTTAAAGTTTTCTCTAAAAGAAAAGTGGAAGAGTGGTGGGGACGTCTTGCTATCTCTTTTGTACGCACGAAACCGAGTGGCAGTGACGTCACAGCTCACACAGTGCATCCTTTTCTTGTTTTTTGACACTTTCCCCTTACACCGAATTTCAAAGGCTTATAACTTATTTATTTTTGAACGGATTACAAAAATTCTTTCATCATTCTGTTTCTGGAAATAAAAATATTGATATGAAAGAAAAAATAAAAGTTAGTAGAATACCCAATTGTGTTGCTAGAGGTCCAACTTAGAAATTAGGCTACAATTTGTCCCGAATTTTTCACCGGTTCCCGTAGGACAATCGAGCAACTTAATTGACCCCTAAAATGTATGGCGTGTATACTATATGAAAGATCAAACACCTTTTTTTATGTCAGTTACATTGTCAGGTCATTGACCTGCATATCCTGGTGTCAGAGCTTTTTCGGAGACGCCTCACGGACTATGACGTGGGTCTGTTAAACTCCATTCAAGCTGATGCGAATTCCGCGCGAGACGCGAGACGCGAGACGGCCTCAGAAATAAGATTCAGTAGAAGTGCCATAGCGTGTGCCAAAGTTATTTGTCCTGCTTATACGTATTCGTATTTCTGTGGGCGTCTGGCGTCCCACGCAGGATTTATTTATTTATTTATTTCGCGTCAGTTTGAATGGAGTTTCAGTCATTCATATCGCGTATATTTCTATTATCAGACATTACATCCTTGGTAGTCCAGTGGTTAAAAAGTGTTTATTAGACCCGGAAATCGTGGGTTCGATTCCCATGGGAAGTATACTTTGTTGAGTGGTTTCCAGGAGCCCTATTTTTGTAATTTGTGTATGTCGAATGAAAAACATTCGACTCATCGATTATGAAGAATTTAAATCATTCGAATTGCCAATTTCGCGTGAGTCACGCTTCACAAAAATAGCACTCCAGTTTGATTAGGTTATTATATTGCAGGCTTGAATCACCTGATTGTCTGATAATGACGTTCCGTGCTTCGTGCACGTCAAAGCAAGCGGTGTGACCGACTGCCATTTGGTGATCATGAAAGGAACAACATTAGAGGCCGAAAGACGGTCCCGAAAAATTTTGACACCAATGTACAGGGTCGATTGACCATGTAACCTACTGCCGTCTGATCTAGGTTCCCGATTTTTAAAATATACGAGGCACACAAAATCGCTATGTAAAATGAATCGATTATGGACATACAAATGAAAATCATAGGATATCGATCGAAAATTATTTGACTCGCCGATTTTGCGTGTTTCATACTTTTCATAAATAGCACTCCAGGCCTAAAGAGGCAATGATCCGGGTGTGAAATAGTCTTTGGCGACCACCAGTTTGTGTCAGGCAGGAGTGCTATTCATATTAAGCTAATTTTGAGAAGTATGAGTATGACTCACCGTAAATGGTGGTCTAAGAAAGGTGAGTCGAATGAAAATCGTTACTCATCGACTCACTGATTATGTCCAGCTCAATTGGGAAAGGAAAATTTTTTTAGTGTCCAACTAAAATCATTACAAATCACGATTGTTTGATTTTGTCTCCCATGCGAAACAGGATTCCGTTGCAGTATTTTGCAAAGTGAGATCCTGAACCTTTTAAATATTAGTTTTGTGAAACTCTGCAACAACGGATAATAAGTACTAACGTAGCAGGAGTTCGGTAGTAAAAGTATGTACCTAATAGAACGTTACTCGGACGAAGTCGCGGGCACAGCAGCACATATTAGTATAACAAGTTGATGACATAATCGCCTTTTACGTCAATCAAGTAATGATTGAAAACGTTAAAATGTTCATCATCATCATCCTAGCGTGTATTCCTCGTTGCGTCATCAGCTTACGCTTCGGAGCATAGGGTACGCTGTAAGTCATGGTCCTAGATTTGGCGGCACTGGTTATTATAATAAAGCGACTGTCGTCTCACCTCCGTAACCCTTTTTACAGGGAAACCAGACCGACAGGAACATGACCCGAGGTGTGTTGCCAACACTGTCAGAATTTTTCAGGCTGCCCTAAGGCATCTGACACAGCCTCACGACTGCTATCTGTCGATAAGAACCGGGACCAATGGCTTAACATAGGCATGCCCAAAGCACGGAGGAGCTCAAAATAAAAAATGTCACTAAAGGGCGACTAATCCAATAGTGGTCGCGTCACGCCGTCGCTTGACACGCGCATACGCTACGGATACGCAGGTCGCGCTCGACTAACGAGCTCGTCTTAAAACGTTAAAATGCTCGACTCTTGTTAAAGTTACAATGGAATTAGCACTTCAAAATATTCAGTTGACATAACTTGAACTTAATTTATGTCACAAATAATATCCGTCGCCAAATTAATTTTAACTAAATATTAAGACGTGTTAATTAACTTTGACCGCCCTTTAATATAAATGGTAATGTTAACTAAAGGAGGCGTTAGGATAGTGTTGTTCATTAATTAATTTTATAAAATGACTAAATTGTGTCACGGAGGAAGGGAAATTACTTTGTAAAATGTTGTAAGTCGATAGTGCACGAGTGATATCCTGAAGGTTTCTTAGTTTGACTTCGTTTTTGTTGAAAAAAGTGTGGTCCAGATTACCTGACCCGACATTTACGTGACGTTAACAATATTTTTCTTTCTTATGAACCTTTATCCAACCCATGGAGTAATTACAAAGGGGAGATGCCGTTTGAAATGGCGCAGTAATATGATCATTGGCGCCTCGCCGACACAAAAGTGGGAGGAGCTTGTCATTGCTCGTGCTCCATGATTGGAGCCACGGCCGAAACCAAGCACCCCGCACGTCTGCCTTCCGCCCCGTGTAGCCTCGCAAACACTTTCTTACAAAACGCTTATTACGGCATCTCCTCTTTGTAATTACTCCATGATCCAACCCTTCCTGCGTGATGCGATGACCAAGGGAAATAGCTAGATATTTTATTTATATAGAACTAGCTATTTCCCGCAGCTCCGCCTGCTTCAAAAAGTAGCCTATGTTTGACCCCGGGTCTTAAAATATATTCATTCCAAATTTCATCAAAATCCGTTTAGCGGTTTGGCCGTGAATGCGTAACAGACAGACAGACGGACAGACAGACTTTCGCATTCATAATATTAGTATGCATATGAATAATATGGATAGATAGAGATAGATAGATGTAAAACTTTTAAATTTCAAATTGGGCCGTAAAGTGTTTCGTATAAAATGTTTTGAAGAAATAAAAATGTATTAGTGACGTATTAGATTGACCTTGATAATTAAATTAATTGTGGTTTAGGTTTGCAATAATCACCTGAAAATAAGTAGGAGCCGTTAAAATACTTTATTTTTGTCATTGCGTGTATTATAATGACTTCAAGATTAAAATAGGCTTTGTCCTGACCAAACTAGAAACAACTAAACTAAGTATGTTTCCTATGGGTATTCAACCCACGACCACCAAATCTAAGACAAATGCCACTGGACCACGGAGCAATTACAAAGAGGAGATGCCGTAATAAGCGTTTTGTAAGAAAGTATTTGTGAGGCTGCACGGGGCGAAAGGCAGACGTGCGGGGTGCTTGGTTTCGGCCGTGGCTCCAACCATGGAGCACGAGCAATGACAAGCTCCGCCCACTTTTGTGTCGGCGAGGCGCCAATGATAACATCACTGAGCCATTTCAAACGGCATCTCCTCTTTGTAATTGCTTCGTGCACTGGACCACTTAAAATAAATGGATAGAAAAAATAATTTTGCGGATAAGTCGAAAATTAAAAACTTATATAAATTAACCTATTGAACATTGAAATACTCCCTGGACGTTTGCAGTTGAAAACTTACCTATCTGTGCAAAGAAAGTTTTCGCGAATTAAACTATAAATTTAATTAACTAGATAATGCTGCTTCGACTAATTTTAACAATGAATTCAGAACAAAATGGCTTCTCCATTTTGTTTCGAGTGAAACTAAAATTTTGTATTATCCATACTAATATTATAAATGCCAAAGTCTGTCTGTTATGCTTTCACGGCCAAGCCGCTGAACGGATTTTGATAAAATTTGGTATGAATATAGTTGAAGACTTATATGACACATACTAAGACAGATGCTACTTTTTGACGCAGCCGGAGTTGCGGGAAACAGCCAGTATGACATAATTCCCATCTACAGTTAACGTTTCAGAGCACAATCCATACTTTCCATTCCATATTCCATACCGAAAGTCTATCTGACAGTCCGTCTGTCTGACTGTTACACTTTCACGGCTAGTACTCTGGACCGTATTTGATGAATTTTTTTATGTATATAGTTGAAAACCTAGGGTCAAACTTAGGTTACTTTTTGACGAGGACAGAGCCGTGGGAAAAAGCTAGTTATATATTATATTCCTTCAATCCCCCAAGTACTGGACAGGTCCATTATCCACTCAGTCAGATGGTTCCCTTGTGTCATAATGAAAAAGTTTAAGAATATCACGACAAATGTTTTACAGCTACTTATACTTTCACATTTGACATGAAAAATGTTAAAATAGTTTTGTTAGCTAAAAGCTATCCACGGAACTCTGTTCCCGTGAGACGAGTTTACATCTGCCTTCGGTGGTTGCGGGTTCAAATTCAACGACAAGCATAATATGCCCAGTTGCAGTGCAGTGTCAATGCTATCAGGAAAGATTTTGGATTTAGATCAGTTTCCATGTTAATAGTCAGGGGTGTCATCATTGTAGTAGTATTGATTACTTTGGTATGACATCGGGCATGCGACCCCGGCTTCCCGAGCTGTTACGGATTCAATCCTTATGTCTTCCGAGTCTGTAGCATCCCTTACCCTGATCCCTACCCGTTTCTAAATAATTCCCTTGTATTTATTTATAATAATATATATATAATATTTATTTCATTACCCCTTCCTTTCTCTTTCCGCCAATCTAAGGTAAGCCGTGCCGAGAGACGCGTAGCTAAGGGCGAGCCTAATCGGAAGCGTGCCAATTGCCCTGGGGTGAGGCGCCCCCAGATAAAGGCTAGCCTTCACCTGGCACAGGGACTCTGGGTGCGATAGTTTGTGTACCCCTACACTCGTGGGAATCCTATGATTTTGGAAAATAACAAAAATCTAAATGGCGGCAATGCGGTTCGCAACTCATTACGACTCATTTCTCGCGGGGGCAATAGGCGGGCTAGTAGTCTCTGCCTACCCCTACGGGGAAAAAGGCGTGATGGTATGTCTATGTCCATGTTAATATGTATGTGTGTTTATCTGTTCTCTCAAACTACCACTGACAATTGAAATGAGGTGTAGTTGGAAACTCCTTAGTTATCCGCTGGTTCTAGGATGTACGTAATGTAAACTTTAAAACAGGGCCCTCTAGAGGGCATAAAGTTAGGATCAGTACATGCAAAAAAATATTCTTATTTAGGCTATTTAGTGTCGTGTCAAATTTAATTTAAAACATGCAAAAAAAATATTTTTATTTATTAAGTTCTTACTCGACTGCCGTGAAGCCAAATGGAGGGTTATTTAAGATACGGTATCATATCACGTTATCGAACTCTGATAGGGAGGAAGTTAGCGAGTTATTCCATTTAACTTGTGGGGTTAACTTTTTCTATTTACTCCCTGATACGAATGCCTATGAATCCGTGCAATTATTTTGTAAGTTGGCTGTACTTACCACAGCTATTAGATTAGGTAGAAGTGCCATGTGGGTCGGGCCTTACCTGTGTGCCACAGTTAAGCCTCGCCAAATTAAGGTACTAGCGGTTTCCCGCAGCCTCGCCTGCGTCAAAAAGTATCTTCTCCGGGTCTTCAACTATTTTCATACCAAATTGCATCAAAATCCGTTCAGTGGATTGGCCGTGAAAGCGTAACAGAAAGACAGGCAGAATAGACAGGCAAACAGACTTTTACACTTTTGATATTAGTATTGATGACTCGAAAGGCTTAACTGGCTCACATGGCACTTATACCTACTCGTAATATTTACTAGGTACGTCGTTTCCCCTGATATTCCACAATACCATAATAATTAATCCTTATATCCTAATACTAGCTAATATTATAAAAGCGCGGAAAATGGCGCGAAGACCCTATGGCCGATGAAGTAGAAAGGTTACCAAAATACCTAGAGACCACGAACAAGCCAGCCAAAAAAAAATCCTCTCCTAAACCAATCTTCCTAAAATTTTGCACAAACATATTTACCATTACTGAAAAGGATAAAGGGTACTTACGAGTATCATCCCGGAAAAAATTACTGCTTTCATGGGATTCAACAAGAACGTGTGTGAAGCCGCGTGCAAAGGCCAGTTAGGAATAATAACTATAGATGAACCAAAATTAATAGAAAAGTTAATCAATTCGGACAATTTCTTCCTAACCCTTCAACTAAACGGTTGCGCCATTTGAAACCAAAATAGTTGGTCCGCTTACTTTCCAACCGCTTAACCAAAAAGTTTGACCTTCCGGATGTTTATAATTAGAAATTCTAAATGCCAATAGTATTAAATGATAATTATTTATACATCGTTGAACGTCATCCATACTTTCATACTAATATTATAAGTGTGAAAGTCTGTCAGTCTATTTGTCAAACCGCTGAACGGATTTTGATGAAATTTGGTACGAATATAGTTGAAACACCGAGGTCAAACATGAGCTACTTTTTGACGCAGGCGGAGCTGCGGGAAATAGCTAGTAAGATATAAAAGTGTAACGTAATAGAATAATTGGTAATGTTACGAGTATTATTGTCTTATTAAACTTAATTCGTTTAAAAACTTTTTTGTTTCAAGACTAAGTATTTGTAACAGTACAGTGTTATTCTAACTGTATTACAGAAATAACTTTAAGCCTCAAAATAGTTAATTTGAGTGTTACTTTGTGAAAGTCAATCCTCCACATAAATAATTTTATTTGTGTATGTAGGTAATCATCTTTGAGATAATCTTCAAAGAATATACTCGTAGAAACAGAATACAGGGTACAAGAAAAGGTGGACTTATTCCAAATGATTGTTAATAATAATTGTTTTACAAAGGAAATGGTTATTTAATCCGAATAATAAAAGGTGAAAATTTTTGAGTATGTTTGTTACTTCTCGACGCTCAAACAGCTTGACCAATTTTGATGAAATATAAAATCCAGGTTTCCAGCATCATCTTGAACAAATCTTGTCCTTAAGTTTTCTTATCCTACAACCTAAGGTTCACTGGAAGAGATGCCTTCACCGATAAGTCCACATTTGTGCCACAGAATATAGAAATATTACTTATTTGAGCCTTACTGTTTTTTGTTGACATGTTTTGTTTGCTTTCAATAAAGAGGTATTTGTATTTTATCCTTAAAAAACAAAACCGTAATATTTTTATAAATTTACAATACAATACAATATGTGTTTATTGCCCATATTACAATAAACATTATATTAATCTTACATAAGATTAAAAATCAAAAAAGGTTATATTAAATAAATTGCGTTAAAAATCATAAAAATTTGGAAAATATCAACCTAAAAGCTACAATTGCTATTAAACCGTATCAAAATGTTACCAGTAAATAACATCTAGCGCAAAAATGTTTAATCCTAAAATAAATGTTGACAATGCAAATAAGAGCCGAGTGGTGTGTTAAAAATGGTCATATTTTTTGTATCTTTTACGGCACTTTTCTGCTATTTTAATTCAAATCTATACTAATATTATAAAGCTGAAGAGTTTGTTTGCTTGCTCCGGTCCGGTCCGATTTACAAAATTCTTTCAGTGTTGGACAGCCTATTTATCGAGAGAAGCTGTAAGCTAGGACGAAGTTTTTTTTTACACAACTAAGTAGACAAACAGGCGTACGGCCAACCTGATGGTAAGTCGTTACCGTAGCCTATGAACGCCTGCAACACCGGAGATATCACGAGCGCGTTGCCGACCTGCTCGCTATCGGCACAGCGACCCCTCTGGAGCCTGGCGACCCTCTCACCAGCAGGAACACAACACTGCATCACAGTGTTATTTGGCTGCGGTCTTCTGTAGGGTGGAAGTACTTCCCCACACGGACTAATCCTTACAAAATGTCCTACCTCTCTCAAAAAGTCGAGACGGGCTGCTAGTATTTAAATATACTAACTAGTTTTTGCCCGGAGATCTTTACCACAAGAACAGAGAGCTTCCTATCATCTCATATGACATCTTGCAATCCATCAATCTGTTTATTTGAAAAAACGTATGATTACATATTATTGAAGCTTAATTTTGAACCTTAACTACCTATGTTTTCACAAATAAATGATTTGATTGATTGATTGATTTGTTTTAGATCAAAGTTTTGTTGGTATTTCAGTTTAATTCAGACAACGTATTACAGATTTGAATAGGCCACTTCGTAATTTCTATGAAAAGGTCCGAGTTAAATATTAGTTAGTCACTTTAGTGGTCACATTTTATTATTTACTGTGATTTCCATTCTTTAGAAATATTAAAGGCGCGTTTTGCCCAATTTTGAAGAGGAAGGAGTTTCTCAAATGTATTCTTATAAAAGATAAAAGTCGACCTCGGAGTTTATATACGCAATTCTTTAAATCCATACTAATATTATAAATGCGAAAGTCTGTCTGTCTGTCTGTGTGTCGCTTTCACGGCCAAACCGCTGAACGGATTTTTATGAAATTTGGTAGGAATATAGTTGAAGACCCGGAGTCAAACATAGGCTACTTTTAGACGCAGGCGAAGCTGCGGGTAACAGCTTGTGTACATATGATTAAACCGACTTTTATCGCCTTTATTACTTGTTTATAAACGTTAAGTACATTCCAAACTAAACATGGTCGCATGTAGACAGAAACATAACAAATCATTGTATAAATGTATTTTCTTTTTATTTTACTTTTGTGATTGGTACAATAAAGTGCATATCTATCTATCTATCTATCGCAGACATCTTGAAAAAGTATCCTTAATTGATGAACGTGTATGACAAGACTGATGAGCTAATAAGATTTGTATTGTATGTTATTGTATGAGCGTGTAGGTCGAGGGAGGTCTGTAAGGATCGCATCAAGTGAAAATCCGTAGTCTCTGCCTAGTCTATTCAATACAATATAAAATATATTTATTACCCACATAGGTACATTAACAAATAATATAACATTTACAAAGACTTAAACATAATATGAGCAAAGGCGGACTTATTGCTAGGCAATCAATTCCAGTCAACCCTTACGAGGTGAAAGAGAAACAGTTAAGTTAGAGCGGGTACAGCTACAGATATGTCTATGTCTATGGGGAAAATGCGTGATTTTTATGTGTTGCCTTTAGGCAGTTTGAAAACATCTGACAGTGTTGGCAACTAACACACCTTGGGTCATGCTCCTGTTGGTCTAGTTTCCCTGTACAAAGGGTTACGGAGGTCAGACGGCAGCTCTATACTAATAACCAGTTCTGCCAAATCTAGTACCATGACATACAGCGTATCGTAGGTTCCGAAGCGTAAGCTAAGGACGCAACTAGGAAAACACGCTAGAGAGGTAGGACATTTTGAAAGGAGTAGTCCGTCTGGGGAAGTACCTCCACCCTACAGAAGACCGCAGCCAAATAACACTGTGATGCAGTGTTGTGTTCCTACTGGTGAGTAGTGCCGCCAGGCTCCAGAGGGGTCGCTGTGCTGATAGCGGACAGGTCGGCAACACGCTCGTAACATCTCCAATGTTGCAGGCGTTCATAGGCTACTACAGTAACCACTTACCATCAGGTGGGCCGTCCGCCTACTTAGTTGTATAAAAAGACCCGCTTTAACCCGCGGCTTCGTACGTGTACTAATATCCCACGGGAACAGTACTTATTCCGGGATGAAAGGTCCTTCTCAGTAATCCATACTAATATTATAAATGCGAAAGTCTGTCTGTCTTTCTGTCCGTCTGTCTGTCTGTCTGTTACGCTTTCGCGGCCAAAGCGCTGAACGGATTTTGATAAAATTTGGTATGTATATAATTGAACGCCCAGGGTCAAACATAGGCTATTTTTTGACGCAGGCGGAGCTGCGGGAAATAGCTAGTCCTATATAATGTGTGCGAAACTTCGGACAGATTTTGTTCAGCAAATTAAGCGTAATAAATAAACAAATAAAATATTCAAACAAATTTTTTTAAATTCAAACGTTGAATTTAAAACTTTTTTTTTTCATGCCAATTATTTCAATAATTTATTTTATACTAGTTTTCATCTAATTAATTTTTCATAAGTATTGAATTAAACTTTTTAATATAGTTTTTATCGCGTTTATTGCTTATTGGTTTCCCGCAGCTCCGCCTGCGTTAAAAAGTAGCCTATGTTTGACCCCGGCTCTTAAACTATATTCATACCAAATTTCCTCAAATTCCGTTTAGGGGTTTGGCCGTGAAAGCGTAACAGACAGACAGACAGACAGATAGAATTTCACATTTTTAATATTAGTATAGATTGAATAAATAAATATTTAAGCAATAATTAACACCTCCTTCCAAACGCATTGCATTAAGTTTGTTTTCATATAATTAGTTGTTTTAATGATATAAATGAGTTAAATAGTAATAAATTAGATGGATAAATGTTAGGAGAACCATTTAGAAATAAGCAGAATTATGCAATTTATGCATTGGAAATTTCTTTTTTACCCGACTGCGCCAGAAGCAGGGTTACGTTTTTAGAGAGTATGTATGTTGTTTGGCACGCCCTGCAGTCTGAATGGCTCGAAAGATTTTAGCTTGATAGGTGCCGTTAGTGATACTGGATACATAAAATTGGGGGAAAAAACAAAATGGCGGATTTTTTTAGGTTTTACATTTCCAAATTACACAAAAAGGCAGTCGGATATTTTAGTTTTTTTTTTTTATTACCTTTATTTATGTATTTATTATTTATTTAAACTTTATTACAAAGATTGTAAATGGGCGACTTAAAGCCGTGGGCTTTTTCTACCAGTCAACCAACAGGTGGTGTTGAGAGACAAAAGTAAGTGCAAAGATAGAATAATTAATTATAATTACCTAATTATACATTTGAACAAATAAAACATTCAATATTAATACATAGACTACATATATATAAACCGTTATCTTGTTTATATTACCAAAACCTGCATTTTTTTATTATATTTCACGTAATTTGAACATTACATAATATCGTTTTTTTTTTTTTTTATTCTATAAGTACTTTAATTATTTCAATTTGTAATTAAATTAAAACTAAGACCTATTATGAAAAAAAAAACCTAAATTTCGTTTTAATTAATTTTTAATTAAAACAAAAATGTTTTAATTTAAAATTAGTTTTTTAAATTAAGAAAATATTTATGTAGTAAATCCCTTTTTTATAGTTTTTATTATGCATTAAGGATATATAATTTTCTAATTTCAAAAACAATTTCAGTGCAATTTCTTTATTTTTATAATAAATAGATTTTTCTTATACTGAATATTGTGTTAAATATCCGTTGTGTATATGTTCCAACTTAAGAAACTTCCAAAAAAGTTTCACCAACTAGTGCAAAACTTTTTGAAACACCCAAAAATACCAACACAAAAATACCAACACTAAATTCAAATTCAGAAATTTCCGACTCACCTGATACTTTTCCGTAAGACTTAGGGCGAGTGCACACTACTAACGCGCCCAGTGTTGAGCGCTTCGAACCAACTGGGGGCAGATAGGAGCCTCCCAGCTTTTATAAGCCACGCGATGGGCGGGCGGAGCTTCGGGAATCAACCTCCGCTTTTTGAAAGTTTCGTCAAGTGCAGAGGTGCATTTTTTTTAATTTGATTATATTCTTTTTCAACATTTATTAGTGTACTCTTCGCTCAGCTATACACATTCATTTCACTTGTGTAGAAACATGAGGATTCGAACATTTTTAATGTACGATAGTTATTTTGTGTTCCACAGCTGGACAAAAGCCTCCTCTCTTTTCTTCCACACATCCTAGTTCAGGGCTGTTTCTTTCCAATTATTAGTATCAAATATTAATAATTTAAATAATATGTAAATGAGTTTGTATATCATATGTAAAATAATCGATAATCTTCCCAGAATTATATAATATACATTATTATTAATTAATTTACTGAGCGTAAGCGAAGTCTCCATTTCGAGACTGACCAATTTTGCTTTTGTACGGAAAATTTATGTACCGGGCTAGAGGTCGCATTTCTGGACGTATTCTTACGATACTTGATACACGTGTTCCTTGATTTACAATAATAATAATAAAAAACAGTTTATTGCGCCAGGAAAATATGTATAGAAGACATAATGATGTGCAAAGGCGGCCTTATCGCAATAGCAATCTCTTACAGGCAACCCTTTTTGTAGGAAAAAAGTCAGGAAAAGAGATTTAGGATTTATTTATTTCATGTACACGCTGTAAATATACATTATTTATTTATTGTTTCATTGGGGGGAATATGTGGGCAAAAAGACGCAAATTTTGGTAAAACAATAATTAACGGATTTCAATCATACTTAGATATTTGATAATAGCATCGTATGTCGGGTTCTCTATTAGTGCTATAAAACAAAAATTAAAAAATGGGGGGGGGGGGGGGGTGTACTGGGGAAATTTCATAGCAGAGGTTTATTAATTCTGCTCACAGAACTACTAGTAATAATATTGTTTTTTATTCGCATTAGCTTTATACCTTATTGAGGAGGTGAAAATATCCATAAAGTATCCTCGATGAATGTAATAACTATTCAGATTTTATAATATTATCGACTATTAATACATTAAAAAATTTAAACTATTTAAGAGTATGTCATTATGCTATTCTACTCAATTTTCTTTATTCATTCATATGAAAAATATCAGTGCCAAAAACTAAAAGATATTTTTTTTGATCCGTGCAAAAATAAATAAGTTCTAAGCCTTTGAAATTCGGTGGAAGGGGGAACTGTCAAAAACCAAGAAAAGGATGCACTATGTGTGTGTGTGACATCACTGCAATTTGGTTTCGTGTGTAGAAAAGAGATAGCAACACGCCCCCACCACGATCCCACTCTCCTTTATGAGAAAATTTTAAACGCTAACACTGTTTTAATTATCAACCAATTATGATGTTGTTTTCGGAATCTGCTAGTTTTTAGTGTAGTTATTGTTCCGTATAAAAATCTTTTCCAAGTATGAACACAGTCAAGTAGACTATTTTCTCCACAAACAAATATATTTTTCTTTACGTTTTTTATATTCGCTATAGATTTATAGATATACACTTTATTGTACCAATCACAAAATAGTTCTTGTCGCAAGTTAGTACGCTCAGAACCGCTCAAAGGGTTTACCTATCAATATTTAAGAAGAAGCGATGTTGTTACAAAATTGATTAGAATATCCCTTTTGACCTTTCAAATAATTGAAGACGAAGGCATTGTCCTATTCAAACTCGATCAAGTGTATAGCTATGGTATGTAGTATAGTTTTTGCATTTGTATGGATTTAAGAGACCATGAGTGTCAAGTGGCTTACTATCATCTCTTATTTCTATCCAATTGCGAGTGGGTAAGCGAAATAACGCCTTACATCCCTTAGTGCGCCATCTCGCTCACTTACTCGCATGGAATAAAGAGACCATAGTAAACCTTCAGATCTCCATAGATTAGACATATCTCATTAAATATTACGATAAAGTAACCGTGCATTGTGACCACACATACACAAAACTATTATTAGTAGTACAGAACGGACACGCACACCCTCCAGAAACAGATACCGCAATGAATTCCGTGCAAATTTAGGGTAAAAATCGAGAGCAAAATGCAAGGATGACACTTCGGCCAATACTTAACCGACGACTATGACGCTGATTGTAAGAAATAACCTTACGAGTAACCACATATTGACGCGTATGCGTACGCGATTGAATCGTAGTAGGCACAGTAGGTATCGAGTTCGCCGCTGTTGTATGGAGTGTCCGGGATGTGCCCGAGTGTACATTCAGACTGTCCATATGTTCTTTCTTCCGTGGCTGTTGTGTGAACTTGCGCTGAGGACGCAACAGGAAAACTCGCATGGACGGAGAAGTGCAATAGGAAATGCACGAAGACCGGTTCAACTCGCAACAACTTTCTAACACCATTTATCGTTCAAAGGCCGAGAGGCGGTTCGGATAAAAATCATTGAAAATTGAACTCATTGTATATTTGTTTTCTTGTTTGTTTCATCTTTACGCTACATCTACTGAATTAATCTTTGTGAAATATTGCACACACTTATATAGAATACTGAAAAGGACATAGGTTTTATTCCTGAAAATGTACGGTTCCTGTGGGATTTAAATACGCGTGCGAAACCGCGGGCAAAAGCTAATTCACTTTATTATTGATTTCAATGCGCAAATAAAAACACTTTCTTTGATTTAAGGTGCTTCTAAAGCAATCAATTGAAATTTAAATAAGTGGTCAAGTACCGTGTCAATCCACGCGCAATGTAGGGTTCCGTAGTAGTAGTAGTCCCATTATTTAAGAATTTAAACTTAAAACACATCTACGTAATGTCCTTTAGCAGATATAACAAGAAGCTCGACAACGAGTAAGTAGCTAATGCGCGTGTCAAACGACGGTGAAACGTGACTTGACCCGAATTGGATTGGTTACCATTAGTGGCATATTCTATCTCAACCTTCTCCATGCTTCAGAAGGCACGTTGAGTCATTTGGTGTTGTCGATAGAAAATAATCTGACAGTTTTGGACCAACCATATTTCTGTTGGTCTGGTTTTTGAGTAAAAAGCGTTACGGAGGTCACACAGCAGTCGCTCCATTGTAGTAACCAACACCAAAATCAAAGTCCATCTCGAGGAAAGCGTTTCGTCAAAACGTAAGCTGAGGACGCAAATGGAAAACACGCTTGGACGAAGACGAATAACCATTTAATCATGATTTAATCTATTAGTTACAGCCTTATCGACAAAAGACAACTAAAGATGGACCTCGGGCAAAATACATTTGGTCAAAATAGTATGAAAGTGCATAAAATTTATTTAGTTTTTAAATTTTATACCCAATAATTGTACTTTCACAAAACGTTTTGTATATTAAAAATAGATACAAGTTTCAAATTTTGAACAATAAGAGCCATGCAAACTCGCCGAGTGGCACAAACGTACGATGCCATAGGGCGACAGTATGGTACCTGAAAGGCCCGCTAAGAGTGTGAATGGTCCCAAATGGTCTTGGTCATAAACCCTACTATAAAATTTTCTTTTCATGTTAAATCAAATCTGAAACGTAATCACGACAAGTTTCATCAATAGCGCCATCTTGAAACGTCAAAATATGTCAAACTATCTGCTTAAATGAGATGCGTATTTCAATGGATTGGAATTTTTGTTTAATTTTTATTTTAATGAATTATACTCGTAAATTATTATAAGCCTTACGGCAGTGATAATTTTCCTTTGAAATCCATACTAATATTATAAATGCGAAAGTCTGTCTGTCTGTCTTTCTGTCTGTCTGTTACGCTTTCACGGCCAAACAGCTGAATGGATTTTGATGAAATTTGATATGAATATAGTTCAAGATCCGGCGGACCTTCGGAAAAAAGCTAGTTCATTATATTTACTACTGTCATGAATTTTTTAGGGGTCTAAATGTAAAGGTTTTCTCAAAAGTGGTTGGGGACACTCACGTCCTCTGTTTTTTTTCAACGTTTTAGCTAAATCCATATCCATACTTAATATAATAAATGCGAATGTCTGCCAGTCTGTCTGTTTGTCTGTCTGTCTGTTACGCTTTCACTGCTAAACGGCTGAACGGATTTCGATGAAATTTGGTATGAATATAGTTGAAGACCCGGGGTCAAACATAGGCTACTTTTTGACGCAGGCGGGGAAAAACTAGTATCTCATAAATGAAACCGTTAATCTAAAAACACTCTGAGAGTACTCATAATTTTTTTTAAGACCTATTTAATGATACCCCACACAAATAGAAAGTAGATAAAAATAATTTCAACCCCCCTTTATATGTAGGGGAGGTACCATAAAAAAACATTTTCATTTTATTATCTGACAGTTCAATTCGCGTGAGTAATATGCATAGGCGTAGCAAATTTTAGTTTACTAGATTTAATAGTCTCTGAGAAAAACGTAGGACAGACAGACGGACAGACAGACAGACAGACAGACATGACGAAACTATAAGGGTTCCTTGTGCTTACTAAGGAACCCTAAAAATAAAAAATAAATGGCAATTTAATTAGTCAACGTGAAATGGGATGGAAATTATCGGTTTCGGATTGGAAAGGGTCGCCGTCTTCTCATTTAAAGGTAAATAAATATGTTTCACTGTATTTTGAAATTATTAGGGGAACATGACCTGACCAATAAACCTATTTTTCCCTTTAAATATTGAATATCTCTTAATACATTATCCATACTAATATCCATATATCCATACTCCATACTAATATTATAAATGCGAAAGTCTGTCTGTCTATCCGTCTGTCTGTTATGCTTTCACGGTCTACCGCTGAACGGATTTTGTTGAAATTTGGTATGAGTATAGTTGAAGACCCGGTGTCAAACATAGGCTACTTTTTGACGCAGACGGGGCTGCGGGAAACAGCTAGTAAATAAATATTTATTTTTGTACCGAGTATTACAATAACTTATTTATGATCTCTTATATGAAATTAAAGTTTTTGTTGGCAGAACCGCATTCTATGACCTCCGGTTCGAAGACAAACGCAGTAGAATAAAATATATCTCGAAAAACATAGCGACCATATCTGCTTCTTCTTCATCGAGTCGATGACTCATATCCTTTATGCCCAGTACGCTGCAACCTGAGTCGCACTCGTTGTCGCCCACTCACTCACTACAACATCACTTGCTACAATTAGCAGGGCACATGGGACACTCCAGCAGGTGCGACATCGCTTGCACCGGCTCTCCGCACTGACACCGTGTATCTTCTGAGTACCCCCATTTTTACATATTAGACTTGCATCGGCCAACCTGGGCATGCAGACGATTCAATGATCTCCAGGGGCGTATGCCACAGAGGAAGGCGGGCCCAAATGGGGACATACACATTTGGGGGTTGGTGTCGTCTTTTGATCTGATCCTTGCCTCTGATGGGTGTGAGTTTTTAGAGGCCGTGCATCTCAATGTCTACTGAAAAACTCGCATTTATAGTCTCAGTCTTCTCTCAAGTGACATTTCTCTACTTCCATCGTGCGTATGTTCTTTCGGTTGAAATGCGTATCCCATTCTTCAATCCCTTCAAATATCTTATTTTATGTAATTTATCCCACTTGTAATCTTTTTTTTTTTTTCTATACAACTATGTAAGCAAACAGGCATACGGCCCACCTGATGGTAAGTGGTTACCGTAGCCTATGAACGCCTGCAACACCAGATATGTCACGAGCGCGTTGCCGACCTGCCCGCTATCAGCACAGCGACCCCTCTGGATCCTGGCGACCCTACTCACCAGCAGGAACACAACACTGCATCACAGTGTTATTTGGCTGCGGTCTTCTGTAGGGTGGAGGTACTTTCCCAGACGGACTACTCCTTACAAAATGTCCCTACCTCTCTTAAGTTTTATCCACATATTTAGTAAAGTAATAACTCAAATCGGTATTATTGAAAATCCAGTCCATTTGCTTAATGGACATCTTTGAGGCGAATTATAAAAGGCTTAAGGTCGTTGGCAGTGTTCTTATATAGTCTGTGGCTACATGTGGGACGTATGTATTGAAAATGTTCATTGATTGTTCAAAAATACATCATTAAAGTTGTATGAATCATGTGACACTAATAGCGTGATGACTATAAATATTTGTAGCCGAATTAATTTCGAGTGAGTTAGATGGTCAATCGATCCTGTGCCTGGTGTCAGAGTTATTCGGAACCACATTTCGGCCTCTGTTGTGGTTAACGACCACGTACCTTCCGAAGCACGGAATCATCTTTATTATCAGACAATCAGGTGATTCAAGCCTGCAATGCCCTAACCAAACTGGAAACACTAAACAATGGACATTTATTGTAACACTAGCTTTTTCCCGCAGCTCCGCCTGCGTCAAAAAGTAGCCTATGTTTGACCCCGGGTCTTCAACTATTTTCATACAAAATTTCATCAAAATCCGTTCAGCGGTTTGGCCGTGAAAGCGTAACAGACAGACAGATTTTCGCATTTATAATATTAGTATGGATTCTTTTTAAAATTCACAAAAATATCTATTATTGAGGTAAATTTGATCTTACAGTGTAAGACTTATATATTTATAAACATTGTGAACAATATAATCGTATTTTGCAATTTTATATATATATATATAAATATATATATATATATTTATATATTTTATTTATATGTTTTAGTCACACTTTTCATTTCCTTAATTAGACTGACAATAATGAATGAATGCATTTATTAATTTCTAAAATTTTGAGAATGCCATTACTCCTGTAATTTTCTTTTAGTTAGTTAGGAACTCTTTCTTGTACATATTTTTTTTTTAAAAAATTTGTTTTACGGCCATGGATACAAGTCCTTTATAGCCTTCTTAATTTTTCTAACTTCTTCAGTCCTACAGTGTGGTTCGTCAAGTCTAAAAATCTAGTCGGTAGTCAAGTCTAGTCAGAAAATCGGGCTAAGTGAAGTGGTAGAAAAACTGCACTTAGCAATTACTAGGAGCTTTTGGCAACAAGCATGAAAATCAAATAAATCAAACACTGTATCACTTCCCAACACTCACGCTTGTTATCGAACACTTTGCGAATAATAATCCACCATTATCATGCACAAAACTAAAAAAACACACAAATTTTGGAAAATAAAATATAGCGGCGATAGTGCTCTTTCTAGCTTCCCTCCAAAACACATAAATAAAACATTCAAATTATGAAAAATATTTTTTTAAATACTAATTAGTAGGCAAACAGGCGTACGGCATGTATGTACAGTGCGTGATATTTTTGCTTCAACAGTATATGTGCGATTTCCCTGTCGATGTTTTATTTAAAAAAAAAAACTTGTAAAAACATACTCTAATGGTTTTCTTCGCCTGAACGATGACGTAGACCTCTTGTATCGCCCACGCTACGTAGATACGTGATACTGTGACGTCATCAGTGATTTTGCGCATCACGACATCGCGTCGCTTAGAAAAATTGCCACGTAAGGAGTTTACTGGTTTTAACACGCAATTTAAAAATGCTTGTTTGCCTACTCAAGCTATTGATGAAATAAAACTGGTCAAGTACGAGTCGGTCTTGCGCACGAAGGGTTCCGTACCATTATCTATTAAAACCGCAAAAAAAAACATGTCTGTTGTATGGGAGCCCCCTTAAATATTAATTTTATTCTATACTAGCTGACCCGGACAACTTCGTACCGCCTCTGAATATATTTACCTTTTAAACCTTCCCTGGACTTCCACAAATAATTTAAAACCAAAAATAGCCAAATCGGTCCAGCCGTTCTCAAGTTTTAGCGAGACTAACGAACAGCAATTGATTTATATATATATATATATATATATATATAGATTATAGTATTTCTTGTTATAGCGGGAACAGAAATTACATCATCTGTGAAAATTTCAACTGTCTAACTATCACGGCTCATGAGATACAGCCTGGTCAGATGGACAGACGGACAGATAGTGCACCTAGTCTGAATCAGTGTCCGACCGAAAGTTCAGTTTCGGTTTCGGTTTCGGCCGGAAAACCAGTTTCGGTCGGACTCTAGTCTTAATTAATAGGGTCTCGTTTTACCATTTGGGTACAGAACCCTAAAAATTGATTCGAAATAAAAAAATCTGAGAAACGCTCGCCCCTCCCACATGATCTGTGACGAAGTTACGACAGAGGACTTAGCTTAAAATCTGACGTCATAGATAATACAACTCATACACGACTCGACATAGCTGTTAGGTTATCTGATATTAAACAAGATAAGCATCACACCCATTTTGATCGTTTAAAGTGGCTCCGATCGACAAAAACTCAGAGAAAACTGTTGTCGCTGGGGACCTATCTTTGAAAAGTATCACTCACGTATACGAATAATATTCATAAGAAAACGAACGTATTTGGTTGGACATAATCACTTCGGCCCTGTGGTTGTAGAATTGCCTCCGTGGTCCAGATCTTTAGGTTTTGCCTTAGACTGGAAGGTCATGAGTCAATAGGCTAGTTTCCTAAAAAAATATAAATAGTTCGTCAAGTAGATAATCAAAAAATATTGGAGACCTGTTTTTTCTTTTGAAAATTAAACAAAGAATGGTAAAGATATGGCGCGTTAAAGTTCCGTGTGACGTCACAGCGTGCTACACTTTTTCACAATATGTGACGTCACGAGCCTCCACTCCTAAATTTTAATGCGTTATATCGTTATAATTTATTGCTCAATTGGCAAAAAAAAATATGTCACTAATATATTTTGATTACCTAAATGACGGACTAATTTTAATGTTAATCTTTTGATTAAATTAAACTATTTTAATACGGTTTTATCGCGTTTATTACTTATTTATTTACACCTGACGTTTCAAACACTTTACAGCGTTCATGAATAACAATCGCGAAAACATAAGAAATCGTTAATCTTTTGACCCTGGAAGCTAGCCCATTTCCACGGAAAGCATAATTTGTTTAGTTGTGTCCAGTTTGGTTAGGACATTGCAGGCTAGAATCACCAGATTGTCGGATTGTAATGTTGAATGACGTGCTTCGGAACGCATGCATTCTGATCTAGCTTATTTTTGGCGAACTAAGTAACTGTAATTTTAAAAACACTACTTTATACGTATCCAAATTCTATCCCAAGATGATTATGTGTTGTACTTAAAAAGTTATAAATCTTAATTTATAACTTCTCACGTTTTCGATAGATGGCGTAACAAAGCCTCTGTTTAAGAGTGCGCCAAGAAATTTTGCGCGTTTCAATGTATGGCGATTGAATATCTGTATAGCGTTTTATTCTGTAATCTATGCTAGCAGGAACGTAGGTATAACAAATAATACGTAGTACGTAGCTTAACATATATAGAGTAACTCGTGTGGAACAGAATGGATAAGTTTAGTTTCAAAATCGATTTAAAACGCGGAATCTGATCTAAATGCAAATAATACACAATGCGCTACTTTGATAACCAATCCTAAAACGTGCTGTTAGGGAATTTAAAGGTATATAAATTGTTAAATGTAATGTTTTAATGCAAGTATTTTAAAAAGCTTCATGAGAGGCATGCGTGTTTGTAATTTGGAGGTAAATGAAAAAATGGGGGAAATCTGGCCAGTATTTTGGTTGTGTTTTCTTTGCCTAGTTTAAAGATTTTTTTCATAAGAATATTTTAGAGAGAGCTATATTTAGTTGAATGAGTACAAAGGCGGACTTATCGCTATTTATCTCTGACACTAGAGTGCACATGGTCGATTGACTCTCCACGTAACCCACTCGAAATGAATGAATGATCCCAGACTGGGCGAAAATATGATCACCTCTAAAGTTTAGAGGTTTTTCAAGGTATACGAATTAGTTTATAGGAACCACTAAAAGAAACCTCCATATTTGTCGATGTCACGTTTCAGTCTATTCATAGCTTTATGAAAAGCCTTAAATTGTATTTGACAAAAACGTCGCAAACGAATTTTCGAAGGGTCGAGAAAAAATAAACATTTCAAAGTCTTAATATAATTTGAAGGGAGCATTTTTAAGGCGCTTAAATTTGTGAAATATTCACATGAGTTTTCTTCGTCCAAGCGTGTATCCCACTTGCGAATTCAGCTTACGCTTCAGATTCTAAAATACTCTATGAATAATGATTCTAGATTCGAAATGGAAATATTTTGAGTAAATCGTATGAATTTAACTTGTAATATGTCATTTAATTTATCAAAATATCAAAACAGAAATAAATATTAAGAAAAAAAGAAAAACTAGAAATCCATACTAATATTATAAATGCGAAAGTCTGTTTGTCTGTTACGCTTTCACGACCAAAAAGCTGAACGGATATTGATAAAATTTTGTATGATTATAGTTGACGACCCGGGGTAAAACATAGGCTACTTTTTGACGCAGGCGGAGCTGCGGGAAAAAACTAGTTTTTTATAAGCTAGGTACTGTAATCGAAGAAGCACACAAGTATCTGCTAAACAGATCACAAAATAATATTATAAATGCGAAAGTCTGTCTGTCTGTCTTTCTGTCTGTCCATCTGTCTGGGCTACTTTTTGACGCAGGTGGAGCTGCGGGAAAATCTATTTATAAATAAATCCTGCCCGTGTGGTATATTTTATTTTTATCAAAAATTAGCAAGAATACAGGCTGCATTTTTCTTATGTATAGCAACTTTTACTTACATATTTGTTCGCTTATATTTTTATATTAGTCCGCATAATTTGAGATTCTCAAAATATTAGATTATCAAAATTTCCATCGATTTAGAAGACTAGACAAGCAAGATACACAAGACCAAAATAGACTGACTATATGTATGTTTATACACACAAAATACTTTATTGGACATCATGTAAAAATTACCCCTATGTATGCTAAGCTTTGAAAAATTTAATTATTAATTGGTGTTTGTTCAGTACATTGAAATTTGTTCCTGTTGATAGGTATAATTCATGACATACTTTAGGGATTTGAAAAAGATTAGGATCACGAGCGTGAAAACAAAAACAATACCTATTATTTTCATGAACATACTAACGAAGGTTTTGATTTACATAACTCAAACAAATCGGTAAAAATTACACAATTACACGACATGACGACTTGCGTGACAATCAACTAAAATGCAGTGCTGAAGTTCCCGAAACCGATAGCGGCTTGGCCGACTAATCGGCCGATTAGTCAGCCTCTTTGAAAACTAATCGGCAAGTCCGCCAAAGTCATGATCGGCACATCTCTAGCTTTAATGTACCTAAACTAATATCTTATGTTTTTGTGATTGTTACACATTAAATTAAATTATTTTTATACGGTTGTTATCGCATTTATTACTTACTAACTTTTTCCCGCAGCTCCGCCTGCGTCAAAAAGTAGCCTATGTTTGAGCCCGGGTCTTCAACTATATTTATACCAAATTTCATCAAAATCCGTTCAGCGGTTTGGCCGTGAAAGCGTAACAGACAGATAGACAAACTTTCGCATTTTTAATTCTACTAATATTATAAACGCAAAAGTTTGTAAGTATGGATGAATGTTTGTTACTCTTTCGCGATTAAACCGCTGAATTAATTTTCATGAAATTTGGTACGGATATTGTTCATGACCCAGAGTCAAACATAGGCTACTTTTTGACGCAGTTTGCGGAAAACAGCTAGTGTTAGTATAGATTTATTTTACAAAGCATGCGCGCAGTTTTCCTAGTAAAGTTCAAGTAATAAACGCGATGAAAACAGTATAAAATAATAGTTTAATTTAATACTGATAATTTTTTGATATAAAGTAATTTGATAACATTTGCATGTTGTCCAATGCCCAGCAATAAGCAATTATATTATATCAATCACATAATTAGATAACAAGCTACGAATTAACTCCAAGCTTGAGACTAACTTTATTTGAGATAATACAAGGAATTGCTCCATTATATTTTAAATAAAATCTTGAGCTGGAATAACTCGGAAGTAGATAAAACAATGTTTGAAACGAGTTATCTGTGCGACCGCGAGAATCCAATAATAAAACAATAAGTGCGGTCGCAGGGCAGAGTTAGTATACAATTATTTATTTTTTGTAGAGCGCAATTAGTTACTTTGACCAGTAACTATCACAATGATGTATTATTTGTAGATAAAAACTCAATTAAAATAGTTTAATTTAATGTGTAAAAATCTCGAAAATATAAGCAATCATTATGTTCAATCGACCCTGGTGTCAGAGTTTTTCGAAATAGCTTCTCATGTGGTTCTTGACCAAGGCTTACCGAGCTTTTCGAAGCACAGAATATTTTTTCTTAAACATGCGCGGAAATAATGTCATTACTTTTGAATAAAGAACACGCGAAGTAACATATTTACGTAGACTGAAAATCAAATTCACTTCCCGGCGCGTTCTTTGAATTTGGAACGAAGAGCGCGCCGGCAATGATGTATGAAACGGTGTGCTGTTTGAATTTAGAACTTTTTCATCTATCGTACACATTGCGTTCTCATGGCTGTATCTGAAAAACCAAAATCACTTCCCGGCGCGTTCTTTGAATTTGGAACGAAGAGCACGCCGGCAATGTTGTATGAAACTGTGTGCTGTTTGAATTTAGAACTCTTTTATCTATCGTATACATTGCGTTCTCGTGGCTGTATAGCCACAGATGCGTTTACCTTTCGGCACAAACTGTAAAATAAATTAAATTTATTATGTAAAAGGCCCTTTTTTATTTCCTTGCACTTTTTTAAGAAAAGCACTATATATGCCTCGGCCGAAATGGCAATTGCCTATTTCGCTGCCTTTGCAATAATGTACTATTATTATCAGATAATCAGGTGACATATGCCTGCAATGTCCTAACCAAAGTGAAAAACTAAACAAAGTATACTTCCTGTGGGAATCGACCCCACGACTTCCAGGTATAAGGTAAACGCCCTAAGCTCCCGGACAACGGTAGGTGTCCATTTTTTTTTGTTAATGGAGTTGAATGTATCTTTGTGTACTTGTATAGTGTTAGACTTACGACCTTTAACTTATGTTGCTTTAATGACTATCAGTTAGCAGCGGGGAACAACGGCTTACCGTGCCTTTTTCAGGACGGAACTGTCATTATTTATCAGACACGCACGTGATTCAAGACTGGAAACAACTACACAAAATATATTTCCCGTGGGAATTGAACCTACGACATCCGGACCTTAAGATTTAACCACTGGACCTTGGAGCCGGCTTAGCTTTTTTTTTGTTAACAGTGTTGAAAGGTACTTTGTGTACTTGTATAGTGTTGGCACGCTCTATAGATCTAGTTCATTACTCTATAACACGCAATAATCTCATAAAACTTTCTATACAAGTTTTAAATTCTTTTCCGGGATCTGAAAGGAAAGGTATTTATGTACCATATTATCCAAGAGTTTTTACACCTACGCAGTTCTTTGCCAATTTCTACATTTATCTATTCTTTCATATCGAGTGGGTTTCATGATCAATCGGACCTGTACACCTTGATGTCAATTTTTGTACAATTATTTGTTTTTGTATATGAACAATAAATCAATTTTGTATTGTATTGTGTCATAGATTTTAAGGACCGACATACGGCCTCTGACGTGGTTCCTTCAACGACCACCAAATAGCGGCCACGATCAACGGCTTTACGTGCCTTTCGAAGCACCAAATCATCATTATTTATCAGACAATCAGTTGATTTAAGACTGGAATGTCCTTAAAAAAACTGAACAAAGTATGCTTCCCTGGAATCGAACCCACGATGTACGGGTCTTAGAAAATCTCCTTAACCACTGAACCACGGAAGCAGTTTCATACAGTCTATACATAGGGCGCACTGTAAGTTTCCGGAACTGGCCACTTACATAAACAATATTTAAAAATTTATTGCAACATTTGAAAATAGAACTCTTTGGCTGTAGAATGCAGTTTGTTTCATCTGACTGTCTTTTGTTTTTACCTTGTGGCGCCATTTAAAAAATTGTGTGTCTGCATCAACATGGATTTAACTCGGGAAAATTTTCGTAGTATGATTTTCTACGATTTTAAGTGTAATTTGACAGCTCAACAGAGCATCGCTCGGCTTGAAACAGCTTTTGGCAATGAAGCACCATGCAAGACAACTGTTTATAGCTGGTTTGCAGAATTCAAGCGTGGTCGTATCAATCTCAGTGACGAATCTCGCGATGGTCGGCCGTCCACCGCTGTGACCAACTAAAACATCAATGCTGTGCGCCGTATGATTGAAACAGACAGGCATGTGACCTACCATGAAATTCGCGCATCCTTAGAAATAGGCATGAGTCAAATACAATTAATCCTACACAAACATTTGGGTGTGAGAAAGCTGTGCTCGCGGTGGATCCCACACAACTTGACCGAGGCTCAAAAAACGGACCGCGTCACTTGGTGCAGTGCCATGCTTACCAGATTCAACGAAGGTGCGTCAAATTTGGTGTGGGACATAGTTACAGGTGACGAAACATGGATTTATTGCTACGATCCCAAAACAAAGCAGCAATCGAGCGTATGGGTCTTTCAAGATGAGCCGAAACCAACCAAAGTGGCGCGCGTGAAAAGTGCATCTAAGCGGATGAATGCTTCTTTTTTTAATAAAACTGGACACGTGGCTACTGTTGCTTTAGAGAATCGTCGTACAGTGAATAGTGACTGGTACACTTCCATTTGTTTGCCGGAAGTTATTGACGAACTCCGTAAAAATAACCGTAAACGCCGTATCATCCTGCACCACGACAATGCTAGTTCTCACACGGCCAGACAGACAAACGACTTTTTGAAGGCGAAAAATGTAGAACTCATGAGTCATCCTGCATACAGTCCCGACCTGGCACCTTGTGACTTTTTTCTGTTCCCAAAAATTAAGAACCAATTACGCGGTCAACGATTTTCATCACCAGAAGAGGCTGTCGAGGAGTATGAAAAACACGTTTCAGAGGTCACCACAGAGGAGTGGCACAAAAGTTTTCAAAACTGGTTTCATCGAATGAAAAAGTGCATAGACGCCAAGGGAAATTATTTTGAAAAACAATAAATTAATTTTGTACCTTTAATAGTATTTTTTCATATTTTATTTATTTCTGAAGATTTACAGCTTCTATTGAATAGTAGTATAATTAGTTAAGAAAATACCGATAAAATAATATCCCCGCGCAAGCCTTTCAAAAGCACGACATAAATATATTCATTACCAAAGGAAACGTGAAATATCGGAAAACCTAAACAAAACTTTTCTGTTTTTCTTAACAGTTGACTGGGTGACAATACTTTAATTGTCAGTGTTTTTTTTTTTACTTAAAACATAAAATTACAGGATTTAGTGAGTATTTCCCGCAGCTCCGCCAGCGTCAAAAAGTAGCCTATGTTTAACTTGTCTTCAACTATATCTATACCAAATTTCGTTATAATCCGTTCAGCGGTTTGGCCGTGAAAGCGTAACAGACAGAAAGACAGACAGACTTTCACATTTATAATATTAGTATGGATAATACTTTTTACTTCCTACGTTTGGATGCTTGAAGACCGGGCGACGTAAATGCAGGAAAGCGTGCCCTGGGCTCCGAAGTGAACGACTGAGGATGCAACCGGGTAGACGCTAGGATGATGATGATAACTTCCTACGTTTTAACCGTGTTACAACGGCCGTGGTCACTGTACAATTGAAACGATTGAAAGGTATTACGTAATACACTAAAGATTTATAAATAAATATAACAATAATCAAATATGTGTACTTTTTCAGTCATATTAATCATTTCAATAGTTTCGCTGTTGCGACTTACGAACAATAAATAATGACGTCATAACCGCGGTGACGTCACAGTTCTGTGTTTCCACACTTGAAAGTTGCAACGTCCAGTGTGCATCAATGCAAAAACTACGTCGAAACAATAATAATGTGATTGTGACTCACTGGCTGAAAAAACGGACAACTTTTTCTAAGTTCGGTAGCCTTACTATCATCCCTAATAACAGGGCAGACACAAGTAAGCGAGCGAGATGTCGCCTTACACCTTGTATTGCGCCATCACGTTCACTCCCTCGTTTCTGCTCTGCGTTTAGAGGTGATAGTAAGGGCCCAGGCCCTTATTTTGCCAAACATAGGAATGTTTTGACTATGTCTTAACAACACCTTATTAAACCATGTAATGCTTAGCCACAAAAAAAAAATAAGAGCATCCTCATACCTTTCATTTGTTTACACGCATTTGGAAAAGAATTGTTTCAATTCTACGCTAGTAGAAGCTACTCGTACCTTAGAAAAGTTGATTGAGCTAGGTATTGAAATTTATTGAGGGAACGATGGAGAGTTGAGCTGGAGAACTCCCCATACGGTACTCGTACCATAGGGGCGCTCCTCCCATCGTTCGGGCAGTGGCTCGTCCGGAGGCACGGTCAGCTGATATTTAGGATAACGCAGGTAATGACTAGACACGGGTGTTTCGGTCATTACCTGCACAAAATAGGACGGGAAGAGAGTCCGATCTGCCATGAGTGTGGGGAGCCGGATGACACGGCTCAACACACTCTGGCAGACTGTCAAATGTGGGCACCAGAGAGGGTGCGGCTGTGGCTAGACCTCGCGCTGCACAGCGTCATAGCCCAGATGCTGTGTGGCGAGGGGTACTGGGATGCGGTGGCCTCCTTCTGTGAAACTGTCATGTCACAGAAGGAGGCCGCTGAGAGGGAGCGCAAGGCGAGAGCCGACGCGCCCCGCATAAGGCGAGGCCGAGGAAGGGGTCGACGGCGGGCGCGCTATGCCCGCCTCGCCCAGAAATAGTCGGGCCGTAAGGTTAAGCCGGAGGGCGTCGTGGTAGAATGCGAAAGCGAACCCCTGACGCCCTCAACGGCCGGTGCGGAAACGCCGGAGGGGTTTTAGTGGGCACTCTGCCCGGGAGTCCCACACTCAGTGCGTAAATGCATTTCCCGTCCGTCAGAAAAAAAAAATCATCAAAATTCGTTCAGCGGTTTGGCCGTGAAAACGTAACAGACAGTTGAAAGACAGACAGACAAACAGGCACTTTCGCATTTATAATATTAGTATGGAAAAAAAAGGTATTGAAATTTGTGCCATGGAAATACTGGCGATTTTATAGCATTTTTTCATGGGATCAGATGCAATTAATAGCCAAAAGATTAAAACGGCTCCAATTTCGCTGGACGAAAATCTTTAAGTCTTAAGGCATCTTTATAATTAATCTGACCACCGATGTACACTCCCCAATATACTTAAAATACTTAATCTACAGTCTACACTAATATTATAAAGAGGAAAGATTTGTATTTTTGTGTGTAATGAATAAACTCACCATTTTAAAATCTTTAAAATTTAAAATCATAAAATGATTAAAATCACCATTGGAAAGCTACATTCACCCTGAGTAACATAGGCTATATACCGCAGAGACAGAGCTGCGGGAAACAGCTAGTTTGTAAATAAATAACAAACAAAAATACCCTACAAAGTAGTGAAGCGATTTTTGAAAAATTGTAAAAGACGTTCTTAATTTTTTTTTATCGCTTCAAACTTGCTTTTCAACCAGGGCTTGTGTGTGTATCAGACAAAGCTTGTATTCAGTGCTCATTATTGTTTTAGCTCTGCGAACATCGGCCATTATGAGAACATTCCTATTGGGGACCGAAATAATAAGCGTTGAAAAATATAACATACTAGCAGCCCGTCCCGATTTCGTCCGGATTATGCAAATTGTAAAGTAGGTTGAAGCTAACCTATTATCATTTCTTTCAAATCCGGCTACATAGATCTCCCTAAGGCCGAGTCAAGTAGTCCTATTCTATTAACCGATGAATACCATACGTCTTCATCTCATGATGTGGTGGTTAATCCCGCCACCGGAAGTCAAAGTATCAAAACGGTTAAATGTTTGATAGGTACGTCTACCGATGTTGCCCATAGAGCAGTCAAGATCGATTTTTCAGGGAAATTAAATGTAATTTTTTTTTTTGTATGTAAAAATCTTTATTGTACACAAAGAACATAGTATCAGAATACAGGTTACAACAAAAGGCGGACTTATCCCAAATAGGGATCTCTTCGAGTCAACCAAACTAACATAGGACATAGACATATGGGCACAGAAGAGGGCACAACACGCAAAGAAATCTTAGGTGCATAGACTTACATCTAACATACAAATTCAATTACACATAAAAACAGTAAGCTACATCCATTCTGAGCGGTTGGCATTTTTGCAATAATATGCTCAGAAAATTTTGATGTCGGAATGGATGTAAGGAGCTTATGCATAGTTTGTAAACATGTTATGGGTCGGTAGTTATTATAAAAAGTTAAAACATTAATCATTTATTCATTCTTTTCTTTCGATATTTAGTTCTTAATCCTAGGAGCGACTGTCGTTTGACCTCCACAGCTATTTTTACAGGAAAACCAGACAGTTACCATATCTATTTGTATTTGTTCAGTATCGGTTTCATTATTCCAAATTGTTTTTTCGTGTACGCCATCTTGTAAACACTCAAAAAAAGGTTCGCTTTTCAGTGTCAATGAGTATTTTCTGAAAGCACTTATAAGGATCGTAGTAAGTGGAAATATTTATAGTCTTATTAATAAAAAAATAATCTGCACTTTAACGGGCAAATACGACCCTTATAGTACGTATCTCTCATAGTGTACACTACAGGGCCCATAGACAAAGTCACAATTGAAAACGAGGTAAGTACCAACAAAGGCTACTTTTTGTCGCACGCGGAGCTGCGGGAAATAGATAGTATGTCATAAATTTCGAAAATAGGCTCCTAGACTGTCGCTTAAGGATTAAGGGAGATTGGGAAAAACTTCTCGTCAAATCCACGAAAAATTAGATGAATTTTCAAGGTCTGAAAAAAATAAGCCATCCATTTATCGCCTTGACAAATCACAGAATCATTTGTTTTGTTAAAAACAAATTTGCATTGTTTGAGGACAATTACAGATGGATTTATAATGGATAAAATATTTTGAGTACCTATTGAAATTGAATATTTTACTGTCACACTAAAAATTAGTTTTCATTCATTCACAAAGTCGGAGTTAGTCATTAGATAACCTAAAAAAGATCGCAGGCAAACAATGGATGCAGGTCGCTTCTAACCGGTTATATTGGAAATCATTAGGAGTGGCCTATGTGTAGTAGTCTTTTCGGACATTTATTGAGCTTCCTTAGACATTGTAGGCGGTAATGGCTACTTTATTTTTTTAATTTGTTTCTATCATTTTTACTATACTTACTAACATTAAGTTCCTAGTATTCCTAGTAGTTCCTAGCATTAATTTCGCTTTTTATACTGTACACATTGTATTTATTTATTTAAACTTTATTGTACATAATACAATTGTATGAAAAAATAGGCGAACTTAATGCTAAAAGCATTATCTAACAGTCAACCTTTGGGTTAAACAGATATCGCCATATGGGTATTAAAAATATATAGCTATAAATAAAAGAAGTTGGAATGATAATAAACTTACTTATGGTACTTGCATAATAAACTTATATATATAGGATATAATAATAATCAAAATACAGTTAATTTTAAGAGTTATATCAACGAAATAATAGCAGCAACTCAAAATTTACTCATGTTTAACTGCCTAAATTTGCTCCCGTAACCGCGAGAGTAGGAGCTCGTAGACAAACAAGCCTATATGTATTTTGTGCAATAAAGTTTAAATAAATAACATAGCCATACTAACGACATGACTCTAAGTATATTACATAAAATATAAAAAAATCGTTAATTAATTGTCTTGATCATTATTTTGGGCAATATTGAGGTAACGCGTGCCAGGGTAAACCACCAGCCAGTTGGATTGAAGGTGTGCGGAAGGGTGCAGGGGGCAGCGTATACATATACATTTCATTTCATTTCTCAGGATCTCATAGCTTGGAAACTTGTGGCCATGATTCTCAGCAGTTAGGGACCGATGCAGAAGAAGTAGATATCCAGCAGTGGACTGACTGTGGCTGAAATAAAGATGATGATTTGAAGTTGGCAATTTACCAGTTACCATCGAGGGGGCCGTATGCCTTTTTGCCTACTTAATTATTTTAATAGAAGCCTGTGGTTTCAACGACCATGGCTACCGTGACCCCTTACTATAAGCCGAGCCGTATGCGGTTTTGCCTACTAAATAATATAAAAAAAAACTGGTGTTTACAAGGTAATTTCAAAGATTTTCGCATCTCGGTCTCAGACCGTCTTTCTTTTAACCACCGCCAGATGACAGCCAAGACCATGGAGCAAATACAAAGAGGAGACGGCGTATCGACTGGTGCAACGTTGCGTAACGTGGAGCGAGCTCTTATGTTTTTCTTATTTACGTTTCGTTTCAATTTAGAATATTTTATAAAATATTTTAAGTGTTTCAATGCTGTACTGTAATGGGATCACAATAAACGTAAGTAAATAAAGTGTTTTCGAATTTATTTGATTGATTTAGTGTTACACAAAATATATGTCCGTTTTTAATGTTTAAAATATCTGTAATATAAAGAAATACAGATTTATATTTTATGTTGAAATCTTCGATTTGCTAGCGACATCTATTATCGTCAATAGGGGCGAAACCACGGCCAAACCGAGGTCCCCTCACGTCTGCCTTCCGCCCCGCGTAGCCTCACACAATTTTTGTATGGATACGCCATCTCCTCTTTGTTAGTACTCCGTGGCCAAGCCCAACATGAACTTTTAACATTCATCCCAGGCTAATCTCAATTAACTGTTATTCCAGTTACCTACTTCCTCATTATATTTTTCGGAACGACACGACGAAAGTAGGTAGCAACTGCGTCAGCAAAATTTATTGGTGGCATAGGCATGTCGCACTGCCTGTAAATGAAAATAAAATGAAAAGACTTAGTAAAAATAACTTTTAATAAGAAATCAGTAACGTAGATAACAAATAACCTCATTATAATTTCGGGTTTATAGTTACTGCCAAAGCCCTTATTCTGTGACCCTTAAAAAATATTTATCTAATTTAAATTGAACGAAGCAAAGGTAAAATGATAAAGATGACATTTGAAAAAAATATTAGGGCTCCGTACTTCGAAATGATAAACCGAAAAAATAAACGAGAAATAAATGAGTTTAGGATTTTGACTAGTATGTTATTATTATTATAATAGTGTTTGTTCTGAAAAATTTTATGCGAAATTGATTTATTTAATTAAGCGTGAACATATTACATACAAACATACATACCATCACGCCTTTTTCCCGTAGGGGTAGGCAGAGACTACGGATTTCCATTTACTACGATCCTTACAGACTTCCCTCGCTTCTTCTACGCTCATCACTCTCGTCATACACACTCGGCGATTACGGGTACTCCTGACATCTCCCTTTTTTAATATGTCTGAGATTTGAATTTGAACATATCACAAACAAACAAATAAATAAAAAAAAACTCATTTTTGCACTAATAAAGTAAGTTAAGATAGGATTAGCAAGGAATTATTATCATAATACTATCGTATGAACCTTCGGTTTATATTTGGGCGGCGAAATGTTATGCCGTTCGACAAAATACAAAACTAAAATACGGAACCTTTAATTCCCAAGGCCAACTCATACTTGACCTGTTTCACATTTATACATTTCATTTAAATCAGCTCAATTTCATTTAAACACCGTAACATCAATGAGTCGTGCAAAAATCAACAACTAACCTAAATTAAACAAATCAGTATTTTTTCGGAAGAAACCAATAATTTTCATAACTATAAACTAATAATGAGCAAACACCATGTTGGACGTGAAATTAATTTGTTTCAATTCTCAGAGTTTTTTCAATATAGATTGAAGTTAGTAAAAAAGTTAAGACAGCGCGGTGACATCCTAGCAAGTTTAAATGGAGCTAAGTGGGACTTGCAATTGAATTGACTACCATTTCCGCTTGGGATTCACAGGTTGTCCCGGTCCTATGAGAGGCTTGCGCGGGGATATAACGCGTAGAGGCCCTTTGGAGAAGTTGATGTCATGTGGTGCTCCTGCCCAAACCCGTCCTCGGCTATATTAATAGATGACATTTCCATGACCACCATTATTATTGTTGTCTCAATAAATGGGTTCCAAATGCGATACAACTTATATGTTCAAAGATTTGTCTAAATTTTATTATGTACCGCAGTCGACCCGGTCTTTTTGATTAATGTGAAGAAATTCGATCATTAAATATAAGATATCTTATCTGTCGAACATGATAAGAAGCTATATAATTATATACCGCCTATAATTGACAGATTGACACCTAAAACACAACTTTGCAAAACAATTATTATGTTTTTGTATGTGAGGTTAGGTAATTACTTTCAGCTCTTACAGCCGCACTCAAAGTAGTCAGTGACAACTAAAGCAAATTCTTCAAATACAAATAAAAAAATCTTTTAAAACTCCTTTAAATTTTTATAATCCTTACAGGAGTATACAAATTCTCCTTGATTGATTAAATAATCTCTCGCAAAAGGATTTTTTTTATTAAAGTTTCATTATACACGGTTAGTCACTTAAATTGTACACGACTAAAACTAAGAACACAAAGCAGTTCACAGCGTTAGTAAAATATATCGCACGGTGTCTTAACTTTTATTTAGTTCTTAACAGCACAGTTAAGATTATCGCCACACAATGTCGGCCCGTGACGATGTCGCAACGAGATCGCAACGAGTTCGAGATTGCAACGTCGCGAATCGGACGATTTCGTACGAGTTTTTGGAAATTTTGCTCGAGGGCGTTGACATTAGTAGCAAATAATGACCATTTAAAGGATGGGATAATAGAACGTGTTTTAGAAATAAAGACAATTAAATTAGAAGGTAGCCTAGCGGGGCATCCATGTTCGTAACGATTCTATGTGGAATGGCCTTGACTTGAATATTTTTAGCTCTTTCATGCTCGGAACAGATTAGTAACGGGCACAATTGCCATCTGTTTTACCGAGATGTCAGTTATTAAGCAGAGGATTTTTCTTCTTTCACAAGCAAAGAGAAGGCCAGCAATGATTTAGATGCTCGGTAGAAGGCCAGTGAGACGTCTTTGTGCCGTGAATCCCTAAAATAAGGGGAAAGTCATCACAGAGATAGAGGTAACATAAGAAAACTTGTAGAGAGATCAACCAGGTGCGACTGGAAAGAGCATCGACCAAGTACAGGGGCCTTACTATCACCTCTAAAAGCAGGGCAGAAACGGGTAAGTAAACGAGATGGCGCAATACATCTCGCTTGCTCGCTCGTCTCTGCCCTGCTATTGGAGATGATAGTGAGGTACCAGCGCACTCTTACAAGATTCGGATCGTACTATCGCAAAGTTACGTACGTACGTTAGGACATCATCTTTCTAGTTCCTCTGTAATAACGGTCAGGAAGGTCAGTCGCCAGTCAATCTATTAAAATAACCAGTAATTAAGTATCCAGTGCGTGCAAACTACAAATTCTAAAACCGTACTATAACCATAATGACTGAGAATGAATGAAATGAATGAGAATACGAGTCGAGCGATTTTAAGCCTCATGATTGTGGATGGAAAAGTCGAAAGCAGAAAATTGTACTTATCAACTTTGTTTGGACTAGTTAGGAGATAAATATACTAAAAGTCCTTACTTCTCTGAGCCCGAGGGGGAGGGGGGATAAAAAATAATTTTGGCATTTGTATGGTTACAATGTGCTACTGAGAATGAACACTTTAAAAAACGCTCATTTTGTGAAGCTCGTAGCTATGCAACAACTGAAGATAATAAAAGAGTAAAAAAGAAAGTTGTGGAAAATTTTATCAGGTTTCATTATGTAGTACAACATTATTTCGACGCACCGTTTTTGAGATGTATGCAACTAAACAAAGAACGGGACAGAGAATTGAAAACATGTTTGAATAATCGTTCTTTTTCGGAGCTCATAGCTATGCAGCGATTGGAAATAGATAAAAAAAGGAAAGGGCAAAGTCGTAGAGGATTCTATTAGGTTCCACTATGTACTTCAATAAAATTTCGTAAAATTTCGTTTTCGACATGTAAGCAAAAAAAATTACGAACGGAACAGAGTATTGGACACATTTTTGAAAATCGTTCGTTTTTCGGAGCTTATAGCAATGCAACGCTTGGAGATAGATAAAAAATATGAACAGCAAAGTTGTAGAGAATTTTATCAAGTTTCAAGATGTAGTGTTACGAAATTTCGTACGATGCACCATTTTTGAGATATAAGCAAAAAAAACAAAAAACGGGACCTCTCTTTCCCTCCCCCTCGGGCTCACCTGGGAGGGGTAAGGACTTTTAGTATGTTTATCTTCTAACTAGTCCAAACAAAGTTCCTAAGTCAAATTTTTTGCTTTTCAGATCACTCATTTACCAGGCTTTTGAAACAAAGTTAAAGCTGGTAAGCGTATTTTTTTACATTTTTATAACCTGATTTTTCTACAAAACACATCACAGGTAAAACATATTGTATATAGCATGATTATTTTTATTGTCACGTTCTTGGGTAACGTGAAAATGTACGTGTTGAACAATGTATTACCAATATCACCTCCAGTGAGATTATGTAGAAAGGGTAAATCCCATGATTTGTTTTTCCAAAATGAAAGCGTACTTAACCAGATTCCTTACTTGTACAACTGTACTGGATTCAAAAAATGGGAACAAGCTTTGTGCTTGCGATTTAGATCAGACTTTGACAAATTAATAGGCATTTTTATATTTTGTAAAGTTTCTCGTGGGTAAAGCCGTAGTTAAGAGCTAGCCTTAAATATTTTCATACAATGCCTACAACACTAAACAAAACAAAACTTTTTATTCTTCTTTGAGAGTCGATTCTGGCTGTTATCAAACTTCAGAGGACCAAAACTCCGCCACCGACAAGGCATTGTCAGTGGCTTCGTAGAGGTCCCAGAGCGTGCAAGTGGCTGGCAGGACAGGACTGGAGATGCGTCATGGTTTGGGGAGAGACACGCACTGGCAGGCCACCTCCGACCAGTAGCCCCACCTGAACATGTTTTCCTTACTTCGGCCTATGAGAGTCCGGAGTCTGTTTAAAGACTTCCATTTCTTTATTGGACAAAAAGGAAACAAACATTTATCAAAAACATTATCCTTCCGTCGTTCCTTTTATTATTGTCGATTAAAAGCGATATCCTAGTTTTTGATACGACACAACGTACACTTTCTCCTTCATTTGCTTCATGTATTTTTACTTCCAATCATCACCGGCCAGGTTTGACCCATGCAGGATGAACTCTCTCTTTGACCTCTCTCTTAACGTATACCAAACTTGTCGCAGGAAGAGCTGAGCTAGTGCATGTTAGTAAGTTCTTTCTTCCACATTTATCTGAGTTGAACAATTATTATAAATATACTAGTTGTTCGCCGCGAACATAGACCTCGCGAGGTTCACTCAATAAAGTTTAGCCACAAAATAAAAATAAATTTTCCAATCATTTACTGGGACCATATTTAAGATATATTATGAACCCAAAAGTTTCATACACCTGGGAGATATTTATCGTAATCCTGTGTCAGATGCCCTTGGGCATACTGAAAAATCCGACAGTGTCAGCCACTAAAACGCCTCTGACCATGTTTCTGTTCAACCCGAAGGTCAGAAGGCATTCGCTCCACGGGAATAACCAGTATTGCCAAATCTAGGAACACGATTAACAACATACCTTACGTTCCGAAGCGTAAGCTCAGGACGCGATTGGGAAATACGCTTGGACGAAGAATATAAAAAAATATAAGTAGACCAAGGCAAACAGAGTCAATTAATCTCTCTAACACCAGGGTGTAAACTAATGATTGACCATTGGAGTTCAAGCAACATGGATTATACCCAAGTAAGACTGACTCCAAAAATAGAATTAATGGCCGTGAATTGATTTCGTCGTAATATGGGATCGATTAGTCTCAGAAAACATAAACAAAAATATTTTATGATCAAGAAAGTGAATTTAAAAATATGAAAGATCAAAAATGTTAAATTGAGTATATTTGGATTGTATTATCGTTCTTGTTACGAATTAATGATTTTTTATATTTTCGCGAATGTTACACATTAAATTAAACTATTTTAAATTATTTTAGCTGCTGTTGTTAGAGGGGTTATTAATTATTTATATATTATTAATCCATACTATTATATCCATACTAATATTATAAATGCGCAAGTCTGCCTGTCTGTCTGTTACGCTTTAACGACCAATCTGCTGAACGAATTTTAATTAAATTTGGTATGGATATAGTTGAAGACCCGGGGTCAAACATAGGCTATTTTTTGACGCAGGCGGAGCTTCGGGAAACAGCTAGTAAGTAATAAACGCGATAAATCTTGCATGTCAGTTATGATTATCTTGTGATAACTATATTGTACCTTTTATATCTAAGATCTTGTTAGTGTCTTTTTACCATGTTTATTGCAAATAAAGTTTCATTCATTCATTCAAAAACCGTATTAAAATAGACTTTCTACGATTTTATTAAAGTTGTTTGTTTCTACGGAATTTGTAATTTCTATGAAATCTCATTGAAATTAAGTATATTTCAGACAAAAAGAAATAAATCGGTTCAGACATGATGGAGTTATTCTGTCTGTTTTCTTCATATCTAGAGACAATTTGCGGCGGCGCCATATATATAGACGCATTCCTTCTTGTTGTAACCATTCCTATAATTTGGCTAATATTTTACGACCGGCAATCTGCCTGACGTCAACTCTACTTAGGGATGCTATTGTTTTCAGAGCCTCGTAAGCCAGGTAAGTCATAATTGTACCAGTTGCCCGCCCCCTACGTGGGCCACAATATGTTGATGCCCGGACGAGAGGTTGTGTTGGAGAGTTATGCTGTCAACATTGACAATTGAGAACCTCCTCCTTTTGAGATTTTGGAAGAACCTTGTAGGTCAATCCATTCTTCATGACCTGTTGAACATTTGAGAGATTTATCTACTTTAAAAAGCACCTCCTGTTATCGTTAATTTTTAGTCCGTTAAACTATAAGGCCCATTGATCCTTCTACTCCCACCCTTGTAGAATAATATCCCGACTTTAAAATATCTTCACGATGGCCCCACTAATTTGTGGGAAAAACATTATTTTTGTGATTTGGAAAAAAAATATTACTTTACTTCGACGACATCATCATTATAATTCTAGGTGTTTTACAGTTATTTTTATTTTACAACTAAACTACTGAACCACTAGCTTTAAAAAATTTAGTGGACTAAACTGAAAGTATGTCTTATCGGATTTAAAAATTGTTTTTTCAATCGTTTTAGTAATAACGGAGTTATTAAGTAACAAATACGAAAAAAACATTAGATCCTCTTTTTTTGAAACACGGTCGAATATCACTAAATCTATGTCGATGTCTTAAGTATCATAACGTTTGCTACATACATTCTGATTATCAACGAAAACGACTTACAGCTTATCAACAAATATTTATTTTTACATTAATGCCAATATCTCAAAAACGACTAAACGGACTTTGATGCCAAACGAACTTAAATATTCTATACATGCCTATTCTATACACACTTTAAATTTGCTAAAGCTTGAGAGTTATCGCGGTATAAATAAACATACATACATACATACAAACAATGTGTTTTTGCCCCAACTCGACTTGGAGACCTCACTCAATTAATCGGTCGGTCAATAATCTAGATTTTTTTTTATATATAGTTATTTCAAAAACTACTAAACGGATTTAAAACTAATATTGAGTTTTTTGATGTATTCGCTTTTAAATCATCTACAAAATAATATTAGTAAGAGAGAGAGTAAAGAAATAAGATTAGTTAAAAGAAGTGCCATGTATCGGCCAGTTAATCCTCTCAAGTCTTAACTTTTTATGAAAAAAAGGAAGCATACACCAAAAAAGGGCTACCATGATCTCTTAATTCTATCCAACAAATGCGAGTGAGTAAGCGAGATGTGTGCCCTACATTACATCCTATAAAGCGCTATCACGCCCACTCACTCTCGCATTTAGACGAATTTTATATATCATGGGAATCCCCCTAAAGGTATCGGTTTGGTCGTTAGATTCGCACTGCGATGACGGCGACGTCTAGCTACACGCGTCTTTCCTACCTTTAATATATGTTCTTACCTCATAAAAGCACATGTTCTAAAAAAAAAATTCGGACAAACCGAGATCTTTACACGATATAATAACAATTTAATCAAACGTTGGTGAATACAATTCTCTTTGCAATTTAATACGAAATCTTAATTGACGAATTTAAACAACAATATATGATAAAAATTCGCTTGACGAATCGAAACAGTTTCAAAACATGACGAATTTTACCCTAAAATCAAAATAACAAAGTATTCTTACTTCGCGCGCTCGGTCAATTATTGGCACCGTAAATTTTAATTTATCTTGAATTGAATGTACCTGCTATTTCTAAACAAACCTCAGTGGTTTTGTGAAATGCAACTTATGTGAATTTGTTTGTAAAATTTTTTGGATAACCCATACTGATCTGTTTGGATTCTGTCTGTCACGGCCAAACAGCTGAACGGATTTTGATGATATTTGGTATGAATATAGTTGAAGACCCGGGGCCAAACATAGGCTACTTTTTGACGCAGGCGGAGCTGCAGGAAACAGTTAGTGTTATATAAATAATTTAATATCCTAGAAAACTATAAAGTTGTTTAAATCAGATTGCCAGGTGGTGGCGCTAAGAACTTGGAATAGATATCAATCACAATTACCTGGAAAACAAAGTGCTCTTTTTGAGATGTATGTACTCACTAGCTGTGCCGGCGGCTTCGCCCGCGTGTAAACCTCCTTTGGGAACATGATATTTTTCCAGGACCAAAATGGCCTATGTTACTTACTCTCCATCCTTTCAACTAACTTTATGCCGATAATCAAGTCGATCGGTTACTTAGTTAGGGCGTGAAGGAAGGACAAACAAACACACTTTCACATTTATAATATTAGTATGATATGTCGAATGAAAATCGTTCGTTAACGAACGAAAATCATTGGACCGATTTGAGTGAGTCATAGATCCCAGAAATAGCACACCAGCTCTTTCTTCTATCTATACTATAATAAAAGAGTAGAATCGACGTGTCTGTACATTTATTATTTTGGCTAGAAAATGAGAGGGAACGACTAATGATGAATAATAGATTACAAAAAAATGTTTTATATCAATCTTGTCTGTCTGTCTGTCCGTCTGTCTGTCTGTATGTCTGATCACGCTAATCTCACGAACTACTGGATAGATTTGAATTTAGTTTTCACTACTAGAAATGTTAGAAACTACTAGACAGAAACTTGTTTTATTAAATAGTTAATAGTCCTCGGGAATATATACCTAATGATTTCTTATGTTTTCGCGATTGTTATTCATTAAATTAAACTATTTTAATACGGTTTTATCGCGTTTATTACTTATTTATTTATACCTGACGTTTCAAACACTTTACAGCGTTCATGGTCGCAGGCAGACTAAGTTAAAATTTGTCTTTAACTTAGTCTGCCTGCGACCATGAACGCTGTAAAGTGTTTGAAACGTCAAGTATAAATAAATAAGTAATAAACGCGATAAAACCGTATTAAAATAGTTTAATTTAATGAATATATACCTAGCTTACGCATTAATTTACAATTCGCAATTTACAATATTTGATTTATTTTGCTTGCTGCCAAAATGTTTATGAGTGCTGTGTTCACCTGTAATTGGGTTGCATACTAGCACATTTTTGCCAATGTTTAAAGTATGTTATTACATGTAACCTGTTGGTGTACCAAATTAAATAAATCAATAAATTTTACCAGTTCTCGAAGGACAACTACCAACTTAAATTGGCTTTTAAAATGTATGGTGCATACTATATGAAAGGTCAAACAACATTGGACATTTCAATTTTTGGAAACAAAGAAACGGTATTTTTTCCTTTTCGTCAGAATTTCTTTTGGCTTTGTAATTGGAGTAATTATTGATGGTGGTGTTCATAATGTGAGTTATTATTAAATGTATGTCATTACGTAGTTACTTAAATGTTTTTCATTTATTCACAACGAGTGGGTTACATGGTCAATCGACCATGCACATCCAGGTGATAAAGTTTTTCAGAATTACTTTACTTCCTCTGACATGGTTCCTTTAACGACCGCCAGATGGCAGCCGGGCGTGACCAACGACTTTACGTGCTTTCCAAAGCGCGGAATCATTATAGCAGAATTTGGTCATAAAATACTGGAGAGCAATCGCGCTAAATAGAAAGATATTAACGTAACCAAAACCTCGCCTCTGACGTGGGTTCTATATTATTACTTTTCAGTCATTCTTATAGAGTGGGGTTACGTGGTCAATCTACCCCTGGTGTTAAAGTTTTATCGGAGACGATTTTCGTCGCCAGAATTTTTTCGGAGAGCCTTCGAGCTCTGACGTGCCTTCATTATAACGACTTTTCAGTCATTCACATTGAGTTACTTACATGTTTAATCGACCCTGCACACCCCGGTGTCAGAATTTTTCAGAAACGCCTTTCTGCCTCTGACGTGGGTTCTTTATTATGACTTTTCAGTCATTCTTATCGAGTGGGTTACATGGGCACACCCTTGTGCCCGACTTTTTTCGGAGACGCCTTTCGGCCTCTGACCTGGGATGACTCTTCAGTCATTCTTATCTAGTAGGTTACACATGGTCAATCGACCCTGCACTCATGGTGTCAGAGCTTTTTCGGAGACGCCTTTCGGCCTCTGATGTGGGTTTTTCATCATTACTTTTCAGTCTTTCTTATCGAATAAGTTACATGGTCATTTGACCCTCACACCCTGGTGTCAGAGTATTTTCGGTGACGTCTTTCGGCATCAGACGTGGGTTCTTCATTATTACTTTTCAGTCATTCTTATCGAATCAGTTACGCGGTCAATTGACCCTGCATAACCTGGTGTCAGATGTTTTTAGGTATATTTCAAGATCAGCATTTATGCTTGCTACCAACTGGTGGTTAACAATATAAATGTGTTCAACAATTTCACAATAAATGGTGTTCAACAACTTTCACACCCGAGTCATGATTTTATAGGTCTGGAAAGAGTTTATGGGTGGATAAAGTTCATATAAAAACCACGATTATTTGACTTTTTCTTTCATGCCAAACAGTATTCCGTCGCAATATTTTACATAGCGACCCCCTGAACATTTTAAATATTAATAACATCAAATATTTTGTGTAAAACTCTGCAATGACGGATAATAAGATAAATAAGTAACGAAAGAAAGTATAATCAAGGTAAAAAATAAACTTTCTTGAGTCGGAACATCGGAACTCATCATTATAATCCGGTTCACACTTGACCGTTTTTTCAACAGGATGTTTTTCTCCTGAACGCCATCTTTAGTTTATTCTATGGCTTCTGCTCCTATAATTAAAATCTAATTAATTTCAGTTAGGAAATATTACTATTACTGGGCTTCTTTCTTAGGACTATTGTCTTCAACTTTCGTTGTTCTTCATGAATTAATTAAGAAAATCTTCATATTCATTTCAAACGTTCATGGTATCGCCTGTTTTTACGTTTGTTTGTTATCTAATTTAACAATTGCACTCTGGGACGTTAATGATAACTATGGCTTAAGATTAAAGACCTCGGCCTCGGGAGTTTGTATTTTTATAACTTAAGTAGTAAATGAGTAATTTAAGCATATTCTTCAAACTAAAACAAAACTCTCTCAGAGGGAGAACTTTTAAATCAAAGTAACTTTAGATTAATCATAGACTACTTTTTAACGCAGGCGGAGCTGCGGGAAACCGCTAGTGTTTTAATAAAAATACAATTAACATGGACAAGCTGTCATTACTAACAAAAAGTAGAAGAAATAAAGTAGTTCGTAGTAGTCGAAGTTCAATGTTTTGAACTCAGAGTCAGCTACTGAAGCGTGGTAACCATCAAGACAGGTCACTGACCTTGTTTCTTTCCACTGGTCACCTGTGGTTGTATTGAACCAGCTATTTTATATTTGTTTTTGTTTTTTAGTAATGGGTTTTACGGCCATGAATACAAGTCCTTTATAGCCCTTCTTAATTTTTCAATCTTCTTCAGTCCTATAGTGTGGATTCGTCAAGTCCTAGTCAAGTCTAAAAGTCTAGTCAGAAGAATCAGGCTAAGTGAAGTGGTGGAAAAACTGCACTTAGCGATTACTAGGAGCTTTTGGCAACAAGCATGAAAATCACATAAATCAAACACTGTATCACTTCCCAACACTCACACTTGTTATCGAACACTTTGCGAATACGTAATAATCCACCATGTTATGCATAAACACTAAAAAAATCACAAATTTTGGAAAATAAAATACAGCACCGATACTGTTCTTCTCAGCTTCCCGCCAAAAGTCCTATTTTATATTTGATGATTGATCATGTTTAAAATCGAAAGATAATTATTGTTAGGTACCGTCATTTACCACTTCTGGGAATGCAGTTATTAGTAAAATTAGTAGCGTGATTGGATAGAGGTCACTATACACTATTACCATGTTCGAAACGTGGTCCCTGACTCATCATCATCATCATCCTAGCGTGTATTCCTAGTTGCGTCGTTAGCTTACGCTTCGGAGCCTAGGATACCTGGCGGCACTGGTCATTACAATCGAGCGACTGCCGTAACCATTTTTACAGGGAAACTAGACCAACAGTAACATGACCCGAGATGTGTTAGTGGCCAACTCTGTCAGAATTTTCAGGCTGCCCGAAGGCATCTGACACAGCCTCACTGCTATCTATCGACAACAACCGGTACCAACGGCTTAACATGCCTTTCGAAGCACGGAGGAGCTCAAGATAGAAAATGACGCTAAATGGGGACCAATCCAATAGTGGTCGCGTCACGCCGTTGCTTGACACGCGCATTCGCTACAGCTATGCGGCGAGCGCTCGACTAACGAGCTCCTCAAAAAAAACGTGACCCTGACTATGGGTCAGCAAAACTCAAGATTGCCTAAAGGGCTATGGAGAGGGCGTTGCTTGGTGTTTCCCTTCGAGATGGAATCAGAAATGAGGAGATCCGTAGGAGAACAAAAGTCACCGACATGGTGACTGTGGATTTCTTGTATAATCAATGGATAGTTCTTTAGCAGAGGGCGGAGCACATATCGCAGAGCTATCGGTATAGCCATTGGGGTAGAAAGGTTCTCGAATGGCGACCACGAATTCGTCGTCTAGACTCTCACCTAGTGTGACTACATCAAAACTGATATACACCGTGAAATTTTTGTCGTTTTGGACCCATCGTCCAGTGACTCTATTCATGCAACTGAACAACTTGCCCCAAGATACATGGGTCAAAATATGGAGTAAATATTTGGACCGCCCATACAAAATGTCTTATCACGTGAGCTAACTTACTATGGAAAGTCCAAATTTGTTTTTCATGTTTCGAGCTATGTATGTTCCTTGAAGAATTTGTTCGGTTGCATGAATGGAGTCACTGGACGATGAGTCCAAAACGACTAAAATTTCACGGTGGGACAGCTAAGGCTACTAAAAAAAAAGTAATGAAAGTCGATTTTAGTTATTATTACACCAATAAAGAAAACATTTCAAAAACAGCATTAACAAATACAGTGAGGCGCAAAGGTGGACTTATCGCCGAGGCAATATCTTCCAGTCAACCTTTTAAGGAAAAGGATTATTTTATTACGGCTTAGACTCCGGAATAATCTTCCTGAGTCCATTAGAACAGTCTCCAGCCGTGCCAACTTTAAAAGGCTTGTCTACGAGTTCCTACTCTCGCTGTTACAGGAGCAAATTTTGGCCGTTAAATATGAGTAAATTTTTAGTTGCTGCTATTATTTTTATCATGATTATTATTTCATCATATATATGTAAGTATATTATGTAAGTACCATAAGTAAGTTTATTATCATTCCAACTTTTTGTATTTATAGCTATATATTTTTAATACTTACATGACGATATCTGTTTAACCCAAAGGTTGACTGTTAGATAATGCTTTTAGCATTAAGTTCGCCTATTGTGCTATACAACTGTATTATGAACAATCAAGTTTAAATAAATAATTATTATATTATATATCTACATCTACACTAATATTATAAAGAGGAAAGATTTATATTTTTGTGTGTATGTTTGTAATGAATAAACTCAAAAACTACTGTGCCGATTTCAAAAACTCTTTCACCATTGGAAAGCTACATTCACCCTGAGTAACATAGGCTATATACCGCAGGCGGAGCTGCGGGAAAAAGCTAGTATTATATATAATGAAAGTAAAAAGAAAAAAGCGCAAAACTTCTCATATTTATTATCAAAAAGTATCAAAACCTACAAATGAAACGTTCCTTTCTCTATGTTTAGGTATTATGGAAAAAATCTCACAGGACCCTATTCAAGCCTAATCTCTATTTGTTAATTTGGGCATAGTAATACCATAACAAATGTATAGTTTATCAATAGAAATGTCTTCAAACCCTTGGGCAAGACGCGATCTTCGAAGACACACGGGACATTTCTTTAGTGCCTACGGGGTTGGCAAACGAGCGGTTTGTTTAAAGCAGTTTATGCGGTCAAAAAACGCATATTTTTTTATTTTTTCTCTTGTCTTGTTTTAGATAGTCGGAGAGGAATACTTATTACTAAGTAGATAGTTTTATAAAAAGTTTGAACCTTGAAAGCATGTTTATATCGAACAGTGAAATATGCACAACAAAAAGAACAGAAAATCTTAAAGCGATTCTAACGTTATTTTACATGAGAATGGAGATAATCAGTAAAAAATATTAAATAAATTAATGACGAGATTTTAAAACCTGACAGAGAAAAGTGAAGTTTATTAAGAGAATTGAATTGGAACAAAGCTGTTTGATCCAGTACATTATCTTTAGGAAAACAATCGTAGAAGACCAGATACATTGAGGAAAGATGGAGATAAATAATTACTAACATCAAAACATTAAAGTGGGAGATTTTTCGTATTAGAGTATAAAACGTTTAGCACGAGTATCTGGGAAACTACACGGTGAGGTCTGGTAAGAGATACGCGAACTCTTGCTTATTTTTGTTTATATATTTTATAAAAGTAAAAGAATAATTAATAAAATATTAATAATTAAATAACAATATCTTCGTGTCTGAGTGTATAAGTAAAGCCCGTCTGTGTGGTGCTGCACTGAAATTGATTACTTCGGTCATCTTGTTCCAGAATGTACAGATTTGTATGGACATTACCTTTCAAAGCATATTCAAATTCAAAAATTTAATTCAAAATAATTTATTCGAATAAAATAGGGTAAACATGAGATCTTAATTAATGAGGAACAAATAACAGCCTATTTTGCTATTAATTGAAAAAGAAGTCATATATGGGGAACTTAAAATACTTATGAGATGACCATAGGAATAGAACAGCATTTAGCATCTATCCGTTAAATTAATCTTTTAAAGAAGGAAAAAGAAATTGCTTAGAAGTAAGTAATTGTGAATTTGGTGGTCATCAGCTAGGAATAATTATTATCAAACGACATAAATACGTCAAAAATACATAAATCGATGTATATTTTGTAATACCAAGAAGTCTGGTTGCTTTCTGCAATAGAAACACGCCAATCAATAAATGAATGATCACACTCGGTAACGTTGTATTCTCTATTTAAATCTAGGTTTTTAAATAAACTTCTAAAATAATATAAGTTAAGCCATTGGTCCCGCCTGATATTTGGTAGCCGTTACAGGAACAATGTCAGAGGGCGAAAAGCGGTTCATCTGCAATCAGAAGTCATTTATATACGATTAAGTGTTCCGAAAAACTCAATAGCAAAAACAAAATAGCAGAATATACGTACAGGGTCGATTTACCATTTAACCCAATCAATATTAATAGAATTATCTAATTAAAGTGAATGAAATAAATACACTGGCGGGTTATCGCAAACACAATTGTAGCCCTTCATGAGAAAATTTTATCCCAATGATTCATTTGATGAATTCAAAACTCAGCTCGTTTTACCTACGTAATTCACATAAAATTTTAATAGAAATCGCACCCTTATAGTTGTGGAAAACAAATAAATGTTAACTTACAGATTGGCCTGTCCACACTATTCTTTCCCAGCAGCCAACATTCATACCACGGCGAATCGATTAGCAAACAATATAAATAATAGTTGTCAAACGATACTGAGCAGTCGATTCTTTGCAGCTGAGCAGTTACCACTTGCACAGGCACGATACCTATCTTATAAACGCGTTTTTTAATAGTTATGGTATAATGAAAGAGACAATCATGATAATTCAAGTTTTGTTCGCGTATCTTCTTGTTTCTGTGACCGCGCGTAGTGTAGATAATGTGAGTGAAAAAAATGTGACAAAGCGTGAGGCGAATGCTGAATTTTTTCCCGATTGGGTGCCTTTTAAGAACAAAAACGGAGAAGAATTAGGAGAATTTGTGCAGGTTGAATCAAAGAAAAAACCAAAGAAAAGGTTAGCTCATCCTATTAATTTTAAATTAAGAGCTGCGCTCGCTCCAGAGAATGATTATGATGAATTCGGTGGTGGTCAGGGCGAAGGTGAAGATTTTGAAAAAAAGGAATGGTCAGACCTTTATCGACCAGGTGCAAATGTAAAGCAAGCTGAAGTCAATCATACAGATTTATCTGATATTGATGGTGTTGTTAATATTATAACTCAATCTAAACCTAATCTCTTAAATATAATAAATGACAAAAATTTATCGGTGAGACTTACTACTACTCCAAAACCAGAAACTACAACAAAAGTTTCAGATGATGACTATTTAGATCAATCGAAAGAAAGTGAAACTCAAAAAAGGGAAGAAAAAGAATCCAAAGATAAGACAATAGAAAAAGATAAGGATAGTGAAAAGAAACTTCAAGAAGTTAACAAGAACTCTGACGATGATTATTATGATGATGACAAAAAACACAAAGAGAAACAAGCGCAAACGGAAATGGAACGAAAAGAAAGCGAAGCCCGAAAAGCTCTTATTCTCAATGCTGTAGATGAGTTAAAAGCTCGGCATCAACAAGAGCAAAGAATTCTTTCCGAAAAAGCTAAAGAAGAAGAGATTTTCAAAGAAGAACATGAAAGAGATAGAATTGACTCAGAAGAAGGTCGTGACAAATATGATAGGAGAAAGCCCAAATTAAGAAACTATGACGATTATGATGATTCTGTTGGTAGCTCTACATATGATAAATACAAGTTAAATATAGAAACAACGACTCCTAAACCTACTACTTCGGCACCTACGACTCGAAAACCTAAGAAAAATAAAAAGCGTAAAAATAAAAAAGAAAATAGAGGGAAACTGACTGTATATAAAAATCCTGATAAAATATCCGTATTCAAAAATCCTGAGGCTTTCATAGTTCAAGAGGAAGAAACTACTACGCTTAAACCCAAAGTGATTCCCAAACGGACCACACTAAATCCCAAAAGTCGACAAAAAGTTAAATTTTCATCAAAGTACACAATTCCACCGAACAGTCCCAAAAATCGCGACGAATCTGTTCGAATATCCTTAGTACCAGAAGCCACTGATTCTGAAGGATCACCTACTTTATTCTTTCCACAAACGAAAAACAAACGTAAAAAGAAGAGGGGCAAGCACAGTACCCCAAGCCCTGATTCATCTGTAGCTGAAACTGTTGAAGATAAAACAGCCAAGAACATTTCAGATTTATTTGAATTAAAATTAGCACTGCCTGATACTACTCCTAATAAGACAACTACTACTATAGCTGATACGACAGGTTCTGATACAAAACTAATTGATGCCACTAGTCCATCAGGTACCGATACACTGTTGACGAACTCTGATACAGTGAGTGATGTGGTAGCAGCATCCACGGACAAGAAAGAAGAGAAAAAAGGCGGGAACTATTCTCATAAAAAAGGTGAGTGTATTAATTATTTCTAGCAATTTTAAGTCGATTATTGAGCTATTTGGGATACGGTACTTCAGTTTTTATATCAGCTTTAATGAAAAATATCAAACTTCTTCTTGATATGTTAGGATAACTAAAAGTAAATACAAATTGCGCTACGTGTACGCTGACTCTTCTTGGACTTATACAATTAATGTCTTAAATAAAAGTTTTGTCTTCATTTGTTTCTTTAAGAAATGTATTTGGCGAGAAAGTTCATATTTTGATGCCAAATTCTTATTATGTGATAAAATGTAGCTGGAGCATTTTCAATTTTTTTCGCATATTTTTGAAAATGCAACCAAGCGTAGTCGCTATAACTGAATTATGTTGTTCAATATATTTCTGATCATGAATTATTAATTGGTATAAAATGACTCTAATTTACCAAACTTTATTCGAGAATAATCCAACGTTGTTTCCTGATAAGACTGACTGTTTTATTCCTAGTTCGTTGGTGGTGGGGGGGCTGACCCACGAAGCCTTCAGACAATCATCGACATTTGTAAATATACTGTAAATTGTACATATAACATGTTAATAAATTTTGTTTTTGTTTTGTTATTTAATTTTTTATATTACTTTTGAAGAGTTGGCGACAAAATAATGTTTCAGTGAGTCAGATACCAGAGACAAAGACATTTAAGTAGAAGAGAGCCGATGGAAGGATTAGTTTTTACTAAAGTATTAATATTAACAATCTAATCTTTTCATTTTGAACGCTAATCGCTAGAAACAACAACAGAAATAGTTTGTTGACTTCCTAACTGCTTATCTGAATAGTTGGACGATTCGAAGAAATTCTTCGAATCTATTTTCATTTGTTTCGTTTTGTTGTACGGATAGGATAAATAGAATCGTATCTACCCGAATACGTGGGTTCACTGACCTTTTATATATCGCGTATAAATATCGCAATAGATATTTCATCACTTTTTTCCTATAGACATAGACTGAAACAAACGATTTTATGACGCGAGTGATCACTAAGAAAGAAACAAGGGCGGTCTGTAATAATAAATAAGTGCTAATCTAAATTATGGATAGTTTTCGACTGGTAAGACCACTTAGTATGAATACTGGTAAAAGAGGGTTAATGTAAGAGATAAATAAAGGTAAAAGATATATTGCAATTCCGTGGTCCAGTGAATAAGGCTTTCGCCTTCGACCCGGGGGTGGTGGGTTCGATTCCCACCGAAAGCAAACTTCGTTTAGTTGTTTCCAGTTTGGTTAGGACTTTGCAGACTCGAATCATCTGATTTTCTGATAATAAAGATGAGTCCGTGCTTCGAAGGCACGTTAAGCCGTTGGTCCCGGCTGCCATTTGGTAGTCGTTAAAAGAACCATGTCAAAGGCCGAGAGGCAGTTTTGAACAACTCTGACACCAGGGTGTACATGATGATGATGATGAATGAAAACAAAGTAAAACATTTCTGTTCTCAATGCGAAATTTCATGCGAAAATTCAAAATCACGGAATTGATAATAGTACTGATGTACTGTTGACGATGACCTGTTGAAGTGGGGCAATGATAGGTGCGGCCCGATGACAGCGGTATTAGGCACACTAAATTTGAGAGCCATCGATAAACAACTTGCTAAGGTAGGGTTATATTAGTGGCTTGTCTTAAAAATTAAGCTGAATCCTATAAACTCATTCGTCGTCGTTTCAGCTGCAGTAAGTCCACTGCTGGACTTGGGCCTCCCCATTAATTGAGGGTTGTTGCCATACTCGCCACGCTTGGCAGGCGGCTTGGCGAGCGCAGTTTCAACGGCTTATCGTACTTCCGACGCTACTCTCCATCGGAAGTGTTCTTAAGCTAAGGAGGGATGGGAAGGGTGTGAACTCATTACTTCGCATATATTAGCAGATCTGGACTTTGAAGATATTGGCATTATTATCATCATAAAATTAAGAAGTTAACTCTTGTCGGTTTTGGGTTGTTGTCTTTTCTTGTTGGATATTTATTTGACTGGGTCGAACATTTCTTCCTCAATATTGCTTACCTAACATTCCATTATAGAGAAAAGCAGGCTTCATTGTATTATGAAATTTAACAATAAATTTATTCAATTTATTGTTAAACCTTCGGAATTATCTAAATTTAATATTTTGGCCCCAAATATTAAAATAATTGACAGAACAACCATGCGCCTCCTAGGGTCTCCGATTCTAGAAGAAGGTTTTGAAATGTTTATTGATGAAAAAATACAACATTTCAACGAGACTTCTGATCGTTTACTCCAAATCAACATACATTCGGCCTTCACCATAATTCGGCACTGTCTTTTTGTCCCAAAATTTACACATGCTTTAAGATCTTCTCCTTTTTGGAAAAAACCTTCCCTTTTAGAAAAAATTGACCAAATTATTAGAATAACGTTAAGTAAAATTTTGAATGTGGCTTTAGACGACCGCGCGTGGCAACAAGCATCTCTACCAGTGCGCTTAGGCGGCCTCGGCGTCCGAAAAATTACAGACGTCAGTCTGCCGGCGTTCTTGTCTTCGGTTCACGGCACTGAGGAACTGACCAGGAAAATATTAGCCAAAATACTGGTCGATTTCGAGGTGCCGTGTAAAGCTGAGGCCACGAACGTTTGGCAAATGACTTGTCCAGGCACTGACTTGCCGACTAATCCATCCTTCCAGAGGCAGTGGGACTGGCCTCTTTGTCGCATTGTGAGAGAAAACCTCTTGGACACTTCTTGCAATGTGGCCGAGCGTGCTCGCCTACTGGCGGTCGGAGAATGGGAGTCGGGTTTATGGCTTCAAGCACTCCCCTCGCCCAGCATAGGAACTATGCTGGACGACAACACATTTAGGGTCGCTACTTGTCTGCGTTTAGGCGCTCCGTGTGTTTCTCCACACCGTTGTCACTGTGGAGAGGCAGTCGACGCCCTCGGACATCATGGTCTATCATGCAGCAGGAGCGCAGGCCGCATACCGCGGCACGCACATCTTAACGACATAATCCGTCGAGCTCTGACCACCGCCGGCGTGCCCGCTGTACTTGAACCTAGTGGCCTGGCACGTGACGATGGAAAGAGACCAGACGGTATGTCCTTGATGCCTTGGAATATGGGTCGGCCTTTGGTGTGGGACGCCACATGCGTCGACACCCTTGCGCCATCGCATGTTCCAAGCACTGCGGGATGCGCCGGCGCTGCAGCTGCATCAGCCGAAGCCCTCAAACGGCGTAAATACAGTAATTTCATCGGAAATTACTTATTTGAGCCGTTTGGGGTGGAGACTCTGGGGCCATGGGGTCCGAGTGCTCGTTCTCTGTACAGAGATTTAGCAAAGCGTATAATCGACGCCTCAAGTGACCGGAAGGCTGGACTATACTTGGCACAAAGAATCAGCATTGCCATACAGCGTGGCAATGCTGCCAGCCTTCTGGGCACTTTCCCGGTAGACATCGATGTGGATGAATTCTACGACGCCTAAATTACATGGGCATTTTTTTTTATGTATATATATGTAATACTTTTGTTTTTTAGTGTATATAACTAGTTAATTAAATTTATAGTTTATTATTAATTTTAGTTAGTTTATTACTGTAACAAATTGAAAGAAGGATAATAAAACAAAGATTGTGCAATGTAGAATAGTATTGCAGAAACACCATTTTATTTAATCTGATGAAAAGAATGAAACAACCCAACTATCGAATACAAATGTTTGTCAATCGAATAATTCACGCCCTGTGAAATATCAACAATACAACGGGGTCTATTTTCACGGATTAGTCAGACAAATTCAATCTGTCAATCAAGTATTCTATATAATTAAAGTTTAGAAACGAAATTGCGAATTGACAACACGCACTAACAGTTCCGTATAAGAAAACGTACACTTTTTTCATTTAAAAATATTGGTATATGTCCTCTGATAGACCCCTTTTAAATTTGAAACTATTTTTTTTTATATTTTAATTTTATTGATACAATACGATATGATACGACGACTTAATTAATTACGGAAGGTCTTTAGTAGTATTTAAAGTTAGTAGGCAGTAGGATAACAAGTACATAACAAGAAATTGACTGATTTTGCACTCCCTTATAACATACTAGCTTTTTCCCGCAGCTCCGCCTGCGTCCAACCAACATACCAAATTTTATCAAAATCCGTTCAGCGGTTTGGCTGTGAAAGCGTAACAGACAGACAGACGGAAAGAAAGACAGACAGACTTTCGCATTTATAATAATAGTATTGACACATAATTTATAACACTATATAGTAAACATCAAAATTTTATTATTATTATTATTTATTTAACACTTCTTTGCACACAGTGAAATACAAATTAAATATGTTACATAAAATGTGAACACAGTATGTATACAAAAGGCGGCCTTATCGCTTAAGCAATCTCTTCAAGGTAACCAACCTTAGAGTAGTTAGAAATATAAAGAAAGGAGAGATACGGATATGGTGCATAAAGAACAGAACAACGCTAAGCAGAATAACAGAAGTACACGATACATAAACTACTTAAAATAAATACTAATATAAGTAGATAAAAAAAAAAACATTTTTTTTTTTTTTTTACAATTAAGTAGGCAAAATGGCATACGGCCCACCTCATAGTTTATTTATTATATATATTTATATATAATAAAAATTTAATTTATAAATTTTTTATTTTACACCATGTTTACCAAATACTAAATTCTTAGTTAAAAATGCAAAATCTTTCAAAATTGTTGGTTTAAAAGCATGATGTCATTCGGAGGGCATTCCGATGGATATTGGGTCAATCAATAACATTATTTTATTTATATTTAAATTTATAACATAACATGTAAATGGCGGACTTAAGATTGCGTTTTGATCTTTGTGTACGGATCCCTTAAAATGTAATAATGATATGTTTCGTTCAACTTCGCTTTTATTGGAACGAATAATTGAAGATTGAATCTTACGAAAATTGTAATTAGCCTTACAAGGTGTTAGTTGATTTTGCCAAATAAAAAAAAATAAACAACTGCAATAAATATTTGTACTGAGATTACCAAATCGAATAATTGATTTGCTGTAAAAGTGATTAGAACAAAGGAATAAAAACCTATACTAAACAGAGTAGAGTTACAGGGAAAGTATATTAACACACCAAATTTTTACAGTGAGTTTACGTTAAACTTTAGTACTATCCAAAGAGCTGTAGATGTAACTGTGAAACACACAATGTAAATAGTTATAAGCCATATTAATTACAAACAATTATAAATCATTTTATATTTTAAGCCCAGCGTTACTTAAAATTTGAAAATGCCATTACTACTACGTCATTCAATTTTGTCCTTTCAGAATAATTCATCATCATCCTAGCGTATATTACTATTTGCGTCGTCAGCTTACGCTTTGGAGCCTAGGGTACGCTGCAAATCATGGTCCTAGATTTGGCTGAACTGGTTATTATAATGGAGCGACTGCCGTCTGACCTCCGCAACCCTAATTACAGGGAAACCAGACAACAAGAACATGAGCCGAGGTGTGTTCGTGGCCGACACTGTCTGAATTTTTCAGGCTGCCCTAAGGCATCTGACATAGCTTCACGACTGCTATCTATCGATAACAACCGGAACCAACGGCTTAACGTGCCTTCCGAAGCACGGAGGAGCGCAAGTTAGAAAATGCCACAAAATGGCGACCAATCCAATAATGTTCGCGTCACGCCGTCGCTTGACACGCGCATTTGCTACATATACGCGGGTCAAGCTCGACTAACGAGCTCCTCCTTTCAGAATAATTACCTATAGGTAAATAGGGCAATAGAGGTGACAAAATATTAGGCAAATATTATCTGGGGCAGTCAATAGCCTTTTTGACTCCAAAAAAGAAGAATAACAATTACCCATTTCTCTAAAAAATTGCGTGATAAATTCAATTTTTGTACGGAATCCTAAAAAAATACGCAGAAGATTCGTGATTGATTATTTCAATATTCAATGCACTTCGAAAACTATTCCGGAGTGCAATAACCGGCAATATTTTATTCGTGATAGTTTTTTTGACACTAATCGATTTCAAAGAAACTCTATTTATCATTTTGTTTGTTTACTAGCATTTGCCCACGTCTTCGTATGCGTGTTTAAGAATTGGGCACCCGAGTAGATGGTACCTGAGCTATTCCACAAATGGCACCTACGGATTAGTACGTACTTGTGTTGGATCTTTTTAGGAGGTCTAAATTTGTAGAAAAGCTTAGGTCCTGTTTATTCTGGAAATTCCACGGTAATGGTATATTTTTCCAGAATATTAATTGTTTGCAATCTTTCACCCTCCTTAACAACCCCGTAATGGTTGAATTTTATAAAAAAATAGTAGCCTATATTTGACTTCAGTTGTTCAATTATATCTAAAATATATATTATTAAAATCAGTTTAGCCGTTTAGCCCTGAAAACATAACAGACAGACAAACTTTCGCATTTTATATTGTAAATGCGAAAGTTAATTTAGAGGATATGACATTTGAACTTTTTCCACTAATGACACACTGGGAAACACGTTTTGATCAAGAAGTACAATTATAAATCTAGTTACAAAATTTCTTAACAATCTACCATTTTTAATTTGAATCACGCCAGCATACCGGTACTTTATCGATAAACAATTATTTTGTATTTTCATAACAAACTCATAAGAATCTGTCTCCGATTTCTTGTAACACAAACATAATTTATTCTTAAAAATCAAAATGAATGAACGAAACATATAAAATCGATTAAATAATCAAAAATGCCAATTCTGATTATACTCTGAGCAGCCCCTTGAAAAAATAAAATAATCATTTAGTTCCAGGGGCGCTTTTTGAAATTGTCGCCAATGACAAAAACAGGTGCGCTATTTTGCATGTATGACATTCATCTATTTTGGGTGATAATTTACATTGCAAGTATCTAAATCACGTTTTTCAATTTATTCTCTTTATCCAAATGGGTTTATACAAAGTCCATCTAAAATAGCTCATAGATAAAATGTTAATATTAAAACAAACATGTCCCATTTAGCTAGAATTCAATCTAACAATATCTTTATAATTTTTTTATTAACGTAACAAAGGACCATTAGTTTTAAGATTTGGTCTTAATCCTAAAAAGGGTTTTTGTACCTAAAACAAATTGGAAATTTGTTTCTTTTTTTTTTGTAACTGTACTTCAATAAAATCAAAACCTAATCTGTCTGTAAAAAGTTTACGTAGGTCAGATAAAATTCCAAAATTCGGTTTTCATTATCCATTTGGTGAAGTTGTGTTAAAATTTTAATTCTCTATCTCTGGGCTGCTAGTAAAGATATGTCGCATTCGAGATTTGTCGAAAAAAAATGGCGGCTGACTACAAAACGTTCTATACTTACTTCTGTTATTTTTATCCGACAAAATTCGAAATTTGATATTTCTATTCTATCTTACTCTTAGAGATAGGCGCGAGAATCGACCTCTTCCGGATTTACAATATTTAGATGGACAAACAGACAACGAAGTCGAAATATGTTCAATTTTCATTATCCAAGTAATAATTTATTGGCAAAATGTCAAAGTTATAAATTAAGTGACAAGTTTCGAAAAAAGTCTATTAAAATCCTGACAAAAAATAAAATAGGGGTTTTGAAATAACCTGCTTTGATGTCGATCGGTCGCGGAACAAATCGATCGATAAGTTGCAACTGTTGGCATTTAAATTATTTTAAAATATGCCCAATAAATGTCGTCGTAAATTTAATTAGTTTCTAAATGGGGACTTTGAAATACTTGGGACGTTTATTTGACTATAAAAAAGACGGGGTATTTATTTAAGTTCCTAGCTATATTCTACGCTTACGCTTTAAAGACTAGGGTACACTTTATCATGGTCCTAGCCATGCTATGCCGTCTTGTCCCCCGTTACCTTTTTACTTATTTTTCATGCTTACGTCTCTACCAGGGAAAGCTTCAACCTTTCGACCGCCATCGCACGGATCCGTCCCATCGGAAGTCAGAGGAAATTAGGAATATTCTTCTTTTTTTAAGGGGCTCGTTAGTCGAGCGCGACCCGCTTATCCGTAGCGAATGCGCGTGTCAAGTCAAGCGACGGCGTGACGTTGACCACTTTGCGATTGGTCGTCATTTAGTGGCATTTTCTATATTGAGCTCCTGCGTGCTTCGGAAGGCACGTTAAGCCGTTGGTCCCGGTTATTATCGATAGATAGCAGTCATGAGGCTGTGTCAGATGTCTTAGGACAGCCTGAAAAAAATCTGACAGTATTGACTACTTACACACCTCGGGTTATATAATATAATACATGTGCCTGTTTGTCTAGTTTTCCTATAAAACGGGTAACGGAGATCAGATGGCAGTCGCTCCATTCTAGTTACCAGTATCGCCAAATCAAGGACATGATTAACAGCGTACCTTAGGTTTTAAAGCGTAAGTTGACGACGCAACTATGAATCACGCTTGGAAGAAGAGCCATTCGGGACGCGAGATTGTGCCCCGCTAAGCCATTTTACTAATAAATATTTAATCGACTCATCAATTCATTCACAAATACTCACAAAGAGTAATTGTGAATGGATTGATGTTTGTCACTCTTTCGCGGCTAAACCGCTGAACTGATTTGATAAAATTTGGCACAAATATAGTAGAACCGGGTCTTCAAAGTCAAATATAGGCTACTTCGAAGCGCAGGCGGAGCCACAGAAAACATCTAGTCTAGTAATGGGAAACATAGAAGTTACTTAACCGGATCAAAGTGTAGATCGAAATATAAATAGAAATTAGTAATCTGTATCAAATTTGCAATAACCGCGAATGATCATATTATATCAAATCGGTTCCGCTAAACCAATTTGGACCCTAACCCTAAACCTATAGAGTTCAAATGACCTTATGCTTCCAATGTTTAATCAATTTTCCCAGTGTAAAATCGTAATCATGAGAAAGTGAAAGAAAAAGTGAAATTTGTACATCATATTACTTCACCATAGTTTATAGTTTCTGTCTCCGTGGTCCAGTGGTCAAGTCTTAGACCCGGAAGTCGCAGGTTCGACTACCAAAGCATACTTTGTTTAGCTGTTTCCAGTTTTTAAGATATTGCAGGCTTGAATCACCTGATTGTCTGATAATAATGATGATTCCGTGCCTTCGAAGGCACGTTAAGCCGTTGGTCCTGGTTGTAGGACGCGGATAGACATTGGGTGAATCTCTGAAACAAGGGTGTGCAGGGTCAGTTTGTAACCTTGCCAGTTTTTTACCTGGTTGTTCTGAATTTTGTCATCCTAATATAAAATAAAAATCAGTTTTCCCTGTTATGCTAAGGGACAGTATTTTTCTACTATTTGTTTAATATTATTTATTTTTCAAGCGGAAGAATTTTAATCATGCTAAAATAAAATTCTTGTTAAATTATATGGAAATGCAAATTTGTTTGTAGATCGTAAAGTGTGGCGCCAGATGACTTAGTTGTACTCTGAACATAGAGTTCACTAATTTAGAAACGACAAAAACTCATTTCACAATTTGATCACAATGCAAAGTATTAAAAAGTTCTGAACACGTTTTGGACGTTTCAACCAAAAATGACCTTTCCGAAGTAAAAATGACTAGGTTTTGCCGCATCCTAAGTTAATATCGTATAGTATCAGCCTTCGTATATTAGTTGGCCATAATTGCTGTGTTTAAAGTAAAACCGAAGAAATAAGACAAAATAATAAAAGAAGGTAAATTATGAATAACATAGTAACAAAAAGCTTTTAACAATTAAAAGATGTTACTTGTAAAAAAATGTTTTGGAAGAAATATCTTAGGGTAGTATGTGGATTTATTTTTGAACTGGGTTACACTTAATTTAAATTTGAAATTCAAGAAAACCAATTGTACCTACACACTATACAACCAAGATAACCACACTTACCACCAGGTGGATATATATATAAGATAACTAAGAAATTTAAGGAGGTTATCTCCTTAAACTTAAGACCTTACTCTACCACGATAATCTAATAAAATATATTTTTAAAACATATTTTGGTATACCTGGTAAGATTTGAAAATTTCATGATAAATGACTTGTGGAAATGATATCAGAAAAAAACAATAACAATATAAATAAATTAGTTAAATTGAATAAAGAGAAGTTAAAATACCATGACAAAAAAAAACATAATTATACACCGTGAAATTTTAATGGTTTTGGACCCATCGTCCAGTGACTCCATTCATGCAACCGAACAAATTTCCCCAAGGAACATAGCCCGAAACATGAAAAACAAATCTGGACTTCCCATAGTAAGTTAGGTCACGTGATGAGACATTTTGTATGGGAGGTCCAAAAATTTACTACATATTTCGACCCATGTATCTTGGGGAAAGTTGTTCAGTTGCATGAATGGAGTCACTGGATGAGGGGTCCAAATTGACTAAAATTTCACGGTGTATTAATTTGTCATTATAGTACTACTACGCCCTCATGGCACTTTTGCCTTATCTTGTCTTATATTTGTATCCAATGTATGACCTGTGCGCGAGTTGCCGTGACGTCAACCGAGGTCCTAACGGAAGATCAGCGCTGTCAATATCATCGGATGGCAATATGCTGAGTTGGGACCTTTTGGGAACACACAACCTTTTTCCTAATGCTTATTCTTTTATGTATATTTTTTTTCTTTTTGTGTGTTTCTAAAATAAATTATTTTCTTTCTTACTAGTTCTTCGTAATACCCTGTATGCTTTAATTCCAATAAAAATAAATTCCAAATCAAATAAAGTCAATTTTTGACATTAAACTCAATGGTATCATCACAACACAGGATAAATAAGGTTCAAACTAAAGTTATATTTACTGTTCTGCTGTACATGTATGTATATCTAACTAATTGCAGAATGAAGAATGCATCTCATAAACTCTGCTAATTTAAAAATTTTGTTTTAAAACTTAAATTTCATAAAAAATAAATTTTTCATTAGATATTCAACGCTTACACATTTACAAATAAAAGATAATTATATCATACAGTCTCCTTATTGTTCTGGAACCAGTTTTAGTCTTTGTATTCGACGGATATGAAAAATCCAACAGTGTCCTTTATATTACTTGGACTAGTGATGGCCGCTGATGTTGTTTTTAATTTACGGGAATCGCACCTAATTTTGCTAGAATATACCTTCCTGGGACTGGGAATATTCTGAATATTTCCGTAAATTTAGCAGAGTTTACGGAATTATTGGAGTCTACAAAAATTTCCGGGAATCGAACATCACTAAATTGGATGCAGGTCTGATCACTGAGCCATAATGTACAAGCCAACGTAATACATATTTTAATACATTTTATTCAACAAACTTACTCATAATACTCATACATAAATTAATATTAATTTTAAATACTGTTTTAGTAAGTATTTTTTGTAACGAGATAATTTTTTAACGTTATAATTAGTCAAATAATCACTAATGTGATATTAATTTAATATTGACAAAAATAATATTAACTGAGAAATTTAAAAAAAAATTTAATTATTAATAGTTTTTTAAGTAGAAGTTGTATAAATTAATAGAGTTTGATAATATTTTGAAATACAGTAATTTTAATACATCGTAACAAATTTTAAGCACAATTAATGATAATTTAGCATCAGAAAATAAGAAATAAACAAAATTTTGATTGTTTAGTATCCGAACATGAACAGAAATAATTCGTTTTACGTAACAAAATATAATATTTCATTCAACTACTTCTTATTTTCTGATGATTATTATAGCTAATTTAGATAAATTTTACATAGGATATCGTCATTAATATAATAATTGATATTAATGAATAGACACTTCCCATTTGTGCGTTCAAGTTACCTCGTAATATTAAAATAAATATTAAATACATGAAATTTTCTTTGAAATATTTATGTAGCTGCCACGTTTATATGATTCAAGTAGCTAATTTCATTAAAGTTAAATTTGAATAATGATAATAAAAAAGTGGTGGTTTGGTGTCAGATTTTCCAAACTACTTAAAGACATTTAGCTTCTACGGTCATAATCTAGCCGAGATATAAATAATCTAACTTGCCTTCAGAAGCACGATTTTTTTCACAAATTCACGAAAAGACTCTGAAATAACTAAGAAGCAATATACAAATGCACATGCAGACTATCGTCTGTATTTATGTCAACTACGATAGAGGCCAAAATCTAGTTTAAAATTTTTTGTAATGAAACAAGCATTAGATTGTATTTGATAGTAACATACACAAGATATCGAACTATAGCGACCAGCTACTGTATCTAAAGAAATATAAACTAAAACAAAATGAAAATATATTGCATAAAAAAAAAAATCTGTTGATATAACCTTATTTTCCACCCACATAAGCTTTCTGCTTGACCCAAAGGTTGACTGTTAGATAATGCTTTTAGCATTAAGTCCATCTGTTGTATTTTACAATTGGGTAGACGACAAGGTTCAAAAATTGAAAAAGTAATGTGAGGGCATAATAGCATAAGTACATGTATTTGAGCTCATTGTTGAAATTTTTACTTTGAAATTTATTCATACACGATTTTATATAACAATTTAAAAGTCGATGGGAAAGTCTATTTTGAAAATATAAAAATACTTAACAATTACTAAATTAAATTACTAAAACACATAAAAATAAAGAAAATTTCATTTAGGAACTATTTACATAAACGCAATATTTAAGGTAGTTGTCGAACAAATTTTGGTCTCACTCTTGTAAAAGGCGTGACGTCACCGCTAGGTATCCATTAGTATGGAGCGTTTGGTATCGTCCAAAATGCACGTGAGTTTAACTTCGTCATATCTCAGTTACTTTAAGTTTTATCGACGTGATTTTTTTACCCTTGTGCCTATTATAGTAAGGTATTTCATTTAAATTCATTTTCATTGTCATGCCTATTGTATTTGTACAATAAAGTTTAAATGAATAAATAAATAAACATATATCGACACATATTCGACAAAAGTAGAGTTAATATAACGAGGTAACTTCACACAGATAGGAAGTAGAAGAATAATTGTATGGATATTAATACAAATAATTGTATGGCAGGTGTTGGAAAGGAGTACACATCCTCCCATGAGGAGATGCATGGCGAACATGGAAAGAAGGCTTACCAGGTAAGTGTACAAAATTTCTACAATTATCATACAAAAATTACAAATGAGTCGAGAGTAGAGATTGTACATAAAAGAACACAGTTTTCAAATAGAATAACTTAGACAATGTACACTGGCGGGATATATTTAAAAGTATTAAACATCAGCAGCCATTGGGCATTTCATTGTAATTATTTGATTACCTATTTTTGTCATGGGCCCAAAAATATAAAAAGATAATTTTTACATACATACCGGATTATTTAAAAAAAAATCCCTAAAATATGTTTAGCCCTTTTTGTATCCTATCGAATTTTGACGTAAAAGTAAGAGATAGAACATATTTTACTTAAAATGGGCATAGACATTTAAAAATTTATACAAAAAGGCGAAAAGAAATTACACAAATTTTATTCGATAAATGTAGAATGCAATTAAAATAAGATGAGTGTAAATAAATGAGTATGATACCACACAGAAAATTAAACATTGTATGTTTTCTACACAAAGTTATCTAATAGAAATTAAAATATTACTTAATTTGGGCTTTAAATAAGTATTATATAAAATCAGGTTAAAGTAAAAAAAATATGTAAAATATGTCTACAAGATTCAAATATCAAGAAATCAATTTAAACGTCGTCTTTGACCTAATACTTTAATAGTAAGAAGCTTTGCGGTTAAGTGGAGTACAAATGCAAGTACCTATATACCAAAGATTTCTTATTTAATAGATTTATAAGAGGGGTTTTCATTTTTAAATACAGTAAATATATTAAATATCACATCGTTCTTTCTATACAGGATTTATCAAAACTTTGACAGTTTCATTTGAAACTAAACCACTTTCATTAAAAAATAATAATATTATACTAGCTCCGCCTGCGTCAAAAAGTAGCCTATGTTTGACCCCGGGTCTTCAACTATATTCATACCAAATTTCATCAAAATCCGTTCAGCGGTTTGGCTGTGAAAGCGTAACAGACAGACAGACAGACTTTCTCATTTATAATATTAAAGTATGAATAATGGAAACAGACAATAAAAATTTTGTTTTGTATATAATTCTTTTTCGACATTCCATAGAAATCTAGTGTTCAGCTGACATGGTTTTGTATAGGTCAAAAAAAAGTTGTCGGTTTTCACTTATTTTTTTATTATTGAAAAAGTAATCTAGTTTTAGGACTTCAAACACAATAAAAATAAATGAAAGTTTGGCTATTGTTTCAAAATAACCCTACCGGTATATTAAAATCACGAGTTTTGAAAAAAAAAATCATACAAAATGAATGAATTGAAAAAAGGAAATTTGGTACAGATTAAATAATTTTGATTTTAACTTTTACTTTTTGCACTTTTACTCCCCAAAGATATGTAACTGGAGTTCTCATAAAGTTTCTGTTAATTTTGTACTTTTGCCTGTGGCTAAAGTCCACTGGGAATTTTGAAAAACTCTTTCAAATATCCTGCCAATTTTTTCATTTCATTTAGAAAGATGAGATGAATTTTTAAAAAGTTCATTGGCACAGATACCATAAATAAAAAAAACCAGAAGAAGTACTCTAGTATTTTTATACTGTGTGTGTGTGTGTGTGTGTGTGTGTGAGGCATCAACTAGTATCCCAACCTGGTGTAGTTACCTATTATCTATGACCCTATCCCACATGGTAAACGAAAGTAGACTCAATTCAATTCGTTTATTGTCTCCATGGTATTACAATTGGCTGTTTTCCCGGAGACAAAACGGAATTGCAGAACCTCACGCCTGTCGCCGCAAGCTGGCTGAGAGCCCTATGTGAATGAATCCGCGCAGAATGAATGCCATACACAATGATGATGATGATCTATGGTCAGTCAGCAGCCGACAACGATAGTATTCATTTTTAGTGACTTGCTATAAAAAGGCCAATATCCCTCCTCATTTAAAAACCACTTCAATGTTTTAGGACATAATGTGACGCATAAAAATGTTTGATGACTCTATCTGTAGTCTTTCTTTTAATCCATGATAGTACAACTCCGTTTGAGATAGAAAATAGAGAAGATCGAATGCTAATATTTTCTTCTGATTCATCATCATTTCGTGTAGGTTACATTGTCTATCGACCATTTACACCCTGAAGTCAGAGTTGTTCGAAATCTCCTCTGAGTCTCTGACCCACGTCAGAAGGAACCGCTCCTTTAACGACTACCAAATGGGCCTTCTGATTTATTTTGCAAGAATATAATGTAGAGAAAGGCCAAGATGTCCGTGTAAAATTCATTGAAAATCTTTGAAGTAAATCATATTTTTGCGAAATACAATAACGTGTTTAATTTTACAGCTTTCTTCGCTAACGAAGATGAAGGTTTTGGCGGGAACGTCTAAACCACAGACTATAAGGTCCAAAATCTGGTACTGTCAGACGATATAATATGTGTCAATAACAAACATGTGCTTATGTGTTTCCAACTATATCCTTTTTCTTCTTCATCGGTCCCTCACTGCTGAGGATCGTGATCACATAATGAGTTTCCAAACTATGTGATTAAGAACACGCTGCCCCCTGCAACCTTCCTCATACTGTCGATCCATCTAGCGGGTGTTTTTCTTCTGCCATGCCTTCCCATAATATTGCCCAGAGTTTTTCGAGACAATGGCAAGGGTTAATTCCAACATATATCGCTATTGCGATAAGGCCGCCTTTGCGCAAGGTTATTTTTCTTGTAATTGCTTGTATTTAACAATGTATCCTTGTTGTGCAATAAAGAGTGTTTGTATTGTATTGTATTGTATATTTCGTTCTTATTCCCTTGGAACTGAACAATTGAAAATTGCGGAGGTGAAATATTTGTCCTAAAAAGAAAAACAAAAAAAATTATGGAGTTTTGATTTGGAAACTACTTCACCTCAATTTGAAAATTAATACTTCTACTTTTGTGGTAACTTTTCTTACATTCTAATTGTGTAGTTTGTCCTAATTTTCTTATAAGGGTACTAATCTTGTAAGATTTTTCATATTAGTGTTCAATATCGGGTTTTGACTATTCTTTTAAAATGTAATATATATAGATATAGATATTATATTTATATTAAAAATATAAAAATAATATCTATATGTAATGGCTAATGAATTTACACGTAGAAGTGGTAGTTAAAATTTATGTTTTTTTTTAAACAACACTAGATTTTACATGACATCTTTTATTTACATAGAAAATATCACTTTTAGAAATAATGTGTTTATTTTTGACAATTTCTTCTTGCTGAGAGGAAATGAACTGTTTTTTTAATTACGCCATTTTACACAAAATAATTTTGCTAACTTTTTGCAAGTGTTTACTATATTAAAATTGTTTTTTTAAAACATCATTGTTTTGTCTCCTATTGTTCTAATATGTAAATTGTTTTGATTTGTCTAAAAGTCTGTTGTTATAACAATCAAACATGTTTTCCTTTCATTCTTAGTGCCAGATAAATTAGAAATCATAGATATTATTGTTTAGATATAAAGATTTAAACATTACATTGTTTAATTAAGGTATACATTTGATGCAGCTTCTGTTTATTTTTGTTTTTGTCATGTTTCATGTTCATGTTTGGACATCTAATAAGTATAATAAAATAGGGAGGGCGTTCGCGGTTCGTCACGCGGGACACAAGCGATTCGAACCGCGGCGTGAATCGCCCACGAGCCCTTATTTAATGGTTTCTTTGGCACCACGGTGTGAATAACCCAAACCTTTTTAGGGTTCCGTAGTAAACAAAAGGTAGTTTTGTCATGTCTATTCTAGGTTTATCTGAGAGGTTATAAAAATATTTTTTATGGTTTCTACCATAGTGTAAAATGGGGAATATTTTTATTTCGGCTTTCCTTTTTTTGAAGTATCATACGATAGCTTTTCAAAATTGTTATGAGTAATCTTATAGTATTGTGGAATTATATTGATCTTCATCTTTGTAATACCAAAACTGGGATAAGGAGTGGCCTTATCCCTGTTCATCTGATGTCAGGTCTCCTCGTACATTTACGCTAGAGGTCTCCGGGTTGTCTGTAAAGGAATAGAGTTTCAAAACTGTTTAAGCAGAATACCACTATTGAGCAAATCTAAAAAAATGCAACATAATTGTTTCGCGATTGAATATCAGTTGGTCTTTAAAGTTTATTAGCGGAATTAACCCCTTACTTAACAATCAAGCAATTAGGCAGTTAATCGAATTAATATTTATGGCATAGTAAAAATAGCATTACAGTCTAGCCATTCTTTCTGGAACTCTCTTTTTTCTTCTAATTTATGTAGGTACACTCCTTAATATACATTGGAAAGTTAACATTAGGAAATTCCTTGTTCTTTCTTTGTGTTAGAAGTTCATGACTTGACTTACTTGACTCGACTTGACGATCGCTCTCGGTAAGTCGATGATCAATGATCCACGGTGATATCAGTGTTGGTTTAGTTTTAAAATCGATACTAAGAACTTACATAAATTTTTAATTTACATTTGTTAAAACGTTAGTTAAGGGAGTGAAAAAATCCTTCAGATTCGGCAACGCGCTCGTGACATCTCCGGTGTTGCAGGCGTTCATAGGCTACAGTAACCATTTACCATCAAGTGGTGGTGGGTGTTTGCCTACATAGTTATATAAAAAAATCAAATTTAAATGAAGACTCAATTAATCAAAACAAATTCTTGCTTTTAGTATTTCAAAAACTTATAATGAATTTTCGTATACGAATACTTAGTACTTACTCGTACTCGATAAGTTCGTTGGCAAGATTTATAAGGTCAAAAACTTTATGTACGAATTGTATTAGTAGTCTTTTAAGCTGATTGTGAGTTGTTCGCCTTAGTGTGACTATTAATTACCTTTCATTACACCTATTAATATTATAATTTATGACATAATATGTAGGCTTATTTTAAAGGACAACGCGCACTTACACTTACCCTGAACGCAAGCTGCGACTGCACTGCAGCAGTGATAACATTATCGCGCTACAAGATATGGCGCGACGCAACTCGACGCCACTTTGAACCACCGTACCATGTACACTACAGTCACAGAGTCCACTGCTGGGCATATCCCTTCCACAAGGATTATTAGAATAACCGGTTGAAAACGGCATGCGTGCAGTCTTTCCTTTGTTCTCCAAATCTGTAACTTAAGATCGGCGTTTCGTACAAATTTCATGCGTTTTGAGTAAAAAAATATTTTTATTGTTTTTTTTTTTACCTATTTTAAAACGAGTAGTCTAGGTCACTATTCTCTGGGAAAAAATCATTTGTAACTAACTACTTTAGTAACTTATATAAAGTGGATTTTTATTAAGTGCAAATAATTTGAGGGTGGTTTATTTAGGCCAAAGAAAAGTACAAAGAGCAAAATTTAAAAAAATCTACACGGTAGTTGGTTTTTAATTTTTATAACAAAATTTATATTATAATTTTTTTATTAGATAACTATGAGCGCACTAGAAAACTTATTCATCGTAACAATTTATCAATGCTCACTCCCCAAATTACGTGATTACGGTGATAGACATAGAGAAAATGAATTATACAAAATAGATGTAAAATTAAAAGGAATACCACTATATGATGTCTTAAATATTGTTATTCATTAAAACATAAAAGTTAGATTGTCTCGAAAACTACCGTGTAGAAATTTATGAAACCAACATAAATCTGTTAAATGACTTAATTATTTAGTCCTGAAAGTATTTGTATTAAAATTAAATCCACCTTATTTAAAAAAAAGAGCAGATGTCATACATGTCGTAGCGTAGTGTAGCGCAGTTACGCGTCGCGTGGCGTAAGTTCGCGTAGCCCTTTAACTTGTGATAACTCTTCTTTAATGACATAACTTTTAATCCATTTTTTGCGTCTATAAAATTCTATATACTGTATCTATCTACATCAAAAGATATTTCATGGAAGTTTTCAAATCACAGGGAAGGCACGAAGAAACCAAGCAAGCTAAAGGCCACCACGACAGAGAAGACCACTCCGGCGAGTACGTGGACAAAGCTGGTGTTGACAAGGAACACCACGACGAGGCCAACCACTATGGCGCCCATCACCACGAAGAGCATGGAAAAAAGCACGCTAAGGTAACAGTCATAGGGTCTGGTTTCCGTGATGATTTATTAAGCATTGGTCCTTTAACAGATCCGTAGTTCCTACGCGCTTCTGAAAGGTATTTAGAGCCTCGGTTAATTGCATGGCTACTCCACGACGAGCCTAACCATTCAAGGAGCTCTTCATCACGAAGAGCATGGAAAAAGCACGCTAAGGTGCAGTGCAGCCACTTTTTACCATCGCACCTCTCGCCATCGTCAGGGATTTCATCCCCATACCTTGGATCCCATGTTATCGCGTACAGTACGCTTCAAACGGAATTTCCTTCCTCGTACACTGCGATTGTGGAATGAACTCTCTGCCATAGTTTTCCCTAGTGACTATAACATGGGAGCCTTCAAAAAGGGCATGAAAAAATCCTTTAGGGTCGGCAACGCGCTTGTGACATCTCCGGTGTTGCAGGCGTTCATAGGCTACGGTAACCACTTACCATCATGTGGGCCGAACGCCTGTTTGCCTACTTATTTGTATATAAAAAAAATAAGGTAAATATTGCAACTAGGGCACTGGCCTTGGATTTTATTAGCTTTGACAAATTCTAAGTTCTTCATCCTAAGATTTGATCCAGTTCACTGTTTATATAAATCTTGGTAAAATACCGACGATGAGCATGGAAAAGGGAGAATTGTAAGGATCCTAGCAGAAATCTTTAGTCTCTGCCATTAACCAATCATTTATAGATACTTCTCTATGAAAAAGGCGAGATTGTTCATAACTAAATTTATTTATTTTTTGCACAATATTAGTATACATACATATCTATGTAAGTGTTATAGCAACATGTGACAAACTAGAACAAAAAACGTAAATCTGAAAATATTCCACATAAAACTAGATATAAAATCCAATTCTGTTAGCTCTTCACTGGAGTGACGTCCTATTAAACCTGAAGCTGACGCTCTCTGCTGGAAATTATTACATTTTACACTGGACGGGCGATATCAGAGATTATATATTTATTTATTTATAAATCTTTATTGTGCCACAAGTAAAAATACTTTGACAATTGGTGGGCTTAATGCTAAGCATTCTCTTCGAGTTAATCATTAGGAAATACAGAGTTGTGCGGCGCGAATTATCTTTAAAAACATAATGAGAAGAAAAAAACACTTACTGCTAAATAAACATACTTAGATTTACATACGTTTTAAGTGAAGTAGGACATTTTGTAAGGAGTAGTCCGTCTGGGGAAGTACCTCAACTCTACAGAAGACCGCAGCCAAATAACACTGTGATGCAGTGTTCTGTTCCTGCTGGTGAGTAGGGTCGCCACGCTCCAGAGGGGTCGCTGTGCTGATAGCGGGCAGGTCGACAACGCGCTCGTGACATCTCCGGTGTTGCAGGCATTCAAAGGCTACGGTAACCACTTACCCTCAGGTGGGCCGTACGCCTGTTTGCCTACTTAGTTGTATATAAAAAAAGACGACAAATGCAATGGTCTGACGCTATTAGAAGAACAGCAGGTATAAAGGGGATTGAGATAGTCCAAGAAAGAGAGAAATGGAATAGACTGAATAAGGGCCCACCCTCGTGGTCAAAAGAGGCTAAAAACAGAGATAGGGTTTGACGTTAGTTTTATTATTGGTTTAATATAAAACAAAATATGTTTTTTGAGATCTAGCCAATTTTATACGATTCGAAACTGTACATTTTACCAAATGAAAATTAGTAATGGCAGTAAATAGTAGCTATGGAATCAAATTGGAAAAAAATAATCCCAACACTTTATTAGGTTAGGTTTTTTGATTTTAGGGTCTCGGACCAACCGATTTCCCATCTGTCCGCCTATCTATCCGTCTGTCAAAAATATTTTATTTTGGTGTTTGAGTCAAGGGAAAAACTTCTCTAGGCTAAACTTTATACTAATCTAACAATGTTTAGTACGAAGAGTCCGGGAAGCACTCCAAAGGCCACAGCACAAAAGGAAGCCACGACATCCACAAAAAGGAAGAGTACGAAAAAAGGGTTGAGTTCTTCGAGGAAGATGGAGATTCGTCAGAAGAAGAGAAACATGGTGGCTTCAACCACGAGCGGGATCACGCGTCGGTGAGTTCTCATACTTTATAATTCTTCGTCAGTTTGTTTTCCTTGTTGCCTCCTCAGATTATGCTTCGGAGCCTAGGGTACTCTGTCAGTTATGATCCTAGACTTTGCAGCACTGCCATCTGTCCTTCGTTACCCTTTTTACAAGGAAACTATACCAACATGGCCGAAGACGTGTCAGATTTTTGAGGATAGCCTCAAAATATAACAAAGGCATCTGCAGGCGTTCATAGGCTTTTTTTTTTCGTGCGGAAAAGGCCTTCGCCTACCATCCAGCCATGAACGAGAAGCTGAGTGGTTATGTGGGACTTGAACTTGAACCCACTAAAAATCACACGGTGTCAACACCTACCGCGTGTTGCCGGGACCATGTGCTTACTTATGCTCCAAAGTCCACGGCGGCCTCGGCTCGGCCGCTATCCATCGGAACGGCCTGCAGGTTTGGCCCACGGTCTTCTTTTCCGCAAGGGTAAAGGCGCGCTTGACACGGGCGCGCCTTCCAAAGGCGTTCATAGGCTACGGTAACCACTTACGAACTAGACTACAGGTTTCCTATAATAATTTGAATCGTCAACATTCGTGAGAAAAGATAGAAATTGTGAAGAAAAAAAACAATAGTAACCAAATTCAAATTAACAAAAACAAATATATTTTGTAATTGATTTTATTGTCAGAAAATGAGCGTAACGTGAAATGAAACACTACAAATCGATTGTCACGGATCTGTCCATTGATTTGGAGAAATCGTTTAAATAAATATTCTTGTTAGTTTTTGTCGAGGTTAGACTGAAAATTTGCAAACACTTGTTAATGCTTATTCTAATGATAGAGTATGAAGAGAGGTAGGACATTATGTAAGGAGTAGTCCGTCTGGGGAAGTACAGAAAACCGCAGCCAAATAACACTGTGACGCAGTGTTGTGTTCCTGCTGGTGAGTAGGGTCGCCAGGCTCCAGAGGGGTCGCTGTGCTGCGAGCGGACAGGTCGGCAACGCGGTCGTGACATATCCGGTGTTGCAGGCGTTCATAGGCTACGGTAACCACTTACCATCAGGTGGGCCGTACACCTGTTTGCCTACTTAGTTGTATGAAAAAAAAAGAAGTACTAAAGAATAGACCCCACGGATGTCGTAATAGAGAGAGGAAAAATTCTTTTTCCATACTTTAAACTTCAAACCAAATCTAGATGGGGTCCACTTTTTGTATTTTTTTTTAATTAAGTGCAATAGAGGTCAAATAAATTTATAGAGCGACCGGAATATCTTGGTACCCGTACTATCCGCCAGGGGCGCTGAACAGATTTGCCAAACAAAATTGTTGAAACAGTCGCTAACGGTTAACCCCCTTAACCTCCTCAAGCCTTAGACCCGGATATCGTAGGTTGAATTCCCACGAAAAGTATACTTTGTTTAGTTGTTTTCAATTGGTTAGGACATTGTAGGCTTGAATCATCTGATTGTCTGATAATAATGATGATTCTCTGTTTGGGAAGGGGCATTAAGCCGTTGGTACCGGCCCCGGCTACTATAGGAACCATGTCAGAAGCCGAAAAGCGGTTCCGAAAAACTCTGACACCACAGTGTACAGTTCATTAACCATGTCATCAAATCGGTATAAATAAAGTGAACTCAACAAGGTTGACACACAAACTTAAATGTTTGTCCGACTTTTCTAGGAAAAAATATTGCATAAAAAAGTTTAATCCACTTAGTTTCTTATTACAGCGCTACCTGATAACCTGAGACAAGAACCAACAAGTTTTAATTATAAGTATAAACTACGTTTAGTTTGTAACTTGAAAGATTAAAGAAGATCCATCTTAAGGCGATACGCCTAAGATAAAACGTTGCTAACTTAAGGTTGCCAAGCGAAAAATTTAAGTAAGGTAGAGACTGTCTGTCTGTCTGTCCGTCTGCCTGTTCAGTGTGTATGTTACCCTTTCACGTCTAAACTTAAGTATCGATTTAAGGTACTTGGTATGGATATAGTTGAAGACCCAGGGTCAAACATAGGCTTCTTTTTGACGCAGGCGGAGCTGCGCGAAACAGCTATCCATGCTTTCATACTAATATTATAAGTACGAAATTCTGACTGTTACGCAACGCTACGCTATACGGGTTGGCTGTAAAAACAGCCAAACCGCTGAACGGACTTTGATAAAATTTGGTGTGAATATAGTTGAAGATCCAGGATCAAACATAGGCTACTTTTTGACGCGGGCGTAGCTAGTACATATTAAAAGGGAATATGAGTTTGTAATTTGTTTGTTACTTTTTCATTATAATCTTACTGAGAACATAGGGTACCTTACGTAGGATTTTAGTTCTAAGCCGCGGATTAAAGCTAGTGCTTGTATACAAATAGAAATAATAAAGCTATTAGTTCAGATCATATCGGTTTTTGCTTTCAAATTTAATAAAACTGTTATGAGTAAATTGATAAAATAAAAATTTATTTAGAAAATAGCGCCACGGATAGGACAAAATTCGAATATTTTTTTTGCCAATCGAAATCGTCTCGCGTCCTTTAGATGCAAGAATCGATTCTTCAAACGCAACATAATTTCGATTTTGAAACAAACACAAATTTTGAAAAATTCTTATCAATTTTTTGCCAATCTCAATCGTCTCACGTCCTTCAGATTCAATCGATTCTTCAAACGCAACATAATTTCGACATTCAAGACGAAACATTGAAATGTTTCCTAACAATTTCGATGAAACTGATTTCACACGATGACAAGCTTTAATGTCACCCCATTTGATACAGAAAATGAATTATCAGTGTGTATTTCCTAATTAAAAAAAAAATAAGAAAGGGACAATAAAGGAACTCTCGACTATAAAAACAAACATTGCATAGCCGCAACCTTTCGGAGAGATAAGAACGGAGAACCTAGTGAGGCATGCGAGTTGTTAGCGATCGTGCGTGTAAAAAGACTACAAGTTTAGTCATAGAGCTCTATCAAAGTCAAGGTTTTTATTGTAGTAACAATTATACTTACTTATAGTTAAAAAGAAGGAAAAATTATATAAATCTTGCTCGTGTGACATGTTAGCAAGAATGCTGACTGCATGCTTATCCGTTGGGCGAAATAGCAGCCAGCGTTCCTGGCACCAGAAACGGAGATCAATCGCGAAGAGATGTCTTTGAATAAATCTTCAGGGAACTGTGGTTCCTTTCCAAGATATTTTTGTATAATATACTGTGACTGTATAATTTTAGCTTTTTAATTAAAGCACTTCTAATTTAAGAGAGGTAGGACATTTTGTAAGGAGTAGTCCGTATGGGGAAGTACCTCCACCGTATAGAAGACCGCACCCAAATAACACCGTGATGCAGTGTTGTGTTCCTGCTGGTGAGTAGGGTCACCAGGCTCCAGAGGGGTCGCTGTGCTGATAGCGGACAGGTCCGCAACGCGCTAGTGACATCTCTCGTATTGAATGCGTTCATAGGCTACGGTAACCACTTACCATCAGGCGGGACGTACGCCTGTTTGCCTACTTATTGTATAAAAAAAGCACGGTTTAATTAAAACAATTACTTCCAAGAGACTTTTGTAAATAAGGCACGTAGCGATTCCTAGAATAATCCAAGCTAACAACTAAATCACTTTTTATCAAATAATGACATGGACTGAAATTCCCAGTGATGAATAAAATAAATAAAATTATGTTCAATATTATTTCTAAGTTGATATAAAATTCAACGTGAAGAAAATTTATAAAATTTGTTACATAATTGGAACTACTTGAGGTATAAAAAATAATACCGTTATAAAATTTTCATTTAGATAGATATTTAGAAAAAAAAAAATTAGGGCGATCTACTATAAGTAATATCCGTGAAAATAGACCATGGTTAAGCTATTATAAGGCTTTACATTGTCAAAATTTAATTTAGTTCTTACGGCCTTTATTCGGTTTTCATTATAAAAAAGTTTCGTAAAGAAATCTAGCGCAATCATGATCTAAGATTGATTAAAAACTAGGCTCTTCGCTTTTTAATAAGAACAAAAAATCATTATATTATACTAGCTTTTCCCGCGGCTTCTCACGCCTATTAAAACATAAGAAACCAGCACATTTTAGTACTAATGAAGTCATCATCATAATCCTAGCGTGTATTCCTAGTTGCGTCGTCAGTTTATGCTTCGGAGCCTAGGGTACGCTATAAGTTACGGTCATAGATTTGGCGGAACTGGTTATTGCAATGGAGCGACTGCCGTCTGACCTCCGTAACCCTTTTTACACGGTAACCACAGGAACATGACCCGAGGTGTGTTAGTGGACAACACTGTCAGAATTTTTCAGGCTGCCCTTAGGCGTCTGACACAGCCTCTCGACTGCTTTGTATCGATAACAACCGGGACCAACGGCTTAACGTGCCTTCCGAAGCATGGAGAAGCTCAAAATAGAAAATGCCACTAAATGGCGACAAATCCCATAGTGGTCACGTCACGCCGTCGCTTGACACGCGCATTCGCTACGGATAAGCGGGTCGCGCTTGACTAACGAGCTTCTCAAAAAAACATATTCAGGTAGCCTGTTACAATTTTAGGATCATTGCTTTAGTTTGTACATAAAGCCAGAAGATAAACAAACTCACTACTTTATGATTGTAGGCTTTTTATTCACTAACTTTATTGCATTAAATACAATGTGTATATGTAATACAGGTTTACATGTTTTAATGTTAATAGTCCACAATCAGTAATAAAAATGTAAAAATATAACCTCTTACGATTTCCCGCCCAAAAACTTATTCAATGTCGGCCGTTTATGTTTTTTTTTTTATGATTTTACAAATTACGAATTGTGCGACTCTACATTTTTTAATCGAAATAGTATATTTTTTTGATAGAAATAATTTGCTAGTAATGTCCAAATAATTCCTAAATGACTTTAAATTGAATCAAAATTTCTAAGAAATGGATAAAAAATATATAAAATTAAAGTTTGCGGCGATTTTGTTCAACCAAGGACTTTAATGCATCAATGAGCATACGTTTTTGTTCTGTTTTGAACGTGGTATTATTTTAACGAAGCTGCCTTTGTGATCTAGTGGTTAAGTATTTTGCCTGATGAAGACCTGGAAGTTCGATTCCCACGGGAAGCATACTTTCATACTTTGTTCAATTATTTCCAGTTTAGTTAGGATATTGCAGGCTTGAATCGTCTGATTGTGTAATAATAATTTTGATTCCGTGCTTCGGAAGGCACGTTAAGCCCCGGTTTCCAACCAGGTCAGAGGCCGATAGGTGGTTGAGAAAAACTATGACACTAGTATCCACGGTTGATTGATCATGAAGTCCAAATCAATATAATAATTTGGCTAACATCATCATCAAGTCACACCCCGGACACTACATACAACAGCGGCGAACCCGATACCAATTACGACTACTACGATTCGGTGCGTACGCACATGCGTCAATGTGTGTGTTACTCTTAGGGTTGGTTATTTAGCGTATCTGCGTCATATCAAGCGCCATCTTTACGTTATTTTGCTCTCGATTTTTACCATTAATCTGCGCGGTAAAGTGCGGTATCTATTTCGGGTAGGAGGGTGTGAGTGTTCGTTCTGTACAATAGTACTGTTGATAATTCTGTGAACAAGTGACCTTAGAACTCGATATGAATGAGTGATTTCTTTTTCTGTTTCTAGGGCGGGCACTTCAAAAAAGGCAAATTGGAAGCAGGCCATCATGCTCACGACAAAGGTGACACCGGCCACCACGTCCATGGCGGACATGCCCACGGCCACAAGGTACAATAAAATATATCTTTATTGCCCATATTACGATATCGTGAACTTTTAATTAATGATGATTAAAATATACTACTAATTGTAATAAATTAATTATTTGTATAAAAAAAATGTATAAAAAAAAACTATGCCACCTAGTGGCATATATACAGGTGTCAGCTTCGGATGATATCCAGTGTTGGCACCAGTTCTCCACAACATTACTTTTCTTTTGAAGGAGTCGGTTATTTTTCGAGTGTGTATATGTATAATAGGCTAGTTTCCAGGGTCAAAAGACTAACATTAAAATTAGTCAGTCATTTAGGGAATCAAAATATATTAGTGACGTATTTTTTCTTTTGTCAATTGAGCGATCATTTATAAAGATATAACGCAACAAAGTTTAGGAGTGGGGGATTGTGACGTCACATATTGCAAAAAAGTGTAGCACATTACGTAACTTTAACGCGCCATATCTTTACCATTCTTTGTTTAATTTTCAAAAGAAAAAATGTCTCCAATATTTTTTGATTATCTAACTAGCGGACTAATTATATTTTTTTAGGAAACTAGCCTATTGTTTGGCACGCTCTGCAGCCTTGACAAGTGAATGGATTTTAGCTTAAGACGTGTCTTTAGATTCGTACTTAATGTGAAAGTGACACTTCTTCTTTTGACAGAAAGGCAGTTGGGATTTTTAGTTTTTTAAATTACATTTATCTTGTTTTTGTATGTATATTTATTGTACATAAAAGAATACAGTTATTACAACATCAACAGAAAAAAAGAAATCTTAAATATTAATGTACATTAGCGGACTTATCCATAAGAGGGATCTCTTCCAGTCAACTGTCAAAAGTCTGTGACTGTAGTAGGAGTACAGATTATATAACTATATTTAACTACTAAAAATTTAATTATTTAAGTATGTACTTTTTGTAAAGTTAAGTTTTTTTTATTTACTTTATGAATCCATCTACATAGCTGTACTATCACTGTCGCCTTCTAATCTAAGTTTTGAATCTTAATCTTTAAGGGTTGTCTGGAAGAGATTGCCTCGGCGATAAGTCCGCCTTTGTGCCTCACTGTAGTTTTTAATCTGTTACTGTATTGTTTCTTTTTTGGTACAATAAAGTATTGTATTATATTGTGTAACTACCTTATTTAATTAAATTTTTAATTTCATCTATTCTTCCAATTCCAGGGCCACAAGCTGGCAGAAGGCTACGACAGTCACGGACGCCACCACCATGGCAACTTTAAGAAAGCCGGCAAACAATCAGGAAAGAAGTGGAGCCACCATCACGCCTCCCCAGGAAAGGTCTCGAATCTTATTGCAATTGATCGCAGAGCTGACCAATACTACAATGGCCCGCAATATTACGGATGAACTGACAGATATGTGATTTTAGATTAAGTTTTTACGACTAAATCTCCATTCAAACTTATGCGGGACGCCCACAGAAATAAGGATACGTAGAAGTGTCTAAGCAGGCCAGGCTATGGCACTTGTACTAAATCTTATTTCTGTGGCCGTCTCGCCTCCCGAGCGGGATTCTCTTTGACTTTGAATGCTGATATGTTTAAGCGTGCGCCGGAAACTGCCTTGGGGAACGATTTGGGAAGAATTTTGAAAAAAACAAAGAATGCCACTTTACCGTGTTCATTATGTAAAATATCGAATTTGACTTATCTCTAAAGACGTGAGAGTCGTACCCCTGAGGCGCCAGCAACTTTTGATGTGTAAATTAATATTGAATTGAACAAGTTACCACGTACCAAGTAGGCACGTTTGCTTGCTTTTTTTTTTGTTTTTGCGGCGTTTGAAGGATTAAGAGCTAGTGTCCACAGGTCGTTTTCAGGACATCTTATAAATGAAATCGTTTATTTTCAATAAATAGGATATAAATATCACTTATTGATGTCAATTTACTTAAATTAAGTTTACCACCACTTCCAAAGCGCAAGTGGAGAAGAAACGGCGCCACAAAATATTTAGTTAATTTATATACGACTAGCTGATTCACGCGTATCTGTCTGCGCCAAGAAATATATTGTATGTGATTGTCATACAAACATTCACCCCCCCATTACAACGGCAAGAGAGATCTTTTTTGAAAAAAATAAGTAGACTATGTTTGACCGCGAGTATTTTTCTCTATATACATACCAAATCATGAAAATCGGTTCAGTGGCAGTGAACACGCAACAGACAGACATTCGCATTTAAATAAGTATGGAAATATTAATGGATTTTCAACTTTAGAAGTTTGTGACTTGTTTTACCCGACTGCGACAGAAGGAAAGTGATAGTTTTTGATAATTTAATAGGAAGTATCGTACACACAGAATTATAAATGTGTCCTTAGTCATAAGAAAATGCAGATACGAGTATAATTGTTTCAATAATTTACTTATTATTGAGAAACTAAACTTATTTTTGACAATATTTTAATAAAATGAAATGAAATAAAATTGTTTATTTTCAATATAGGATATAAATATCACTTATTGACGTCAATTTACTTATATTAAGTTTACCACCACTTCCAAAGCGCAAGTGGAGAAGAAGCGGCGCCACAAACTCCACATACACACAATATTTTCCGAGTTCTAATTTGCGGGTTTATTACTTTTTACGTTTTTTATATTGTCTTATTTTATATCAAAGAAACGGGTTAAGATTGAGATTACTTAAGTATTAATGAAACTTACTATGTATTGTAAATAATATTTTTGTTTTTTTTTTTTGTATTTAAGTTTTGTACATATATTTCTTTGTGTTTTTAAATAAACAGATATTAAAAATATGCATTTTTCTTTGCTGTTATTTAAAAAAAAACAATAAAACTATCCGTGCGAAATTAATCGCTGGTACCATAGATTAATAATTGGTCTCGCGCGCTCGACTAGATACCGCGCTGTGAAGAAAAATCAGTTTCCAGAATGCGGCCACTTAATAGAGAAGTGTGTGTAAAACAATGTGCAAAGACGCACACTAGCGTCGATTATGGTGTTGCCAGCTACTTGACTGGTGCCCTACCAATAGGAAAATTATTAATTGCTGCGGTCTTGTTACGTATTATAAAAAGTAGCTCAGAAAACCCTTTAAAATGAAATTAAAATAAAACTGGCCAAGTGTGAGTCGGCTCGCATGTAGAGGGTTCTGTACTATTTTTTATTTTTCTCCATTTGGAACTCCTAAACAAATTTAATATTGTCTTATAGGTTTTCCTGTAATTTATGAATCGATAGTTTCGGAGATAAGGTAGGGGATATGGTTAGTTTTTGTCTACTTTATTTTATAATTCTAATATAGAATCCTAAAATTGCAAAAAAACTTTATTTTGATTTATTATTACACAGTACAGTATGTTAAACGTTACTTTAATTTTCTATTTAGCTTGGAGCTAATTGATTACTGACCTCTTTTTAGTTGTAACCCGGGTTTAAATACAGATAAGTTTGTAAGTATGGATGGATGTTTGTTACTCTTTCACAACTAAACCGCTGAATTGATTTTCATGAAATTTGGTACGGATATAGTTCAAGACCCGGAGTCAAACATAGGCTACCTTTTGACGCAGGCGGAGCTGCGGGAAACAGCTAGTACATAGATATTAATATGGCCTTTTTCCATACAGTAGTGTTGCCGGAAAATCGATTACACATCGAATAATAATCGATTCTTTGATAGTTGAAAATATAATCTAAGGTATCGATAGTGATCATATATCGATAGTATCGATATTTATGCTATCGATAATATATTTCTGTAAGTACAATATTTTTTTCTGTATGAGTTGAATGACGATGATTTGTGTTATGCCCGCTGTACAACCCGCCGCCGAGTTCCGGTATATCTGTATAGTACCGGTGTCTGAAATGCTTGGTATTATTGTTAATCCATTAATCGATTATTTTTCATAAATTAGATTATATCGATACTACAGATACATAATCGATTAATAACCGTTGATATAACCGATTACCTATGTTGATTAAATCGATATAATTTATATCAACCCATTTTAATAATCGACTAATTGTTTGATATTGCAGTTAATAATCGATGAAATTTATTATATCAATACTTTCGATATCCTAGATTATTAAAAAAAAACAAATTCGATTAATCGATTATCCGGCATCAATACGCTACGGGGTACCAACTACCTAAAGGCCATATTTAGAATGTTGGTGGGCGTAAAGTGGAAATGGTATCAAAATAGTGATAGGTTGCTAGTCGCATCGCCTACTGATAGGTATGGTTTTTCGATTTTCGCCCACTTCCTCGGCCGGCTTATATGGTCTGCGCGGGAAGAGAAGCAGTAGTACATTCCACGTATTTACTTTTCTCCCAGATCAGCATTAAAGAAATAAGATGTTAAAGGCAGACAAAATTGTCAGAAAAAGTCAAAATTACAACATCCCTCTTTTGGAGTCGGGAGTTAAAAAACAAAATATCTAAATAATAAAAATCGAAACCTCGGGGAATTTGGGATTATTTAATACACGGCAACATTGAACACCGAGCGGTACTTCGCGCCATATTTTAGGGTTATATTATTTTCGTGAGTAATTTATGTCCATATTTCGAAATAATACAATACTTATTGATGGTATGTAATACCAGTATCTTCCTTATTTCTTTTAGTATTATTCTTACCAAGTTTGACTACGCAAACTGCACATTTTGCGTCTACTTTTACATTAAATTTTATATTTATCTAGACATTGGATGTCTAGATAAATATAAAATTTACTCATCGGTCGCGGCATGACTGACGCGGGTATGCCGCAACCATGCCGATTTCGGCATGGTTTTAGTTGCGAATTTATGTAGTATGCCGACGGTATCTAGTCGTAGCGCAGCGGAGACCAATTATTTATCTATGGCTGGTACACTAAAATAAAAAAAATAAAAAAGTATTTTCCATCCCTAAAGATTAGTATTGTCTGTACTCGTCATCTCAATCAATAGTCTCGATATAAAAAAATAAAAAAAAAAACACAACGAGAGCAGCATATTTTATTTAGCAAAAATAATAGGCGTACTAATAGTGAATTCGTGTACCCGTTCTTTACGTTCAAGTAAGAGATATTTTACACAATATAAAACAATTCGTTATCTGCAAAAAGTTAGCCTATTTGTATAATGAGTCATTATTTGGGTAATATTTTTTTTTTTTTTTTTTAATACATCTTAATTCATGAAACAGAATTTAAAGAAAGGATTATATACTTTTTTCTTTACATAATGTTAAAGAAATCCATCCATCCATAGCAGAGCAGCCCCTATGATATCCATTTTCGACATGGGCCTCTTCCATATTCATAGCAATTGAATCCAGTATAAAATAATTAAATTAAATATCAAGCCTAGATTGATGACATCAATAAATAAATAAATATGACTCAATTGAACAGAAACACACAAATCATCACGAAAATACACCAAGAGAGCTATTTTTGAAAAGCATAACTCACGCAAAATCGCGTCGTTCGATATCAAATAATTTTCATTTGATATCGAAGGATTTTTGTTCGATATCGGAGGATTTTCATTCGACATATATGTCATACATTTCAAAAATAGGGCTCCAGAGTGAACTCGCTAAGAACACACATCACTCAAAACTTGACTCATCAACTTCCACGTCTTCAGTGAATCCGCATTCTTCCCTCCAGGTTTCAATATCTCTAGAGTACCCCTTGGTTATTTCTACGAACTGGTCGTAATTGCAGAGGAGATTGCAGCCTTCCACTTGGAGGTACTTCACTTCTTCTCCAGGTGATGGAAGGTACACAGGCTGTATAAGGAAGATAAATTGTGTAGGTAATTAGAAAACGGATACAATATGGCTATAATTCAGAATTCTGTATCTTCTTCTTCTTGTATCGACCTGAAAAATCGATCTTTACGGCAGTCATATCAACATTTAAAAAAAGTAAATGTCAGTGTCAAAGTCAAACTATGAAAACGGATAATTATTGTTTTAAAAAAAAATTGATATGCCTACCTATATGGCACAGGCAAAGGGTCCATACAACCGTAAAGATCGATTATTCAGGGGAATTGAATATGATTTTTTTTTTTAATTAATTGCCTGATCCTAAAAATCGCATATTTTGTTCGGATAATAAGGAAACTTATTCCTACCACCAGAAAAATGATCAAGGGTTTTTGTAATTTTCATCTGTTCCCTATTCTACTCTGGAACAACAATACGAAACTCCAAAGGCAAATCAAAAGTTAAAACTTACCAGAACAACAAAAGCCCCAGTTTTGGTGACCTTTCTGAGTTCTAAGGAGTACGCTGATGCATACCTCGGAGCACCTTGCCTGTTCACCTTGGTCACAGCTTCCAAGGCATAAACATTCAAATCATGGGCCGAGTAGATCCTTAGTCTAGGCGTATCATTGCCTGCTTTGGCCAGGTCAGCGTAAGTGTAGAACTCATTGAGTAATACTCCTGCAGAATACATCAAATATGATTATGAATTAGAAAGGTATACAAAACAAATGTGACGGGAAAAGTCGGTAAGGGTCGACCTCGGAGAACATACTGCAACCAAATACCAGAAATTTAAAAAAACTGGTATTATTAGGAGTACCCGTAATGATGAGCGAGGAAGCAGGTGAGGTCTGTAAGGATCGTAGCAAAAGGAAAAGGGTGTGAGTGTCCCCTCTGTAAGTAAGTACAAGTTTCTGTGTCAAGGGCAAACATTACAAAAACAAGAGAAATGACAAAGATAAAATACATACACTAATAAACTAGTTGTCGCCGCGAATATAGACCTCGCGAATTTTACTCAATCAAGTTTAGCTACAAAAATTAAACATCCAATTGTTAAGTGAGGCTATATTTAAGATATTCTGAATACACCAGGGAGAGATTCATCGTTACCCTGTGTCAGATAGGTATCCTGAAAAATCTAACAGTGTTAGCCACTAAAACACCTCTGCCCGTATTTCAACGATAATTACACGAGACGAAGCGTAAGCTTAGAACGCGATTAGGAAATACGCTTGGAGGAATTAGATACCAAGGCAAACAGAGTCAATTAACCCCTCTGTTATCCCCTCTAACACCAGGGTGTAAACTATTGATTGACCATTGGAGTTCATGTGGATTTTAACCAAGTAAGATTGACCCTCAAAATAACATTTCAATGGCGGTGAAGTGGTTTCGTAGTACTGACACCAGGGCATATGGGGTCGATTAGACATTAGGGCTTTAGAAAAGACAAACAAACATATTTTAAGATCAAGTAAGTGACTTTAAAAATATGAAACATCAGAAATGTTGAATTGAGTTTATTTGAACGACTTTATTAACATTCTCTAATATAATCCAGTCGCATTGACTTTCTACGAGTCTGTCAGTCTATCTGTCTGTCTGTCGGTTATACTTTCACGGCCGAACCGCTGAACGAATTTTGATGAAATTTGGTATGATATAGTTGAACACCCGGGATCAAATATAGGATACTTTTGGGGGCAAGTGGAGCCGTAGGAAACAGTATAAATGCGATTAAAACCGAATTAAAATAGTTTAAAATTGTTTGTTTTTATGTGATTTAGAATTTCTATGGGGTCTCATTGAAAGTAAATCTATCTTTTCAAACAAAAATAAATAAATACATCGGTTCAGACATGACGTAGTTCTGGAGTTATGCTGTCAACATTTACTCGAACTGAGAACCTCCTCCGTTTCGAATTTGGAATTCGGTTGAAATTAAAAGTACGAGTTCCTTTCCCTAGGTCCTTTGACCTTGTAGGTCAATCAATCCTTCATGACCCGTGTGCATTTAAAAAGCACCTCCTGTTATCGTTTATTTAAGGTCCATTGATCCTTCTACAACTACCCTTGTAGATTAATATCACGACTTTAAAATATATTCACGATGGCCTCAGTAAATTGACAGAAAAATCATTATTTTAGTGATTTGGAAAAAAAAAGATTATTAGTTTAATTAGACGACATGAGATGTTTTACAGTTAATTTTATTTTATGTATTAAACTACTGAACCAATGGATTAAAAAAATTACTGCACTAAACTGATATGCCTTATCGAACTAAAAATATATCTATTAACCGGTTCATAAATAATGGAGTTATTAGGTAACAAAGAAGAAAAAATTTAGTCTTTTACTCTTTTTTTTTTAATCTGTTAAATATCACTAAATCTATTTTGAATCCATACGTACGTTTCCTATATACATTCTGAGTATCAGTAAAAACGGACTTACAGCTTTGGAGTTATCAATAAATATTAAGTTTACATTAATGCCAGTATTTCAAAAACTACTAAATCCGATTTTAATACCAAATGACTTAAAAATTCTATAGATGTCTACTATACACACTTTGAATTTTATCAAAATCGGACTAACGGCTCGAGAATTATCGCGGAACATACATAGAAACATACAAACAATGTTTTTTCGCCCCAACTTGAATTGTAGCCCTCGCTCGGTCAAAAAGTTAGAAAGGCTCTGGTTTCAGCAGTTTAAATACCAAGTTGAGTTTTCAGAAAAAAATATATACCTGCTTCCAAAGGTAGGTATTCATCTAACCCGAGTGTTAAACCAATTGATTCACCAGCAGCTTCTTCGATGTCTCCAAAGATTTCATTTAGTTGTGGTGGCAGAGGTATACCGAGACTGATCTAAAATCAAAAAAAACTGATTCTATTCGTAAAAATATACAAAAACACCTGATAAAGTTTGCTTAATGATTGTAATACCTTATTAAAACAAAAAAATCATCCTGATGTCTTCACCAAATGTTTGCTATGCGTGGGTCTTTTGAATAAGTGCAACGAAGTGTCTCCTATCTGAGTTCTGAGATCTTACATCAGGATATACTTCTACGATACATTATTTATATTGATTAATATCCTAATTTTAGTCTTTTGACATAAGAATAAGCTAAAAGTTAAGAGTATTGTATTAAGAGTAGTGTATCCTTATACATCACCTACCTGACTGACAAAAATATCATAAATGGGAAACAACATAGCTGGCGAAATCGTGATGTTTATCCCCAACTCATTTGATAGCGTTTGCAAAAGGCTGCTGTTTTTCTCCGTAAAAACTGGAGAAGGTTGGGCAGTCAGGTCCTCAATTACTGACGCAAGCGTTGGGCAGTTGCCAAATCCTGTATTCTGAAAGTTAAAAATAAGAATTCAAGCACAGAAAATAAAGGTAAGAACAGCACTTAAATTAACGCCTAGAAACTCTTTTCCATTGATTATCTCAAATGGTCTTCCTTTGCACTGCCCTAAAGTTATTTGGTCACATCATGCCATCACCTTGACATTGTTTGGAAAAAATCCACAATCCTGGCCAAAAGGATGGAAGCATGCCAGAGATAAACCTCGAGTAAAATGAGTCGACAGTGTAATGAGAGCTAGACTCAGCTTATTTACCGATCGCGTACTCTATCGCGATCTTCTGCAGTGAGGGACCGATGCAAAAGAAAAAAAAAAGCACATGATGATATATGCTTTTATATTCTCGAGCATGCCATGCATTGTTTTATTTAGCGACAACAAAGATTATTAAAAAAGGCACTTACAAAATCATACTTCAAAGGTACAGTGGTGTATGGTACTGGTTCCCAAGGAATGTCTCGGTTCCAGCGTTCACCAGTTGGAGGGTAGATAGCAGCCAAAGCCGTAAGGATGGTCATCTTAGTTCTGGAGACATCTGTCGACCTATAAAAAAAGCATATGTAAAACCCTCTGGACGAACAAGTCAAAGGTAAGAAATAAATTTTGCACTTTAAATTAGGAGATTTATTGAAACTTCTTATTTTAACGCTACTTCATTACTGGAGGTTGGCCCTAAGTTTCAAAAACTCAGCTCTTTCCATTGCCAAACGAAACAGAAAGAAGCGCGAAAATCCATACTTTCACACTCATAAATGCGAAAGTCTGTCTGTCTGTCTGTTACGCTTTCACAACCAAACCGCTGAACGGATTTTGAAGCAAATTTCATCGTATGAATATAATTGAAGACAAGGGGTCAAATAGGACACTTTTTGACGCAGGCGGAGCTGCGGGAAAAAGCTAGTAGAAAATAAATAAAAAGAGACAAACCTGATGTAGATTTCTGATCGATTGTACTTTTCAGAAAGCAGCTCATCGTATCGTCCTCGGATGTATTTACCCAACTCGTAAGCTCTCCTCTTACCAGCCTGCAATACGACATTTTGAAAAACAAATTACTTTTTATAGCAACAAACCAACGGCAAACGGAACGACCAAGTGGAAAGCGACCAGCCTGTGGTCGACCTACTATCTCTGGAGAGACGAATTCGTAAAGGACCAGCGGGTCTAAAATCGCCACTTAGCGCGAATCACAATATGATCACAATATGAATCACATTGCAAATCCTAAAATGGCCATAATTTGGCAGTTCATAAAATGAATCACGAACAATTCATTGCATGCAATTCTGCAGTTTGACATTTTTCTATGGAAATACGTAAAATGGCTCACATAAAAGGAATTGCCTTTATGTCAATCAGCAGAATCGGGTCTAAAATCGCCACTTAACGCGAATCACAATATGATCACAATATGAATGACATTGCAAATACTAAAATAGCCATAATTTGGCAGTTCATAAAATGAATCACGACCAATTCATTTTATGCAAATCTGCTGTTTGACGGTTTTCTATGGAATTTCGTAAAATGGGTCACTTTTACAGAATTGCTTCACTGTCAAATAGCAGAATCATAAAAAGTTACTCTTTAGCAACATCTACAGTTCATTTCTCCAAATTTCACAAAAATTTGCTCAATTGTGGAGTGAGAATACTTTGTTATTTTGATTTTAGGGTAATTCGTCAAGTTTTAAAACTGTTTTGATTCGTCAAGCGAATTTTTATCATTTATTGTTGTTTAAATTCGTCAAATAAGTACTAATAAGATTTCGAATTATAATCACCAACGTTTGATTAAATTATTATTATTTCGTGTAAAGATCTCGGTTTGTCCGATTTTTTTTTTTAAACATGTGCCTATATGAGGTAGAAACATGTATTAAAGGTAGGAAAGACGCGTCTAGCTAGACGTTGCCGTCACCGCAGTGCGAATCTAACGACCAAACCGATACCTATAGGGGGATTACCATGATATATAAAATTCATCTAAATGCGAGTGAGTAGGCGTGATAGCGCTTTAAGGGATGTAATGTAGGGCACACATCTCGCTTACTCATTCGCATTTGTTGGATAGAATTAAGAGATCATGGTATCCCTTCGTCTCTGGTCGTTCGATTCTGGTCATCCCTTTTTTTGGTGTGTGCTTCCTTTTCTTCATAAAAAGTTATGACTTGAGAGGATTAACTGGCTGATACATGGCACTTCTTTTTACCTAATCTTATTTCTGTGATCACACAAAAACAAAGCAACCGACTTGCCTTTACGAATTAACATCATATCACCATAAAATAATTACCTTAGTACTAACGATATCGCAAAAATAAGATAAGGTATCATGTTTGTGTGCCAGTTAAGCCTCTTGAATCTTAATTTTATATTGCGATGCTAAACGTGGACTTCACGTGCGTGGCACGCAGGTAACGCCTACATTGTACTTCTATAGAGATGTACCTAGGTATCGCCTTCCTTAGTTATTTACACACCGTTGTGCGCTATTTATATGAAATAAGTTGATAGTAAGCCACGATTAAAGAAGAACAAAAAATAAGAAGAGCCTAAAAGACTTGTTTCCACGGCCGTAAAACCCATTTTTTGTTGACAGATGCACTGCACTTGATTGACATTGACTGATATATGCTGATATGATAGACTTATCTTTATTGCTACTATTTATTTATAATTATTCAAGTAGTCTCTATTTTCTTTATTGCGTACTCAAATCCTAATGCACGCACGTCAAATAAACAATAATCTTAATTTCCTGTTTCACAGTACGTCTAACATTAATAAAAAAGAATTATATAAAAAATAATGAATCAGTTTTGTTTTTGAAGAATTGCTATGGCAATATTAACACGACAAATGATTCACGAAATGAACTGAATTGTTAGTGAATTGCAAATGATGCGTGTCCATTTTACAAAAAAAAAAGGAGAATTGCAAAGGAATTGCTAGGAATTCACGAAATGAATTCGTTTTGATGAATTGCTCAAAGTGGCGATTTTAGACCTACAGGAAACCCTTTAGAGATTAGTTTAAGCTATACATGATCGGTAGACATTTAGGGCAAAGCATTTTTTACCATTATAGAAGATGAAAATACTTACAATGGTGAGTTGGCCATATCCATAAGGTTCTGTAAGTGCCTCTAAGGCTTCAGGGTCGGTAGATAAAAACATTGAAGACTGTACAGGAGTTCTGTCGCCATGTCTGTGAACCTGAAAGAAAATGTTAGAGCCTTTCCTAAAATATAAAGTTGGACACGGGGACGACCATATGACCTGTAGAAGGTCCTCAATAACCAGATAAAAGACAAGCAATAGAAAGAAAGCTTTCCAAATGGCAGCCACGCAACGACATGCAAACTTAAACATAACATTGAGGAAAGACGTCAACGAGGTGATCTCATTGAGACGTATTAGAGTGTCATGTACCACGAGAGAAAGTACGAAATCATCAAAAAGATATCAATGCAGAACAATCCGTAATGTGACTAAAAAATATAGAATGGTACAGAACTAAAATAGATTGCACAAAAGATCTAGTCTCACCACCATCTGTACAAGTGGATACAAGTGACTAAAGTAACAATGATACAAAACTGAACAATACACTGCGACTTTTCATAAAATCAACACTGCCTGATATAGACGCATTAGTTGTAAATGGCTAACAGCTGCCTGTCTATAAACTAATAAATTAAAACTAAAACAACAACCTAGTGTGTCTATTAAAATTCACCATGATCAACAGGAAGTATCTGGTAGCGCTAGCGCACTAAATCCTTGGAGGAGGCCTATCTTCAGCAGTAGACTAACTGCGACTGAAATGATGATGGTTAATCCAGTAATCTATACTGTATCATCATCATCCTAACGTGTATTCCTAGTTGCGTCGTCAGTTAATGCTTCGGAGCCTAGGTTTTGGCGGCACTGGTTATTACAATGGAGCGACTGCCGTTTAACCTCCGTAACACCTTTTACAGGGAAACCAGACCAACAAGAACATGACGCGAGGTGTGTTAGTGGCCAACACTGTCAGAATTTTTCAGGCTGCCCCAAGGCATCTGACACGGCCTAACGACTACTACCCACCGATAACAACCGGGAAGAACGGCTTGACGTGCCTTCCGAAGCACGGAGGAACTCGAGATAGAAAATGCCACTAAATGGTGACCAATCCAATAATGGTCGCCTCTCGCCGTTGCTTGACACGCGCACTCTACTATCGAGCTTCTCGATCTATATCTATAGTATATAATATAATAAAGCTGAAGAGTTTGTTTGAACGCGCTAATCTCAGGAACTACTGGTCCGATTTGAAAAATTCTTTCAGCCTATCAAGCCTATCAAGGAAAGCTATGGCTAGCCTAGCCTGGGCGAAGGGCGGGACGGGCTGCTAGTACAGGGATATAGATACAGTACAGAAAGCATACCTTGTTTTAGATTTTTTGAGTTTAGTTAGGACTTTGCAGGCTTGAATCCGTTGGTCTCGGCTGCCATTCGGTGGTTGTAAAGTAAGAGACGAGAAAGGCGGTTTCCAAAAAAACTCTGATACCAGGGTGCACGGGGTCGAATGACTATGCAACCCACTCGATATGAATGAATGAATCTGTCTGACATCGGAGGCCGAGAGGCGGTTCCTTCATTATAAATGAATGAATGAAATAAAAATTAATATCAACTATACCAGAAAGCTCATAATTAATTCAGTTCCTTTTGTGACGTCATAACAAATGACGTTTGAAATACAAATCACTAAAATGAAGACATTTTGAAGTCTTAACATTTTTGATAAATTTTGACTGCTAATAATAAAGAAAAACATACTACAATGACTTTTATAGAGAAGTTTATCGAAGATACTATGTGTAATCAGCTGTAATAGATAAATTATATATTTTTCAGAGTTGTCCTGTTTACTGGTTTACATATTACTCATACGTTTTAGTAAGAGCGATTTTATCGTGGGAATAAGGTCAACTTTCATATTATTGTAATTTTTTTTTCAAATCTTACCTCTTACCCTTTTTTATTCGTACCGTGCTTTCTCGTATTGACAATTATTTTTTCAATAAAATTGCACGTAACCCTATTAATATGACAGTCTCTGCTACGCTTTCACGGCTAAACCTTTGCACCAATTCTGATGAAACTTGGTACGGATATATTTAAAGACCCGGGGTCAAACATAGGCTACTTTTTGACACGGGCAAAGCCGTGGGGAATGGGAACTTATGTGTGATTCATATACTTTTACCACATTGTTGGTAAAATTAATTTATATATCGGTAACAGAAATATCTAGTCTAAAAAAATAAGTCTCTACATACAACGATTCATGAGCCATAATGCCATTTCGTTAATCGGTTGATACCAACCGTTTTTAGATATCGATTGCGGAACGCTAAGAAAAGTGTTCGAAGTTAAAAATAACACTACATAATTATATTGAACTAGCTATTTCCCGCGACAAAAAGTAGCCTATGTTTTACCCCGGGTCTTCAACTATATTCATACCAAATTTCATCAAAATCCGTTCAGCGGTTTGGCCGTGAAAGCGTAACAGACAGACAGATAGACAGACAGAAAGACAGAAAGACTTTCGCATTTATAATATTAGTATGGATATGGATAGTATGCATATTTAAAGCACCATTAAAGAGATTAATATTTGATAACTCTTTATAAACTCTTGATAATTTTTTTATAACCTTGTACTTGTAAAATAATTCCACGTACGGAATGGTAAGAATTATTAACAAATAAATATTCTAACTTAATAAAACTAAACTATATCTAAAACAAAAGAAAAAGAAAACTTAAAAACTAAATTTAATCTAAAGTGGGCCCCCTTGGCAGGGTTCCCATCACGCAGGCAGCATTCCCGCGCTGAATAGCGATGGCTATCCGTTGAGCGAGAAAGCTGCCCGCGCGAGGGTCGCCTGTTATCTCCTTTAGGCGTTTGCTGAGCTCCCTATGAAGCCCCTGTGCGCCTTTGCCCCATGAACCCAGTGTCTCGACACCAAAAGCTACAAATTCGTAGTGTGTGCCGAGACAACTGTATTTATTTATTTTAAAATGTTCCCGGGCGTCCGCCGCCGCACCAGCATGCCTGCTAGTACTCTGAAGGTATGAAGTCGCGAGCGTGTCGGAACAGGTAGCGTCCCAAACAAGCGCGCGACCCATCCTCCAGGGTATCAAGGACATCCCATCAGGGCGCTTGCCGTCATCCCGCACTATTTGTGGCTCGAGGGCCGCAGGGACACCAGCACTAATGAGCGCCCTTCGTAGGATGTCATTGAGCGCAGCATGACGGGATTGGCGACCGGCGCCCGAGGAGCAAGAAAGGCCATGATGGCCCAACCGGTCCACAGGGGTTCCACAGGCAGTGCAGCTGTGGTGTGCGCAAACTTCAGCACCGAGGCGGAGACCAACAGCAATACGAAGTGTGACTGGGTCGATGAAAGTTCCAAGTGCAGGCGAGGGATAGGCATGCAGCCAGTGACTAGACTCTGGCCGTGAAGCAGCTAACAGCCTCGCCCGATCCCTGCCCGATGATGAGTCTAATAATGTATGAAAGATTGATCCTGATTGTATGGAGTCCCAGGCCCTTTGTTTTTTAGGGGTAGAAGGGAAATTTGGACTCGGTCCAGAAAGCCAAGCGTTAGTGGCCTCAGCCAAGCACGCGATCTCGTAGTTTGTAGCTGTTGAAGCCTTAAGGATTTTACCTACGAGGTCGGACGTGCTGTGGATTGAGGACAAGAATGCTGGCAGAGCAACACTGAAAATTTTGCGAGTCCCCAAGCCCCCATGCCTTATGGGTAGAGAAGCTTGGGTCCAGGCCTGCTCGCTTAGACGAATATTTAAAATTAATTCAATTTTGGATTTTAAAACAAGGTCGATAGGATTAACTAGTTGGGGGAATTTCCAAATGGGGCAGCAACGGAGCAGGTAATTGAATTTTGGAACGAGTAAACAATATTTTAAAATGAACAGAGCAGAGTGGCTGCTAATTTTGACAAGACGGTCCGAATGATTGCTAAATTTTGATTTTGAATTACTCAGAGTGGAAGGTATGGCCTCCTCAAATATTGGTGACCCAAGTAGGTGGAAACTATCTTTTAGAATTATTTTAATGTTGGGAGCAATGTCCTTAAATTTTTGAATAATTTGAGATGCCAAAGAAGGGTTTAAACTGTCAGGTATGTACAGTTCACATTTATTAAAATTTAAATCTAAACCAATAGCACTAAAATTTTTAATGATTTCCAATAAATCCGCCAATACACTTTGAGAGTCTCCACCCAGGGTACCATCATCAAGATACCATACATTAAGTTTTGAATTTAGTTTCTGAATTATTGAATTTATAGCCAAACTAAAAATGGCTGGACCGAGGGGATCACCTTGCTGACAACCTACGGCCGAAAGGATCTCATTGTTTTTGTAGATTAATTTGGAAGGGCTATGATAGCATTGGAGCAAAAAGTTATATAATTCAGGTACGTGTAATTTGATTTCATTCAGCAAGGTATCCCTTTTGACCGAATTAAATGCATTTTTTACATCTAGTTTTAAAATAACTTCGCACAGGTCAGTTTGGGCAAATGTGCGTACGGCGTGTACCGCTGCTTCGCAGCCTCCGCGAGTACCAAAACCGACTTGTACGGGTTCAAAAAGATTTTGGAGTCTATTTCGAGTAAGCCGAACACAAATTTTGGCTGCCAAACGTCTAAAAGTTGACCCTACAGCTATCGGACGCACACCTCCATCCTTTTTTGTGAGAGCAATCAGATTGGCCCCGTAGATAATCGGCGTCAAATCTTGGCAGACATCTCCCAAGAGCATAAGATTCACCAGTCTAGTGATGCTGGTGGTTAGGTGTTTACCAGCGATCCCTGTGCAATGACTGGTGAGATCTATAAGATGCTGAGGGGATATGCCGTCCAAACCCGACGCCGATCCCTTTGGAAAAGAGGCGAGGGCCGCAAGCACGTCTTTTTCCGTGGCCTGGAGGCATGCGGAAGGATCCAACGGAGGGTCTACAAAATATGGAACAGAAGGGCCTGGCGGGTGTTTTGATTGTAAAGCTGCTACGGTCTCCGGCGTGTCAGGGGCGATGGAGTCATTGGAGAAAAGAAGTCGGCTGGCTCCTTTAAGGTCCCCGTCATGAATTTTCTCCTCGACCTTCCCAAACAAGTCGAAATTTATCTTCCTAAAATGAGATTGATTAGTGGTAATAGGAATAGATGATGAAAATGTGTTATTTTTAATTTTTTGAGTTAGCGAAATTTGAGGTTGTTTTTCAGGTACGTAAAAAGTTTTGTATGAAAAAGTAAGAAGATTGTACCATGAGACGTGATCATTGAGTAAAATGCATTTGGTGACCACGTCTGCGAGGGCTTCTGCTACCGTGACCCTAGCTCCTCGCGGCACACGTTTTATTAAAGGAGTCGACTGTTTGAGTTGGCCGAGGATCGTCTGAAGTGGAACTGATGGATTCGGTAAAGATGGATTATTGGTGTGCTGGTTTCCTAAAACTGATGTTGTGGACGGAATGGAATCGAGGATGCGGACTTGATGAGTTTTGGCTTGATGAATTCGTAAACCTCGAAGTGTGGTGAAAGATTTGCTACACACACAGCACTGCATAAAAGAGACAACAAACGTTTGCCCAGGAGCAATATAAAATATAAACCTTATCTATTATATATAAAACAAATTACGTATTGCCACAGAATTTGCTAAAAAGATGATCATATTCCATAAGTCGTTCTTGACAATCTCTTTGTAAACAAACAAACATGGGTGAAGTTGCTCTTGTAGCTTAGCAACCGCGTAGCAATGCCGCTTCTTGGCCAATAGCTGCACTGGAAAAGTCGGTTGCTGTGGGCGACGCCTTATAAATATGCCTCCTTGACTTCTTGTCAGATTTCACCACCAGTTAAATAAATAAAAACATTAAATAACAGCTGATCGGGGTCTTCCTAGGGCCCCTCCACACACAATGAAATAAATATGCTGTTTATTTATCCGCCAAGCAGAAAAAGAGCTTTATAAATCTATAGTGCAATTTTTAAAAATATTTTTTGTGGGAGCAGTGGCAAATACGTCAATTTTTGTGAAGTCAAATCAAAATTTTTTTTTTTTTATATATTCGTACATGGAAATATCAATAAATATGTAAAGGTAAAAGACCTTACGTAAATAGGATTCTTAGAAATCCACTCAAGTTAGTAATGGATAAACTGCCTAAAAACAGCGTAAACAGAATAACTGTAATGTGCATGGGGTCCCATTGCCTAATGAAAAGAATTAGTTCCGCTAGTTGATGTAAGATGGCGCTTCAAAAAGAAAAATATTTAATTAAGTACTGATCTCGCTTATTTTTGGCGAACAAAAGAAGAGACTTTTTAAAACACTATTTTTTACGTACTAAAATTCTATAACAAGTTAATTATGTGCTATAATTTCAAAAGTTATTAATCTTAATTTCTAACTTCTCATATTTTCGATAGATGGCGTAACAATTACTTTGTATTGAGAGTAATCAGGAGTAACCAGGAAAGTAGGCGCGTTTCAATGTATAGCGAATGTATAGCATATATTCTGTAATCTGTGGTAATGTGCATCAAAATCTACAATCATATACCAGAAGATATAATACAATTATCATTAAAATAATTTAAAGTTGTCTTAAGGAAGTGGCTGATTTATTAATCACATGACATTCTACTAAATTTTAAAATAGGTACAATTTATTTAATACAAAAACAAAAAGACATATTAATTTTCAGTCCAAAAAAATACCACCCCGAACTGCGCCCGGACCAAAGGTACCCCATTACGCTGGCAGCGTTCCCACTCTGATTAGCAATGGATATCCTCTGAATCAAGTTCCACTCGGAGCGATAGTCAAAGCCTCTCGTCTCTTTAGCGGCGCCCTATCTCGCTCAAAAATTTTTTAGCCTCCGCGCACCATGGACCAGCAATCTCAACAGCCACTGGAACAAACTCGTACTGAGCTACTAAATTTGAGTATTTAATGTGTTGTCCTGCAGCCATCCGCGCCGCTGCTCCAGGCTCACGGACGGTTAAATTAATAAAGGACGCCGTGTTAGTACTAACGCAAGTTGCATACATTTATATAAGTTAATTTTAAATAAATAATCAATGCAAACACATAAGCACTAACCTAGATGATAAGAACATTTTGAATCCTATTTACTGCAAATAAATTGAATTGAAGAGCGACAGAGATCTTAGAATGTAGACAACATTAAAGTTTTCAAAAAGTATGCGGCCGAAATTTCTCGAAAAAGGTATCGGCGGATGCGGGCGGACACGAGGAGGTAGGAAAATTGAAAGACAGGAAAATCGGACGAGAGGAAAAATTTATAAAGGCGAAAATGTGATTTTTTATTAAGAAATTTAATGAAATTTAATGGTATGGCAGCTGGAATACGATGAAGAAGCAGGAAACCGAATTGTAGATTTATTCTATTTATTTATTTATTAAAACTTTATTGTTCCACAAAGTACTCATATACTTATAACAATTGGCGAACTTAGAGCATTGTCTACCAGTCAACCATTGGGACAAACGGAAAGATAGTTTAGCGCAAAAAAGTTAAGGGGGAAAAAAATTATTACTTATAGAGCAAATTTTATCAAAAGCTTAAGTTCATATACTACGTAAACATACATAAAACTAACACAAATACTGTTTCATTTTAAATATATACATATACCTACATAAATACCAATGATGAAGTCAAGTCACATTGAGAAGTTTTCATTAACTAAGCGAGTCCAAAATGTGCGCACGTACCCGCTGTTGGTACCTATAAATACGTGATTGCTAAAGAAAATGAAGAAACTGAAATTTGAATAATAAAACACTCTGTAACATTTCATATAATATTATTTATTAACAATTTGCATTGCGTTGATAAATATTAAGAAATATTAATTACTTAAAAATATAATTCCGATCTGAATAATAATATCTTTTTGAGACTCTAATAAGATTATATTTGTAGGGGAATGTTAGCCGCGTGATCACGTGCGTCATACGAAAGTCTAACTCATGTAACTTTATGTATAAAATGTAGTGCAATTTAAATTAAAGAGATTCTTTTGATCAACGCATTTGGAGTATCATTACTACGTCAACCGACACGCACTCGAAACTAACCAACAGCTACATATCTATAAGGTTTCTTGTTCCTAGCTAACTAATAACTACCTTCGTGGTCCTGTGGTTAAGGCGTTTCCCTTAGACCCAGAGGTCATGGGTTCGATTCCCACGGGAAGCATACTTTGTTTACGACATTGCAGGCTTGAATCACCTGATTGTCTGATAATAATGATGATTCTGTGTTTCGGAAGGCACGTTGAGCCGTTGGTCCGGTCTGCCACGTGGTTGTCGCTATAAGAACCACATTAGAGACCGAAAGGCCTTTAACGTTGACATCAGGGTTATCATCATCATCATTTCGTGTAGGTTACATTGTCTATCGACTATGTACACCCTGGTATCAGAGTTGTTCGGAACCGCCTCTCGGCCTCTGACCTGATTTCTTTAACGACTACCAAATGGTAGCCGGGACCAACGGCTTAACGTCCCTTTAGAAGCACGGAATCATCTTTATCATCAGATAATCAGGTGATTCAAGCCTGCAAAGTCCTAACCAAACCTGAACAAAGTATGCTTCCGGTGTGAATCGAACCCACCACCACCAGGTCAAAGGCGGACGTCTCCATCAGGGTGTACAGGGTCGATTGAATAATTAACCCACTTGATATAAAGTTAATTGTCATTATTATTCTATTAAGCGTTATATAAATAATAAATAAATTATTCGGCATTAACAACTAGGTCCTCAGTGAAACCACACTTTTCATGCCAAGTTTGATAGTTTATAGCGCTACCCTTAGTTAAATATACAAATTTATTGTAATCGCATAGATCTCCGCAACCTCCGATTTCTAATTGAATGACTTCTTCCCCAGGTTGTGGAAGGTAAATAGGCTGAAAAAGAAAAAAAATACATTATCAAAAAATTTTAATGCATTTTATTTAACTCAGATTTACTCTCACATAGTGCTGAGAACCAATGGCCGATCGGGTAGAAAGGTTGTCGAATGGCAACCACGCTCCGGGGCATTCACCGGAAAGATGACCTGAAGAAGGTCGCAGGCAAGCGCTGGATGCCACTACCAACCGGGCTTTCATTTTTCTCAATGAATATTCTTGGGGGAGGCATATGTCTAGCAGTTGAAATAAAGATAATGATGATGAGATTTATTCTTACAATGAACAAAACTTTGTATGTTAAGATCCATGACAAACAAATAGACTAACACACAAATTAAACGATATGTGTACACAGATTCCACATAATGATTAATAGTACTAACGTACAGAATGGACACTCACACCCTCCCACCCAAAACATATACCGCACCTCACCGCGCAAATTTAGGGTAAAAATCGAGAGCAAAATAATGCAAGGACCGACGACTATGACGCTGATACTCATAGATGTACTTAAGGTAATATATTAATGTAAATTAAAAGAAAAACTTACTACTACAACAAATTGTCCTGTACTTCTTACTCTTCTCAGTTCCAAAGCATAAGCGGAAGCGTATTTTGGTACACCTTGCCGTGGGGTGGCTTTCGTTACAATTTGGAAGGCGTATACATTTAGGTCGTGAGCGGAGTATATTCTTACACTTTCTGTATAATTGCCAGCTATATATAGACTGGAATGTTGAAGGAATTCTTCTAAAAGAACGCCTGTGAAATAGAACAACAGAACATTAAACATATTATAACAAAACACAAAAGAAAAATAGAAAAGAAGAGGTCCCAAAATATTACCTTGTAGAACTCAGATTTTGAAAGATGATAAATTTCACATACGTCTTTGTCAACTTTTCATCATCATAATTTTAGCCGCAGTCAGCCTACTGCTGAACATAGGCCTCTCCTAATGATTTCCAAAATGAGCGGTTAGAAACGGATAGCATACAGCTTTAACTTTTATAAATAATAATTATCATTTTAAGTGTGTTCATTTAGTTCAATAACAGATTGGTTTAGTGTCTGAGGATGTCTCATATAAAGGTGATACAGATACAGAGCCGAATGGATTGTGTGTCCAAACTAATGGAGGTGGAAATGTTGGGATCTACAGAAGTAGGTGGGTGCTGGCCAGCAATAATTTGTATGAACTAACTGGTGCCGGACGCACGCATAATAATTTGGCAAATGCTTTGTAACTTTAACTTGCGCAAAGTAACGTCTGAATAATTTAATTAAATGAATGTAACACTTACCGGCTCCTAAAGAAGCTAATTCATCTTCAAAGATAATATCCAGCGCTTTTGCTGCAGCTGCCTGGATTTCAGGCTTAATTTCTTCAATATATGATGGAAGGGGTAATCCAAAACTTGTCTAAAAAAGACGGCGATATTTTAAATATTCAAAATGTCATGATCAAAAAGAAATACAAGAAAATAAAATCTTGTTCACAGTTTGAACTTTGGCACTACGTTTGAAGTCATAATTTCTTTACCTTTTCCTATTGCCACTGGTACTTGGTTTATCATTAACTTATTATTTTGTGTATACTCTGCATCAGTGAAACCTGATCCTCTGCCTTTAGGTCTGTCATGGTTTTATCCACTCTTAACACAATGTTTTAATCCCATTCAATGTTGTATAATGTCCATCCATATACGCATATACATCTACATTTTTCTATTAGCAAAATACGATGAATGAATGAATTCTTTATTTGATTATTAAAACACACACACATTACAATAAAAATAAGAGCAAAGAAGAAGTAAATAAAAACAAACCTGAACATCAAATATATCATTAATCATATAATTCTGGACAGGATAGTGAACAATGTCCTGACCTGTGGCAACCGTCTCCGCCATCAGAACTTCTTCATATTCCGATAGTTCTGGATAAAAAGTGCCAAACGCTGCTTCCATGGCACTAGTGAGCTTTGGACAGTTCGAGAAGGCTGTATTCTGAAACAAATGATAAAGTTATACCCTCAGAGATTAGGTAGTAGTGCTATTTGGACGTTACCTGCGTGCCACAGTTAAGCCTCGTCATATTAAGATTCGAAAGGCATTATTGTCCCACATGTGGCACTTCTACCTTTGTGGTTCTACATAAGCATGTTGAGTACCTATTGTCTAATGAGCTTAAAATTAAAAGAAGTTCATAAGGATAAAACATTGGAATCTGATCAGGGGGCTTACCATAATGTCTTATAGCAGTATTATTTTAATATTACTCTCGAAATTCGTACCATGACACATAAAAAACAATATTACTTTAAGCTTGCATTTCCTAGCAGTTTTGATGACGTCACAGTAAATTGTTCATTCAATTTCGTACCATGAGCAGTATTTGACAGTTAGCAATGTTGTTTTTACGTCAAATTTAGCGATCTTGAAAAAGTTGGTCGGATGTGATGACAACAAAACTTTTTTCATGTTGAGTGTGATTCTTTCAATGATCTTGTGTTACAAATAACAAGGTAAATTCTAACTTTGTGCAAAAAACCATTAGTGTGCGACTGTGTGTGTTGAATCTTTCATTAATATGTGTTAGATTTGTTTTGTGGTAGTTACGTGATGTTGTTTAAGTATACCTCGTCCGGCCATAAGTTCTGTTACAAATAAAAATGCATTTTTTATGAAGTAATGTAATATTACTAAAACTTATATGAACATATTTATTAGCCTCAGTAAAAAATAAAAACAATATTCTGTTCAAAGTGGCCACCTTTGGCTTTAATCTGTCTGGCCATGAATCTATGGATTCACGCACTGTTGCCATGGGAAATTTCGCCATTGCTTGCTCCAGAGATTTTTTAAGAGACTCAATGTCGCCGTGTCGTTTAGAGCAAGCCGTTAGACAGAAACCTAAAAATAAAAACATCTTAATTATTTTAGTAACTTAATATAAAAAAGTGGCAGTGGGCGGGGCACATAGCGCGGAGAACCGATGGCCGATGGGGCAGAAAGGTTCTCGAATGGCAACCACGTACCGGTAAGCGCAGCGTTGGACATCCACCGACCAGATGGTCAGATGACCTGAAAAAGGTCGCAGGTAAACGCTGGATGCAGACTGCTGCCAACCGATCATTTTGGAAATCATTGGGAGAGGCCTATGTCCAGCAGTGGACTGACTGCGGCTGAAATGATGATGATGAATGTAAAATAATAATAATAGACATTTTACTATTTTTTCCACAAGACATGATAGGCTAGGCTAGCGACAATGCCGGCTCCTCTGTTACTGCTGGACCCTCGTTCAACAAAGGAAGGAGAAGAGTACGAGAACGCTGTCCCCATTTACAGTTCTCTCTCGAGAAAAACCTGTGAATCTGGGCCCCGCATTTAACTTACTTGGAATTAGCCAAAGCTATTATTAAAATATTTTTATATAAACAAATTCAGTGCGAGACCTTTTGAGTGGCTGCGCGTGAACTGTCAGTTGTCTTTATAAAAAGTAAAAAAATGTTCCAAATCTCATTTACGTGCACAGCTTCGTTTGTAATCATAACCCAAATTTCATTTTTTATTTGTTGTAATTTAAATTTAATAATATAAATGTATATTATATATTTTGAACACATAGTCAACTTTAAAAACACATAATTCAATATATTAAATGTATAATTCAATATTTCGTAACGAGAGTCAATCGGAACACTGCGTAAAAGTGATGCAGCTATACGAATTATATAGCGGAGTCTCGCTCTCACAATCGCCAGGGAATAGACAAATCATTCGTTCTTTCACAACTCTACGCAGGAATACAACAATCTTGTTTTGAAAGTTCATGGTACGATTTGGAACAATATTATTTTAAGCTTAAAACAAGATGGGCGAAAACCATCATGGTTTTGTTAAAGTTTATGGTAAGCCCCCAGAGCGTATTACTCAATATGTTTTTATATGACTGACCAAAGAGTGTAATGTTTTTAGCGTTCATGTATGTTTGTATGTATGTGAGATTCTTTATTCACTCTTTTAGGCACTATTCTTGTTAGGCTTTAACGTTCACATTGTCATAATATAAATTCATGAGACTCTTATCAGTGGCATTCTTCTACATTAGCTCCAATCTTTGCTCCAATCTTTTCTTTTTGTCTTTATTGCCTCTGTGTTGCTTGTAGAATCAAAGGTCGTGAGTTCGATTCCAACGGAAAACGTTCTTTTTAGTTGTTTTCAGTTTGGTTAGCACATTGCAGGATTGAATCACCCAATTGTCTGATTAAAAGATACAGTCGTGCTTCGGAAGGCCATTGGTCTTAGCTGTCGTCTGATAGTCGTCAAAGAAGAGGTGGTTCTGAACTCTGACACTAGGATACAGAACCAATCTGTTGACCATGTAACCCAGTCTATGTAAATGAATGAAGAAGCCCAAAAAAACTTACAAAATCATATTTCACCGGCACAGTTGTATACGGAACCGGGGTCCAGTTCATTTCCTCACTCCACTCATCAGGTCCAGGTTTGAAGATAGCAGCCAGAGCAGATAGCATGGTCATCTTCGTCCGAGGAATGTCGGTAGACCTCAGGTAGATGTTGGACAAGTTGTAACGATCTCCAAGAAGGTCGTCGTAGCGGTTGCGAAGAAATTTGCCCAATTCGTGTGATCGACGTTTACCTTTCTACAATAAATTATCTGAGGTTAATAAAATGTTCTATGATAAAATATCGTACCTTTATTCTATTCTCGTCCAAAATACCTCCATAAAACTAAGGTATTCTACCAGTGTGTGTTACCAGTGATGACATATGGGTCTGAAACGTAGTTCTTGACTATGGGCTTCATAAGAAAGCTCAAGGTCGCCCAGAGAGCTATGGAGAGGGCGGTACTCGGTGTTTTCCTACGAGATCGAATCAAAAATGAGGAGATCCGTAGGAGAACAAAACATAGCCCAGCAGATTAGCTCTTTGAAGTGGCAGTGGGCAGGGCCCATAGCGCGCGGAACCGATGGCCGATGGGCAGAAAGGTTCGACATCTACTGGTCAGATGACCTGAAAAAGGTCGCAAGCAAATGATGGACGCAGGCCACTTACAACCGGTCATTTTGAAAATCATTAGGAGATTTATATGTCCAGCAGTGGACTGACTGCGGCTGAAATGATGATGATGATTTACATATCTGTTATATTTTTAACACTGAGCTAGTTGACTAATGTAATATGTAACAGTTTTCATAAATTTTCCATGAAGATGCACCCGAAATACCGAGTGAAGTTTTGCATGAAAATGCTTTTGGTTGGATTTATCGCCATCTGTAACTTTTGCGCCGCACTATCTTTCTGTTTCTTGCAATGGTTGACTGGTAGAGAATGATTTACTTGTGGAACAATAATGTTTAAATAAATAAATAAATTAACTTATGCTGTTATGTATTCTTAACTAACGTTTAAAATTTAAATTAAATAGATTGTTTTATGTACTTCAGGTTACTCTATACGTAAACGTACTCTCAAGGTCGCGGGAAGATGCTGGATGCAGTCCCCTTTTATTTTTATTTTATTTAGAAAAGAAAAGAAAAAAATAACTTGTTCATCTACATACATACATACCATCACGCCTTTTTCCCGTAGGGGTAAGCAGAGGCTACGGATTTCCATTTGCTACGATCCTTACAGACTTCCCTCGCTTCTTCTACGCTCTTGTTCATCTATCCTCAATAAATATACATGTATGTATACACCAGTGGACTTTTGGCGGGAAGCTATGAAGAGCAGTATCGGCGCTGTATTTTATTTTCCAAAATTTGTGTTTGTTTGAGTGTTTGTGCATAATAATGGTGGATTATTTATTCGCAAAGTGTTCGATAACAAGCTTGAGTGTTGGGAAGTATTACAGTGTTTGATTAATGTGATTTTCATGCTTGTTGCCAAAAGCTCCTAGTAATCGCTAAGTGCAGTTTTTCTACCACTTCACTTAGCCTGATTCTTCTGACTAGACTTGACTACCGACTAGACTTTTAGACTTGACTAAGACTTGACGAAACCACACTGTAGGACTAAAGAAGATTGAAATATTAAGAAGGGCTATAAAGGACTTGTATCCATGGCCGTAAAACCCATTACTAAAAAAAAAATACATACATCAGTAAGCTGGCCGTACCCGTAAGGTTTTGACAAACGGACAAGGGCAGACGGATCCGTGCTGTAAATTAGTGACGATTCAGTAGGCGTCCTGTCACCGTGGCGATGCAACTGTTTAAATATCAAAACTGTATCAAAACAAACATAATAACTAGGTAATTATGTAAATTATACGTTAATTCGATTCAATTCGATTCGATTTAATTTTATAATTTGCTTTATATAATAACACAAGCTGTTAATACAGCTTTTTCCATATATTATACTAGCTGTTTCCCGCGGCTCTGCTGTTTGATTTCGATATATCAACTATATTCATACTAAATGTAAGCAAAATCGATTTTAGTCCAGAGCTTTTTAGACTAAATATTATAATTATAATAATATTATAAGTGCGAAATGCGTCTGTCTGTTATGCTTTCACACGGCCAAAACGCTGAACAGATTTTGATGAAATTTGTAAAATTATGAATATAGGTGAAGACCCGGGGTCAAACATAGGCTACTGTGTAGAGTAAGCGGTGCTACAGAAAACATTTAATAATAAATAAATATAGATAGAAAAAACAACACTATATTGCACAATTTACATGTTTAAAAATTTATTAATTTAAAAATATTTTGATTAAAATTTATCTCAACTATTTGGTTAGTTTTAATTTAATATTCTTACCAAAAACACCATCATCAAATCCGTGTCTTCAACACTGGTGGCCGAAATCAGTGATAAAACATAGTATAACGAGAATGCAGCTACAGTCAACATTTTTCTGTAAACAATAAAAAAAAATGCCACTTTTCTATTATTGTCCTTTCAAGGTGTGTAGAATATATAATATAAATGTATTTCTTATTAGTGACTGTCCCTTGTTCCCAAATTATATCTATGTCTGTGTTGATTTATCTATACAGTAGACATTATTTTTAATTGTACTGGGCCCACCCTTACATCATGTTCTCTTATTGTACAAAGGTTGGCTGGAAGAGATTGCTTAGCAATAAGTCCGCCTTTGTTTCATATTGTTAACAATGTTATAATTTCAGTTTTGAGATTTCCCAGATGTATACAATAAAGTTATATTGTATTATATGCTTAAATAGAATGGTGTCTTTTTCGCGATTGTTACATTAAATTATATTAATTTATTTAAATACGGTTTTTTATTTTGTTTTGATTTATTTATTTTAAACCTAAAGTTTCAAACACTTTACAGTAATGTCCTAACCAAACTGGAAACAACAAACAAAGTATGCTTCCCGTGGAAATCGAATTCTAAGGCAATCACGAAGTTGTACTTTGATGCGTTGTAATGTGACAATCGTTACATTACAACGCATCAAAGTACAATACTTAAGAAAATGCTTTTGAATTTCATGATTTATAAATTGTGCATTCATCCCTGGTATTGTTATTCAAAATACTTGCAGCCAGTCTTAAATTAAGCATTTCTTTATATATATATAGCAACCAACTAAGAATGTCGTTTTTAAGGAAAATTCGAGGACTAACTTAAGTCGCCCTCGAATAAGTTTGAGTGCAGGACGTCCTTAAGGTTATGTTTAGGAATACGGGTATTAGTAGTTGTAATTTCAGCGCTGTTGTATGGAGTGCCCGAGGTGTGGTACAAGCGTGGTTCCTAATTGCGCCCTCAGCTTATGCTTCGGAGCCTAAAGTACGCTGTAAGTCATGGTCCTTGATTTAGCGGTACTGGTTATTAATTACAATGCAGCGACATAGTGCTGAACTATCGCGATAATTGAGAAGAGAAAAGTATACACTTTTATAAACGTCAAACTTCTGGGATAAGTCCGCCTTTGTGCAAACTTTCTTTTCCTTTTTTTATGTAAAAATATTTTAACAATCTGTGCTTAACATTTTATATATATTTTAATGAGTTCGTTAATAGCCTTTTCGTTCTGTTCGTGGATAATAAAATCCGTACTTACATATCCATAATATCTGTCTATCTGTTTTTATGTATATTCATTACGCTTTTACGGCTATACCTCTAGACCGATTTTAATGAAATGGCATGTATATAGTTGAAGACCCTGAGTCAAACATAGGCTGCTTTTGGTGCAAACTGAACCGCGGAAAACAACTAGTTTATTATAAATAAAGCACACTATATGATGGATCTATGTTTTACCCATGATAATGATGATATCCCCTTTATGAGTTATAAAGACGTGATAAATGAACTAAAGGAATAGATGAACAGACAACCCACGGCGAGGAAATCTCGGGTTTCGCTGATATGACGGCAGCCATATTGTCGGGATAAAACAACATTATGTAACCAAAATTTTTAGTGCACTGAAATTTATATATTTTTGTCAATCGTCTTCATGTTATAGATATAGAGAATCATCCTCATTTCGTTTAGCTTACATTGTCAATCGACCATGTAGGGTGTCAGAGTTGTTCGGACATAATCCATACTTCCATACTAATATTATAAATGCGAAAGTCTGTCTGTCTGTCTTTCTGTCTGTCTGTGTTTCTGTCTGATTTTGATGAAATTTGGTATGAATATATTTGAAAACCCGGGGTCAAACATAGGCTGCTTTTTGACGCAGGCGGAACTGCGGGAAACAGCTAGTAATACATAATTATGTAAGTGTACCAAATGTCGATAGGCTAGTTTTCTAAACTCTCGTTTTCTCTATTTACGACTCGTTTTCAATATTTTATTTTTCGGGAACCTACATAAAAATATGAACTATCTAGTAGAACTTGTGTGTCAGAAGTTCAGCACCGGGTGTAAACGACTGACACAGTGTTTCTTTGAAATCACTTAACCGATGCAATAGGCTAGTTTTCTTCAATAGAATAACATTAAAGTTTGTCCGTCATTTAGGGAATCAAAATATATTAGTGACGTATATTTTTTTCTTTTGTCAATTGAGCGATAAATTATAAAGATATAACATAACGCATCAAAGTTTAAGAGTGGGCTCTTGACGTCACATATTCCAAAAAAGTGTAGCACACTGTGACGTCACACGGTACTTTAACGCGCCATATCTTTACCAATCGTTGTTTAATTTTCAAAAGAAAAAATACGTCTTAAATATTTTTTGATTCTTTAACTGACGGACTAATTATATTTTTTTAGGAAACTAGCCTATTTTAGTATATTTCGTGACTCTTTGCATAACATCATCCTACAAAATGTAGTCTCTTTTCCCGCGTTTTGTTACAAACGATCTCCACGAGACTCTTCTTATAAAATACAATGCCGCTATTTGTTTTGAAACTCTATGAAGTTATAAGAAATTGTCCTTTGTAAACGATGCTGCTTTTCTAATAGTTTGTTTGCAGATAAACTTAAAAAAATAAAAACCCTGTTATTTTTAATTACAACCTCTGCAATACTACTCTAATGACGGTCTCGTACGTGAAGGATCTTGGCATCGTTCTCGATAATAAGCTTTGTTTAGATGGTCATGTTGAGAGCATTACAAATAAGGCTTTCAAAATGTTCGGGTTTGTTTTGAGATCACCTGTTGCCTTCAGGAAACCTTCTACATATCTTTACTTGTATAAAGCTTTGGTCCGTTCACAACTCGAATATGCTGTCCCTGTTTGGAACCCTTTCTATAAAAAATATACCGATGCCATATAGACGATTCAGTGTTAATTTTTACGTACCATCCATACTAATATTATAAATGCGAAAGTCTGTCTGTCTTTCTGTCTGTCTGTCTGTTACGCTTTCACGGCCAAACCGCCGAACGGATTTTGATGAAATTTGGTATGAATGTAGTTGAAGACCCGGGGTCAAACATAGGCTATTTTTTGACGCAGGCGGAGCTGCGGGGAAAAAGCTAGTGCATTAAAAGTGTTTTCGCATATACTTAACATATTCCCAACTTCTGAGCTTGATCTTACAATCTTCTTACTCTTAAATCGCGTACTGCGTATCTAGAGCCTGTTCTACTTTATAACATCATCTATACATCTATACATATAAATAAAATTGGAGTGTCTGTTTGTAATATTGAAATAACCGTTTTTTACTACATGCATATGAATATATATACGGTGCATGCACCAAAATAACATTTTTTACAATTTTTGTCTGTCTCTCTGTCTGTCTGTTTGTTCTGGCTAGTCTCTAAAATGGCTGGACCGATTTTGTCGGGACTTTTATTGGCAGGTAGCCGATGTAATAAGGAGTAACTTAGGCTACGTATATTTTAGAACTATACATATAAATAAAATTGGAGTGTCTGTAATATTGAAATAACCGTTTTTTACTACATGCATATGAATATATATACGATACATGCACCAAAATAACATTTTTTACAATTTTTGTCTGTCTTTCTGTCTGTCTGTTTGTTCTGGCTTATCTCTGAAATGGCTCGACCGATTTTGACGGGACTTTTATTGGCAGGTAGCTGATGTAATAAGGAGTAAGTAACTTAGGCTACGTTTAGTTTAGAAAAAATTTAGAATAAATATATTGTAATCTTCTTAAATCATCTTTCTCCCTTGCGTAGTATGGCTGAGTACCATAATACATTATTTGAAAGCATTGACATATTTAACTGTTCTCCTTTTACGTATAAAAAACTTTGATTGTCCTTACTCTCTGAACAAGACTCGCTGTAAAGGTAGATTATGCGACCTGTATGTTGTTATTCACCTTGTTTGCTTGCTGAGTTATTTTGTACTTACCCTTACACACTTTCTTTATAATTTCCCTCTAGTAATTATTTTAAAAATACTTTTTCTTTAATCTGTGGATAATGTGGTTGGTTACAGAATTGTTACATTTACATATTGTTGATTTTATACCTGTCAACACATATTTTGTATCTGGTTGTATTCCAAATAAATAAAGTAAAAAAATAAAAAATAAATTCGCAAGCATTACTTCTTCAAGAACCTTTCTGCGCCATCGGCCATCGCACTATGGTAATAACAAGTACTGCTAAATCTGAGACCATGATAATAGACAGCGTATCTAGGAGCCCTATTTTTTAAAGCATTCGATATCAAATAAAAATGTTTCGTGACGCCGATTTTGAACGAGGCCCACTTTTCAAGCTGAAAATGTAACTGGGAAAAACGCTCACAGAAGTCCAATTTAATAAATAGCAATGGCAATATAACATCCTAAACCTAAGCTTCGTAATAAAACATAAGCTACACTTGAACGATATTGAAAGATACCAAAAATAGTACATTTTGGAGATAACTCACATTATTTGCGAATTTATCTTTAATAATAATTTTGTCAGTAGATAAATGAATAGTCGTAAAAACGTGCGTTATTGGTATATTAAGATGTCAATACTAATTTTTTGGCTAATGTTTTTTTTTTAAGTATTATTATTATTAATCGTATGGCCAAATTTAAGTCGTTCCTTAACTAATAACTACAAAGAAACTTTTAGTGTCTGCATCCATTGGATTGCGTTGAGCTTTTTTAAGCCAAGGAACATTTTAAAATATATATAAAACTAGCTTTTTTCCCACGGCTCCGCCTGCGTCAAAAAGTAGCCTATGTTTGACCCCGGGTCTTCAACTATATTCATAAAAAATTTCATCAAAATCCGTTGAGCGGTTTGTCCGTGAAAGCGTAACAGACAGACAGACTTTCGCATTTATAATATTAAGTACGGATTTGTTTATTGATACCTATACAAAACCTCAAAGTTATTTTTCAATCATATTTTCTGGTTGATCTGAAGATACAACAGATTTTTTATTTATTTTTTATTTGCTTAAGTTTTTCTCAACATTTTTTCGGCTTTAAACCCGCCATTTATATGGTTTGTAAATAAAAGTTGCAAATTAATGAAATAAATATTTGAATAACTTACTTTGTTTCACCTCTATATATTATTAACTTAACCAACAATGTATGTAAGTAATAAGGCACTTCAAGATTAGTACATTATTTTCCAGAATATTAAAAACTGAATTTAAAGACTTACTAATCTTAACTGAGCCAGTTACAAATGTAAGGTGTCCTTATCATTGTATATATGTATGCATTTCTGTGACCAATTTCATATCAATATATGTAATGTGAGCATGTACGGTTTTAAAATTATTACCACAGATTATATAGAATACTATACAAGCTATAGCCCTATGCTGTGTATAAATATCGCACAAGTATTAAGTAACCAAGTCGGGTAACCAGCACCGAAAGTTCTATTTGTGTCGACTGTAGGAGGCTTTAATATAATTTAATAAAAATATAGATGAAAAATTTGAAAAGAATGAAGAAAAAACGAAAAGAATTGAAATTAAATTTAATAATATTCTTCAATCTGAGTCAACACCGGAATAATAAGTCTACAATCATTCTGATATAAAAGAAGGAACATAAACATGATCTCAATAACTTTACATACAGATTACAGGTATAAACAGAATTAATTGAGAAAGCAAATGAAAATAATGAAGAACTCTACATTTGCTTCATAGATTACAGGAAAGCATTTGACTCTATAAAACATGACGCAATCTGGGCATTGCTATTGGAACAAGATGCCCACATAAAGTATATCAACCTGTAACGCGATATTTATTCGAAATCGAAATGCCGAGTCACAATCAAGTTAGCAAAAAAAGGCCCTGAGTTTCCAATTACCAACGGTGTGCGACAGGGAGACCCGCTCTCCCCAAAAATTTTTACAGCAATGCTTGAATCTGTTTTCAGAAAGCTGAACTGGATTTACAGATAACAATAGCAGTCTTTTCAGAAAGCTCTTCAGAACTAGCAATCATGGTAAACGAGTTAGTTGGAGAGAGCGAAAATGTGGATTTGTTTTTGAATGTGCCTAAGGCGAAGATATTAACTAACAGCTGCAATCATGATGTTATTGTGGACGGTGATAAAATCGAATACGTGACAGATTATGTATACTTAGGTCAGTCAGTATCTTTTCATAACTGCACAGAAAAAGAAGAACTCAGACAAACTGCACTTGCATGAAAAAATGTAACTTAAAGGAAGCCATGAAAAATAAGGATATCAATGTAAATATAAAAAGAATATTATACGATGTAGCGATCCTACCCTGTGGTACGTATGGGTGCCAAACTTGGTCTTTGTGCAAAGCGGATGAAGATAAACTGGCCATATGCCAAAGAAAAATGGAGAGAAGCATGCTCGGTATTAAAATCTCAGACAGAGTGAGCAAACACAATATCAGAAAAAAGACTAGAGTGACAGATATTACATATAGAACACGAGAACTAAAGTGGAAATGGGCTGGCCATACGTGCAGGATGAAAGACTCAAGGTTGGCAAAGAAAGTGACAGAGTGGATACCAAGAGATGGCAAAAGAAGTAGTGGAAGACCCAGAACAAGATGGCAAGATATTTTTGGATAGACGGTAGGGGCAGACTGTATGCAAAAATCCCGAAATAGGAGGATTTGGAAAGCTTTGGGGAGGCCTACGGCCAGGAGGCGACTACTACCTAGACACATAATATAAATTTTATACATAAATTAATTGATTAATTTATTTTATTATGTATCTCCGCTTGGGATTCACAGGTTGCCCTGGTCGTTTGAGAGGTTTGTGCGGGGATATGGATCCACCGCGTAGATACACTTTGGAGAAATTGATGTCATGTAGTGCTTCTGCCCAAACCCGTCCTCGGCTATATCAATAGTTGATATTTCCATGAACAGGTCTGGGCAGGAGAAGGAACTATTGCTAATGAGTGAAAAAAATAAAATGGGTTATGGTTATGAAGTTTGGATGGGTATTAAACTGGGCTATTGGAATAGAAATCGGATACATGCCATAATCATGATTACTGACTACACTATTATTCTATTTATTATTATTAAATTAAATTGACGAAATGAAAAATTATTATGGACCTATTTTTTGGAAAAAAAAAAGTTTTTTTTTAGGACATGTATTGATATGGTAGAAGATTATATAGCTTTTATATTTTATTTAAGCCTGTTTGCCTACTAAATTGTTTAAAGGTCTGCAATGCACATGTGACAATCCAAGCTGTCTATAGACTACTGTGAATTCTCACCATTATGCGTAGCCGTATGCATAGTTGCCTACTCAATTGTTTAAGGGTCGGCAATGCTACTACTTTGTCCTTTTAGCTGGCAGGCCGTATGCTATTTGGATCCTGTCTATATTAATATAGTAAAATAATCGCGAGGTCTATGTTCGTGGCGAACAACTAGTATAAAACAAATTATCCTATGTTTGAACCAGCGTCATAAACTTTATCCGTACCAAAATTCACCAAAATCATAACTTCAGACAACATAAACAAAGACATACAGAAACACAGACAGACAAGCAGAGAGACCTTAAAGACAAATAAACATACAGACATTTCACATATATAGTATTACTATTTGAGTATAAATTAGGTACTATTTTACATGAACAATTGTTAATGACGTCACTGAATTTAATCGCTCATGTGTTTAGCTCTTTGTTTAAAAAGCGGCCAAGTGCGAGTCGAATTGTAATGAAAGAAAAATGTTTCTTTGGTATTACTAAACATACATACTTAAAAATTAAAGGTATAGTAATATAAAAAATGGGTAGTACCAAAAAGGTCTCCGCTCAGCATAAGTCGGGGCCTGAGCCTCGACGCCGGTCTTACGCGGATGCCTCAATTATAAGACAAATTAAAATTAAAACAAAAGAAGAAAAAATTATAATAATGGAAATAGATTCATAAATTGTATTTGTGAATATATTAATAATAACTGCAATTAACGCTGCGTGCATCTAAAAAGAGGGGTTAACTAATAGTCCCGAAAATCCATACTATATAATACTATATCCATACTAATATTATAAATGCGAAAGTCTGTCCGTCTGTCTGTCTGTCTGTCTGTCTGTAACGCTTTCAAGGCCAAGCCGCTGAACGGATTTTGATGAAATTTGGTATGAATATAGTTAAAGACCCGGGGTCAAACATAGGCTACTTTTGGACTCAAGCGGAGCTGCGGGAAACAACTAGTACTATATATATTACTATATATACTATATTACTATATTTACTATATCCATACTTCCATACTAATATTATAAATGCGAAAGTCTGTCTGTCTGTCTGTTACGCTTTCACGTCCAAACCGCTAAACGGATTTTGATGAAATTTGGCATACCAAATATATAAAAATATAGTTGAAGACTCGGGGTCAAACATAGGTTACTTTTTGACGCAGGCGGAGCTGCGGGAAACAGCTCGCAACAATAAATACGGTAAGCGTACGAAGAAATGACTAACACCCACACTTTGTAATGATCTACCTGTATAACTTATCAGTAACGCAGCCTCAAGAAATAATTTAAAAAATTTGTTGCGCAAGCAGTATATATCCATAGGTGCGGATCTGTGGAAACGGTTATAAATTTGATTCACAACCAGTGGCTTTACAACACCCTATGTGTTAAATTACCGATGCGGCAATGAATTTTTAAGAAAACTTTAAATTCAAATAATGATGGCCAGAGATTTAAAAGAAACGTGTGTTCTGTTGTTTTTTTTAATTATTAACAAAGCTGATAATATTAAAATAGTATCTTGTGAAACACCCTCTCTGAATTTTGACCCCCAAAAGTGGAAATTTTCAAAATAGTTTGTTGTGATAATGCGGGTCAAAAAAGGTGATAATTAAGGGATCGTTTATGTATATGTACGGAACCCTAAAAATTAAGTGATTGTCGTCGAAATAATAAAAATTCTGTTTATACGTACCTGATATGTTTTCATTAGGAATGCGACGTAATAATCTACATTTTGACCAGATGTAAAAATAATACAATTTATCTTTATTACCCAAATATTTAAACAAATTCTTATTTTATGTGCAATATATAATATACTAGCAGCCCGTCCCGACTTCGTCCGGGTTATACAAATTACGTAGTAGTAGGTTGAAGCTAACCTCTTCATTCTGCATTTCTTTCAAAGCCTACATAGATCTCCCTAAGACCGACTCAAGTAGTCCTATTAACCGATGAATACCATATGTATTCATCTCATGATGTGGTAGTGAATCCTGCCACTGAAAGTATTTATTTCCAAGAAGATAGAAACATAAAATAATCTATCTTTATGGCTCTATGGGCCATATGCCTCTGCCACTTCGGTAGGCATATCAAAATTTTAAAAAGTAAACGTCAGTGTCAAAGTCAAACTATCGAAACGGTTGAATGTTTAATAGGTATGTCTACCGATGTGCCCCATAGAGCAGTCAAGATCGATTTTTCAAGTTCAAGTTTACTTTCAGGGGAAAGAAATGTGATTATTATTTTAAATTCCAAGTCGTTTGTCATTTAACTTAGTCTCTCCAGCGGTACCTGAGACGACCAACTGGTCGCTTAACTTCCTAACAACCCAGCAGACAGTATCAGAACGTCCTCTTTTAAAACATTCACGGGGAAAACACGTAAATATTTACTACAAAATTTTTGACAACTCCCTCAGTTTTGTCATCAGCTCCCGCTACCATGACGCATGCGTTCCAGTTGCATCCATTCCTATTATTATCTTGGCTTGTTTTTACGACTGGTCATCTGCCTAACGTCATCCTTAGGAATGCGTCCTCAGCACCCGCTTTCCTTTTTGGAGTCCTATTTTTAATACAGGTTTGTATTAACCTAAATAGTGAGCCCTTGCTATCTGTTTATTTTTGAAAAAAAATTTAAATGATTTAATTTGATTTTTGAAATGTGTGTCGAATGAAAAAAATTACAAAAAATATTCGACTCGTCGATTTTGCGTGAATCCCACTTTTCAAATAGTAGATCTTTTTAAGAGAACAAATATACATTTTAATTGTTTAAAATGGACAATAGTAATTAAAAAAATAAATAATCTAACTTAATAAAACTAAACTATATCTAAAACAAAAGAAAAAGAAAACTTAAAAACTAAATTTAATCTAAAGTGGGCCCCCTTGGCAGGGTTCCCATCACGCAGGCAGCATTCCCGCGCTGAATAGCGATGGCTATCCGCTATTTTTAAGATGTACAATACTGTAGTACAATATTTTGATCTATCTCTGATATAGCCAGCGTTTGCAATGTAAAAAAAAAATGTGTCAATTTACGATATCACATTAAAAACCTCTAAAATTATCAGTGTTCCTCTACTATATTATGCATGTATTATACTTACAAACCTTCCTTCTGAAACACCCTATCTATTAAAACAAATCCCATCTAAATCCGATGCGTAGTTTTTAAGATAGGGACTTTATTTTATACTATGTAATAATAATAATACTATCCCCAGGAATGAAGGAGGTAGAGGACTAATAGATATTAGCCACTTACATAAAAAACAGATAGTTAATTTAAAAACATTCTTTTTCAGAAAAAAATCCTCTAGTTTACTACACAATGATATTTGTAAAATAGATATTCACTTTACGCCTTTAAACCTTACCGAAGATACATTAGAAAATATAGATGCAGCACAAAACTATAATGAAAAATATAACAGATGGTACAATAAAGAACTTCATGGTAGACACATTAAAGATTTAAATCAAACATACATTGACAAAGAAGCATCAAATAAGTGGTTATGCTCTGCTGGTTTGTTTCCTGAAACTGAAGGTTTTATCATTGCAATACAAGACCAAGTTATCGCCACGAAGAACTATCGAAAATATATATTGAAAGACATTAACACCCATAGTGACTTATGTAGAAAATGTAATAATAAACCTGAAACAATTCAACATATTACAGGAGCATGCGTAAAACTGGCACAAAATGATTACACACACCGACATAATCAAATAGTTCATATTATCCACCAAAAATTAGCACTTATAAATAGATAAAATTAACAAACAGACCTACTTAATTGACATCGCAATACCTAACACACACAATATACAAGCCACAATCTCAGAAAAGATACGAAAATATACAGAGCTACAGGAAGAAGTCAAAAAAATGTGGAAGATGAACTCCGTCAGAATAATTCCTCTCATTGTCTCAACGACTGGTGTGATACCTAAAGACATTTTCTTACAGCTTAACCAACTAAATTTGCCCAAATTCACTTATATAACACTTCAAAAAGCTGCCATATTGAATACCTGCAGGATTGTCCGTAAATTTCTACAACTGGAATCCGATAATTCACCTTCTTAATTAAATTGGTCTTAGCACTTGGTTATAAACCCGTGCATTGACATATTTTACCAGGCTCAAACCGCCTGAGCACAAATAGTGGAAAAACACAATAATAATAATAATCGTATGCTTCACCCACGTTCATCTGTTATGAGACTGTACATTCCGCCAAAGTGGGGGTTCGTGGTTTTTTAAATGCTAAGAACCTCCATAATCGTGAAGTGTGCAGTCTCAGGAATTACTTCCGTAGCAGTGGATGTGGGATGCATCGAGAAGTGGTTGCGGCTGACATGGGCCTCACCCCTCTCTCCTTGGCAAACGATAATTGGCGCAGGCCAGTGGTACTAAGTAATGAAGATCGGAGAGGTATATGGAAGAGCAAGGAGTTGCACGGGCGGTTTTACCGGGCTCTGACAGGGCCTGATGTAGATCTGCTTGCTTCGGTGAACTGGCTACGCTTCGGTGACCTTTTTGGGGAAACAGAGGGTTTTGCCTGTGCGATTGCAGACGAAGTTATTAAGACTAATAACTACCGGAAATACATCATAAAGGACGGTACGATCGACATATGTCGGGCATGCCACCGTCCCGGAGAATCTCTCCGACATGTTATCTCTGGTTGTTCTTATCTTGCTAACGGCGAGTACTTACACAGACATAACCAAGTAGCCAAGATCATCCACCAGCAACTTGCTCTTCGATACGGCCTACTCGATTCTAAGGTGCCATACTACCAATACTTACCTGCGCCAGTTCTCGAAAATGGTCGTGCTTTGCTCTACTGGGATCGATCTATCATCACGGACAGGACTATTGTCGCCAATAAGCCTGACATCGTGTTAGTCGATCGATCCCAGCGCCGCGCAGTGCTTATCGATGTCGCCATCCCGCACGACGAGAATCTCGGTGAACGGTCTCATAGCGAAGAGTCTAAACCAACACCTCTCTAGACTCTCGCTTGATGGTTGGATCAGGGGTCGGATACAGAAGGCGGTTATCCTCGACACGACCCGCATTGTCAGGAGGTTCCTCACTCTGTGAACCCTACTGCCGGTAGCTTGAGCACATCTCCGCTGCCGTCGGTCTGCTAAATATTGATGTTTTTTATAATATTTTTTTATATATATAATATTGTAGAATATATCTATATTTAAGATAATAAAATAAATGAAGTGAATAATAATAAATAATGATAATAACAACTCATCATTTCGAGTAGGTTACACTGTCAAACGACCATGTACACCTATCGGCCTCTGACATCTGTTCCTTTAACGACCACTAGAAGACGGCCGGAACCAAAGGCTTAACGTGCCTTCAGAAAGAAGCACGGATTCATCTTTATTATCAGACAATCAGGTGATTCAAGCCCGCAATGCCCTTACCAAACTGGAAACAACTAAACAAAGTATGCTTCCTGTGGGAATCGAACCCGTTGGGGCCGAACGCCTTAACCACTGGACCACGGAGGCAGTGTAACAACAACTTAAACCTGAGCAAAGGCGGACTTATTGCTAACAATTTCTTCCAGTCAACCTTAGCATAGTGTTAAATACTATTGGTACGCAAACTAAATAAGTCATCATAGTCATTATCTGCAGCAATCAATCCACTGCTGGACCCTGGACTGGACTGGCTGGACTGGATAGGGTCACCCCCAAGGATGGCCATTTAGAACCTCCAGGTCGTCTACTGGGTGACCCTGTCGAATGCGGAGATTCGCGATGGGTGGTCGTTAAATAAATATAAAAGGTATCAGGTTAGAAATAGTGAGATAAGGAAAAGGTGTGGTGTGAAAGGATGAAAGGAGACTTGCGAAAGGTATTTACAAATCAAAGGTGACAGGAAAAGTCGGTAAGGGCCGGCCTCAGAGAACATACTGCGACCAAATCGCAGACATATTACAAAAGGGAAATGTCAGAAGTACCCGTAATCGACGAGTGTGTATGACGAGAGTGATAAGCGTAGAAGAAGCGAGGAAAGCCTGTAAGGATCGTAGCAAATGGAAATCCGTAGTCTCTGCCTACCCCTACGGGAAAAAGGCGTGATGGTATGTATGTAATAATAATAATAATAAATAACTCTTTATTGCACCAAATTGTAGAAAGTACATGAATATTATTATTATCTATGGTACAAAGGCGGCCTTATCGCTAGAGCAATTTCTTCCAGGCAACCAACAGGTAGGACTTCATGATATGAAACAGGAAGGTAGGCGCAAATTAACAATTGGGAAAAAGTGAAACATAAAAGCATAACGTACCTATGCAGCACATACAAAAAAAAATATACCTATGTAAATATATGTGGTGCACATACACGCATGCATTACACAATGTAAATAAATATACATACTTATTTTAAGCGTATCAATAAATGTTAAAATTACAACTATGGCGGGTTATATACGAACAGCAGACGAAAAGATTTTCTCGGGAAGAGGTTTTGGAGACGCTCAAGTTTGTTTAATTGCTCCTGAGTTAGGTCCAAATAACAGGTATCCGCGTAATCAAGAATGGGAAATAGTAGTGACTGTACAAGCGTAATTTTCGTTTGAAACGGCAAAAAATTTTTTTGTCGTTTTAGTGATCCTACAGCTGCAAACATTTTTCTACTGACTTCGGCAACTTGCGGAGTCCAAGTAAGGGAGTTGTCCATTAGGACACCAAGATTTTTCACGCAAGCACTAAAAGGGATCACCGTACCATCGAACGAGACTTTCGGGAGGTCTGTTACATTAATTTTGCAGATTAGTCTAGAGCTACCGATAATGCAAACTTGTGTTTTAAGGGGATTTATGATAAGGCCGTACGATCTGCTCCCAACCGATATTGCACTTAGATCATCATTAGTAGTGTGAACGGCTGTTGCAAAGTTTTCTGCATCAGCTTGCGTGTATATTTGTAAATCGTCCGCGTAAAGGTGGTAGGAACATTGAAGATTAAGGGTGATGGAATTGATGAAAAGAGCAAACAGCAATGGAGATAAGACGCCACCTTGCGGAACGCCAGCAGCGATATCACACCAGGAAGAGAATGAATCCTCAATATGTACCCGCTGCTGTCGTCCATACAGGTAAGAATGAAACCAGTCGATTGCCGTCGGAGATATGTTGAGAGAACGCATCACAGCCAGAAGTATATCGTAATCAACAGTGTTGAACGCGTTGCTAAAATCTAAAAGTGAAATAAGAGTGATCAACTGTTTGTCCATGCCGGAGCGAATATCATCAGTGACCTTAATGAGAGCCGTAGTCGTGCCATGGCCCTGTCGAAATCCAGATTGTAATGGGTTAAGTAGGTTGTATGTATGTAGGTAACAGGCCAGTCTGTCTGTCTGTTACGCTTTCACTGCTAAACAGAAACCTTCAGTAATAATGTATTGTGACATTTTTAAGGTTATGATATAGATTTTAAGAGCTTTGTAAAGTTAAGAAGGGTGTTGAGATGGAAATGGCTAGAGATAGAAAAAAGTGGAAAGAACTGACATGCTGTGCCGACCCCACATAACAGAATAAGGGATAAGGTAAAGCATAATAATCTAGGATAAGTGCTATGATTTTAATCACAAAAACAAATTACATCATAATTTACAAGTCCATTGTCTAATTAGTTGTTTTGATTTTGAACATGAGTGAATACTGATATTCAGAGTTTTAAGGAACTTGATAGGACCACTCTAACATATAAACCGAAGGGGACATCACATTTATGTGTAGAAAGAAATGACGAATTAACAATACGGAGGATGGTTGAAGACTGTTTTTTTTATTATTCAGTTTAAAACCTATAAGTACGTTGATTAATTCTTAATTTCGCTAAAATCGCTTCTTAAGCCAGGGTCTGCTAAAACGGAATTATCTTATAGGGGCATCAAAAACAGATGATTTGACGAATACAACGGTGAAGTCTTAATTTGGAACAGGGTTGCGAGTTTTCAACTACAACAACACCTATGTGACTGTGGGCTGTCTATGGCTCATTTCCTGAAATATCCCAATTGGCTAGATTCCTGCAAGGTTGAGGATATTGTAGCAAACGATAGTCTAGCCTTATTTGACATCAGCCAATACAGGTCTAGCCATTTCGACTCGACAAAAAGAAGGGGATCAAAGTAGTAAGTATACTCATCCCCAGTATAGTAAACATTCACTACGTTATATTTACTCATGGGTACTATGATGTAACAATCAAAATAGATTATCATAGTAGCAAAATCATTAGGAAACTATTCACTGGATATTTTCCGATGATTCTCTGAAGCGTTTGACTTCAAACGAGCAAGAAATTTTAGAAAAATGTTCAAATTACAATTTTTTATAACATTGGTGATCATAAGTCAAGTCATCATAGCCAATGACATCACAACAGGAACAGAGCTGGTGATGAGCTTTTTGGTAAGAATTTTGACATAATTAAAAAACAGAATCCTAAAGTCATACGAGATATATTATCATCCGTAGGAGAACAAAAGTCACCGACATAGCCCAGCGGACAAGTTCTCTAAAGTGGCAGTGGACGGGGCACATAACGAGAAGAATCAATCGCCTATGGGACAGAAAGGTACTCAAATAGCGACCACGAACCGGCAAACGCAGCATCAGATAGCCACCGACCAGATGGTCAGATGACCTGTAAAAGGCCGCAGGCAAATGCTGGATGCATGTCGCTTCCAATGAGTCATTTTGAAAATCAAGAAGAAGAGAAGCCTATGTCTAACAGTGGACTGACTGCGGCTAAAATGATGATGATAATGAGTTGCTGTCGATAAGTCGGAACATCTCTTTCTAAAAATGCAGCCACTTTCTATTAAGTGGATCGCATGCCATACTAAATGGCATATAAATATTTCCAGGTTCACAGACATGGAGACAGAACACCTTTGGAGTCCACAACAACGTTTTCAACTGACCCTGCAATGTTGGAGGAGCTCTCAGCACCATACGGGTTTGGACAACTGACTAATGTAAGGATCAAACAGTCATCTTCTAAAATTCTAAAATCTTCTCAACCCAGAGGTTGAAACGGGTACTTATCTAGATAAATCATGATATTAACATTCCTCTTTTTTTATAACACGGTAAGTAAATGATTTTGTGATTACATCATAATAAAATAAACATTCTATCATGAATAAATTAATTAATACTTTATTGCACCATGCAATTCGTCGTGTCAAACGGAACTTGGCCGAGATGCGTGAAAGGCTAAAGGAGAGGCCTTTGCCCAGCAGTGGAACACCTAGGGCTAAACAAAATCAAATTTGGAAGTATTTTGGAAGATTTAGCTTCCTGCAATAGGCTTATCTACCAAGCTTTATTGCCTCCAAAGCCCTAAATTGGTTCAGTAGCTTTTTTAAAGAACAACAGAACGTAAAGGCATAGATAATGTGTACAATTACGTTTCAGGCAGGCAAACAGAGAGCCTACGAGTTGGGCAAACACATACGAAGACGCTACTATGAGCTCCTGTCTCCGAAATACAACAAATCTGAAGTTTACATAAGGTCTGTATTTTTTTAAATGTACAATGTTAGGGGAGTCAAGTAGTATAAAATAGTGCCTTGTCTCCCCGGTCTAGGGAGCCTACGCCACTAGCAAAGTTACTGTGTCTCCCCGAGGGAGCCAACAGAGCAGACAAGCCTATGTAACGAAGTATACGGCGTGTCTTCGCTTGGTCACAGTCTGCAATCTTTAGGCGCACGAATACCATAACCTATCATCAGTAGTGATAAGAGGAACTCCGTAACCTTGCGTGGTACCTTGCCATGGCATTTATTCTTGAGCTCTTCCATGCTTCGGAATGCATGTTCAGCTGGCCTCTGTTATTATCAGTTAATGGCAGTCATTAAGGTGTGTCAGATGCCTTTAGGTAGCCTGAAAACATCTGACATTGTTGGACACTATCACACCCCTGTTGTCATCTTCTTGTTGGTCTGGTTCCCTGTAAAAACGTCAGGCTGTAATCTCTTTATTGTAATAACCAATGCCTCCAAATTATGCACTATGGTCATATTCCCAATTGCGGGGTATACTGCTTACAGCAAAAGGGAACCACGCCGAGAAGAGTTGAAATACAATTAAGAAATTTTTTTTAAGATCGACAGACATTACTAGATCGAAGATGACCATCCTCACGGCGCTGGCTGCTATCTACCCTCCAACTGGAGACCGGTGGAATCCAGAGATAGCTTGGGAACCAGTGCCTTATACAACCGTGCCTGTGAAGTACGATTTTGTGAGTATCATCGACGTCATAAATTTAAGAGCTGGGCTCTTCGGTGGAGCTTCTTCCATTCCTCTCGATTATAAGCGGGATTCTTTAGTTTTTGATATGGAACGCACGACGTATTTTTCCAGGTCAGATGCCTTTAGGCAGCTTTCTGTCATGTTACGAAGGATTTTTTTGATGATTACGAAGATCAGCCGGCAGTCGTTCCATATAACCATGCATGCAGTAGGTACAGCCAATAGGCTACTTGACTGTGTTCAAATTTGGTTTATATTGTTATACTGAACAAAATATACACTAAAATGTAACCAATTCTGATAATAACAACAAAATTGGTTGTTAATTATAGCAGTAATTAGCATTTAAATTTTTTTTTGTGAAGAAAAGTGGGAGCGTGGTGGAGACGCATTGCTATTTCATTTGTACGCACGAAATCAAGTGGCAGTGACGTCGCTGTTCACACAGTGCATCCTTTTCTGTTTTTTTGACAGTTACTCCTTCCACCGAATTTCAAAAGCTTATAAGTCATTTATTTTTGAAGGGATTAAAAAAATCCTTTTGTTTTCGGTTTCTGGTAGTAAAAATATTGATATGAAAGAGAAAATAAAAATGAGCAGAATACCCAATTCTGAAAGCTAAGCTCTGGAGTGTAAGCTGTGAGGATGCAACTGTAAAACACGATTGAGTTAATAAGCATGTCTCCATTATATGTTTTTTATTTCATTTATTTATTTATTTTTTGTATACTCAGTGTAAATATACATTGGAAACTTAACATTATATTTTGTTTTATTTTTTGACGTTTTTGTTAAAAAACATGTTTCTCTTTCCAGAACACTGCAATGCTGAACTGCCCAAAAATAATGACAGTATACTACACATTGTACACGGCATCTTCACCAGAAATCTCAACAAAGTACAGTGGCGTGCTAAACCTACTGACCAACGAGTTGGGAATCAATATCACTAATCTACCAGCCCTGGTGTATCCCATTTATGACGTTTTCGCTAGTCAGGTTTGTATGCTTGCTTGGGTTTGTACCCAAAGGGTAAAAATTTAAGGGTAAAACGTAAAAAAGGTATTTTCATCACCAACTCTGTGCTTTCCCGGTTGCATCCAAAGCCTTATAGGTCAGAATCTCAGAGTATGCTAAAATCCTTTATTTAGAACTAGCTGTTTCCCGCAGCTCCGCCTACGTCAAAAAGTATCCTATGTTTGACCCCGTATCTTCAACTATATTTATACTAAACTAGCTGTGCCCGCGACTTCGTCCGCGTGGAATAGTTATTTTGGGAATCATGGGCGAACGCTCATCACGCGGCGCGTGTGAATTTTGTTTCAGAGTTATTTTAAAATTGTATTATCTTATAAGATGTTTATTGAAATTAAGTGATGTCAAAGATAATTTTGTTCACAGTTAAATACTCTTCATCAATAACATATTTATTTGGAAAAAGAATAATATTATTATGTTGATACAACTCTGACAAATAATTTGTAAAAAACGGTTATTGTGAGTTAATCTTAAAAGATAGACATATACTGTCGCGGACATTTTTTTAGATAATTTAAAGAGCAAAAATTATTTCATACATATTTTTTGGGTATCTCGAACGGTTTTCACAGCCCACGCAACGGAAGCCCTCAAAGATGAATAATTTTCCCCGTTTTTTCCACATTTTCGGCTGTTTTTTCGCTCCTATTAGTCGCAACGTGATGTTATATAGCCTAAAGCCTTCCTCGATAAATGATCTATCCAACACAAAAAGAATTTTTCAATTCGAACCAGTAGTTCCTGAGATTAGCGCGTTCAAACAAACAAACAAACTCTTCAGCTTTATAATATTAGTATAGATTTCATATAAATCCGTTCAGCGGTTTGGCCGTGCAAGCGTAACAGACAGACTTTCGCACTTATAATATTAAATAAGTATGGATGGATTTTCTTCTTCATGAGATCATCATCATCATAAATTAAAAAGCTAGGCTCCTTGTCAGTGGAGTTTCTTCCGTTCTTCTCTGTCATTTATCAGTTCCTTTATTTTTTGACACGACACTCCACAAAATGCTTCATGTAAATGTGTCTCAGGTCAACACTTAGACAGGATAAAATATCTGGAAAGCATAGTTATTATTGTCTGCCTGATGCACAGTCTACACGTCCATTATTTGTAGGAATATTTTAATTAGTGGAATCATTCACCATTCAAAGAGGTAAAAAAGAAATACGTAACTTTTTGGGAATATACACGGGAAGGAAGAGACAAGATCCTTGAAATACCTAGAGAATGAAGAATAAATTTCTGTCTTAACACACACTACACAAATAAAATTTGAATGGCTAATTTTCAGCTCAGTCTAGGAATGGACCTGGGACCAAAGCTGGATGCTATTATGGATGACATAGAATACGCGGCAGGCGAATCAATAGCTTTGACATTTGGAGTTGATGAGTACATACATTTGCAAGCAGGTAAGTAAAGACTTCATTTTATTTATTTATTTTATTTACCAAATTCATGTACACAGTAAATTGAACAGAACATTTGTACAAGAGTGCTGCTTATTTCTTAAGAAATTCTGTATTTCGGCAAGTTCGCCCCCATTTGCGGAAAACCATTACTTGGAAAATAAAAAGTCAAAATTCAAAAGTACCGCCCAAATCGTCCCAACACACTCCATAAAGCTTTTGTTAAGTTCGTGTGCGGGACATTCAAAAGAATACGAAGTTTACAAAAGTATGTCAAAATAGTACTTCCCAAAACCGTGGTCCGAACGAAAGATCTCATTCGTCCACGACATGCCCATGATCAAGTGTGGATTCCTGTGGAAAGAGCGGTGTCTCATCTCATAAGCTAAAATTCAATATATCTTTATTGCCCATATCTGATAAATCACAAAGCCACCTGGTAGTAATGAGTAAATATTCTTATCTATGGTATAATTAATCATCAAATAATCCACATCATAGGAAATAGGCTTTCGAATGGTGACCACGAACCGGCAAACGCAGCGTTGGGCATTCACCGACCAGATGACCTGAAAAAGGTCGCACGCAAACGCTGGACGCAGGCCGCTTACAACTGGTCTTATTTTGGAAATCATTAGGCTGAATTGATGATGATGAATGATAGGACACGCTTCTGGATTAACGATGGCATCAAAATTTAATTTTCTCTGTCTTGTTTTCTCGAATTCCTTGTTGCGCCCCCAGCTGGTTGGCTAAAAATGATATAGCCCAGTTTACAAGAAATGATTTGATTATTTCCTCCAGGAGTATTACTTGAAGAGTTCTATACTTACGCCGAACTGGCTATCACTGATGAAGACACTCCTAAGCTGAGGATCTACTCTGGTCATGACTTCAACGTATACTCCTTCCAAGCCGTCACGAAAGTGAATCGGCAAGGAGTGCCGAAGTATGCATCAGCTTACACCTTGGAACTAAGAAAGGTGCAGAGTACTGGAAATTATGTTGTTTTGGTAAGTATCATCATTTCGTGTAGGTTACATTGTCAATTAACCATGTACACCCTGGTGTTAGGGTTGTGCGGAACCGCCTCTACCTCTAACGTGGTTCTTTTAACGACTACCAGATGGCTGCCGGGACCAACGACTTAACGTGCCTTCCGAAGCGTGGAATCATCTTTATTATCAGACAATCAGGTGATTCAAACCCGCAATGACGTTATCAAACTGGAAACAACTGAACAAAGTATCCTTCCCGTGAGAATCAACCCACGACCCTCGGGCCGAAGGCGAACGCCTTATCCACTGAACCATGGAGGCAGTTAGTTTTGGTAAATTTTGTAAGTGTTTCGACAGAATCAGATATTTTACTATTTAGTAGGCAAATAAGCATGCGATCCGCCTCATGGAAAATTAAGAGAATCAATAAAATATTATCGCTGGAAACAGGCCTCTTCATGTCATTTTGGAAAGCATTAGGAGAGGCCTATTTTAAGCAGTGGACTGAATGCGACTGAAATGAAAATGATTATGTTCCGATAAAGAATTCTTCTATTTCAGCCAGTGTACCTACCGTCTCCTGGGGAAGACGTGGTCTACCTCCGAGTGGAAGGCTGCGAAGCCCTCTGCGACTACGATCAGTTTGTGGAGCTGACTGAAGGAAACTCAATAGACATTGGGCTGTGGAGAGACGAGTGTGGTTTCTCTGAGGACTTGGAAATTGACGAGTCTTCGATAGAATAAAGAGCTTAATTGATTATATTTAATGAAGTTTTTAATTAAAAACCTTCTGTCGTGCCCTAATAGTCCCGTCTCGTGCACTTGCACCTCTATCGAGCGATAGAGGTGGCAAATTATTGGGCAAAAAAGTGCAGTCTGTAGCTATTTTAACACGTCAAGAAGGAGAATTAAAAACCAGTTTATTTTGATAAATTATCTGTCTCCGTGGTCCGGTGGTGCCTCAGACCCAGAGGCTGGGGGTTCGATTCCTACGAGAAACATATTTTGTTTAGTGTTTCCAGTTTGGTTAGGGTTTTATCTATAAAACTTCCACGCTATAGATTGTTTTACCGGGTTAGCTAAATAGCCGACCCAAATGCTACCTTTGCACTAAAGTCCACATCTGATTTCTAATCTATTTCAATTAGAGATGGGTGCCTTCCTGGAAAATTTCCCATTTACGCCCGAAATTTTTAAAAATTCCCGGCTATAAATGGGAATTAATTATTTTTCCCATTTCTTCGGCTTGCATTTAATTTTTCCCCTCTTGAATTTCTTCCCGCTGGTCATCTCTAATTTCAATACAATACAATGATTACAACTAAACACTAACTAAAGCTCTCTGCTTGACCCAAAGGTTGACTGTTAGATAATGCGTTTAGCATTAAGTCCGCCTATTGTGCTTTACAATTGTATTTGTACAATAAAGTTAAATAAATAAATAAAACTGAATACAACTGCCGCCGTGGTCCACTTCCACTTCGACCCGGAAGACGTAGGTTCGATTCCCACAGGAAGCATTCTTTGTTCAGTTATTTCCGGTTTGGTTAGGACATTGCGGGCTAGAATCACATAATTGTCTGATATGATTCCGTGCATCAGCCACACACCTGTACAGGGTCGATTGACCATGTAACCCACTTGATATCTTGATGAATAAACACTAAATAATAGTTGAACAAGTTACATTTCCCACTACCATACAAAATGCACGATATATTGCAATATTTTAGACAACCACAGATATACTACTCTAGATACGATTAATTTCCTCAGGGAATGGACTCAGGTATGAAAATATATGATACTTTTAGTTTGTTAATATGGAAATCTTTATTTTTTTCTATTTAGTAAAAATACAATCTAAATGATTTCTTATGTTTTCGCGATTGTTATTCATTAAATTAAACTATTTTAATACGGTTTTATCGCGTTTATTACTTATTTATTTACACCTGACGTTTCAAACACTTTACAGCGTTCATGGTCGCAGGCAGTCTGCCTGCGAATAAAATAAATATTTAAGTTTTTAATTTAATTTTAATGTAATTTAATCCCATACAACAAATATTATTTTTAGTTATTTGTTAAGTGATTCTTTATAAGTATTTGTATGCTATGTATCACAGCGTTCGGAGTTGTCACGAGCGCGTTGCCGACCCTGAAGGAATATTTTCACTCCCTTTTTGTAGGCTCCCATGTTATAGTCACTAGGGAAAACACATGGCAGGCTATTTTTGCAAATTCTGTATAACTAAATATATATATTATATTTTTTTTTTCTCACTTTCTCCTTATGTACTTACGTGTTTGCAAAAATAAACTTTATCTTAATTTTGAGCGGTTTTTACAAATAAATAAAAAAAAAATATTTTATCGATTGTGAGTGATTCAGACACAGATTTAAAAAAAAATACGCCTAGAAATATACATAGATCCACACCAACCACACGCAATATAAAAGAAAAGGCAAAAAGATTCCTCCTAAAAGGGTTTTTGATCCTCATTGAAAAACACCACGGGCTTGATTACGTCGGCTATTTTAAATTCACTTGCAGATTATTACCCTTTCAATTATCGAAGACGATGGTTCATGTCACAAAAAGTTAAGTAAAATACTTCTTTAGTTGATAGGATTTCGCGAGGTAAGTTTAAGGACTAATAATTAGTTTATCAGCGCTCTTAGTTTTCGAATAATCTACTTGTAGATTCCTGTAATTATCTCCATCCAGAGATTTTGGGTTCGATTCCCACGGGAGGCGTACTTTGTTAAATCGTTCCCAGTTTGTTTAGGACATTGTTAGACAAGACAACGCTTGAATATCAATATTAGTAGTATTATAAAATTGCAATAGTTTCTGTCTTTTACGCTTTCATGGAGAAACCGCTAAACCGAATTTGATGAAATTTATATAGAATAGTATATGTCTTTATTCAAATAGCTATCATGATAAACTTATGCTACATGTTTATAATGTACGTGGCAGACGTCTCAATAGGTAACGGCTCAGTGATACGCTAGACATGCAGGCATGACTAGCACTGATTTTCAGCCACCACCCAGATCCTAAAACAAATATTTAAACCTAAACTTAGTGAATATACACCTACCATTTCAAATACACAGCGTTCATGGTCGCAGATGGACTAAGTTATTTAATGTGTAACAATCGCGAAAATATAAGAAATCATATTACGATATATGATAATCATACTACAAGTCTTTCTGTAAGAAAAATCTAGTCTTATTTGAATCATAACTCCCAAGGGACATATGTGACATGAAAGTAAAATTCAAAGATGTATTTGTGAAACGTATATTTCCATCACGGACCGCATTTCTTTTGAATTACTACGAAATTTGACACGTATAAATCTACATAAATAAAGAAATAAATTTGTTCTTTTGGTTCCGTACCCCTTTATTGGTAGAGCCCCCTTGAATGATTTTACACTTTGTGCGTGAAACCCTCATATAGGAGGGGTATATTTACTATTACAGTGGGACAGTTTGAGGCGAGGGCTATTAACCACTCAACCTTTTCGGCAAATGCACAAGGGGCTCCCAGTTGGGACGAACCTCGGCCATGGGCTTTGCCTCTTATCAAGCGAGCTGCAAACTCACGAGCGAAATAGTACTAAAATTGGTAAGAAATCGACGGAAACGGAAATGCTAGCGTGAATGGCGTCACCGCGGACCTGAGTGCCCAGGGGAGGGCCCCGTCCCTCGCCTCCGGCCTTCCTTCGCCAAGGTCGGAGTGGACGCCTAAGAGGGACAGGACTCCTACCTTTGGCTTGAATAAGCCGGCCAGCCAGAGTGGAGTCGCAAGAGCTATATGCTCGAGGGTGGAAGTGTATTACATGATGCACCCTAGTACGGCCTTATTCAATACTTAAAAAAAATGACATTATTTTTCAAGGATTTCAAAGTCAAATGTCCGAGAGGGGTCATACTTAATTAAAAATTAAAATCACTAATCCGTTTTTTTTAAATTTATCACTTTCGCTATCACAACACATTCTCGCCGAATAGTGTATTCTTCATGCTCGTTCAACATTTGAGTTCGTTAACGACTCCCGGCAGCAAACAAATCCTGACTCCTGCATAGTATCTCTTCTGGCTTTGACAATTCGAGTCTCAACATTTGGTTTCAAACTTAAATATTCTTTTATTCCATGACAAGTAGGACATCGTCAAATTTATATTTTTAAATATATTATTTTACATCACCATTGCCGAAACTCTTGTTAAAAATAAGGATTTCTATGTTATTTATTTGCCGTGTACATTTTCTCGATTTTTTTTTTTTTTTTAATATTAAATCGCGGTGCGCACCCCAGTGCCGTACGGCACTGGCAGGTTCGCCATGTAAGGACGGGACTACAGAATGCAAACAACCGTTCCGATCGAAGTATGATTTATAACTGTTGTTTAAGTAAATAGTACATATTGGATATAAAGCCTTACTCACTACATCACAACGGGGAAACCCGCTCACGAGGCAGCTCGCGATGGCGAAACCGGAGCCGCACCTCTCGGCACCCTTAGCCGCTCATTCCAATGTTGACCCTCTGTTGCCAAACGCGGCGACTATTTGGGGGGCCCATTCACTAAGTGTCGAGTCAACGCCTGCCACTAATAGTCAGTAATCATGATTATGGCAGGTGTCCGATTTCTATTGAAATAGCCCAGTGTAAATCCATCCAAATTTTATAACCATAACCCATTTTATTGTTTTCACTCATTAGCAATAGTTCCCTCCTCCTGCCCAGACCTGTTCATAGAAATGTCATCTATTGATATAGCCGAGGACGGGTTTGGGCAGGAACACCACATGACAACAACTTCTTCAAAGGGCCTCTATGCGTTGGATCCATATCCCCACGCAAGCCTCTCAAAGGACCGGGGCAACCCGTAAATCCCAAGCGACTAATAATATTATAAATGCGAAAGTCTGTCTGTCCGTCTGTCTGTTAATTTGGTATAAATATAATTGAAGACCCGGCGTCAAACATAGGCTACTTTTTGACGCAGGCGGAGCTGCGGGAAACAACTAGTTAAGTATAAGGCGGTACTTCTTTTACTGATGTATAAGTACGAAACTTATGCTAGTTTCAATAAATAACAAAACGGAATAAAACTTCGTACATCCAAAATCTATACCTAAGTGTTTTAAATATCCTGTATTGAGTGTGCAAAAATAATATTGATATTATAAGATGTCTTTGAAAACCATAAAAGTAAAAGTTAACGTAAAACTGAACAATTTCCCTGTCAAGATGAAATTCTCAGACCTTAATGAGCAAGACTAGATGTCAGAAATTTCTAGAAGGGGACATTTTTGAAATATACATCCATACTAATATTATAAATGCGAAAGTCAGTCTGTCTTTTACGCTTTCACGGCCAAACCGCTGAACGGATTTTGATGTAATTTGGTATGAATATAGTTGAAGACCATAGGCTACTTTTTGACGCAGGCGGAGCTGCGGGAAACAGCTAGTCTGTATATAAAATTCAAAGCATGCTCATAAATTGTGTTTTAACTTTTGAAATAACGCACTGCATATTTAAAATATAAATGTTTTTGAAATATCGCACTGCATATTTATACTTCAGACGTTTCAAGGTATTTTAGGCACTTAATTTATTTACACTTTTTCGCATACAGTAAAATGAAACCTAAGTAAGTATGTTAAAGTCCGACCAGGAAAATAGCAGTCTTGGCCATATTGCGGAAAAATATTAGAACTAATTACTTTTACTGTCAACTAGCTATTCAAGTCATCTCAATGTCATCTGCCAAAAAGAGACAGGAGTGGATGTGGAAATATTTATAAAAATGCTAAAAATAATATATAGTAATAAATAATAAAGAGTAAAGTGATATAAAAGATGTTATCTATCATATTTGATGCGAATGAAAACGAAGGATTGATTTCTATTTCAATAAATGACATTATCAATTTTGTTGTTGACATGACACATACAACATGTTGCCACCTGAAGACGATCAGTAGCGACGCCAATGCAGGGTTTTCATTTTCCTGGTCGGGCTATACATAAAACATGAACACAATCCTATAATTTTGTGTTTTAAATTATGTTTTGTTTTGATTTTCTTACATTTTAATCAATAAAATTAATGCTAACACGTTTTGCCGGAAGTCGGTGCCTATTTTCAGAAAGTATGATTCATGCAAAACAACTGAGTCTAATGATTTTCCTTCGATATCGAATGATTTTCATTCGACATACTAAATCGGTGGCTCGAACGATGTACTCTAATCTGATAATATGAAGCAAAGGTATCTAAGTGCTACAGAAGCTTCTACCGCTTTCTTTGTCCCAGCGTGTTTTTTAGTTGCGTTTACAGCTTACGTTTTGACAGGGTACGCTGTAAATCATGGTCTTTCATTTGTCGGACATAATATTTGTAATTAGACTGACTGTGCCCCTTCTAGTATAACTTTGGATCTATGTAAATAAAAGGTGGTAAGCTCGACCGGAAATGACCCGTTGATGACGCCATCTTGAAGCCTACTTCCGGCTACACGTGCAAGCGTGTGCATTATATTTTAATAAGTCCTCTGTCTTTGATGCAAAAGACATTCAACCGACTGCCGCAAAAAGATAAATTATGCCGGATTGCTACTATTCGTGCAGCATGACGAATAGTAACATTCGGACGGACGGAAAAAAATACATCGTGACATGGATTAGGATTTTTTTTAATGTTTTAGTAACAGGCAAATAGTACGCGAATCAGACTCAAAGTTGACCAATTTTATTACCATTTTATGTGCTACTAAAAAAATATCGCATTATTATTCATAGGCTACGGTAACCACTTGCCATCAGGTGGGCGGTACACTTGTTTGCATATTCAGTTGTATATAAAAAAAAGAGAAACAACCTTCACTAGTTTTGACAATAAACCGTTAGAATAAACATCTCTTCTTACATTTTGATTTATGCAAATATTTTTTTATTTGCATAAATCAAAATGTAAGAACTTTTAGCAATGAGTATTTAAAGTAATAATTATCTATTTTTCCACAAAGCCATATATGTCATTCTTTATCTTGTCGCAAGCATAGAAGTCTTGGGTTTATTCGCAGTTGGCCCAATGCTCAAAATGGCCAATTTGGGGTAGTCGCATGAAATTTTCAAAGAACTAAAAAAATTAAAGAGACTACCGGAGTTTTCATTTTAAAAAATGCAGATTATTGTACGTACGTAAACTGAATAATATGTCTAATGAAACTAAAAAAAAGGAACAAATACCTCCAGACACCCACCGGTTACAGAAATTTTCATTCTTTTACACAAAACCATGTTATGCTATCTATTTTCCCAATTTGTATTGTCATTCATTAAATTAAATTATTTTAATACGGTTTTATCGCGTTTATTACTTATTTATTTAATGAATAACAATCGCGAAAACATAAGAAATCATTATTGTATTGTCATTCATTCATATCTAGCGGGTTACATGGTTAATCGAGTCTATCTTCTTCTTCTTTGCGAGTCGACTCTGGATGTTATCAAACTTCAGAGGACCAAAACTCCGCCACCGACAAGGCATTGTCGGTGGCTTCGTAGAGGTCCCTGAGCGTGCAGGTGGCCGGGCACGCAGGACAGGACAGGAGATGCGTCATGGTTTGGGGAGAGACACCGCTCCGGCAGGCCACCTCCGAGCAGTAGCCCCACCTGAACATGTTTTCCTTGCTTGGGCCTACGAGAGTCCGGAGTCTGTTTAAAGACTTCCATGTAAGCCATGGCAGATCATGTCCAGGAGTCTATACAACCTGGTGTCAGACTTTTTGACTTGGACTGTGTTGATTCTACTGATAATTTAGCCATTTTAAGATTTATCAATTTTGAGAATCGGTTAAGTACACGTAAGCCAATTGACAGAGGTATGTATCATCTTAGCGTTTGCTTAGCTTTAACTAATTAGTACAACTGACCGCCTTCGTGGTCCAGTGGTTAGGCGGTCCTTTGTTCCATTTCCACGGGAAGCATACTTTGTTTAGTTGTTTCCAGTTTGGTTAGGACATTGCAGGCTTGAATCCCCTGATTGTCTGTACGTACATGAATGCTGAAAACACTCCTTTTTGGTCGATCGTGGTAAAAGTAAAGCTAAAGAGTTTTTAACGATTCTGCATTCCTGTGTAACTGCTGGGCAAAAAGCTCCCCTCTTTTCTTCCATCATCTCATCTCTGTCCTGAATCCGTAGACAAGGTCACAATTTGAAAACGATAACGACATTTCGAAAACAAAAAATGAATGGGATTGACCGCGCTAAATCACGTGGTCGATATTCTTAAATGTATGTAAATGGTGCAATAACGTTCATTCATTAATTCATTCGATTTTCATACTAATTCCGAAAGATAGCGAACACGAATGCCGTTATCGTTGTTCAAATTGTGACTTTGGCTTAGCCCCCAGGGCTATTTCTTTCTATTTTTTATCTAAAGCTAAATAGTTATTTCATTTTTTTTTTTTAATAAGTTATGACTTTCCCGTCATCGATAAGCTAAGTCAGAAGCCCTAAAGTAACTTGGAAAATCCAAAACCGTTCGCCACGCTACCTTCTTCTTCGATCGAAGTCGTTTTCCTCATAGCTGAGGGTCGTAACCACAAATTAATTTGGCAATTAACTTCTTCAAGCCTGATCTATTTTTAGCTTCTTGGATGTTATCTTCATAGCTGCAAGGTCTGTCCAGCAGGTTGGCGGTTGTTATCGTTAGATGGCAGTCGGTAGGCTGTGTCAGATACCTTTATGCACCCTGAAAGAATTTGTCAGTGTTTGCCACTAACACACTTCGGGTCATGTTCTTGTTGGTCTGTTTTCCCTAAAAAAGGATTACGGAGGTCGGACGGCAGTCGCTCCATTGTAAAAACTTACATAGATAAAATATAGGACGAAGATTATAAAAAAAAAAAATTTATCTATCTATCTTTCAGAAAGGCATTCTCCACTCCTACCAATTAGGTAAATACATCCATAATGAATACGACAGCCTTCTTTCTTCGAAATACAATGAATCAGAGGTCTACCTCCGGTCTACTGATGTCACGAGGACCAAGATGACCATGCTAGCAGCCCTGGCTGGTATATACCCACCAGTCGTCAAATGGATTGAGGGTATAAAATGGTCCCCGGTTCCGTATACTACAGTGCCTGTAGAGACTGATTTCGTAAGTATATTCTCATTCGCAAACTATTGAGCAGATATTACGAAGCCCTAGGAATAGATAGTTGACTTTTTCAGGGTTTTTAGGGTTCGGTACCCAAAGGGTAAAACGGAAATCTGTTACTAAGACTCCGCTGTCCGTCCGTCCGTCTGTCACCGTCCGTATCACATAAACCGTGATAGTTAGACAGTTGAAATTTTTCACAGTTATTGTATTTCTGTTGTTGCTGCCCATTACAATTCACTTAAAAAATTATATATTTTTTTATATACTTACCTACTTCATTATTTGATTTATTTAATAATTTATTTATGTAAACAATTGCATGATAATATACACTGGACGGAAAAAAATTGTATACATTTTTACACATGTATTCTAGCGAAATAAATTCTGATTCTGCTAGAACAACAAATATTGTAAAACAGAATAAAATTATTATAAGAACCATTTAACAAACCTGTTTCTTCTGCTATTTTTGTATATACCTACTTATGTATATAAAAACTTCATTGTACAGAAAGAACATTGTTACAAAAAAATAGAAGACAACAAGAGACGGACTAGTCCCTGATAGAGATCCCTTCCAGTCAACCCGTAGGCCAAAGGAAAAAGGACACGGGCATCGAAGAGTGTACACTACAATAGATATACATTCAAATTATATCTATCCGTTTTTATAAATACGGAACCCTTAATGCTCGAGCCCGACTCGCACTTGACCGGTTTTATTAAAAACTTACAGATTACTTTATGTTTTGAGATGGGCGCTTTCCCAGAAAATTTCCGACATCTGGAAATATTTCCATTTATTCTCTCTCAATCGTTATTTATTCCGGGGAGAAAAGAAAACTTTTTATCTACACGGTAATTCATTTACATTAAAAAAAAAAATAGAATTTCATGAAGTTTTAGAATACCTTATTTTAATCACAGTACCCTGATACCGTGTTTATAATCTCTTTTTAGAAATATGACGTGATTTCACAAAAGTCTTGTTGTCGGCGCGATCTCTCATCACCGGGAATTAACTGACGATCGTATCGTACCGCCAAGACCGCCACTCCACAAACATTGATACAGTCGATATTTTTAGTGTACTCATAAAATGAACCGAAATACCCAAACTTTGCTTTCATCCCAGGGAATAAACTTTCTAAGGTATAAAGCAAATTTTGATTAAAATATTAAGGAAATTTAACAAAATCAATTTTTCCCCGGGAATTTTTAAAACTTCCGGGAAAAAATGGGAATTAATTATTTTTCCCTTTCCTTCCTTCCCTTTACATTTCTTCCCTCTTTAATATCTTCCCGCTGCCCATCTCTATTTTTTGTTACAGAATGAACCATTCGAAAACTGCCACTACCTTCAAAAGAAATTTAAAAGGATGTTCAAGTCATCCTACCAGGAAATGATGAAATATAAGAAGGTATTGGATTTGGTGTCTGAGCAGACGGAAGCAGGCTTCAATGTCACGGCAAAACCGCTTTATATTAGCAACATTTTTAATGTTTTTGAAAGTCAGGTAAGGAAAATACTAACCTTAGTATTAAAAATAGATTACCACATGGTAGCTAAAACATGATTCGTCCCTTCTCTCCTATTAGATATTTAGCTTAAACAAACGAGACGCAAAACATTTTAGCTAACATCAGCTTAATAAGTTATTTTTAACGCGAGGGTAACTATTTAGACGCCTATCAAGAAGCAACCAGCTGGGGATGTAACCTCGAAAACGCTAGGATGAGGAAGAAAAATAAGGTAAGTACTAAAAAGTATACATAGGGCGCACTGTAAGTTTCCGGAACTGGCCACTTACATAAACAATATTTAAAAATTTATTGCAACATTTGAAAATAGAACTCTTTGGCTGTAGAATGCAGTTTGTTTCATCTGACTGTCTTTTGTTTTTACCTTGTGGCGCCATTTAAAAAATTGTGTGTCTGCATCAACATGGATTTAACTCGGGAAAATTTTCGTAGTATGATTTTCTACGATTTTAAGTGTAATTTGACAGCTCAACAGAGCATCGCTCGGCTTGAAACAGCTTTTGGCAATGAAGCACCATGCAAGACAACTGTTTATAGCTGGTTTGCAGAATTCAAGCGTGGTCGTATCAATCTCAGTGACGGATCTCGCGATGGTCGGCCGTCCACCGCTGTGCCAACAAAAACATCAATGCTGTGCGCCGTATGATTGAAACAGACAGGCATGTGACCTACCATGAAATTCGCGCATCCTTAGAAATAGGCATGAGTCAAATACAATTAATCCTACACAAACATTTGGGTGTGAGAAAGCTGTGCTCGCGGTGGATCCCACACAACTTGACCGAGGCTCAAAAAACGGACCGCGTCACTTGGTGCAGTGCCATGCTTACCAGATTCAACGAAGGTGCGTCAAATTTGGTGTGGGACATAGTAACAGGTGACGAAACATGGATTTATTGCTACGATCCCAAAACAAAGCAGCAATCGAGCGTATGGGTCTTTCAAGATGAGCCGAAACCAACCAAAGTGGCGCGCGTGAAAAGTGCATCTAAGCGGATGATTGCTTCTTTTTTTAATATAACTGGACACGTGGCTACTGTTGCTTTAGAGAATCGTCGTACAGTGAATAGTGACTGGTACACGACCATTTGTTTGCCGGAAGTTATTGACGAACTCCGTAAAAATAACCGTAAACGCCGTATCATCCTGCACCACGACAATGCTAGTTCTCACACGGCCAGACAGACAAACGACTTTTTGAAGGCGAAAAATGTAGAACTCATGAGTCATCCTGCATACAGTCCCGACCTGGCACCTTGTGACTTTTTTCTGTTCCCAAAAATTAAGAACCAATTACGCGGTCAACGATTTTCATCACCAGAAGAGGCTGTCGAGGAGTATGGAAAACACGTTTCAGAGGTCACCACAGAGGAGTGGCACAAAAGTTTTCAAAACTGGTTTCATCGAATGAAAAAGTGCATAGACGCAAAGGGAGATTATTTTGAAAAACAATAAATTAATTTTGTACCTTTAATAGTATTTTTTCATATTCATTCCGGAAACTTATAGTGCGCCCCACGTATAGGTACCAAATGAGGTAAGATATTTACAAAGGTTCTACCTCTTAGTCTTCATCCTAGCACCTTTCCGGTTGTACCCTGTATTGTTTGTTTGTTATTACACTCTTCGTGCTTCATCTAGTAGGCCAAAATTGTACTGTACGTACTAAGAAAGACAAAAGGTACCTTTCATCCCGAAAAAAATACTGTTTTCTAGGATTTGAGATCGCGTGCGTAGCCAAGGGCGAAAGATATAATAGTTTAGGGTAATATAAAAATAGTTTTTAAAGAGAGCCAACTCTCAATTGGGACAGAATATGACTTCTCAGCTGAAGATTCCTTCTTCTTCTTCCAAGCGTGTTACCCAGTTGCGTTCTTAGTTTACGCTTCGGAACCTAGGTTATAGGTTAGGGGGTGTCTCAACGTTGTAGAGCGTCGGGGATGTTCGCCGAGGCGCGAGTGGATTGTTTTTACACCACTATGCGAAAACGGTGCTCATCCCTGGCTAACAGGCTTCGGGCCAGCTCCAACAGCATTCTGAAGTTATTTGCGTCACGAGTCGATTTTCAGTATGTGTATCATTGTTCAATGATACATATACGGAGAAACGAATAAGTGTAATGTTTTTGTCTTGTGTTTTGTGTACTAACATTAGGTTTTTTAAGTTCTCTGTATTACTAACAATAATGATCTAAATTGGTCAAATAAATAAATTATATTATTATTGTATCTCCTATATGTTTTGGATTTCACGGGTTACCCCGGTCCTTTGAGAGGCTTGCGCGGGGATATTGATCCAACGCGTAGAGGCCCTTTGGAGAAGTTGATGTTATGTGGTGCTCCTGCCAAAACCCGTTCTCAGCCATATCAATAGTTGACATTTCCATGAGCAGGTCTCGGCAGGAGGAGAAACTATTTCTAATGAGTGAAGAGAATAAATGGGTTATGGTGATGAAGTTTAGGTGGTTTAAATCTGGGTTATTATATAGGAATTTGGACACCTGCCATAATCATGATTACTGACTATTAGTGGCAGGCGGTGACTCGCCACTCATTGAATGGGCCCCCAAATAGTCGCCGCATTTGGTAACAGAGGGGCAACATTGGAATGGGCGGCTAAGGGTGCCGAGAATTAAAGTCATACAATTACTTTTCTCATATTCAAGAACCGACAAGAGAAAATTCCTGTATTGATCTAATAATTAGTAACTTACCACCAGAAACCATTACTAAAGTACATGCTTTGGGTCTCTCAGATCATAACACAGCACAGTCTATAGAGGTTCCAATATTTAGTAAGAAATAGTAAATATTATTTTGTTAAAAAGCGAGACCTTCATCACGAAAACATTAAAAAGTTTAATGAGTACTTACAAAATTTATCGTGGACTGAAATTCTCAATGAAACTGATATAAACAAAGCGTTCAATAGCTTCCATGTCAAAATGGATAACAAAGGGATTACGGATAGCATGCAAAACGAAACGCAAGCTTCGATTTACTTATTATAAAAATAAAAATACTAGTAATAAATTAAGGTATAGAAATTATTCCGCTTTATTAAAAAAATGTATGAATTGCTCTCAAAAAAACTGTAATAAAAAAAAGACGTGTGGCACTCGGGGACTGCCGCGGTAAAGCTATTGCATAGCATTTTGTATCAACTTATGCAATTATAATTTTATTTATTTATTTTATTCATGCAGTATTGCTTTTTCTTTGATTTTAATTCAAGTTACACTTTTTGAGCGTGGTGACCGATAAGAAAAAAATTTTTCTATTATTAAATAAATAAAAAAAGTTAATATTGTTTAAAATATTTTTATTATTTTACAATACATGTGGGTTTTATTATTTTACAGTAGCTGTTGGTTATTCAGGAATATTTATCATTGAAACTATAGGTTTATGATAACTGAAATAAGAAACATAAGTTTGCGACTAAAAAATATAAATAAATACCTAGAAAATACCGCGTCAATGGTGGTAAGTTTCGTAGAGTCGTACAATACGTCTAATCGCACGCACACAACGCCGTGTCGAAGACTGCCGAACTGAAACGACGTTAGACGATGCACGGCCTTCAAGCCACACCTCCTTGCCCGTCGGAGTGGGGAGCGTGAGGTTTTTTCGTTACGGAATTTCTCTTCCCCGCGCTCAAGGCCCGCGATAGAAGCTATGCAATAGCTTAAAATTTATTGGCAAATCGCAGAATATATGTAAAGCTGCTTGGAAACTAATAAAATCCAATAAAAATAAAATAAATAATAATAAATATATTAATAAAATTGTTCATAATGATAAAATTATAACTAAACAAATTGATGTGGCGAATGCTTTTAGTGATTTCTTTGCGGATATACAAACAAATATTGAGGTCTCCTCAGTAATAAACCTATAGAGAACACCATGTTCTTGTATCCTACTGATAGTAATAAAATTTCTCGTATAATTACTGGCCTAAAAAATACAAATGCTTTCGGATATGATGATTTACCTACCGCAATAATAAAATCTGCAAAACTTGTCTTAGCTCCAATTATAAGCCATTTGATAAATTTATCGTTTGATCAGGGAATTTTCCCAGAAAAATTGAAGGTGACAGTTATAAAACCTATTCGTAAAACAGTTAACACAGACAACTTAGAAAATTTCCTACCTATTGCTTTACCGTCTGTATTGTCAAAAATTATTGAGAAGGCTATGCACAAAAGAATTATAACTTTTATAAATAAATACTCAATCCTAGACAAAAATCAAAATGGATTTCAAAAGGGTAAATCAACAGCATTAGCTGCCTTTAATCTCGTAAATAATATATTGGGCCATGTTGATGTGCCTATGGAGGTTGCAGGGCTATTCATTGATATGACCAAAGCTTTTAATTATGTATCACATGAAAGACTACTGATCAAATGTAAAAAATATGGCTTGAGAGAAAATACTCATAATTGGATTAAATTATTTTTAAAGGATAGAACTCAATACGTGGAGGTCACAAATCTTGATAATAAAAATGAAATATCAAAGACAAATACTTGTAATGTCGGTATACCTCAGGGAAGTATACTTGGTCCATTATTATTTATATTGTACATAAATGACCTACCCAAAGCCACAAAATACTATTGCACATTATTTGCTGACGATCTTTCTATAGTAATACCAAATCAATCAAATTCCATTTCTAATTATAATGATTATATTAACAACGCTCTAAATGACATTATAAATATAATTTAAAAATAAATACAGAAAATCAAAACTTATTCAGTTCCACAATCAAAGAAACTGTAAAACTGCGGAAGTCGCTGTAAACATGATGGACAAGAAATTGATGAATATGACGAGGTCAATTTTTTAGGTATTAGTTTAGACAAAAATTTTACATGGAAAGCCCACATAAAGAAATCGTGTAATATAATAAATAGATTTTCATATGTTTTATGGCGATTAGTTAATGTTGCAGACATGAAAACCGCATTGATGGCATATCATGGATATGTGGCCTCCATATTGCGATATGGGATTGTAGTATGGGGAAATTCAGTAGACTTGGAAAGAGTATTCATTGCTCAAAAAAAATGTGTTCGCTCTCTATGTAATATCTCCCAGAGAACTAGTTGCAGACCGCATTTCATAAAATTACAACTTTTAACGGCACCGTCAATGTATATTTGGACATTATTTAATAGAAACTGTGACATTAATAATAATTATCGTGGAAGACATCCAAATAGGCTTGTACTGCCTCAGATTTCTACAACGTTATACGACCAAAGCTGTTACCTAATGGCCATACGAATTTTCAATAAGCTTCCAGATAGTTTTAATGAGCTACCTTTAACAGAATTCAAAAATAGCCTGCACACATTTCTCATTGGCAAATGTTACTACTCACTGGATGAATATTTAAATTAAAATAGATTGATGATGTTTTTGACTTATTATGTAAAAATTAAATATATAAAATTATTAGTGTAGAATTCTAAATTACGACATTATGTAAATGGATTAAAATGTTTTTACATGCCTATGATTAGGTTAGAAGTGAGAAACAGTGAAATATTGTGTACCACCATTTATTACCACTTTTAATGCAAATAAATGATTTTGATTTGATTTGATTTGAGAGGTACGGCTCCGGTTTCGCCATCGCGAGTTCCCTCGTGAGCGGGTTTCCCCGTTATTACGCCATTACGTGCAATACACTTCCACCCTCGAGCATATAGCTCTTGCGACTCCACTCTGGTCGGCCGGCTAAGGCAAGCCAGAGGTAGGGGTCCTGTCCCTCATCGGCGTCCACTCCGACCTTGGCGAAGGAAGGCCGGAGGTGAGGGACGGATGCCTCCTCTGAGAGCAATCAGGTCCGCGGTGTTGCCACTCACCAACAGCTCGCCACAAGCTGCCCAGCGGAGACTGACTGCACTGGGAAGGGAACCCAGTGGGCGATGGGGTCGTCACATCCCTACGCCTTGATATAAATATTATTATTATGCTGTAAGTCATGATCCTTGATTTGATGGCACTCGCCATTAAGATGGAGCGATTTCCGTCTGATATCCGTCAGTACCTACTGTTTGTATTCTGTGATCCGTTAGCCTTTTTCAAAGGGAAACCAAACCAACAGGAACATGACCAGAGCCAAAGATTCCCTAATTAACTGTAAATAAAGTTGCAATTTTATTTCAGTTATCTTTAGGTTTAAATCTCACTTCTGATCTCCAAAGAATTCTACCAGATATAAAGGAAGCAGCAGGGGCAGCCATGAGCATTTTGTACAGAGATAATTCACTATTGCCGTACATTTCGGGTATGTAATAAATTACACATTAAATTAGCCCCAAAGTATTTTCTTTTCTTTTATTTCATACACCTAAGTAGGCAAACAGGCGTACGGCCCACCTGATGGTAAGTCGTTACCGTAGCCTATAAACGCCTGCAACACCGGAGATGTCACGAGCGCGTTGCCGACCTGTCCGCTATCAGCACAGCGACCCCTCTGGAACCTGGCGACCCTACTCACCAGCAGGAACTCAACACTGCATCACAGTGTTATTTGGCTGCGGTCTTCTGTAGGGTGGAGGTACTTCCCCAGACGGACTACTCCTTAAAAAATGTCCTACTCTCTTAATCATTTCAAGACTTGTGTTATAAGATACTAACTCAATAATACTATATTTTAAAACAAATACTTGATAAACATTCAAGACCCAGGCCAATAAGAAAAATATCATATAATTCCGCTGCCTAAAGTATCTAACCCTTCGTTAAATTGTCACTTTCGACCAATTTCAATTCTTCCAGTCCTTTCCAAAATTATAGAACAGTTCGTCCAGCAACAGCTATCGAAACATCTAACACACTATAATTTATTAAGCCAAAATCAGTCGGGTTTCCGTTCTGGGCACAGCACTACAACAGCCTTGTTTAAAATTACGGATGACATTCGTTATAACATTGAGAAAAAAGAACTAACTGTTCTTGTACTACTTGATTTCTCAACTGCCTTTAATATGGTTGACTTTGATATAATGCTAGGTGTTCTTAAGTCTTTAAATTTTTCTTGCTCTTCAATTAATTGGTTTTCCTCTTACCTTTTGGGTCGCCATCAATTAGTTAAGTGTGATCGACGTAAATCGGATTGGTGCGAGTTGGCAACTGGAGTCCCTCAAGGTGGAGTACTTTCTCCTATACTTTTTTCAATGTTCATTGATGGCATCACAAAACTTCTTTCCTCTTCATTTCACCTTTATGCAGATGATCTGCAGATATATATGTCTGCTCCTCTTGATGACTTTGATCGTGCTATTGCCGTCATTAATTCTGATCTTAATATTATTACATCATGGTCCCGCAACTTTGGACTTAAGTTGAATGCAAATAAAACTCAAGCCATTATTATCGGTAGCTCATATTTCATTTCTAAATTTAATTCTTTATCTTTTCCTAATTTAGTTCTTGATAGTAATATTATTCCTTTTTCTCCTAGTGTTAAAAACTTGGGCATTATATTTGATCAAACCCTGTCCTGGTTACCACAAATTAATGATGTTAGTCGTAAAATGTTTGTAGCTCTACATTCATTACGACGTCTGCAAAATTTTCTCCCTTTTCAAACCAAAATATTATTAGCGCAGTCTTTGTTGATACCTATCTTAGATTATGCTGACGTTGCTTACTTGGATCCAACGGAAGAACTTTTAAATAAATTGGAGAGGCTGCAGAATCAGTGCATTAGATTTATATTTGGATTGCGTAAATTTGACCATATTTCGGAATTCCGTAATAAGCTAAAGTGGTTGCCTATTAGATTACGTAGAAACGTTCATATCTTGTATCTTCTTTTTAAAGTTCTCTTTATCCCTTCTTCTCCTATCTATTTAAATGAAAAATTTTCCTTTCGTCGGATTGACGACCGGTTACGCTCTGCCGGTAACCCAACCCTTGACGTGCCGCCTTGTTCATCACATTCGTACTCAAAGTCGTTTGCTGTTGTGGCAGCTAAGCTTTGGAATTCGCTTCCTGTAGAAGTAAGGTTGTCACAAAGTTTAAACGCTTTTAAAATAAATCTTTCAAATTCTCCTTTGCTGAACTCAGACATTTAAAGTATAAGCTAGTTACATGGATGTATGTATGTTTATTTATATGTATGTATGATTATTCTATATAGGTATGTAGGTTTATTTAATGTATATGTATATCTATATATTATTTATAATAATATTATATTGTACGCACTTCTACCCTTCTGGTAAGCATATCTTCTCCTGCCACTCGCTGGTTGACTGTAAGAGATCCCTAAGTGGGATAAGTCCGCCATTGTACTTATTGTTATTTCATGCTTGTGTATGTAAATTATTTGTTTTATTTTATATTTATATAACAAACAAACAAACAAATCATTTAACATCTTGACCTGTCCGGGAATCGTACATTTCTCTATTTCTTAAGTTTCATATTTACATCCTGTCTTCCTTAGCATTTTCCCAGTTTCATCTTCGGCCGGCCGCTTTAGAGCCCAAGGTCCTGGTTTTTCTTCTGCACTTGTAGAAAGCAAGTGTTCTTATAAATCTTTAACCATCACTTGACTCAATTAAAGATTTGAGTCACAGATAGGAACAAAGTTCGTTCTATATCAGGTACTTTCTCCCTTTTCTTGGCATGTTGATGCCATTCCAACGATTCTGTCAAACTTATATCACATATCAGATTTATATCCTTTCAAAAAAGCTTCACTTCTTTCAATTATTATTACAATTAACAATAAGTACATTAATGTTGCATATTAACTCTTAGTTTTTCACTTATCTTCGCTTACATATAACATAACACGAGATCTCTTTATTTGCAACAATGTAGCTGATGGTCTACCTACCCTTTCATCATTTCAGGTGTACTTCTCAGCGAGTTCATCAAATATGCAGACCTGATAAAAGCTGACATCCAAACACAGAGAATAAGGATATATTCAGCTCACCATGAGAATGTTTACGCCTTCTCAAAGATTACGAACACTGATATTTCCGAAACGCCCGAATTTGCTTCTGTATACAGCTTGAATGTGAAAAAGGAGGGTTCTGGCGATTTTATTGTAGAGGTGAGAAAAGTATTGGCATAGAATAGATAATAGTATGATTAGGCCACTTCCACTCTTTCCAAAGTATCGTTAAAGACTATTAGGGTACGACTAAAAGCATATGAAGCTGCTCGTTATTTTCAATGTTAATCAAATATGAAATTTAAACGACCTTTTATAGATAGATAGTTCAAAAAATAATCTAAGGTCTCGATAATGATCATATATCGATAGTATCCATATTGATAATATATTTCTGTACTATATATATATATATATATATATATATATATATATATATATATATATATATATATTTTTCTATATGAATTGAATAACGATGATTTGTGTAATGCCCGCTGTACACTCCCGCCGCCGAGTGATTTTCATTCCACAGTAGATATTCAAAGGTGTTGGGTGTACCTAAGTAGTTATCCCTTCGCTTGCTGCAAACTAGATAACAATAAAAAAAAACATTGCGAGTTGGACGCGCGCACGAATGGTTTATCTGTTGACGATATCAAGCGAAAAACGGCAAAAAAACACGTTTGTTGTGTTTGAACCCTCCTAAAATAATTAGTATTTTGTTGTTCGGCATCACAAATTTATCGTCTGTGAAAATTTCAAGCTATCGCTCAAAAATGAGTCTCAGATCTTAATTAATTTGAATATGCCTATTGCTGCCTGGTTTCCTCACATTTTTCTTGAGATCGAATCTTTTTTATTTCAGCCTATTTACGCCGAAAACTTACCAGGTAAGGGATTTGTATCTAAACACTTAGACGTGAAGGGTTGTGGAGAACCGTGCTACTATACAAAGTTTGTGGGAATCACGAACAATTATGTCTGGGATTACGACACGTGGAGGGAAGCATGTTTAGCTAGTGAAAAGGGTTCAATATAATGTTGAAATATTTGAGTGTAGTTTTTATAGAAATATTTTTATTTTTCCCCGGCGCGGCGCTTCGTTTTCGAATAAGACATTTCTTTATGTTACAGTATAATGAGAATAAAAAAAAAACGTACCCCCTTAATCATAAAAATTAACGACCGTTCGTTAAGTCGACATTAACTAAAATTAGTCCCTTTCTGGCTTAATTTGACGTGAAAGGGTCAGAAAATATTTTAGTTAACTTGCGACTTATCGCACATTCGTTAATTTATGAATAAACGCGGTAGTCAATAACAATTGCGTTAGATATTTGTATGGTCCATGCTGCTAGCTACAGCCGCGCCACCTAGCGTTGTTTAATGAAACTACAAGCGCCACTAGCGCTAGTTTCCGTTCATTCCATTCTCGTCTAATAGCGTATTTTTATGATTAACTTTTTTAAGTATAAACAGCTTTCAGTACCTCTTAAAAGTAGCTTGTGTCATGCCCATTCATTCGATCAAATGTCATCACCCAGTCAATTCATTCATACACATTAATTCCCTAGTAGTCGTTTCATTCCATAATTCATTCAGTGAACGAATGACCTAATTGTTTTAGTCTTTAAAACATTAGTGTATATAGGTAGAAATAAAAAGGGTTTTAAATTTAAATCATTTTATTCGCTTATACTTATCATAAATACTTATAACATGCATCCACGTATATCTAACACGTAAAATAAGCGTCGTTTAGCTACAAAAACACAATATTAGTCGACAAAATAAAACTGTGATATCAAAATACATCTGATTACAATTCAGTGCGCTCTGTTCCTTTAATTAAAAAGTAAAATTACCCAAAGTTATTGCAATTTAGCTTCACTATTCCCAGGAGATAGAATTAATGCTAAAAGCATTACATATTCGATTCCTTTTTTTTTAAAGCCGCGTACCCGTTAGGCGACAAATGAGGCGCGACTTGTGTCCCGGAAGATGTCGAGCGACTTCGCCCGACATGTACCACGATATTGCGCAACTTTTATCTTGTCAGCCATCAGAATGAGTAAAGTCACAGAGTATGAACATTTTTTCCTAGACCACCATCTTCTATTGTTTTTCTTTTTCATTTTTGTAAGGTTTCTGCGCTATCGAGCCTACGTCGCTCGATATTTCCGAAGACAAATATCGCCTATTGGGTACGCGGCTTACTTAACCGTAAAACACTATCAAAATCGATAAACAATGTAATGCGAAATTAAAGCCTCGGGCGAAAGCTAATAAATTAACATCCTAAAAAAATATGTCCAGTCCGACAAATTTAATTATTTTGTAAGACGATTCTCACTTAAAAAGCGGATGTAAAATATAACATTTTAAACACCCGCTGAATAAACTATACAGGATGACACTGAAACAATCTTTTTGAAACCAAATTTTTATGTGAAAACAGAGAATAGGCTAGTTTCCAGGGTCAAAAGACTAACATTAAAATTAGTCCGTCATTTAGGGAATCAAAATATATTAGTGACGTATTTTTTCTTTTGACAATTGAGCGATGAATTATATAGAAATAACGCATTAAAGAAAAAGTGTAGCATACTGTGACGTCACATGAAACTTTAACGCGCCATATCTTTACCATTCTTTGTTTAATTTTCAAAAGAAAAAATACGTCTCCAATATTTTTTGATTATCTAACTAACGGACTAATTATATTTTTTCTAGGAAACTAGCCTATTTTTCGATATAACAATAAAAAATATTTTTTACCATACATGCTAAGAAGATTTTGTATGAGATGTGGATTTTTGTTTCTGTTCACCAATTTGTTTAAGTGGTTTAGCATGTCCTTAAAACACCGTAAAAATTTGGCCAATGGTTTCGAAATCATCCTGTACAAAACATTAATACAGAGCTTGACCCTTTGTCTTATCCTACTGCCAATAAATTACCTAGTAAATAAATAAACTTTGGTGGGGAGTAATGCTACTGTCATTAGTATTACAAACAATAGCCCTTAACCCTTCGACGGCCTTGTCACGAAACCATCCCAAAAAAAAAAATTGTTGTTATAAAATTTCTAGCAGACTATAAGGGTCTTAGTTCTTTCAATATGGGGTAGGGGGCGCTTTGCTAATGTCAATACAAAATTATAAGTATTTTCACAAACCATTCAAAACCCCTTATAGTTTCAAGTTACTTGTCACATGGTAGAAAAAAAATGCTTTATTGAAAATGTGTAGGCGCAAGGAACAGAGTTTTATCAATTATGGCACAATAAAGAGGGAATTTTCACCACTATGTGAGTTACTAAGTTTATATACAACAAGTCCCATCTAAGTTTGCCGTCTTTTGAACTCTGAGTAAGATTGTTTACCATTACTATGGTCAAAAAATAGATACTTACAGGAAGTGATACTGTGTAGTAGGGTGGAGCGAATTTTTTGATTTTACATTTTCAATACGGCGGAGTGTGGAAATGGTGCTCCGTACTGATACATTCAGAATATATCAGGACAGCAAACATGAATTTTGATCGGAAATACTGCCGCATGGCCATTGAAAATTTCAAAAATCCTGAAAATAAGGGATTTTGGCAAATGCAAAACAGGTACTAAAAATAGAGGAAATCGTATGTTTTATTTAATAGTTCAACACTTTACATTATAGAGAGTGAAAGAAAACAAAAAATAATATACCTTTTCATGAAAATTTTGAGAAAAAAAAAGCATCAAAAATTATTAATTTTTTGACGTTTGGTGAGCTATGAACTCTTTTTTTGTGTTGAAGACCGGCATGATACTGCACGATTTTAACTTGTTTCGGATCCATCCTTCACGTTTATTTGGTCCACACACAGCGACACATGACTCAGTGACCAGCTTAATGCATCTTTCAGTAGCTTGTGAATGGCATGGCATTTTGCGAAATGTAGGTAGAATGTCCGTTTCGACTATTTCAATATTCCGAATCGCTCTATAAATGATATCGGTTTGTATCTGTTTGATCAGGGGAGGCTCTGATACATAGCTCCAATCAATCAAATCTGTATATTCGTCGGCAGATAAGTTAAATGATGGTAATTTAAACACTCGTATCGGTGCCAAGCCCGAAGTCTGCTCTCGTATTTTAACAATGCGCCGGAGTGCTAATTCTTTAATATGGTTGCGATCGTCTGCAAGCATACTAAGCAAAATGTTTTCGCTGTGGCCGAAGTACCCATTGCGTTGAAGCACAGGGTCAACTATTTTCAGAAGGTTCACAGGAAGGTACCTTGATAGTTTTATGATTTTGTGCAGGTGTTTCGATCCATACACGCAAAATGGTTTGGTTTTAATTTCAAACCATATCGGAGCATACACCCGGATGACGAAGTCTGCTAAGATACACAAATTATGGGAAGGTTCGCTTGTGGAGACATATAGTCGAAGTATCCTATTAGCTGTTGTCAGCCACCGTGAATGGACGATCTTTCCGGGGTTTCGCTTGACTAAACTTACATCACATTGTCCTTTGCTAACTGCATCACATATTTCATACAGATAAAGCTGATCTGTACTGAGATCGCTACGTGATTTTGAAATCTCTGGCAATTCACATGCGATGGGTGTAAATTCAACCACTGGAAGATTTTCACAATCCTTCAACGCTTTGCCAATGACGCCTGTGAAACTTCTTGGTCCTGTAGTTTTCCCATCAAGATGCTCAAACAGATGTCGTAAAGGAAGTTCGTTGGCATGTAATAGACACACGAGCCATTGAAGAGGGCGATGAAGTTTCTTTTCTAGAAGACTTATGACTCCAGCCTTGTTTCCAGTATTGACTGCCGTACCGTCGCACCCAATTGCTATTATTCGCTTTAAATCACACTTCAACGCTAAATAAAGGTAAAGTTTTTTTGAGATAGTGAGTGCATTTCCTGTGGCCAATGTAATATGCCCGATGTATTGCGAGTCCGGCTCTTTAACCAAGGTTATGTGCTCTTCAACAACGGTTTTTCTGCGATTTTCTTCATATACCATTGTTCTATCTTTACGGCCATCAAATGATATACAAATCAATGAATCATCACCATCTAGCACGTTAACTGCAGCTCCTGAACTTCTCGTTTGTGCGCGAGCGCGCCGAATTTTGCTACGATCGATAACACTTGACGTGTCACTCTCAGTAACCAGACCGATATCTTGTAACGTAGCCGACACAATGGCAGCACCAGCACGGTCTGAAATACCGTATCTATCTAATGTCATGGCTACCACTGGGAATTTACTAGGTCCCGGAACATTAATTGCGGGCACCATCGAGGTGACATTAATAACTGACAAAGTAGATTTTGTTTTCCTTCTTTTCTGCTCAGGTTCATCATTTTGTAACGTCATAGAGTTCTCCTCAAATTGTTTTCTTTTTGACTTCCGAACAGACAAAACTATATTCTTAAGTGTAGCTTTTTTATCTAGGGATCCAATCATCATTCTTCTTTCGCCACGTTGATCGAGCAAAAACTCGTGTTCTTGTTTCGGAATTTTGCGAGTTTTCTCACAAGAACATGTCGACAATGACTTGCACTTACAAGATGCAATGTCAAACAAAACCTCATAGTCTTCTTTAAACTTCTGTAGTTTATTTTTATAATTTTCATTGTCTTTACTTTTTTGGTAGGATTTCAGAAGGGTGCGGTGTTTGTCATGACAGGATCTTATTTTGGACATAATTGTTTTATGTTGTACTATTGGTAAAGAGGCTCGTTTCCAGATGTTTTCGATCTCGGTCGCAACAATATCACAAGTGGCCTGTACTAAATCTTGTCGTCCCTTTTCCGCGCATCGTGCCACTGATACAAAAACATAATATTTCATTACATCACTGTAGGTTGGTAGCACATTTTTGGGTAATTCACAACCAACACCGAAAATATGCGACGAATAATTACTTCTTAAACTCATTGTACTATTTTTCACGTTGTCTCTTGTCAAATCCAGCTAGATGACTAATTGCACGGACATCGATGCGGCGATTGTTTGCCCGTCTCACCTCAGACCCTGTGGACTTCCGACGAAACGCCCTGCCAATATTACCTTAAATGATAAAACAATGCGCGATTGGTGGATCAAAAATATGACGCTGTGGCGTCACAGTGCAACTTTTGCAATTATATCGTAGTGGTAAAAGTGAATAAAGGCAAATTTTATGAAAAACAATTTAATTAAAACCATTGTAAATGTCAAGAAAGTATACCTATTTTTTCGCACATTTTGAAAACTATGCGTGCTATGCGGCAGTACTTGTAATAATATTTCGTATAAATGATAATATACGAGAGGGTTATGTTAGTGTCAGAGCACCTTTTGCGACATCTGCCACTTCAATATTCCATAAAAAAAAAACCCCCATACAAGTGCGCTCCACCCTACTGTGTAGTCACTAACCAGGAAAAATAAACACCCGCACACAGAGTCATTAATGACTATTAAAGCAAATTTTTGAAATTTTACAAATACTCTATGTGACTCTCGAGTGCGGTAAAAACAATACAACATCGCTAAAATTGGCAATATCTTAAATCGAAATAAAATAAAAAACTTTGCTCAAAAATTTACAGTGTGATGTATTATATATCATGCAGTGGGAAAAAACTCAAAAATATTCTAAATCTACGGAAAAACGGCAAACTTAGATCTTGGGAGGAGAGTTATCATGATTGCCTCAAACCATCCATATGTATGTGAGTTAGCGAGATAGATAAAAGATGTATAGCGACTTCTCCCTTACTCTAATTTGGACGGGTTTAAGCAACCATGAAAAACGAGGATTATAAAGCTTGTCTGTGTAAACATTTTTCAACATTAAATTCAATGTTACAAATTCTAAAACAATGTATAAAATGATCATCATAAATTGTGATTTAAATGTGACAAAATTTATATTGGACACCTAGATATTTTCTATGTGGATTAATTTCAAAAAATTGTATTTTATAAAGGGGGGGCATATTTTTTATTAGTACACAGATTATAAAATAATTTACACTCGAATGTTTTACACCAACTATTACAGCATACAAAAACAGAAACATCACTACATTTTTTTTTATTGATGAATGTCAAATTTTTAAAACATCTTTTGGGTCATAAAAAAACAAGCAACCGTTCTTGTAATAAAATATCGAAAATCTAATATTATGCGACTAACTACTTAAATATAATTTATATTCATATTAGTGTGTGCCAGTTTGTGCAGTTTAATTTAAAAATATTGCACATCTTGTGTTCATGTAGGCCACATAATTAAAAAAAAATAATACTAAAACTACAATAAATTAAATCGTTGTAAAGCAAGAATGGCAAGAATCGTATTTAACCGACAAATTTAATATAATAAATTAATGAGTATTTACGGAATGAAAATTCAATTTCAATCACAATTGAATGTCTTTTAATAATTAAATAATAAAAAAAAAATTACAGCTAAATCAAATATAATAATGACATTACACAAAATTCTAATCTATAAAACCAGTGAATTATTTACATTGTTCATATAACATTCTTATATTAAAACATGAACTTATAAATACTTATGTATATATATTTTTTAATATTATATTAAAATTAAATTAAACCATGAAACAATTATATTAAGTTTATTTCGAAAACTACTTTAAAAATAACAGCTGAATTAAAAATTCAAATATCGCCAAAATGTCATATTTATATTATATTATATCACTGGTTACAAAATACAATTACACACGTTTACATTCGTGTAAAAATTTCTACAACGGCCTCTAATTTATAACATTAATGATTTGGGAAATCTAGTTTATACAATAATGATCGATATGACGTTTATGACATCTCGAGATTCTTTGTTTACACGAAATTATTAACTTTGCGCTTATATACTGTTCTGCATCCAAACAATTTCGAGGGTCTACTATGACAGTTTGTAGCGATGCAAAAACTTGTCTTATGTATTGCGCTTCCATGTCTCTTACTCTGTCAAAGTGTGCGTTCCATGGAGCAAATACAAAGAGGAGACCATGGAGCAATTACAAAGAGGAGATGCCGTAATAAGCCCACTTTTGTGTCGGTGAGGCGCCAATGATCACATCGCAGTGCCATTTCAAACGGCACTCCTCTTTGTAATTGCTCCATGGAGGAGAAGTCGTATCGACTGGTGCACCGTCACGGTCATTGGCGCAGTGACGTTGGAAGTGGGCGTGGCTACGTCATTTTTTCACTTTCAACTGTGAAATATGCGTGACGTGGAGTGAGCTCTAATGTTTTTCTTATTTTTCAAATTTACGTTTCGTTTTAGCTTGGAATGTTTTGTAAAATATTTTAAACCATTTAGTTTTAAGTGTTTCAATGCTCTACTGTTATGGGATCACAATAAACGAAAGTAAATAACATATTTTCGAATTTATTTGATTAAATTAATGTTCCACAAAATATGCGTCTATTTTTAATGTTCAAAATATGTGTACTATAAAGAAATCTATTGGTAAGAAGAGGGGATCGACAGTAGGGACGGAGCCACGGCCAAACCGAGCTCCCCTCACGTCTGCCTTCCGCCCAGCGTAGTCTCACACAATTTTGTAAAGAAGCTCTCGATACGCCAGTCATTATTACTCCGTGTTACGTTCAAATGAATAGAAAACACAACAAAGTAAAAATAAAAAGTATATCGCTGTTTTTTCATGTTTTCCCCCGTGTTTAGTTAGACTAGAGAAGGTAAGTTTTTGGATCGCTTCAATCCATGGTAATCCTTGAGCGATCGAAGTCAAGGAAATTTCTTTGCACATCGAATCGGAAATCGAAAACATCCAATAATTGGTTGAAAGTAGCACTCAAAATATACTGCATGATTTTCGCCAACAAAGCGGAGCCACTTTAGCATAGCCTAACGCACATCACAAGCTATAAAAAATATAAATAAAAAAAAATATGAAATTTAAAAAAGAACTTGCAACGTATGAGAGTTACAAAATAACATCTGAAATCAGCTATACATAATTAAATCGCTACGTGTCTATCAGTGATTAGCTACTAATTTCGCGTAAATAAAGCTTTATACATTCAAACTAATATGATTAATTTTAGGTGATTCACTCAACATCATAAATCAATTCGAAATAAATATAACATTATGTCCACTTTTCTAAACCCGCATTGTAACATTTTAGTAGAAAAAATATTAACAATTATCTGCCTTAATAACAACTTATTTTTGTCTCTGTCGAATAGATATAAATTTCAACTGTTGGAAAAGGACAAAACAACTTTATCTTAACGTTTATCGACTATAAGCTAAAGGTACTATATTATAAATGCACGTAATGACTTATTTATATAAATTGCACATATATTTATGTGATTTTCAAATCTTTTATGGAACACGAGTCGGTTGGTCGTGAGATATTTGCTCTTATTTTCGAAAGGATAAAGGTCTAATTTACATTTTTATGTTTTTTTTTAGAATCTTGTGTCATAGAAGTTGGACTTTGACTTATAGACATTTTAAATACAGTCTAATTCAAATAGCCATAATGTCTATTTTACATTGCGCTGTTCATTGTCTTCCGATTTTTATTTTTTTTTGTTCTTCAATCATATTAGCTCCAATGTCATGATATAAACAACGTCAAATTTATATAAGTTGGCCATAAATGATGTTACCACGTAATACCTAATATGAACATAGCCTTTTTATCGCTCCAGTGGCGTTTATCGAAACGCAAAGAAATATGGCATTTATGTCCTCATACAAAAATAATATTTTGATAATAAACTTATTACGTCGTCTGTCAAAGTAAATAAAATATATTCGTCATTCAAATCTATAAAAACCATATATACAATAGAACATAATCTATTTAATCTCCACCTTTTTTGTAGTCGTTTAAAAATATACACTAAGTGAGATAAGTCTTCCCCATCTAAGTGATAAGTCTGAGCGTGCCTTGTTCATATAATCATCTGGGGAAAAGGGGTCTATGTCGCTCGATGTCAGAAGTTAATAACCAAATTAAATTGTTTAAATATAGCAATTTATCGCCTGAAAATCACATCACTCACATCAATGTAAATAAGTCTCGACTATCTAGTGATAAGTCTCAACCATCTAAGTGATAAGTCTCGGCGCGTGCAAGCCATACAATCGCCTAAGTAGAGGTGGTCTATGCCTCTCAGTATTTGGCGCCAGCGACCAATCTTCATACTAAATTACAATGGCATATTTGCAAGCCTAAAACCAAATTGTAAGATCCAGAAGTAGTACCCAATATTGCAGCTACATAAAGGCATTTTCACTTGAAACGTGCATAATAATTGACCTAAAAGAAGATACCTGTTCTGATGTTAAATTATAAAGACATTACTCAATAATGTTCGACGAGACTAATAACCAAGATTGTAATATTTTTTTCTGAAATAATTAAAAAATTAATTTAGCACGAAATGTTGACCCTAGTCTCGCGAATCTAAGTAAGAGTGACTCGGCGCGTGCAAGCCGTAAAATCGTCTGGGTAGAGGTGGTAAACTTGGTGCTAAATTATAAAGAACTTTATGGACTTTTAGTCTGAAATTTTCCATTTTACACCTTAAAAGTATCGATCATCTATGTGATAAGTCTCGGCGCGTGCAAGCCATACTATCGTCTAGGTAGATATGATCTATGACTCTCTGCCACTGGCAAAAAAACTTGATGCTAAATTATAATGAGCTTTCACGTTTTAGCCTGAAATTTTGATAAAGTCTCGGTTACCTATGTGATAAGTCTCGGCGCGTGCAAGCCATACAATCGTCTAGGTAAAGGTGGTCTATGCCTTTCAGTATCAGGTGCTGGCGACCAATCTTGCAATCTCGCGCCGGCAGCCAGACGGTGGGTAAGACGATGGGCGATCGAGAATCCACCGCTGCCTTCTAGCTGAGTTAGTACTATTATTACTTGTCTGCGAATAAAAAAAAAAAAAATTGAATAAATTACTTGTCAGTAAAAAAACAGTATTTGAATATGCAATCAGTGTTAAAATTATTTTGTATTCAATTAGTACATATAAATATAAAAGTATTAGATAGCTACAAGTCGAAAATACTTTATTGGCGGACTTAATAAGGCATTATTTAAAAACTATTAATATTTATTCTTAAAACGCTCCTACGAACTTCCCCCCTTTTACCCCTTTTTTCGAGACTTGCAGAGAAGCCGACATGTTGTTATCAAATAAAATTGAAATCAAACTTCCCCCTTTTTGCCCTCATTTATCTCCCAATCAAAAAAGTTATCAACAATAAATATCATATTAATCAGGGAGCATGTGTGCCAACGGATCTGTTTATAAATGTGACCTCTAGCCCGGAACATACATTTTTCCATACAAAAGCGAAATTGTCGCTTTCGCTCAGTTAATAATGAAACAAAAACGAAAGCATTGTCTTTGTTCTCACCTATGCAACGGAGGTACGGAGTCGATAGTCTTAAGCTCTCCCCTAGTAGAAACCACGTTGTAGCTCTCTTGACAGTCGCACTTCACGTGGATCCACTTGTCTGTGTGTCTGTTCTCCACCATCACCACAAGCCCGGCCCAGCCCTGCAACAAATATTTTATAAACCAAAGGAATTTAATGTTCCACATTAAAAAGAAAAAAAAGAAAACAGACTCATTCATAGCAGAATAAGGTGAAGTCGGCAGAAAATGAGAAAAAGAAATGAACATAAAAGTCACTTGCGTACCCATGTCTAAAAATGCGCGTACATTCCTTACCTTTTTGCGTCAGAACTATCTATTACAGTTTGCTTACAAAATAGTTCTAGAAAACGAACGCTACCAACATAACAATTAAAAGAAATATGTGGAATTTGATAATGATAGTAGATATTACAGTAAAACACATACCTTAGTCAAGTAATACGCCGTCATTCCCTGCCTGCCTTCATGCCTTTGACCTCTAGCTAACGTCAGTCCTATAATCGCATCCGCCAGTATATGAGGATGCAGCGACGGTCGCTCCACACTCAACGGTTTAGACGAATGAGCTGCTAACACGTGACGAGGCCAGGCTGAACTATTCGCCAGTTCAAGGCCGGTATGCCAGTGGTTGAACGCAAGACAGACGACTAGGTAGAAGCCTTTTTCTAGCATTTTGTGGCAGCCGACGAAGCCGCGGACCTGAAAATTTTAATTCATAAAAAGTTGCCCCGCGCAGTTTGTTTCGCCTGTACGCGATGTACAATACGATAGAAATATTCTTTATTGACAAAAAAAAAAAAAAAAAAAAAAATTACAGAAACATATCAACAATAAACAGTGATGTTTAAAGACGAACTTATCGCAGAAATTATCTCTTCCAGTCAACTGTGCCCGAAGGATTTGCCGAAGCCGCCGGTAAATGCTAGTAATTTTATAAATGCGAAGAACAATTTGTTACTTCTTCACGCTTTATCTACTGAACCAGTTTTCCTGAAATAGGGCAGTTTCCTAAAAACATATAATCAGTCCGTCAGTTAGATAATCAAAAAATATTGGAGACGTATTTTTGCTTTTGAAAATTAAACAAAGAATGGTAAAGATATGGCGCGTTAAAGTTCCGTGTGACGTCACAGCGTGCTACACCTTTTCGCAATATATATCGTCACGAGCCCCCACTCATAAACTTTGATTCGTTATATCTTTATAATTTATAGCTCAATTGACAAAAGAAAAAATAAGTCACTTATATATAGGAAAAAACATTATTTATTTTGATTTATTTTATACAATTTTTAACGTAATTGAAGTAAGTGGCAACAATAAATATAAATACGTCACTTATATATCATATTTTAATTCTCTAAATGGCGGACTAATTTGAATGTTAGTCTGTTGACCCTGGAAACTAGCCTATTTCGCATACACATAGTTGGAGAACTTCTCTTCGTGTCGATTAACTCAAACTCGATTTTCTAGAAACATGCCAGCTCTATGCCGGTTGCCGTGGCTGACATTAGGTCTTGTTTTCTGCAGCTCTCCGGACAGAAACGGCACGATAATAGATCCGACATTGTTTGGATGGCACTGGGTCCATAATAAGTTGAAGAACTGAGAAGAACATAGTACCTTTCAAGCTATATCATACTTCTATTGTAAGTGCTAATGTCTGTCTCTTACGCTTTCACGGCCAAACCGCTGATCGGATATTGATGAAGTTTTGTATGAATATAGTTGAAGACCCGGGGTCAAACAGGCGGCGAAGCTGCGGGAAACAACTAGAACTATACATATGAACTGACCTGTCTTTTACTGTGCGCGACAAGTTTACCGACTTGCGCGCTCGGCCCAGACTTAGTTCTGAACACGACGACGCACAAATCTAACTGTGATCGTTGGCTTTTCGCTGAATTTCTGTAACAAATACAAATAATCCATTATTTTATCATCACAGTAGTAGCAGTAATAGGTATCGCGCTCGCCGCTGTTGTATGGAGTGTCCGGGGTGTGCCATGGTACTCACCTCTGTCCTTCTTGGAACAGCGTGAAGTCCACCTAAGTGGGCTGTGTGGCAGTGAGAAGCAAGCAAGTCAGATGTCTGGTTGAATACATGGAATTGCCAGACGCGAACTTTGCATATAAACATTGCTGCCCGACTAGAAACTATTCTTTTAATATCAAGAGGATTCTACTACAGATTAGATAATAATCGAGAGCAAATAAATGCAAGGATGTCGCTTCGCCCGCCCGGCCGCTGCGACGACAATGACGCGAACACGGTAATGAACCAACCCTACGAGTAACACACACATTGACGCGCGAGCTTTTCTTAAGAAAATATAGCTTGATTCGTGTGACTGCTGTCAAATTACATGGATTTTCTCGTCAGTCTTTATCACACTTCAATATTTATCATATTTCTGCTGTCAAAATAATCATCTTATATTTACTACCTATGGTAGTAGTAATAGGTATTCACACCACATAACAAAGTGAGACAAGGTAAAGAAGAATTAGTAGTAATAGGCATCGCGCTCGCCGCTGTTGTATGTTGTACTGACCTCTGTCCTTCTTGGAACAGCGTGAAATCCACCTCAGTGGGTTGCGTGGCAGTGAGAAGCAAGCAAGTCAGATGTCGAGTTGAAGACATCGGTGGCAGTATGCCAGCAAGGCGGACTTCGTGCCAGCCGACGCGGACTTTGCATATGTCTATGCAGTCGAAGTACCTGTTGACAATGAAATAAATAAATTAGGCTTAATTGCGGTTTTAAAGCTATAGCGAAGATCAATATACTAACATAACTTTGATTATACTAATCATTATATTTTTTTTTATTTGGTATGGAAAGTCTAAATCAAGAGTAAGGACATTGGCTACTTTCGTGACAATATAACTGAGCACTGTGTTACCAGCGAGCGATATTGTCAGTAAAAGTTAGCCTATGAGTAAACAAAATAGTTATCCCCTGTAAAAACATCACATCACTCAAATATAATTACTTACTTCAACACATCATCAAAGCTGATCCAAAACACGCCTTGATCTCTATCATCGTGCTGCAACACACGCCTGGCGTGTTCCGTCCATCTTGGGCACGCGTGTGCCCAGGCCCCGCGCCACGTGTAATGCCCCCACGGATTTCGTAATCTTAGTAAGCGTGTTGGTGTGGAAGCTTCTAGAAGTTCGACTACGTCTAAGACGGAGTACGCGTGTCGGGGACGAAGCCCTAGACGTTGGTATTCTTCTTCGTCGACCTGTGATGTGAAAAATAATGTTGTAAACCAATTAATCTTCTACATATTGCGGAAAAACATTAGAACTAATTTATTCAACTGGCAAATAGGCATTAATGTAGCATTCCGTCATATCAACGTCATCTGCCAAAAAGTGACATTTGTGTATTTTGTGATTTATTTATCAAAATGGCTAAAATAATTCATAGTAATGAGAAGAAAGTGATAACGTATTTCAAACACACAGGATTGGATTTATATTTCATGAAATGACATTGTCAATTTTGTTTTTGACATGACACATACAACATGTTGCCACATGATCAGTTGCGACGCCAATGCAGGGCAAACAACTTAGATGCTATCTTATTTCTCATTCATTCTCAGATGACCAAGAAAACTACATTAGCATTTTTTTTTTATATTACAACCTCCACAACTGGCGCCCATCAAAAAACACGCTTGGCGTGAAGATAGTAACTGTGTCCATACAAAGACTATGTTTTGGTCTAGTTGAATCAGGTATTTTCATGTCAATTACGTCAAATGTAGTCATTGTAACATGAGCACCTAATTAGTTTAAAATAGACAAAAAAACTTAAAAAAAATTATATGTTTTTTATTACCAAAACATGTTTCTTATAATATACTATGTATTATAGTACTTAATCATTATTAGCTATATTATACAGTAAGAAATATGTACTGGCAAAGGAATGCCTCAGCTTGTGTTACCAAAGGGTCCCAAGTAACGCTGTTTTTCAGGCACCCCTTTATATAATTTTTCTCAAAAATATGTTTGTATTAGTATCCTGACCTTCGTATTCCCGCCTCCACAACTAGCCCCCATCAAAAAACACGCTTGGCGTGACGATAGTAACTGTGCCCATACACGTTCTCTGTCCAATTGTTCTAGTTAAAACAGATATTTTCATATCAATAACGTCAAATGTAGTCACTCTAACATGAATACCTACATAGTTAAGAATAGAAAAGAAAACTTAGCACACTAACCTTCATATTACCGCCTCCACAACTAGCCCCCATCAAAAAACACGCTTGGCGTGACGACAACAACTGTGCCCACACAAGATCTCTGTCCAATTGTTCGAGAGGCAACCCCGCCCCGCCCGCGCCGCCCGCGCCACCCGCTTGTAACGAGACCGATTCACATGGCGCGCCGGTTAGTGTGCATAGACCTGTAAACACAGATTTATGTTATCATGAAATGCCATTTGACTTTAAAAAATTAAATAACCCGACTGCGTTTCCATGTATTTTTGTTTTTTTATTTATTTATTTTGATATACCCTCACTCTCGCAGTAAATACTCTGTTTGCGTTGGTATCTTCTTCATCCATGCGTGTTTCCCAGTCGCGATGTATCTGCCCATGGTAAATAAACCCCTTGGGTTCCGAATATCTTAAAGATGGCCCCGGTAAACGAATGGAAGTCGATCGTTTTGCGAAAAATGATTATAAATCTTTCAGTTTATAGTTAAAAGAAATATTTTTACCAGACAGATATTATATAACACATATATTTCTACATCGAACAATTTATTACCCTACTCATAACATTCAGATAAATTGTAAACGTTTATAAAAACATTTACAGATTATGCATACACCTTTATCACTGATAACAATAGCTTATAAATTACAATCATTCAATCATAACAATGGCGGCTTAATTGAACAAAGCAGTATATTTTTGTACATATGTATGTAATGGATTATCCATTCCAGAATTTCGTCACTAAGATCATCTGGCCCATTAGCTCAGTTGGTTAGAGCGTCGTGCTAATAACGCGAAGGTCGCGGGTTCGATCCCCTCATGGGCCACAATTATTTTTTTTTGGAGAATTTTTGAACCTGTAATATTGGAGTGAAACTGGTCTGTTATTAACGGTGATTCCTACTACTTCCTATAATTTGCAAATGGATGCCCTAAAAAGGAACAACGTAATAATAGGGCGAAAGGCGGTTTCAAAATTAACCTTTTGATAATGAACAGAGCTCTGACATAATAGATAACATGATGGAATAATTCCTTATAACCTACTTCAAAACAGGAGGAGGTTCTACGTTCGACTGTACGTATTTTTGTTAAAACAAATATAAGCAGCTGCCGGTGGTCAGGGCTCCAGAGGGAGGAATCTCCTCACAATGCGGGCCGTGTCCAGAAGTACTGCCTTCTGCATCTTTGCTTTGACCCAACTGCGAAGCGAGAGTCTCTCATAGATGACGTTCGTGACTCTTCGCTATTAATCTGTTCGTACTAACAACAATCTGAACAATTATGGTCGAGTCAACATGCCACATGGCGGTAACCTCGTGGGCCAACCAAGTCCAAGTACTTACAAAGTTTTTCTTGCTCGGCTTTCACGAGGTTCTCGTCATGGGGGTTGGTAACGTCAACAAGAATTGCACGGCGTGTCTTCCGGTCTACTACCACAATGTCAGGTCTATTGGCAACAATAGTCCTATCCGTGATAATAGATCGGTCCCAGTAGAGCGTGATATGACTGTTCACAAGAACTGGCGCAGGCGCGTACTTATAGTACGGTACCTCAGGGCAGGGCCGACAAGGCCGTATTTAAGAGCAAGTAATTATTATTATTCTCGTATATAGGTATACTAGCAGCCCGTCCCGACTTTGCTAGGCCTATAGCCTTCCTCTATAAATAGGCTATCCAACACTGAAAGAATTTTTCAAATCGGACCAGTAGTTCCTAAGATTAGCGCGTTCAAACAAACAAACAAACTCTTCAGCTTTATAATATTATAGTATAGATTTCTTCTTGTCAAGTCTATGATTAGACTTGGTATTTAAGCTTTTGTGTTATTATTAATCGTATGGCCAAATTTAAGTCGTTTCTTAAATAATAACTATAAAGAAACTTAAACTATTATTAATTTGACAGTATTAAAGTGACAAATTCCTTGGGCAAACTAATAGAGAATTTCGTCACTGCACCCAGCCGGCCCATTAGCTCAGTTGGTTAGAGCGTCGTGCTAATAACGCGAAGGTCGCGGGTTCGATCCCCTCATGGGCCACAAATTTTTTTTATAATTTTTTTTTTTTTTGGTATGATTATATTTTTTAAAGTAGTTAAGTTTTATTTGATAGTTCTTAAAATATTTATGATGTGTGTGAATTACGGCAATACCTGTTGACATCTACAAAGAGATTTAGAATAATTTTGAGTATCTTAAAACGCATACGAAAACTGACACGAAAAGTAGAAGTCATTCTATTATGTAGCTATTTTGTAACTGGAGTAACCTATGATTTGAACTTACAATACATAGGTACTCAATAGTGAAATTTAATGAAATGAAAGTATAAACTCACCCTCTATAGCCCTCCCAGATACCAGGGCTTCATAACACCCGTGGAGTTTCGCCACTGCCTTCTCGATCAATGGCACCCATAGCTGTTTCCTTTTGGCCTGCAACCGATACAATTTATTAATTTGTGATCATGTCTCTGAGGGTTCTTACAATACGAGTGTCAGTTAAAAAAACGAGCCGTAGGAAAGTAGCAGTGGGCGGGACACGTAGCGCGGAGAACCGATGGCCGACGGACAAACTGGCTTCGACCAGATGGTCAATATGACTTGAAAGGGGTCAGGCCGCTTCCAATCGTTCATTTTGGAAATGTAGAAGAATTAGGAGAGGCATATTATGTCCAGCAGTGGACTGATTGCGGCTGAAATTATGATAAGACTCACCTTGGGAGTAAACCAGGTGCCCCCTCTTATTGGCCGGCAGCAAATCATCGACAGTCACAGTGAACAAGCGACCGTCCTTGCACAATCGCAGTTGGTAAGCACAATGGAGCGACTGCCTGAATTAGCTAGACTTACCCGCTATGGAGAGAGCGATGCTATGTGTTTCCCTACGAGATCGAATCAGAAATGAGAAGATCCGTAGCAGAACAAAAGTCACCGACATAGCCCACCGGATTATTAGTTCTTTGAAGTTGACGACGTGGTGTCTTCAACGACCACCAGATGGCAGCCGGCAGCAACGGCTTAAGATTGCCTTCAGAAGCACGTAATCATCATTATCATCAGACAATCAGGTGATTCAAGAGCCTGGAATGTTCTAAACCAAACTAGAAACAACTAAACAAAGCATGCTGCCCGTGGGAGTCGAACTCGCGACCGCTGGACCACGGAAGCAGTTGGACGGACTGTCTAAATTACGGGTGTGTAGACTCACCTGGGAGTAAACCAGATGGCCCTTCTTATTGGCCGGCAGCAAATCATCGACAGTCACAGTCAACCAGCGACCGTCCTTGCACAATCGCAATTGGTAAGCACCGACGCTCGGGTCGCCGCGAACTACAACCCCTCGTACTAGAGACGATCGCTCAGCTAATACTGCTAGTGCCGATAGTAACCAACAATTGCCAAGGACCCCTGGAAAGATAAATACGAATTTGAATAATAATGTTTTTTAACTATTTTACAACTACGTAAAGTTGCAAAAAGAGATGCTGTACTGACTGCCTACCATGGGCTAGTCGCATCAATAATTCGATACGGAATCATATTTTGGGGAAACTGTACCGACTGGGAGACTGTATTTAAAGCACAAAAACGCTGCATACGTGCTATGTATGGTTTGAATACCAGAGATAGTTGTATACCGATTTTCAAACAATATAAAATACTGTCATTTCCTTCCCTATACATATATGAAATAGCTACATTTGTTAGACTGAATTTAGGATTGTTTGTAAAGTTATCAACACTGAAAAAGAATACGACACGGTCCCTTCATAGGCACACATTATGCAATCAAAAATTAAATTTTAAATTAGTCAAGAAAAATGTTCTGGGTATGGCGGTAAGAATTTATAATAAGCTACCAAATGACTTGAAGGATTTAAATACTTATTTGTTTAAGGAGCAACTTCTACAGAAATTAATTGACAAATGTTACTACAGCGTTAATGAATTTTTTAATAACAATTTATAAGTATTGACATCACTATTGCATAATTAACTATATGACATGTTTATTAATCGCCTATAATCACCTTAATTATTTTATTGTTTGTGCATGAAATATATATTTTTGACTTTAAATTTGGAATTGTTTTGGCTGTGAGCCTGTAACCATATTAGTATGAAATACTTATTTGTATGCTGTGCAAAAATAGCAAAACATAGTGCGTCTTATACTCTGTAAAACATCTTATTATGTACCTATGTTTAACAAATAAATAAATGATTGATTGATTGATTGATTGATTGAACTAGCTGTTTCCCGCATTATACTGCTTCACCTGCGTTAGCGTTAACGTTGACTTAATGGCAAACTGCGCGTCGCTCCTCTACGCATGCGTCGCGTTCGGAATAAGCCGGCGTTAATGTAGCCAACATCCACTAGCGCGATAAGGCTGGTTTACACGCGATCCAGTGCGACGATACAGTGCAGTGTACGGACACTCACGTACAAAAAAATATTTAAACACGTAAATAAATTGTTTGCGTGTGTCCGTGAAAGCACTGGATCGCCGCACTGGATCGTGTATAAACCAGCCATTACACTACGCAGGAAAACCCTTTGATGTGTCCAAAAAACCGAGAACCGAGCTATCGCTTAGCGTTTAATTAAATACACTAGTACGTTAACACGTTAAAACGTTGGCCACACCTGGGTAGCGTCTTGATTAACAATTAACGCGTAAAGAAGCAGATGGAGCATTAGCATAAGATGATAGTTACGTTATCTCCTTTTAAATAGAAAGGAAATGAACTAAGTAAGGTAAATATCTAAGGTAAGATTAGAATTAACGACTAATGACTGGTTTATACGGGTCCAGTGCGGGCAATCCAGTAGCGAAATTGTCTTTGTTGACGCGCTCATGGACACAAAATTGTTTGCATGTGTGGATAAATTTCATGTCCGTGAAAACCACGGCAAATAAAGCTCAAAGAAAAAATATATCCAAAAGCGAACGCACAATCACAGCCTAGCAAAATTACAAACGCACTTTTTGACAACTACCCTGCTTCCCGTACTTCATCCCTTCGCCCCCGGTTATCCACCGGGTTACAGCGGGACAGTTTGAGGCGAGGGCTATTAACCACTCAGCCTTTTCGGCAAATGCACAAGGGGCTCCCAGTTGGGACGAACCTCGGCCATGGGCTTTGCCTTTGATCAAGCGAGCGATGCAAACTCGCGAGCGGTAGCAGACCAGGCTAGCAAACGCCGAGTCCGTAATGGATCAAGACCTTTATACTCCTGCGAGAAAATCTTAATAGCGCGTTTCAGCCTACCTTGCGATATATCCGACGGTCTCGGCTCTCGAAACACCATCCAGGGTAGACGCGGGTCAGCATCAACGTGTATCTGATTCGGTCGCAGCCATCTGGCGGCTGCCCCGGTCTCCCCGCTGCCGTTGTAGTACAGAGAACGGGGTGAAGCGGGGAACGATTCGTCTACGTAAGGCTCGCCGGTCTGTTGGGGTTAAATAGAATTTAGTTTCAATAATGTTAAAGCTCTATTCAAACTGTCGCGAAACCCGCGCGACTGGCGTGACGCTCACAGAAATAAGCATATATAGAAATGCCATTAGCAGGTCAGTTAACTTTGGCACACGCTATGACCCTTCTACCGATTGATCTCAAATCTTTATACATATCGCAAATAGTATGCGTACACTAGCTATTAAATAAAGCTCGATTGGAATGACAGAAAGACATATGTATTTATAATTTTGTGACTAACAAGAAAATGTATGCGACTTGACAGCTGTCATTCTAATCAAGCTATATTTTAACCAAATTGAAAAATATTGCTCGCTTTAGCGTGGAATGCGGTAAGATATTCATTTTCGTAGCTAGGTATGAAAAACAGTTATGAAAATGGACCAAATGTCTATTTCGAGGTATAGCCCGAACAGGAAAATAGCAGCCTTGGCCATATTGCGGAAAAATATTAGAACTAATTTCTTTTACTGGCAACTAGGTATTCAAGTAACATTCCGTCATCTTAATGTCATCTGCCAAAAAGAGACTGGAGTGGACGTTGTGTATTTTATGATTATCAAATAAAAATATTTATGAAAATGGTACAAATAATATATAGTAATGAGAGAAAAGTGATATAAAGATTTTATCATATTTAATGCGAATGAAAACGAAAGATTAATTTCTATTTCATTATGTGACATTGTCAATTTTGTTATTGACATGACACATACAACATGTTGCCACCTAAAGGTGATCAGTAGCGACGCCAATTTTTATTTTCCTGGTCGGGCTATAACAACATATAGCATTCGTAGTTTTCAGAGTATATATTTCTTATTTATTATCTTCAATTGAGGGCATATACTGCTTATTACCTCTCCTTATAGTTGCCTTCTCACGTATATTTATTATAGCCTATAATATTCCCTAAGAACCGAGCTATCAAAATCAGAAAAAAAATCCAAATCCGACTACTAGATCTTAAGTTATGAGCGTATAAACAAACAAACAAACAAGACTACTAACCGCAGCGCACTGTGCCAAAACCTCTTGCCACTGAGTCCACGCGTGACTCTCTTCTCTTAGTTTCAAGATCTCCATCGGGGTACTTTCTTGTCTTTCTCCATCGGATCCTTCTGCTGTAAAAATAAATAAGAGAGATTAAGTACGAGTCTTATTCATGTACCAACATATTCTTATAAATTGTGTATATATTATTCTCTCTAACGAACGTATGTCACAATAGGTAACTAGATTAATAATGAGTTAAAAGACAAACGTAATTCTCAGTGGAATTTCCAGGGGATCTAAATAATCTGGTCAAACATACGTGAATCATCGTCGTCCAACGAAGGTTGGTCTGGCGCAGCCGGTAACAATCTGGTCCTTGGCGATTGGCACATTTCGCACGACTGCGCCGTAATAGTATTCGAGAATGTGCATTCTGTACACGCCCATTCCGTTGTTTCAGGCCTGAAAAAAGTATACATTACAAAAAACCTGCTTCGTTCAAGCGTGTTTTTGTTTTGTCATTTTATCAAAAGACAGCATCACTTTAGGTCCAAAAAGTGAAAAGCGACGGCCAGAAATACGATTTCGTCTACCAAATCATTTCTTATTATGGCCTCAAGGCAAATATGAATGAAATAATATTGAAGTGAATATTAAAATTTTTAAATAATACAATAACAAAACGAAATAAAATACAAAAATGTTCCTAAGGAATACTTATTAATAAAATTATGGGCGTACTTTTGGCGGGAAGCTGAAAAGAGCAGTATCGGCGCTGTATTTTATTTTCCAAAATTTGTGTTTTTTGAGTGTTTGTGTTTGATAATGGTGGATTATTATTCGCAAAGTGTTCAAGAATAAGCGTGAGTGTTGGGAAGTGATACAATGTTTGATTTATGTGATTTTCTTGCTTATTGCCAAAAACTCCTCGAAATCGCTAAGGCAGTTTTTATACTTCACTTAACCTGACTAGACTTAATTTAACTACCGACCTGACTTTAGTCTTGCTTGACTAACTTACTTGTTACTGGCTAAATACGAAAGTAAGAACCATATTGAAAGAAAAAAGAAAAAATATTGTGTTCTTATGACATAACAGACAAATGTCAACTTAGTCTGCCTGCGACCATGAACGCTGTAAAGTGTTTGAAACATTAAGTGTAATGCAATAAACGCGATAAAAACCGTATTAAAATATTAAAACAGTTTAAAATAATGTGCAACAATCGCGAAAACATAAGAAATCACAAAGGTTCTTAATTGAAATTCACAAAAAATGTCTAGGTGATGCGTGATTTCTGTTAGATTTTCTAGGGTATTGGCATACCGCGGAAACTCCATACAACAGCGCCGAGATTACTACTACTGCGATTCGGTCGTGTACGCACGCGCGTCACGTCAATGTGTGTGTCACTCGAGTCGTAGGGTTGGTAATTTAACGTGCGTCATATTTATGTGTGAAGTGTCATCCTTGAATTATTTTGCTCTTGATTTTAACCCTAAATCTGCGCGGCTCGGTGCGGTATCTGTTTCGTTAATTCTGTGGTGTTGGGCCTTGTTTATTAATAATACTTACTTGTGCTCTGGCGGTGAAGAAGAATGTCTTGAACCACGACGCGGTAACGCTGGAGTGCGACGCGGGGAAGGACTTCGACCTGACACGAAATAAGAACAATAATGATTGTCTTGATCATAGTCATTTTCACCCCAACTAATACACAAGCTGCATATTTAGGCATTATATAGACTGAGTGTGGTATAGCAGCTGTTAAAGTACTGTAAAATTTTCCTAAAGTTGTACAGGACCATACTTTCATACCCTCACTTGGAGAAGTACCTGTCTAGTTCGAAAAGAGCTAAAATATTGTATTGCTTTATACATACATACACTAAAAAGTAACCGATTCCGAAAATAACAATAAAATTGGTAACTAATTAAAGCGGTAAATAGCATTTAAAATTTTCTAATGAAGAAAAGTGGGAGCGTGGTGGGGACATCTTGCTATCTTTTTTGTACGCATGAAATCAAGTTACAGTGACGTCACTCAACCATTAAGTGCGTCCTTTTCTTGTTTCTTGCCAGTTTCCCCTTCCACAGGATTTCAAAGGCTTATAACTTATTTAATACTATCTTTTTCCCGCAGCTCCGCTTGCGTCAAAAAGTAGCCTATGTTTGACCCCGGGTCTTCAACTATACTCATATCAAATTTCATCAAAATCCGTTCAGCGGTTTGGCCATGAAAGCGTCACAGACTTTCGCATTTATAATATTAGTATGGATTGAACGGATTCAAAAAAATTATGTTTGTTTTCGAATTCAGGGACTCAAATTTGTAATATGAAATATAAAAAAAAAAATGAGTAGAATTGCCTATTCTTTGGTCAGACGTGTAGCGACAACGCAAACCTTCGGGTCATCGCGATAGTGTAGCCGGGGCATAAGAAGGAAATACATACAAACATACATACATACCATCACGCCTTTTTCCCGTAGGGGTACTCCTGACATCTTCCTTTTTAAATATGTCTACGATTTGGTCGCAGTATGAGAGAGAAATAAATATAATTATATACCAGAAGCAGTAGACACGTGATTGGTTTCAGCTGATGAGCTCGGCAATCCGTGTTTGGGCACCGGCGGTGTTTTGCAAGCCAGGCACAGAGACGCTGATAGCGGATTCTGCAGAGTACAAGAGCTGCATGTCCTGAGAAAGGAACATGCCAATAAATTTTTAAAAAAACACGATATACATAAATTAAGGCCCAATACGAAGCAAAAGACATTTCCCATACATGAAACATTAAGCAGTATGGAAAATCAAGATTGGGATCACAATACAAATAATTTTTCCCAAATTTATATTTACAGAGATATGGAAGAAAGTTAATTTTTACATATCATTACTAAACACGTTTTATAATGGTTATAGTGATTTATAATGGATTATTATGTGCAAATTTATTCATAACAGAGAAAAGTAAATAAGAGCAAAATTTTACAAATCTATAATAGTATTTTTTTTTTTTTACATTTTCCTAACAATCTTCTGTTAAAACATTCAGTTCAATTAAAAAGATATATGCTTAGTGCCTAAAAAAGGTAAAAATCGCAGTAAAGTATTTACAATTATTTTATACATTTCACTATACACAGGAATATTCATATACAATTATATGTCATCATTGTAAACCACTGATCGCCAGCGAGGTTACACAATTATTGTTATTTAAGAGTGCACCATTGCGACCCGGCTGGAGCGATTTCGCACCCCGCGCCGATCCCCCTCAACAATAAATCGCGACGTGCCTGGACCGATCGCCGCCGCCGCGCGCCGCCGTAGACGCATTTGCGCCATATTCCTAGAAATCCCGCCCGCTCGCTTTGGTTTTAGAACAATGAAATCCATAGAGTTGTTATGCTATGTTCAAATACTGTGATGTAATGTAATATTGAGAACTGTATTATTACTTTTATATGACAACTAGGTAAAATCATGAAAACGAAATTCTATGATTTATTATTTTTCGTTCTTTGCTATCAGTAGATTGGAGACAAGAACTTTTATTTCTCAAACATAGCCCCCTTTTCGGGTTTCATACTCAACAAGGAACCCTTATATCGCTGAGTTTGTCCGTTTGACTTTCCGCAGTTTAGCTCTTAGTTCTAGAAATGTGTTTATGTTATGTTATAAGCGGTAAAATAAAATGGCCAAAAGAAAATTACTAAAACTTATTTATTCTCAGTTGCTTTTATACTAACAAGAAGTCTTTTGTATTATTATAACAAACAATTATTCAGATACAAAGATTTTTATTGTTAAAGTGAAACTTCGTCAGGCGCGTTGGGCATTTTTGTGATGGGAAAAAACCATTGAACTCGCGGCATCGTTACCAAAAAACTGACACCACCACCCAGTTTTCACTTCTATCGGCACTCCCGGAGCTGCCACAATTTTTTTTATAATTTTATTTATTTTCCGTTTCCTGTTTTCTGCCTTCAGTAGATTGGAGACAAATTTCTCTTAAAGGCATGTTCCGTGTGTATCTTGGATCTAACAACTCTGGTAGTATCGACTCAAGATAAAATAATCGAAGTTTAGGAATCATGACCTCATCCCACAACTTTTGATCGCGTTGTATGATCTCAACTTTAATCGGCCGATCTGATCCCGTCCATACTGCAAATATACACTCTTTTCTACCTGTAATATTTAACTGACCTTGTACTTGAAAGTACCATGCATGTATTTTGTTGACCACCAACTGCCCTTTAATATTTTTCCAAAAGGTTATTTTTTTGTTTTTTTATATGATCGTTTTGCCCAGCATCCATCGGCTATAACATCTAATACGGGTATTCCATCAACATTAACCCTGCCTTCATCCAAAGCACATTGCCTTTCACGAGCAGCTGCTGCCTCCATCTCAACTGTGGCTAGTTTTTCCCATTCTTCACTAACTCGATCGTTTATTTTTTTGTAAAATGGCTCTGTCATAAATGGTATGTTCATCGATGAAAAAATTTCTTGCAATTGGGTATATCCCACGCCAGTAGTAGCAGCACTTGAAACAACGGCAGTGTTTAAATTTAGATTTTCTGTTGGGCTGTTCTCAGACGTATCGATAAAAAGTGCCACGTTACACATATTGCATTTGAACTTTAATTTTGAACAAAGCCCCAATCTGTGTTCTCCAATTAATTGTAAATTACTAATGCCACACCCAAAAGCGCTTGAATGGGAAGAAATGGTTTTCAACTCAGCTAAAAAATGCTTTAAATCCACGATTCTTCTCTCATTCGGGCTACTAGTTGTGTTTTCATTTCTTCCATCTTCAGAAAACCTATAAAAAATACGAATTAATAAGTTTTTTACAAAAAAACATTTCGGTGACGCTTTTAGTATGAGCGAATTCACACTGTAAAATATGGTGACCAGGCTGTTCTGCGTTGAGGAGTTCCTTATCACCAGATCAGCTCGCTGACTTCATAATATTGCATTGTCACGCGATATACATATACATATAAAATTTCGGCTTAATCGGTTGAAGATATCTGCTTCAAAATTGAGTTGCAAGATTCCACCGGAACACACATAGTTACATAAGGACATACATACATTGCAAGTTAAATAAAAGCCTGTAAAAATAGTGCCATGCTCTTGTAATTATTAAACCTATTATATAGCTGCGGAAACTAAAAAAAACACCACTAGGCTAATCACTTTGTACATTACCTTTGATACTCGTATTGTAAATCGGTAAGCTCTTCATCGTTACTTTGAATGACTTCAGAACGTTCCGGCAGACATTTTTCCGTCCTAAAACAATATTTACATTATTTTCAGTTTCAAAATAATAATGTAATCTTAAAATTAAATTTTTGTAGGTTATTAGCCTTGATGTAAATCTGTAAGTATTTTTTCTCCTTTTTGAATGACTTCAGGATGTTTTATAAAACTTTCACCGTCCTAAAATAAAGTTTCAATTCAAACATTATTATTGATATACTATATTTGTAAAAAAAATTGGTGGGTAAAATATTTTAAACCAAGTACATACCCGTCATCTAAATTCCAAAATAAGGGCGGCGTCTCCGCTCGCATTTCTTCCGATAAATTGTTGGAAGTTTTTCTGTGAGTTATAAATAAAAAGAAAAAAATTAAATTTGTTTAAAAATCAATAAAATTTGTGTAAAAAAGCGGTATAATCTAGATTTCACTTTGATATAACATATTTTAAAACTGTAACATAGGTGTAAACAAATAATTAAAATTACCCATCATTTATATTTTGCATAATTAACTGCGACTCTATGCCACTCGATGTGCTCGTGGTCTCTGTGAACGTTTCTTCTCGCTCTAGCGTAGACGTAGAAGCGACAGCCGTCTCGCTCATCGCGTTCTCTTGCTCAACAATAATAGGAACATTGTAGTTTCTGAAATTAACGTTGGTAATTTATTCCTATTTTATAAATAGTTATGTACTTGTATAATGTATTGTGGTCAAAATACATAGAAATTAGAAACTAATTTTATGTTAATGTTAGATAAATAAGTAAATAAAAAAAATCTTACTTTTTTTTTCTCTCTCATTTTCTGGGCTTTCTCCCGCAAATATCTTAAATGTTGTTTTTTTCCAGTTTTACGGGTTTTACCCATAGTAAATATGTAGGTACTTCTTGACAGTTTTTATCAAACACAAACTATACCACACCAACAACAGACGTATTTACACAACACACAAATTTAAAACAAACTTATATTTCTAAATATAAGTAACAAACAAATCAAACAAATTCCCAGCGAAAACTGGCACACGTCTGTCCCGCAAAGAGATCGGCACAAACTGTTCTACAAAGTGAAAGCAGGATAGATCTAATAACCGTAACGCGTAAAACGTGAAAAGGAGATAGTAGGCGGCCGGCTTGTAATAAACGGGCGTAAGCGCCAAATCACATAAATATTGATTAAAGTAAGTTCAAGATTTAAAAGTAAAACCTTTTACCAGATTTATGAACTAGTTATTACTTAACTAGTAAAGTAAAAATCATTGTCAAACACTTATGGGATTCGAGGTTCTGACCATAAACGTGAAAAAAAGAGGCTATGTTTGAAAAATAAAAGTATCGAGGTTTTTGTTATTAATCGTGTTTTCACGTTTAACAGTTTGAAGAAAATATGTTGATGTTTTATATATTTATAAATTACAGGCATATATGTTATCGTTATCAATAGATCTACAGGGTTCTTTATTAACAACTTTCGCATTTGTGGGCTCTTAACAAACATTTTATTTTATTTTATTAGAACATAAGAAATAGATATTTAAGCATGGCATCCGCGGAAGACCAGCGTCATTGTCCACACCATGACATTATACTGAGCGGATACCATTTTGGTACCTATACAAAAATACTTTTTATATTCTTTTGTAAACCTGTAAAATAGTTATTATATAATAGTTTTATTTTGTATCAAATAAAGACTTTTTTCTTTCTTTCTTTCTAATAATAATTCTTTTTTTTTATATCGTATCTATCAATTCCCTCATCCCAAACTACAAGTATCGGCACGAAAGTCTAGCGCTGACCTTCAATGCGCAGAAGTCGAAAAAAAGGTGTCCAAAGGGAGCGGCAAGGGTGAGGGCGGGCGTGCGTAAGCGCTCATTGGCTCTCCAGTCGTACTCTGTCCCGCGCACCGATACGACGCTCCGCGGACCTCTGGTGTACTGTCGCGTACAAAATTGTTTTGTTATTACTGTTACTTTCCGTTTTGTTTTTTATTAATTGTTTATCTTTTGTTCTAGTTTTAGTTATTATTGACTGTTATCGTTTGTTTTTGTTAAGTTTGTGGTTATTTGTGCTTCAATATGCCTAAAGGAAATACTGTTTTAAGAAGACAAGCGCGTAAAATGGTATATGACGTGCACTGTTTTTTAAAGAGCGAAACTAATGGATTTATTGATTCTTTGAAACAAATTAGAAGTCAGATTGACGAAGCTACAAATATGTTAATCAGTTATTTGGATAATCCCGCTGTGGACTTAAACCAGATGAAACAAATTGCACAGAGTATTAAGACGAAAAATTTAAAATTAAATAGTGTAATCAGTGATTTAGCTAAAATTCAAAAAAGATCAGCAGAAGCCACAAAAACATCAATAGCAACGGTAAGAAACATCTCCACCCAAGCTAATAGTTCCAATTTGCTCGCAGTGTTTAGAACACCTGGTAAAAAGCGTTTTAGAGCAAAACCAGTGACTAATATCGATAATTTCGACCAGGGGGTTGTAAAAAGATGCATTCACAATTTCCATAAAACTAATAGTGAACTTCCCACAATTGCAAAGCTGAAAAACAAATTACAGCAAGACATAAATTTCCAAGGCTCAGAACGAAGTCTTCGGCGAATTGTCAAAGATTTGGGGTTCCGGTGGAAAACAACTGAAAATAATCGTAAAGTTTTAATAGAAACGTCAAATATACGATTGCAAAGAATCGAATACTTACAAAAAATAAAAGAATATCGTCAAGCGGGAAAGCATATCGTATATACAGACGAGTCTTACGTAGACTCTTCCCATTCGACGCCAAAAGCCTGGACCGATGGTTCGACTAAGGGCATTAAGAAACCAATTTCTAAAGGACAACGCGTTGTAATTGTCCATGCTGGTTCTGAAACGGGGTTTATTCCGAACGCATTACTTACTTTTAAGGCTGGTACTAAATCAGGCGACTACCACAATAATATGAACTACGAAAACTATGAGAAATGGCTCAGAACGCAGTTGATGCCCAACTTACCACCTAATTCCGTTGTGGTAGTCGATAACGCTGCGTACCACAACAAACAATGGGATCTAGCACCAACCTCAAACTCAAAAAAGGCGGTTATGCAGGCTTGGCTCACGGAAAAAGGTATTCCGTATGACCCAACTTTACTAAATTTAAAACATTTTGTATAGACCGTATCCTAGCCGAACAAAATCACAGAGTGCTAAGACTACCGCCATACCACCCAGATCTCAATCCCATTGAAATGGCGTGGTCCGCTATAAAACAATATGTAGCAGGCAAAAATGTAAAGTGGAATCTCAATAGATGTATAGAACTTATAAAGGAAAAAGTTTCCCTAATGGGTGAACAGGATTGGGATAAGTTATGTAAGAAAGTAAAAGACATTGAAGAACAATATGGAAAAAGCGACCATGTCGTAGACATGCTCACAGAGGAATTTATTATTTGCGTCTCTGAAAACGACTCCGAAGAAGATACAGACGATTCTGATGATGACAACGATGACAGAAATAGCCCCGAGTCTGGGCCCTCATCAAGTAAAAGGCCTTGTACGGAGCAGTCAAACGTCGAATTAATGGAAGGTGTGCTACCATTATCCGACTCAGATTAATTATAACTGTTCTTAATTCACAGATTAATTCTTTTTTAATAAATATTGTCAAACCTAATTTTTATTTTATTTCTATCCCTCTATATTAATTAATCCTATAATATACCAGACTAACTTTTTCTGGAAAGTAATACGCTATAATGTTTTAACATTGAGGAGATACCTTAAGCCAGCTACTCTACCACTACGAAAATAATAATAGTCATTATAAATAAATTATGTAAAAAAAAAAATGTGATGACATTTACAATTTCGCAAAATTTTATCTAGATCCGTTCAGCTATTTTCAATAAAGACACCCACCCTTACAAACATGTCAATTTTCGTTTATAATAATAATGAGATAAAAATAAATCGGATTATTTGTAATCACATAACAATTGTGTGCGCGATAGTACCCATGCGCAGCTATCCCCTCCATTTTTCGTTCAACGCTAGACTTACGTGCCGCTACCTGTACGTATGAATAGAATATATATGCTATCTTTCTCATTCCGTTTGTGATAGACAGAGACAATATGAGTTTTACAACTTCTGCGAGTATTATCAGTAAAAAATATCTTACCAATAGTTATGTGACTGTGGTTTGGAACCCGCGCATGCGGCACAAGTTGTAGCATTTGACTCGTTGACCAGTGTACATCTTGAGCACGACCATGTTGCCGCTTGAGGGGTGGGAGTCGAATCTGTGGATAAATATTTACTTTATATTTGATTGTGGTTTATCAGGAATGACGAAATACACGATAAATTGAACATGAATACGGTCAAGAGCTGTCGCTCTTGATCGATTTGTCGATCTTGATCCATCTGATTGGGGGGTCTCCCAATCAGATGGCTGCCAAGCTGATAACATGCGATTACCGGAAGACACTTAAAAGAAAATATATTAGTAGGATCTGAAATAGAGTAGAGGTTCTCACTGGAGGGTTCACTCTAAAACAAAAAAACAAACGCATCTTGCAACACATCTGCTTAAAGCTTTAATACATAGCTGATTGCATCTAAAAAAAAAAATAAATAAATACAAGTTATTTTGATGTCTACAGAAGCCTTTTTATGGTTCCGTACCGAAAGGGTAAAACGGGATTTTTGCGGAATTCGATACCTGTCGAGCGAAAATGAGTCAATTCATTGTCCAGGAGTGTTATTCTGCTACGATTTACCGAAAACGGACGAGCCGTATAATTTTCATTCAATATCGAACGATTTCCGTTTGTCTCACCGTTTCCGGTGGATTAAAGTTCGTAATCATAAACTTTCATTTGCTTGTATATAAAAGAGGCGAACCCGCCACCTATTATTACTACTACTACGATTCGGTCGCGTACGCACGTCCTTCAATGTGTGTGATACTCGAAAGGTTGGTTATTTACCGCGCCTGCGCCATAATCGTCGCAGCGGCCGGGCGGCTGAAGCGACACATCCTTGGAATGTTTTCCTCTCGATGTTTACCCTAAATCTGCTTGGCTCGGTGCGGTATCTGTTTCGGGTGGGAGGGTGTGAGTGTCCGTTCTGTACGTTATTCCTATTAATAATTATATGGTTTACGTTCGAATCCTTGCTGCACCTCCTCCTTCATTTTTAAGACTTTAAGTCTTAAAAATGAAGTAAAATAATTTACTAACCCACAGCAAAAAGTAACTCGTCACTATTCAAATCGTGGTCCAGAGAGGCTATAGGCACGGTCAGCTTCTTGTTAGGCACGTGACGGTTCAGGTTCGAATCCTTGCTGCTACCCGCTTCAGGTGGGTTTGGTGATCTGGAACTGTCAAATAAAATTTATAAAGGTGATTGAAGAGTGAAAGGCGAGAGCCATCTTTAAGGCCTCATTTACACCTTCAATAAAACTTGCAAGGAATGTCTCGCGGTATGACCTGTTTACATTTGCAAGTTGCTGTCGTATATACTGTCAGACAGCAACTTGCAGGTGTAAAATGGGGCCTTATAGTAAAAAATTGCCTAATAATGAAGAAGCTTATCTTTTAAGAAGCTCGTTAGCCGATTGTGGCGCGCGTAGCCGTACCGAATGCGCGTGCCAAGCGTCGGCGAGACACGACCCGTATTGGATTGGTCGCCATTAGTTTTCTATCTGTAGCTCAATCGTGCTTCGGAAGGTACTTTAGCCTGAAAAATCTGACATCTCTGTAAAAAGGGTTACAGAGATCAGAAGGCAGTCGCTCCATTTCAATAACCATTTATTCAGCAAGCATCAAGCATTCCTTAGGCACCGAAGCGTAAGCGTATTTTTATTCCTGCGTGCACCTTATCTGATCTCTATTTTTATTTTTTTTCTTCTGCAAGGTTGCCTGGAAGAGATTGCATGTGCGATAAGGCCGCCTATTGTACATTGTACTGTGTTAGTATTATAATTAACATCTATTATCCTACATTGTAGAATGCTAGAAAGATATTAATAAATAAACTGACAACACCACTAGTAAAACAATTATTCTTCGTTCAAGCGTGTTTTTAGTCGCGTCGTCAGCTTACGCTCCGAAGCCCAGGCCAGAGTACGCCGTAAGTAACGGTTCTAGATTTCTCGCCACTGGTTATTACAAAGCCACTGCTGTCTGACCTCCGCAACCCTTTATGCAACTAGTAAAACACGCTCGGACGAAGAAGTAATATAAAGAAGCACGCGCTACCTGTCAGCAGCGAGCGTGACACACGCGCGGTGCGTGCGTCCGCCGCGACACACGTCGCACGTGCGCGCCCACCACGCGTTGTACGCAAACCAGCACTCGTTGCATTGCCACATGCGATTCGAGCGACTGCCAAACACAATCGTAATTACCAAGTACACATCGCATCGCAACACATCATTCGCGATCGTGGCAACTTTGTAAATATGACAGAATTTGTAATTTATATAAGTTTGAGAAGCACTGGGGTTATACTCAACCCAGTGCTTCTCAAACTTATTAAAAACGACTAGAAGAACAGACGTGCGTCCGTCTGGCTTTTTGAACAGGTACTGCAGGTTTCATTTATATATATTACTAGCTTTTTCCCGCAGCTCCGCCTGCGTCTGAAAGTAGGCTATGTTTGACCTCGGGTCTTCAACTATATTCATACCAAATTTCATCAAAATCCGTTCAGCGCTTTGGCCGTGAAAGCGTATCAGACAGACAGACAGACAGACAGAAAGACAGATAGACTTTCGCATTTATAATATTAGTATGGAAGTTGTGATTCCAAAGTGGGCCGCAGACCCCGGACGACACTGCGGCGTGCGGTCGCGGTCGCTTCTGTTTCAAAACGCGGCCGCATGACGCAGCCGCACAATGCATACATAAAACGTTAATTTATTTACATCCTCTTTCGTAAAGTTCGACATTACACGTGTCAAATCTCTGCGATCGCGACACCATAGGTCCTGCAGTCGCGATTGGTATCAATTTCATAAAAATACATTGAAAATGTCGCTTGTAGTAGCTGCAGTCTGCGGCCTGCGGTCAGTTTTGGAATCATACCTTTAGTAAATAGTTGTTGCGTAAAATTTCTTTTATACTTCTTAGTATAACGTAACTATTACTACTTAATTAAAATATTAATTATTCACATCAAAAATGTCAGTATCCAAAACAGGAAACACACCAGTAAGTTATAACTAAGCCTTTGAAATCCAGGATGAAGGAACTAAGAAACAAGACAGGGATCCACTTAGTGCTAAAGAGACATCACTTCCGCTTGATAGCTTAACGGCTACACGTGCCTTCGGCATCACACACACACACACACACATCACAAAAACAGAATTATTATCAGACAATCAGGTCATTCAAACCTGCAATGTCCTAATCAAGCTGAGAACAACTAAACAAAGTATTCTTCCCGTGGGACTAGGACCTACAAACTCTGGACGTAAGGCACCTTAATCACTGGACCATGGTGGTATTCTAGACCATGGTGAAATAGAAATTAAGTTACAGTTAATTAAAAATATGCTGATTTAAATAGCAATACTTACTTAGGTTGTTGCTGTGAAGGCACTTTCGACGGCTCGCGCGGATTATGCGCAACTTTACCGACAGATGGCAGCATATTGAACACTTTAGTACTAGGATCCTTTGGCACCGACCCTATGTGCGAAGTCCTTATATTACTCACACTATCAGTCACCGGGGATATACAGTTTTCCGCGCCTAACAACTCGTCAATCCTAGCATAATCACCATCATTTATGTCATTAGAATACAACGCCTCATTTTGCGAATTACTCATAACGTTCTTCGTATCCTGAACCGAAACGTACGAATATCTAGTACCGTTATTATTCACTTGTAATTGCAAATTTAAGTCTTTATATTTGCCTTTATTAGGCAACGCGTAAATGACCCCTTCGGCATTCGTATCCCAACTACATTCCTTATCAATCTCAATGTGGTTTTCTTCAATTTTTTTATCAGTTATCTCTGGCAACTTCCTCTCATCAGACCTGGTTAAGCTACTGCAATAACTGGCCAAAGATTTCTGATACTCGTTCAGACTACGCCTGCTCGATATCACTTTACCGACAGGTCTTTCTGCATTGGTCTGTTCCGAAAACGATCGTCTATAAGTCGGTCGGATTTCTGGAGAATTCTGAGCACTTATCGACCTTCGAAATGATCCTGTCGTGCTTGCAGTCTGAGGCCAATCAGGTACTGTGATCATAACACCTCCAGAAGTAGGTAATGACGTAGCCCCATCTCTGTTAAAAGATTCGTGTCTACCTAAAGTGGTTACGCTCAGACCTCGAGAATTAGGTATTCTCGCTAAAGGCGAAATCCTTGGCGATAAACAAGCTTCACAATGAGTTCTGATCCCACTATTCTCCAGAGTACATTTACTACAAGCCCATTTCTTCAAATACAAAGCTTTACTCTGTTCTCTTTGATATTCCTTCACGTAATTCAATTCCCAATTGGATTTACTCTCACTACACTTCTTTGGTCTTCTCGTGACTGTGTGAAGACTCCTCAAGAAAGATTCCCTTGGGTGATAATAAGTGTTGTATCTTTCAGAGACCATCAAACTAGTTGGTCGACTGATCGTGCTTCTGGTGTCCTCGACTTTCCACCATTTGTGTTGGGAATTTATCACTGATCCGTGCGATAATGATCTAGTAACTCCGTGAGCGTGGTCTGATAGTTGAGTAGGGGATAGTCGTAAGGATTGGAGGTCAAGATTTAGTCTTCGGCCGTCGGAGTAACTCGATGTGGGCTTGTATGACGGAACAGCCAGGGTATTGGACCTTATCATAGTGTTGTCTGAAAGGAAATAATATTTTGAAATACAGTAGTGTTAGGAAACGTATAAGACTTACATGCAATTACTTTTCTTCTTTGTTTTTTTTTAATTTCAAAATTAATTGCATATTAACAAAATTAAATAAAAAAAAACAAAGGAATTATAAATAAAAATAATCTTCCAACGCGCCACAGGGAGGCAACGTGCCCAGAATACTGGCAGCGTTCCCTCGCTGTATTGCGAGAAAAATTTTGCAATTACGAGGGAGCGTTTTTAATTCCGCGGAATGGGGGGCAAAGAGTGGAAATAAAAAATCCAAATTATTTTTCTTTTTCAATATATTCACCTGCAAGACGGATACATTTTTCAGATCTTTCAATTAACTTATTTATACCTTCATAAAAAAATGTCTTGTCTTTGTCCTCAAAATATGCTGAAACTGCCTCCTTGACTTCATCATCGGTGGAAAATTTCTTACCCCGCAGCTCTTTTTTCATTTTTGGAAAAAGATAATAATCACTGGGGCCCAAATCTGGACTGTAGGGTGGATGATTTAAAATATCGAAGCCCACCTGATGCAGGGCAGCCAATGCAACGCGGCTCTTGTGAACGGGCGCGTTGTCGTGCAAGAGCAGCACACCTCTCGTCAATTTTCCCCGTCTTTTCTTTTTAATGGCTTCTTTTAACTGCTCTAATATTGAAGCATAGTATTCTCCGGTTATAGAAACACCTTTATCTTTATAGTCGATCAATAATATTCCTTCTGAGTCCCAAAAGACCGTAGCCATGAGTTTCCCAGCTGACTGCGACACCTTAAACTTCTTGGGAGGTGCTGTGCCCTTTTTATGCAACTGCATGGAGTCTTGTTTCGACTCAAGTTCATAATGATGAACCCAAGTTTCGTCTCCAGTAACAATTCGACTCAAAACACCATCCTTGTCTTCACTGCAGAGGTCCAAAAATGCGCGTGAACACTCTACGCGCTGTTGTTTTTGCGGCGGCGTGAGCATTCTCGGCACCCATCGTGCGCTGACCTTAGTCATGCCTAGATGATCGTGCAAAATTTTAAAAATGGTTGTATCGGATACTCCAACCATTTCTGCGAGTTGTTTCTTCTTTATTCGCGCATCTTCGACTACAATTTTTTCGACTTTTTGGACAAGTTCCGGCGTGGTCACCTCGATGCTCCTGCCCGGCCTCGGGTCGTCTTCAAGTGATTCTCTTCCTTGTTTAAATAAACTGTGCCACTTGTAAACCATGGTTTTTCCTGGACAAGAGTCACCGTAAACCGACGACATCTCATTCAGTATGGTCGGTACTGATTTTCCTTGCTTGGTAAGGAACTTTATAACGGCACGATATTCGATGTTTTCCATATTTCACTTTTCACTCCCGATTATGTTGCTTGGTTGACGATAGCTCAAGGACTAATTGACTTATAACAATGAAACCTCGTATATAAACTAATTACGAGTCACTGAACACTTTACGGTCCTAATGAGTATAATCACCCCCCTCCAACCCTCTCATTCCGCGAACTTAAAAACGCACCCTCGTACTTGTGTTGACAATTGTATTGTCAAAACTCTTGTCAAGGCTCCTTTGTCTTTTTTATGCTAAACTTAAAATAGAAGAATTTCCACGTACACTTTATACGAAATTTCTTTGTCTACATCTGTCACCAAATATACATAGGGCGCACTGTAAGTTTCCGGAACTGGCCACTTACATAAACAATATTTAAAAATTTATTGCAACATTTGAAAATAGAACTCTTTGGCTGTAGAATGCAGTTTGTTTCATCTGACTGTCTTTTGTTTTTACCTTGTGGCGCCATTTAAAAAATTGTGTGTCTGCATCAACATGGATTTAACTCGGGAAAATTTTCGTAGTATGATTTTCTACGATTTTAAGTGTAATTTGACAGCTCAACAGAGCATCGCTCGGCTTGAAACAGCTTTTGGCAATGAAGCACCATGCAAGACAACTGTTTATAGCTGGTTTGCAGAATTCAAGCGTGGTCGTATCAATCTCAGTGACGAATCTCGCGATGGTCGGCCGTCCACCGCTGTGACCAACAAAAACATCAATGCTGTGCGCCGTATGATTGAAACAGACAGGCATGTGACCTACCATGAAATTCGCGCATCCTTAGAAATAGGCATGAGTCAAATACAATTAATCCTACACAAACATTTGGGTGTGAGAAAGCTGTGCTCGCGGTGGATCCCACACAACTTGACCGAGGCTCAAAAAACGGACCGCGTCACTTGGTGCAGTGCCATGCTTACCAGATTCAACGAAGGTGCGTCAAATTTGGTGTGGGACATAGTAACAGGTGACGAAACATGGATTTATTGCTACGATCCCAAAACAAAGCAGCAATCGAGCGTATGGGTTCTTTCAAGATGAGCCGAAACCAACCAAAGTGGCGCGCGTGAAAAGTGTATCTAAGCGGATGATTGCTTCTTTTTTTAATAAAACTGGGCACGTGGCTACTGTTGCTTTAGAGAATCGTCGTACAGTGAATAGTGACTGGTGCACGACCATTTGTTTGCCGGAAGTTATTGACGAACTCCGTAAAAATAACCGTAAACGCCGTATCATCCTGCACCACGACAATGCTAGTTCTCACACGGCCAGACAGACAAACGACTTTTTGAAGGCGAAAAATGTAGAACTCATGAGTCATCCTGCATACAGTCCCGACCTGGCACCTTGTGACTTTTTTCTGTTCCCAAAAATTAAGAACCAATTACGCGGTCAACGATTTTTATCACCAGAAGAGGCTGTCGAGGAGTATGAAAAACACGTTTCAGAGGTCACCACAGAGGAGTGGCACAAAAGTTTTCAAAACTGGTTTCATCGAATGAAAAAGTGCATAGACGCCAAGGGAGATTATTTTGAAAAACAATAAATTAATTTTGTACCTTTAATTGTATTTTTTCATATTCATTCCGGAAACTTATAGTGCGCCCCACGTATATGGGTATTATCATATCATGTAGAAAGGATGGATGAAAGGAGACTTACGAAAGGTATTTAAAAATCAAAGGTGACAGGAAAAGTCGGTAAGGGCCGGCCTCGGAGAACATACTGCGACCAAATCGCAGACATATTAAAAAAGGGAGATGTCAGGAGTACCCGTAATCGACGAACGTGTATGACGAGAGTGATGAGCGTAGAAGAAGCGAGGGAAGTCTGTAAGGATCGTAGCGAATGAAAATCCGTAGTCTCTGCCTACCCCTACGGGAAAAAGGCGTAATGGTATGTATTATCATATCAGGCCCACTGCCGTAAAAAAAAGACTTCAAAAAAGGTTACAAAACAAATTTAAAGGTACAGGCTCTTGCTGGCTGATCTGTAAGGATGCAAAATTTAACAAAATTACACAAAATGCGTGTAGTTTTGGCTCTTACAACGGGAAACCTGAGTGAAAAAAAATTTATGCTAATTTTTGTTGTTTAGTGCAGCTCACAGGCCTAGAACTCATGACCCTGCTTGAGTTTATAGTCTAGATAGGTACGTAGTAGCTTACCCTGGGCTGACTTATCCTTGTCCGTCATCCCTGAGGCTTGATCTTCATCGTCGGGTAGTCTGAAAACAGAAGATCGAATATATCATTGATCCAACAAATTAAGGTCCATTCAAACTTAAGCGAAACTCGCGCGACTGGCGAGTCGCCCATAGAAATAAGAATACGTAGAAGTGTCATAAGCAGGCCGGTTAGCTTTGGCATACGCTTCTTCTACCGATTCTTATGCTACGCCCACATGGCACTTCTGCCTTATCTTGCCTTATATTTGTGTCCAAAGTATGACCTGTGCGCGGGTTGCCGTGTCATCAACAGAGGTCCTAACGGAAGATCAGCGCTGTCAATTTCATAAGATGACAATATGCTGAGTTGGGACCATTTTTGGTAACACACAACCTTTTCTCTAATGCTTTTTCTTTTATGTATATATTTTTTCTTTTTTGTGCGTTTCTAAAATAAATTATCTTCTTTCTTTCTTTCTTATTCCCCCATTGGCGTCGCGCCAGTCACGCGAGATTCGCGTCAGTTTAAATGGTCCTTTAAGATCATTTTTAACAACTATTGTTCTAAGTTTTATTTTGTTATTTGAAGGCTTAAACTTATATTTTACTAGCTGTTTCCCGCAGATCCGACTGCGTCAAAAAGTAGCCTTTATTTAACCCCGGGTTTGATCTCCAATTATATTAATACCAAATTTTATCAAAATCCGTTCAGCGGTTTGGCCATGAAAGCGTAACAGACAGACTTTCGCATTTATAATATTAGTATGGAAGTATGGATTAACACACAAAACAATTATCGTCTGAAGAGAAGCAAAGGTCAAGGGTCCCAGAACTAGGCAGCTCCTAATGATGAAAGCTGCCAATCAATGATTGTTACTCGAAAGGAACCTTGCAAAGCCGATGATCATACAAAACATCTGCTCAGATTGCAAGATACAGCTTAGAAAAAAAAGCACAGAACAGGCCGTTTCCAACAAGCGATTCTGAAAAACTCAAAACAAAGTCAAACTGTGGAATGGGCTACAAGAAACCATCAGATCAGTTTCCAGCCGTGCAAGTTTTAACCGTCTTGTGTACAATTTCTTTCTGGTTAGTTATAGGAGGCGTATTGTGTCGTGTTATTTCGGATTTACACCATTGTCCGTTGCCGTATATTGCTGCTGTATAAGTATGTTATATTATATGTTGTATATATGTATGTATGTATTGTTCATGTAAGTTTATCACATTTTAATATTATATATTACAATGTTATTGTACACCCACAGTTAAGATCTCTTCTTGACCCAAAGGTTGGCTGTTAGATACAGCTTTTAGCATTAAGTCCGCCTATTATGATATACATTTGTATATTTTGTACAATAAAGTTTATATAAATAAATAAAAATCCTTGGGATTCCTTACTAACTCTTGTGAGACTAAATAATTTTTCATTCATTCATTCATTTGGACTGCCTGCAGCTGTTTGATAAGATCACCTACCTGTATACAGGCGCGTGCGGGGCAAGCGTGTCACACGCTGCGCAGCGCCACGAAGCAGACACGTTGCGGAGCCCGCAGCCGCAGCGCCACGCGCGACTCGCGTCCGGTGCCGAACCGACGCAAGACCATCCGCTGCGGAAACCATAATACAGCTCCTGATTGATTAATTCATTCATATCGAGTAGGTTATATGATCAATCGACCCTGTGCACCTTGGTGTCGGTGTTTTCCGGAACTGCCTTTCGGCCTAAGATGCGATTCCTTTAATAACCACCAAATGGCAGTCTCGGCTTAACATGGCTTCTGAGGCACAGAATCATCTTTATTATCAGACAATCTGGTGATTCAAACTAAAAACAACTAAACAAAGTATGTTTCTCGTGGGCATAGAACCCACGACTGCTGGGGCGAAAGTTAACGCCTTAACCACTGGACCACTGATGCAGTAATTGAGAGCAATGGAGGAAGCTTTACCGACAAGAACCCACTTCTTAAATTTATGATGATAATGATCATAGTCAGCGATGGAGAGTTAAAAGTAACACAGTGTATAACTTTATGAAAAATAGAAGTCTACTTTAGACTAAATATCTAGTTAAGACAGCCGCAGTCAGTCAGTCATTAATAACTTTAAAATCAGTCTTCATACTTAATTTTAATGTAATACAGTTTTTATTATGTTTAAATTTTTTAATTTAATATGTACTATTGGGAAAACATACCAACATTAAGTCTTCATGGTTACGAAATAAAAATTTGTCTGTAAATAAAAAATTGTCACTAATCTGAACAGCATAAACCAAAAAGTGGATGAACATACACATTTAAGAGTTTTGAAGGATACAGCTAAGGACTTGATTATAAGACAAATCCAAAGATATAAAAGACAAATTATCAGCCATATTCAAAAAACTAGTAAAGCCATAAAACAAGATTTTAATGACCATAAAAAGAAGAATTTTTATAAAGAATTATACAGAAACCCAACAGAAAACAAAACTACCAAATTAACAACAACAAATTGTGATGATTCGGAACAAGAAAAAATAGATCCAATTGATAAAAATAAAATACTTGACCACATTAAAAAACTAAATTTGGAAAAATGTCCTGGTCCAGACGGCATAAGCAACGAGGCACTAAAAGCTGGGGCACCAATCCTAGTACCATGCCTAGAACAAATATTCAACAAAGTCCTAAAAACTGGAAAAGTTTCTAAACAATGGTGTAACTCTGATATAAAACTTCTATATAAGAAAAGAAATCCAGACGACATTGGAAACTACAGACCTATAAGCATAGTGTCTTGTGTGTACAAACTTTTTGCATCCCTAATACTGGATTTTGCTCGGGTTTTTCCACCACAGACCACATACACACTTGAGCAAGTTATTGAAAAATACAAAGAATTCAAACAACATCTCTATATAGGTTTCATTGATTATTCAAAAGCTTTCGACAGCATCTCACACAACTCTATTTGGAAGGCACTAGGTTCATGCGAAATAAACAAAACTTACATAAACATTGTAAAAAATATTTACCTCCAAAGTCAAAGCAAAGTACGACTAGAAAGCAAAGGAGAATATATACAAATAGAGAAAGGGGTCAGACAAGGTGACCCTCTGTCACTAAATTGTTCATTGCTGTGTTAGAACAAATATTTAAGGAAGTCAAATGGAAAGAAAAAAGCATTATGATAAAAGATCACCAATTAAGTCATCTCAGATTCGCTGATGGCAAAATCTGCAATAGAGGTAGAATTAATGCTAAAATCTCTGGATACGGAAAGCAAAAAGGTAGGTCAACACACAAACTCTAGCTAAAATAATGACAAACCATATCAGAAAAGAAATACAGGTGTCAAGCAATCCTATAGAATATGTAGATGAATTTTTCTACCTTGGCAAAAGAATGTAATTTAATAAAAAAACAACGAAAAAGTAGACACAAGGATTAGCAGAGCCTGGAAAAATTTTGGGCACAGAAAGAAATACTAGAATTTAACTACCATCTAAAGCTGAAGAAAATAATAATGTACACCTGTATTCTACCATGTCTGACATAAGGAAGGCACTCTTGGACCTACACCAAGAAGATTAAAAACAAATTGGCAATCTGTCAACGTGCCATGCAAAGAAGTATCCTCAGACTAAATAGAAGACAAAGAATTAAAAATGAAAAATTAAGAAAAAAATGGATTTAAGCTTTGCCCTACAACAAGCTCTACATCTTGAATGGAGATGGGCCGGCCAGATTACAAGATAAAAGATGGACCTCCGTAACCCTTTTTACAGAGAAACCAGACCAACAGGAAAATGAACCTAGGTGTGTTAGTGGCCAACACTGTTAGAATTTTTCAGGCTGCCCTAAAGCATCTGACACAGACTCATGACTGCTATCTATCGATAACAACCGGGACCAACAGCTTAACGTGATTTCCAAAGCACGGAGGAGCTCAAGATAGAAAATGCCAGTAAATGGCGATCAATCCAATAGTGGTCGCGTGACGCTATCACTATGAGGGTCACGCCGTCGCTACGAGGTTCACGCTTGACTAACGAGCTCCTCAAAATATATTCACTATTTTATAATAAGGTAAAGATTACTAAATACACTTAATGACACTTAATGACCTGGCTACTTTAATGTGGCGTTTTGTATTGGAAATGTACCTTTAAGTGGAGATTTTTAACACATTTTTATCTTCAAATTAATATTGATTTTCACACTTTTATGAATTAACATTGAAAAGAAATTACTTGATACTGTAAATACTTAAAAGATGCCATCCAAGGAATTATTTTTAAGTTAACACGCCTTTAAACAAGCTAGGAAAGTGAAAATTCTTCACAATATCACATAATACTAGTTTATGTACATACCTATAATCATTGTGTGTGTTATAGCCACATTTCAAACAATTACTGACACACACCTACAGTGTAAAGGGCATACGATGATAATTTAGTTAATGAACATCCATTACGTCCACCTTCCAATGAAATACAATAGAAAATAACCTAAATTAAACTTCGAAAAAATCGATACTAGACTGACAGTGGTAACAATGGACCGATGGGAACAAATACAAAAACTTACCTATTGAAGTGATTTTCCGTGGGTATAACAATGGGATCCGAACCAGGAGTAGTACCTTCGCTTTTTCCTGTGCGTGAATTGTATTCCGGCGAAGAATCTCCTTTATTATTTTCCTTGATATGCTCACTGTCATTTTTCGATACGCGTTTTGTGGAACATTTTAGACACTTCACACTCTCCGTTGGGTTGATTTGGCCGCAAGTCTGACAATGCCATTGCAGCACAGATGCGATGGAGCCCATTTTAATTCACACATGGCTATGAAACCATAACAGTACGCCGTTTTATCAAAACAAAATCCAATGCAAGAAAAATGAAAACAGCTGATCCACCATGTTGTTTGTGTATAACTTTTTTTGTATAGGCAAAGCACAGGCATCTTGTGTTTCCGGCTTTGATGACAGCTCTCTTTTTTTTAAGAAAAAAATATTATTTTATATATTTGCAATATCTACCTATTATCAATGTGTTATAAAATTGAGAAGAAGATTTTTGACTCTTTTACTTTTTATGCTATTTTGTGATTATACTCAAAAAATAATTCACTCACGCCATCTACTTAGCTAAGTCTGCAGTGGTTCCGTTTTCAGGAAATGTAATAGTTTATCGTCTTTGTAACAGATGGCGTTAGGTTTAGGAAAATTAAGTTCGACCATGAAACTAGTAAAATGAAAAGTTTTCTTTAGTCCTAAGTGACTTATTCTAAGCACTGTTGGATTGCCCCTCAACTTTCCCATCGGCCTCATGATGACATAGATTAAAATTATTTACACACGCTCAGTTTTCTTTTACATATGTGCCTATACCACCCTACCCAACATGGAACTAGATAGAAGTCATACAAGTTTTCCAATAAGATTGGCAGATTTTTAGAATCAGCCAATTAATTTTAAAACTATTGTAATTTTTATCCCCTGAAAAAATAATCATTTTGTCTCTACCATGTCTCTGCCACAGAATAGATGTAATTAATGGTACTTAGGTCTATGCACTTGGCACTCTTCTGAGGGCAGTAAGTACTTACTTACCAAAAATTTTTTTGCCTACTTAATTGTATAAAAAAAAAGTCTATTATTCTTTTCTACCAATAAAGAAACTTCTGGAACTTTGCAACAAGCAGAAAAATAAATGAAGCATTTTTGGTACTTTCATCTATAGGAGTCACGTAAGGAGCGTACCACAATATGATTCGAGTGTGAATATTCTCTCAGCCCAGAAACAAGCCACTTGAAGCCCTGAATAGATCCGAGAGGCCAAGTTTATGTCATAGTCATTCATGGTGCAAGATCCCTGTTTTTGAAATATATGTCGATTGGAAATCATTCCCAACGAACAAAAGTTATTCAAATCGCCAATTTTGCTTGAGTCACACTTTTCAAAAATAGCACTCCTTAATCTAACATGGCGAGGCTTAACTTTGGCATCCAGTAAAAACACCCACATGGCACTTCTACCTAATCTTATTTCTATGGTTATTCTGCTGTTTAAGTTGTCTTTGCAGCAACCAACTTAGGATTGCTACCTATTGAGAGTCTTTCAAACAGTCCAAGGCCTTAGGGAAGTTCCCATGGGCATATACTCGTATGCAACTTGATCACATAATAATAATATACCTTCATAAAGCAGGGAATAATTAATTTTACAATAGCAGTGCTGGCGGATTGCCAGAGCCTGGTCGTTTGTCACTGCAAATTAAAACGAACACCTGGCGGTCATATTGCACGTTTTAAACGATTTAGCACGGCGCGGACTTGACGAAAATCCGCGAAAATATCCTATTCACGTTTCCAAACAATCAATCAATATTTTATTTGTAAAACATATGTGTTATATTTTTTTACATAAAGATCGCTATGTTTTGCCGTGATACAGCATAAAATAATTAAGTCATAAAATTCATACAATTCGATTAAAACAATAAACATTACAAATATTATTATTAAATAAGTAAAAAAATATTAAATGTCAATTAAAAAAAATAATGTCAAATTAAGTCACAATTTATTCATAATTCATCACTAAAATCACAGAATAGTAAGTAATTGAAGTAGTATTTTTTTCAATTAAATTGGTAAATATTTGTTCTTTAAACACAAATTAATTTAATTATTTTAAATCCTGATCATGGAGCAATTACAAAGAGGAGATGCCGATTGAAACGGCGCAGTGATGTGATCATCGGCGCCTCGCCGACACACAAGTGGGCGGAGCTTGTCATTGGTCGTGCTCCATGGTTGGAGCCACGGCCGAAACCAAGCACTCCGCGCGTCTGCCTTCCGCCCCGTGTAGCCTCACAAATACTTTCTTATGAATGGGTTGCATGATCAATCAATCATTGTACGATTCTAGTGTCAGAGTTTTTCTTGACCGTCTTTCGGTCTCTGACGTGGTTCCTTTAACGACCACCAACCGGGACCAATGGCTTAACGTGCAGAAGCACGGAATCATCATTATTATCGTCTGCTATCACCGGATTGTCTAATCTGGTGATTCGAGCCTGCAATATCCTAACCAAACTGAAAAGAACTTAACAAAATATACTTCTCATGGGAATCGAACCCACGACCTCCGGTCACTGTGCCAACGAAGTTAATTCCGCAGAAATAAGCATTTTCAAGTATGTAACGCTTTCAAAATAAGTATTTAAAATACCGCAAGTCTCGAAGAGGCGGACCACCTAGAAATTATGGATGATAGCTGATAGAGCTCCCAAAGACATATCTAAATGGCAAGAGAAACACAATGCCAATTAGCCCATTACCCTTAAATAGTCGTAACATCCAGGAAGTAAAAAAAAGAAACAAAATAATATTTAAAATACAACACAAAAAAACACTTACGCATTTTTTTTTCTTTACAGTAATTGACAGCGATGATCTTCTGCTAAGATGAAGAACCTCGGTTGACGACACGGCATACCGAGCAAAGGTCAATTAAGTAAATATGTGTGATTTGTCCGAATATATTTATTCACTCTAGCTGTTACCCGCAGCTTCGTCTGCGTGTTCTAAGGGAAGTCTCATTGATTTGTATAGTACCTACCTACTCATCATCATCATCTTAGCGCCTTCCCGGTTGCATCCTCAGCTGTCTGCTTTGGAGCCCAGTGTCTGCTTTGGAGCCCAGGGTCCGCTTTTCTACTTTTGCGTCTCCGCTTCGCCCGGTCTTCGGCATCCGTCACAGTTAGTCCCTTAGCACGCAGCTTTGCGATATCAAACCAGCTCTTCTTGGGCGCACCTCTTCTAGTATAGTACCTACCTACTAAAACTACACATAATTGAAACGTAAAGGCAAACTAAACATCTTTTAACATAGGTACCAACCAATATAAAAGATCCGCCAGGGAAGATTCACAAATGTCCATAGTAGCAAGTAAAGTCGTTTGCAAAATCACATGGTAGAGGCATAAGTACACAACCACGTCGTCTGTCGCCATTTGCATTTTACAATTTTTTCCCGCCAAGAATTAATGGTCTAGCTGTGACGTCCTGACTGGAATAAATAATTGAACAAAAAATACTTAGGAAGGTGTACAATTTATTGATACTCTGACTTGGAAACATTGAACTAAAAAAAGATTGACGTTAGCTATACTACATCAGTACTGTTACCCGTAACCAGTTTCAAGAGTCGCTTGAAAGAATACTACCTCTCACTTTTGACTTGATACTGCTGTTATTTTTGCTTAGATGTTCATACAGTACGTATTTTCATACATTATGCAAGATGTGAACACAGTATGTATACAAAAGGCGGCCTTATCGCTCAAGCAATCTCTTCCAGGCAACTTAGAGTAGTTAGAAATATAAAGAAAGGAAAGATACGGATATGGTGCTTAAAGAACAGAACAACGCTAGGCAGAATAACAGAAGTACACGATACATAAACTACTTAAAATAAATACAAATATATATTTGTGAATGTTTATAATTTTCAACTATATCTGTTGCTGTACCTCGTAAGGGTTGACTGGAAGAGATTGCCTAGCAATAAGTCCGCCTTTGCTCATATTATGTTGAAGTAGTAAATGTTAAATTATTTGTTACTGTGTGTGGGCCATAAAGATATTTTGTATTGTAATGTACTATTTTCTATAGGGTTCCGATTATTATATAGTTATAGTATAAATACGTTACTTAGAATGTCATCACGCCTGTTTTTTTTAAATTAAATGCCAAACAAAAACTACTAACATTCACATAATAGCACCATTTCCTTGGAACCACAGAATAACATAATAGCTGGTACATTGAATTGCATACAAGGAAAAGATACACCCACTTTTAATTACAACGAAAGCATTAAAATTTATTTATAAAAATGTCTGCCCGTCTGTAATTGGAGATCATCAAAGAGATTCTTTGAAAGAACCACACAAAAGTGCTACGATAAGCTAATGCCTCGAATTATGCGTCAAAGATTAATGTTTAATTAACAGAATAGACGACCGATATATTATATGATAGATATGCTTATCATCGAAGAAAAGCAATCAATTAATTCATATCAAGTGGGTTACATTACATGGTCAATCGATCCTGTACACTTTGGTGTCAGAGATTTTTGGAACCGCCTCTTTTCAATCAATCAATCAATCAATCAACTTTATTGCGTATTATGGGTGTACAATGATGTTATATATAGCAATTACAAGATCTTAGACCACAAACAGCCGTATTGCATGCAACATATTTGTCCTATTGGACAGCATTTCAAAGCACAAAATCATCTTTATTATAAGACAATCAGACGATTCAACCTTTCAATGTCCTACCAGAGTCAGAATTCGGTTCCGACACCAGGGCGTACATGGTCGCTTTAGCATGTGACCTGTGGGTTATATACGAATTCAGCTCCAAATACCGGTATTTCTAAAGCGGTTACGCAAGTCAAACATCCAGTAATTTCGAGACTGATCGCACATGCAGTCACAAATAGTTCAACAGAACTTGTTCAACAGTTTCAACAGTTATACAAGTGCGGAACAGCTTTAAATGCAATCCGAGCAGCCAACACTTTGATAGTAAACAATCGTACTTGAGTTAGCTAGGGTTGACACTTGGCTAATGTATTGCATGTTCGTTACTGGTCGGATTTAAAAAAAAACTGCACAAGGTACTGATCCGTGGAAGGTTTGTAGGATACAGTACATACACACAAGAATCAGGATAAAGACATGCAACAGCTAGTATGTTAATATAAAATCTAGTAGTCTAGTTTCACTGTAAAACTGGTTACGCAGGAAAAGCGGCAGTCACTCCATTTCCTAGGCAATAGAGGCAGTATTATTTAGGAGCATACTCTTAATCATAATTAAAGCGATCCTTTTCCGATCCAGCGTAAGCTGAGGATGTAACTCGGAAACATGCTCGGATAAATTTTACTACCTTGCATACTTTGTTTGTATCTCGTCGGATGGATCCCTATTTTAGAAAAGCATGACTCGCGCAAAATCGATAAATAATTGACTCTAGTTTAGTAAGTATTTACGTAAGTAATAAGTGTATATTAACAAAATCAAATGTAGTGTACGTATAACCCTACCTGGAAAATAGCAGCCTTGGCGGAAACATATTAGAACTAATTTATTATACTGGCAACTAGGTATTCAAGTAACATTCCGTCATCTCAATGTCATCTGCCAAAAGGAGACAGGAGTGGACGTTGTGTATTTAGTGAGTATCAAATAAAAATATTTATCAACATGGTAAAAATAATATAAATGTCGCAGAGTGTAGAAGATTATGGAATGCCAAGCAATATTTTGTAATGATTATTAATTCTAGTTTATTTAACTGATATATAATTAAATGACATTGTCAATTTTGTTGTTGACATGACACATACAACATGTTGCCACCTAAAGGCGATCAGTAGCGATGCCAATGTCTTTATAAACATTTTCCTGGACGGGCTATACTGAAAATGTACGAATCAACATAAAGTTGAAGAGGCAGCCCTACTTGATGAGAAACGGAGACATTTGTCGACTTGCTTTGAGATTTCGTGATTCTAGGTTTTGGTCGGTCCTAGTGTTAGTTCTACTAGAATTCAGTGTTCTGCTCTTCGCTTACTCAAGCAAACAAACTACAAATCGTGGGAAATCAGGCAGCGTTACATTTAACTGACTCAAATGTCAAGTTACCTGTGGTTAATTAGTCTTGGTATTTCTTTATAAAAAAAGCAGCCTAACTGCCTCTGTGGTCCAGTGGTTAAGGCGTTTGTCTGAAGACCCAGAGGTTGTGGGTTCGATTCCCAAGGATATACTTTGTTTAGTTGTTTCCAAGTTAGTTAGCATGGCAGACTTTAATCGCCTGATTATAAAGATGACATGCTAGTAGCCACCTAACTCTCAAATTTACCAATATCACCATAAAGTTGAAGCAAATCCATTATTTACCATTATGATATCCTATTTTTTTCGTCGGAGCTTGTTTTCCACTTGCATCTTCAGCTTGCGCGTCAGATCACAGTGTACGCTTAGCCACGCCCAAACTATGTCGTAGGTTAGCGTGAATTTATTACAATGAATTATTTAGATATAAAAGAAACGATAAGTCGAATGATTTTCTTTAGATTTCGCATGATTTTCATTAGACATAATCTGAGAGTCGAACGATTCTCATTCGATAGTTTTTTGAGCGACATAGATCACAAAAACAACACTTTTGATTTTAGTTTAGTTTTGAAAGAAAGAAAGAAAAAAATGTTAATTTGTTATTAAAATTAATGCTGTTGGCCTTCTGGTATAACCATTCTTAGTCCGTTAGTCTATGACCATTAGCCATAAATAATTTTTTATCCACACACATTAAAGGTATCATTTGCGCGCAGGGAACTTTTATGTGGCATTCTTGTAAATAATTTCTATTTTCGGTTGCCACGATAAGGAAGTAGCATAAAAAAACTCAACTTCAAATGAAAATACCTTTAAAACTAACATATTATAAAAAATATTATAAAGAGGAAAGATTTGTATTTTGTGTGTATGTTTGTAATGAATAAACTCAAAAACTACTGTGCCGATTTCCAAAATTCGAATGATTTTTATTCGAAATCGAATAACTTTCGTTCGATATTAAACGATTTTGATTCGATTTATGAGTCACACATTCAAAAATAGGGCTCCAATTGACAGGATGTGTGGTTGTTCAAAAAAAATTTCAACAACAATAGTCTCCACAGATAATACAAATGATTGTGCACATTCTGTTAATACGCAGATTAATTATGACTTAGGATAATCGGAACGTAATAAGTTATACATTCAGTATTTCTGTCTGTTACAGATTTGGTGTAGAATCATTTATTATACAGTTTTTTTACCAGTCTGTCTGAAGAAGGATTATGAATGAAGGAAATAATATTTATTCGTGAAACTTGGACCCACAAAGTTGTTAATTTATATCTTGTACTTTTGCAGGGACTATATAACTTGTAAATATTAGTTTTACATTTGTTTAGATAGTATTTTGTATAAGATGTTTTATATACTTATATGTATATTATATAAACTATACTAGTAGTGTTAGCCCAATAGCCCCTATGTACTATTGTGGAAATTTTTTGACGGAAGGAAGGATGTATGTTTCTATTTACGTATTTTTTTTCTTTTTTCCTTAGCCGGGATAAGCAAACAATAACACAATACCATGGAGCAATTACAAAGAGGAGATGCCGATTGAAACGGCGCAGTGATGTGATCATTGGCGCCTCGCCGACACAAAAGTGGGCGGAGCTTGTCATTGGTCGTGCTCCATGGTTGGAGCCACGGCCGAAACCAAGCACTCCGCGCGTCTGCCTTCCGCCCCGTGTAGCCTCACAAATACTTTCTTACAAAACGCTTATTACGGCATCTCCTCTTTGTAATTGCTCCATGCACAATACAGAATAAAATTGTTTTACAGACAGAAAAGTAATAGTGCTCTTATATCACTTAAAAACTATACATTTATAAACTAGGTTAATACCTATACTTAATAGTCTAACAATGTTATAAAGTAATGTGAATAATTTTTGTTAAGTTTTCCAGAATTTTTCTTATAAATATGCCCTATTTTTGAAATGTACGTACTCAGGACATAAATTTCAATAATCAAAATCCTTCGATATCGAACGAAAATCCTTCGATATAGAACGAAAATCATACGATATCGACAAAATCATTCTTCCCTCCGATTTAGCCCGACTCACACTTTAACAAATACAAAAATAGCACTCATGATCAAGGTATCTATCAATCCATTCCTGTGACAATCGACATACATACATACCATTACGCCTTATTCCCGTAGGGGTAGGCAGAGACTACGGATTTCCATTTGCTACGATCCTTACAGACTTCCCTTGCTTCTTCTACGCTCTAACTCTCGTCATACACGCTCGTCGATTACGGGTACTCCTGACATCTCCCTTTTTTAATATGTCTGCGATTTGGTCGCAGTATGTTATTCCTAAAAGTTTTTTTGAATAAAACATCCAATTTCATTAATTTCTCCATCTAAACTAGTACTTAAAGATCTAAACAAATACTTTGAAAATATGGACTGGTTACAAAAAGACAATCACTCTACATACAGAATACCAATGCAATGAAAACAAAGTGTACTTCATAGTATTAAACACACACTAAAATTCTTCTCTCGTATATCGCAGATAATTATCATTCCCCTGCCTTTTCAGGGGATTAAGGTGGGACAAGGATTAGGGATATTTAGAGATATGGTTTGGTCACAGAATTAATAAAAAATATTTATTTATTTACACTTTATTGTACAAAATACAATACAATACAATAGCCTCCAGCCGTGCGGGTTTTGTTACTCTTGTTTACGAGCATTTTCTCGCACAGCTGAGTGACGTTGGGAATCTAGTTGCCGTTTTACGTCACGTATGTTGTTTATTTTGCATTGCATTTAAGTATATATTTATTGTGTATGTAGGTGTATTGTAAATACGTGTTTATAATATAAAAAAATATGCTTTAATTATTATGCTTTTTCAGTTAATTTAACTTTATTTTACACCCACATAAAACTCTCTGCTTGACCCAAAGGTTGACTGTTAGATAATGCTTTTAGCATTAAGTCCACCTATTGTGCTTTGCATTGTGTTTGTTCAATAAAGTTTAAACAAATAAATAAATATACATATTTGTATAACATTATAAACGAATTTAATGATTAAAAGCATCCTTTGAGTTGATCGGAGATTGTAATGTGGGTATTTTATATTCACGACGTTTGAATCTGAAAACCACAATACTTGTTTTCGTCTCTTGTATTTAAAAATTATGTCACCGTGACTACCAAATTATGAAATTTGACATAAACTAGATAAAAACATGCCCGAGAGTACCATTTTTGAAAAATGCGGACCCTGGGCTCCGAAGCAAACCGCTGCAACCGGCAAAGCGCTAGGATGAAGAAGAAGGAGGTGTTTTTGAAAAGTGTAACTAACGTAGTTTTTATTCGACATATTATTATTATCAATCGTATGGCCAAATTTAAGTCGTTTCTTAACTAATAACTATATAGAAGCTTTTATTGTCTAAATCCACTGGATTCCGTTGTTATCCAGGGTAAGCAGGTCTGCCGGGTTACCCTCATATTTAGTGACACACTACATTCGCAAGCCAGAGAGAAAATCCAGCATCGGAATTTGAACGCTCTGCTTCGACCGCATCGAGACATATGAGTCATCCTATATATACTATAATATTATAAATGCGAAAGTCTGTCTGTTACGCTTTCACGGCCAAACCGCTGAACGGATTTTGATGAAATTTGAAATGAATATAGTTAAAGACCCGGGGTCAAACATAGGCTACTTTTAGACGTAGGCGGAGCTGCGGGAAACTGCTAGTACATTATAAAAAAGAGCTCTTGTACTTAAAAAGAAAATGAAGCATTTGTTCCTTGGCGAAATGACCAAAAGAAATCAAGTTTTATATCGCCAAAAACATTCAAAACATCGCCCTCATTCACTGCTCTAAGCATAGGACATTTATGACGCAATAAATTTATCTTGCATTACTGCACTACCTGCATTTCCCCTGTTCCCGATTCCCCCTGGCTTTCCCTACCTCTTGTATCAATTCAGTTTTATGGCCGCCTCAGATGTCCTCCTTTGTTTAGTGTAGAGGGATGAGAATGTATTGAAGTCGGGATTTTTGTTAAAAACTTAGCGGTTGCTCACATCTGGGAAATCACAAAACTAAAATTATAACATTGTTAACAATATGAAACAAAGGCGGACTTATTGCTAAGCAATCTCTTCCAGCCAACCTTTGTACATTAAGAGAACATGATGTAAGGGTGGGCCCAGTACAATTAAAAATAATGTCTACTGTATAGATAAATCAACACAGACGTAGATATATTTGGGAACAATTTATCCTATTCTTTATTCTTAACAATATATTCCGTTTTTATCAATGCAGTTTACTCGTTTATTTTAATTACACACCGATTAACAGCATTAATCATTATTGATTTAAATTAACTTGCTCAAATTGCTATTGTGACAAATTATATTTCGTTTCCAGTGACCCAGTGACCTAAAATTTTCTACATTGAGTTAAAATGTTTTAGACTTCACAGACACCGTGAAATTTTAGTCGTTTTGGACCCAACGTCCAGTGACTCCATTCCTGCAACCGAACAACTTTCCCCAAGATAAATGGGTCGAAATATGGAGTAAATTTTGGACCTCCCATACAAAATGTCTCATCACGTGACCTAAGTTACTATGGGAAGTCCAAATTTGTTTTTCATGTTTCAAGCTATGTTTCTTGGGGAAATTTGTTCGGTTGCATGAATGTCAGTGGTTGGAGTCACTGGACGATGGGTCCAAAACGACTAAAATTTTACGGTGTATTCACGGCCGTTCACGACGAACATAACGTGTATTATTTAAATCTCCATTTTACGATTACGATTTTGTAAATCCTTCTTGTGGTTTATTGAATAAGTTAGTTCGACGGCTCTCTAAGATCAAGAACAAGTGAACTAGTGAATACTCTGAAGAATCTCTGGTGGCTGGCCTCCCTCTCTTCATCGTTTGGCTTCAATTACTGTGTGTGTTTTTCTTCGTGATCCCGTCACCTTCACCCAACTACAGTCCACTGGAACTGCTGAACCCCGTGGATTTTCAGGACGTATCGAAGGGTTCTGAACACTACCAATAATCTTCTTTATTCGTGTGGTGAAGAGCTCGATAGCGGCACGAGGACGCGACGTGCGTAACCGTGATAGCGCGTGTCAAGCGATGTCGATGCGCTACCCCTATTTAATTGGTCGCCATTAGTAGCATTTCCTATCTCGAGCTGCTCTGTGCTTTGGAATGCACGATAACCGTTGGTCCTGGATGTTATCGATAGATGGCAGTCTTTAGGTTATGTTAGCAGCCTGAGAAATCTAACATTGTTGGCCACTAACACGCCATTATCTATCTATGTGCCATGTCTTATGTTCCTGTTGGACTTTTGGCGGGAAGCTGTGAAGAACAGTATCGACGCTGTATTTTATTTTCCAAAATATGTGTTTTGTTAAGTGTTTGTGCATAATATAACTTAATAGTTTGAAGTGATACAGTGTTTGATGTATGTGATTTTCATGTTTGTTTCCAAAAGCTTCTAGTAATCGTTAAGTGCAGTTTTTCTACCACTTCACTTAGCCTGATTCTTCTTACTAGACTTGACTGCTGTCTGGACTTTTGGACTTGACTGGGACTTGACGAAGCCACACTGTGGGACTGAGGAAGATGGAAAGGTTAAGAACGGCTTTAAAGGACTTGTATCCGTGGCCGTAAAACCCATTAAGAGAATTTCTTTTTCTTATCGAATGGGTCACGTTACGACCAATCGACCCTGTACACCCTGGTGTAAAATTCTTCAGAGCCGCCATTAAGTCTCTGCCATATGGAAGCCGGGACCTTCATATTTTTATCAGAAAATCAGGTTTATTGTTTATCGTCTACCAGATATTGAGTCAATGTGACAGCTGCCCGACGTCAAACCAACTAATCCTAGAGGACACCTGTAAACCAATCTCATTGTACCAAATTGCACCAAATTGTAGTTCAGAGTGACAGCGACCACAGATTACAGAATAGGCCACAGCAATCGGCAATGTAATCCCATTTGACAGGTCTAACAGATTGATATTTTTTTTTAGTAATGGGTTTTACGGCCATGGATACAAGTCCTTTAAAGCCGTTCTTAACCTTTCCATCTTCCTCAGTCCCACAGTGTGGCTTCGTCAAGTCCCAGTCAAGTCCAAAAGTCTAGTCGGTAGTCAAGTCTAGTCAGAAGAATCAGGCTAAGTGTAGTGGTAGAAAAACTGCACTTAGCGATTACCAGAAGCTTTTGGCAACAAGCATGAAAATCACATAAATCAAACACTGTATCACTTCCCAACACTCACACTTGTTATCAAACGCTTTGCGAATAATATCCCCCGTTATTAAGCCCAAAATAAAAAAAAAACACAAATTTTGGAAAATAAAATACAGCGCCGATACTGCTCTTCACAGCTTCCCGCCAAAAGTCCAGATTGATACAATTGGGTTTGACAAAGACATGCATTAATAGGGGACATGCAAAAAAAAATAAAAAATTAACACTTTATTGCACCATTTATAAAAAAGATATTCATGAATACTAGCGTGAGTAACTGCCTCCGTAGTCAGTATATTAGTTAATGGGTTTGCCTTAGACCCAGAGGTTGTGGGTTTGATTCCCACGGAAAGCAAAATTACTTTGTTATATTATTTCCAGTTAGGTTAGAACTGCAATGTTCTTAATCACCCGATTGTCTGATAAATATGATGATTACGTGTTTTGGAAAACACTTTAAACCCTTGATCCCTTCTGCCCTTCGGTGGTCGTTAAAAGAACCATGTCAGAGGCTGAAAGGCGGTTCCGAAAAACTCTAATGCCAGGGTGTACATATTCGATTGACCATGTAACCCATTCGATGTGAATGAACGAATATTCTCTTTTCTAATCCATCTTAAGGTAATATCGTCGACATATATAAGGCAGATTTAAATTAAATACAAATACTTCCACGGCTATAATCAAATAATATAAAACAGATTTATGTTGGTTACATAATTTTCTACAGGCTAGTTTTCGAGAAAATCGAACTTTTATGTTTTACGGAATAGTAATAATTCAGACATCTTGTAGTGAGTGATTTTTCTTTTCTTTTAACACTTTAACGGACAGTCAAGAAAATAACAATGGCACTCAATTGTTATCTACGTCGAGAGACGTTACTGTCCGCGAAAGTGTTAAATTCCATTTTGCTGGCAATACTGACAGATGTTGTAAAACTTATTTTGTATCTGATATCACAAACGAAATAAGGAAGATAGCAAATAAATCCCATTCATAAGTAGTTTGGGAGTAGGAAATTAATAGATTAGCTGTCCAATAGGACAAACATGTTGCATGCCGTACGGTTGTTTGTGGTCTAATATCTTGTAATTGCTTTAAATAACATCATTTTACACCCATAATACGCAATAAAGCTGATTGATTGATTGTTACGATGAATACGTTTTCTAGTGAGCTTACAGACATTATAAAAACATTATATTAATTTTGTTAGTAAAACGAAAAAAACTAGCGTGTAGATTTAAAAAAATTTTGCTCTTAATACTTTTCTGTGGGCTAAATAAACCGCCCCTCAAAATATTTGCACTTAATAAGCCTACACCTATATATACCTAAATAAATATATATGAGATACAAGTGCCTTCTCAAGTCCGGAACGAGCTCGGGTTTCCGGGAAACATATAGCTTCAAATAAATATATGCTTGGCTGAAACTGAAGCAGGGTCTAAGGTTTATTTAAAGCATTCTCTTCCAGTCAACCATTAGGAAAAACAGTTATAGTTATTTTAGAAACAAACTCATATGATAGACTATCTATGTTTGAGAATACTTTTGTTAATGTAGACTGTGTCAAAAAATTTATGTAAATAGCATAGATTAATAATTGGTCTCGCGCGCGCTAGACTAGATGCCGTCGGGGTACTAGACAAATGCGGCAACTAAAACTACGCGAATTCGGCGTACTAGCGGCATACCCGCGTCAGTACGCCGCAAAAATAAGTGAGTTGGACGTCGAGATAAATTTAAAATTTTAGTTTATAAACAGAAGCAAATGCGTATTCAAACTATGTAAGAATAATAGTACAAGAAATAACTCTTTCTCGTTTCGTCTTTGCACATTGTCTTACACACACTACAATATAAAGTTGCCGCGTTCTGGAAACTGATTTTTCTTCATAGCGCGGTATCTAGTCGAGCGCGCGCGAGACCAACTATTAATCTAAGGTAAATAGTTTTGTTAGAATTCAATCACGGCTTAGCACGCGTTCTCAAAATTAAAATTTTACGTATGTAAAATCTAATTATCCATACTTCCATACAAAAATATTATAAGTGCGAAAGTCTATCTGTCTATCTATTACGCTATTTGTCACGGCCAAATCGCTGAACTGATTTTGATGAAATTTGGCATGAATATATTTGAAGTCCCGGGGTCAAACATAGGCTACTTTTTGTGAGAAATAGCTACTAATAATTTTCATTTTGATTGTTGTCATTTCCAAAGAATGTTGTTTTTACAAAAATTCGGATAATAAAAATGGAAAAGACACGGCTGTATCCCATTATGCAAGTATTTGAGGTCCGTAACTCGGGTCAGGGGAATTTGGTTATTTAAATGAACTATTTGGATGTTTTTGGTGTAGGTGGGCATATATTGCAAGCTGGACTTCAGACGGGCGAAGGAAATTGGGCAGGATGTTTTTGAAATGTGAAAACAAATATATAGCAATAAATAAATAAGTGAGTGAAATGTATTTTTTGGTTCCGAACTTTTCAATGTTAAATTGACAACGACAAAATATTTGTTTGGTAAGTATGTTTTATTAAATTAAACTATTTTAATACGGTTTTTATAGCGTTTATTACTTATTTATTTACACCTGACGTTTCAAACACTTTACAGCGTTCTGCCTGCGACCATGAATGCTGTAAAGTATTTGAAACGTCAGGTGTAAATAAATAAGTAATAAACGCGATAAAAACCGTATTAAAATAGTTTAATTTAATGAATAACAATCGCGAAAACATAAGAAATCATTAAGTATGTTTTATTTTAGTTTTGGAATTTTAGTAATTATGTCATTATTTTCAAATATTAGTTGTTTCAGAGAAGCTAAGGGCCTAAATAAAATAAAATATGTATGTAAGATAACTAGAACAAAGTGAAAAGACTGTCTATACCAAAAATGTAGCAATCATTAATTTAGTAAATCTCAGAAAGTTTTATACAAAATATTGTTAAAAATGCAAGAAGTTCACAATAGTGTAGTTTTATATAAATAGATAAGTAGCAATTATATATTAGACCATTTTTTAATTTTTCCATATAGTACTATATTTTTAAGACGAGTAAAGACAGAAGCAAAATGCCAGTTTGCGTATTCAAACTATGTAAGAATAATAGTACAAGAAATAACTCTTTCTCGTTTCGTCTTTGCACGTTGTCTTACACACACTACAATATAAAGTTGCCGCGTTCTGGAAACTGATTATTCTTCATAGCGCGGTATTTAGTCGGTCTCGCGACCAAATATTAATCTAAGCCTAAAGACATCTGAAAAAAATCTAACAGCGTCTCACAAACAGTCACAACCTGACAAGTGAAGCAGATAGACATTTCCTTAAAAACATTGATACTTTGTAGAGTGTGTACTAACAATCCTAACACTTATGTTTCGTGTGGATTACTAGAAATATGTTACGTGTTTTCACTTCTGTTATGGGCACTAACCACGGACTATTCTCGACAGTGTTTCATAAAAAAGCAAGGTGTAAAATTACGAGGGGATGTATGTGACAATTTATATATATCGTCTCCTGGTGAAATCGTAAATGAGATATCATACGACACAGAAGAAAATTGATCCATTACTCTACAGCGATTAGCTGAAGGATGTAACTGGTAAAACGGCATACCGTTTGCCGTGGCTAACGCACATCTTAATGTGATTGTGTATCATACAATTTAATATTACACATTTATGTACATTAGAAAACCAAAAATGAAACTTAAAAATACTTACTAATGGTGACTGAAACGTGACTGAATGTGATAAATAATCTAAAAATGTTCTGTAACTGCAATTAATTGTGTACCGGTTCAGGACACAGAACTATTTGGTACTTATCCATACTATTATTTTTATCTCGAATGTTTGTCGAATTAACGGATGCACTCTCTCATCCACGGGCAAATTGGCAATTAATTAAAAAGTTGAATGGCCATCACGAATTCACGACATCTTTCTACCTGAGTGGAAAAAAATATATCTCGAAGTCATTAGGTATTACGCTTTTTATCTTCATCTTTATACACTTTTCACAAACCAAGTTATTCTTCTGCAGTCGCAACATTCGCATCGTATGACCTAGCACCCTAGCACACGAAAAAATACAAAAATTTCATGAAAGATTCAACATTTTTATTGTTTTACGATCTCGTCGAAATCACAACGGGGATTTTTATGGACTTTTTTCAAATGTAAACTACGGCTGCTTGGTGCAGTCGAATGGAGGTGAAATAAAAATAGAAAATGTGACCCGAAAGCGTTTAACGGGTTTTTCGTGATTCTTCTGGTGAGTTTCCACTTTCATTCATTCATATCACATTATCAAGTATAGAGTCCCAGCCACCAGGGAGTCCTGGTGATAGAGTTTTTTGGGACCGCCTCTCGACCACCGACACCAACTCACGAAATGCGGAATCATCTTTAACTCGGACCAACATAATGTACCTTCCTAATGTGTAATAAGCACGAAATAATTCCGTGGGGCATTTGTCTTTGACCCGAACCCCTGGATTCATACGGGAATCGTACTATGTTTAACTTTTCCCATTTCGGTTATTTTAACGACTACCAAATGACAGCCGGTCCGGACCAACGGCTTAACGTGCCTTCTTAAGTACGGAATCATCTTTATTATCAGACAATCAGGTGATTCAAAGCAAAGTCCTAACCAAACTGGAAACAACTAAACAAAATATGCTTCCGGTGGGAATCGAACCCACCACCCCTGGGTCGAAGGCGAACGCCTTAACCACTGGACCACGGAGCTAGTTAATAACATTGTAACATAATATCAAAATAAAATAAATTTACGATACAATATGCCACAACTTATTTTCGCTCCAGAGCCGAAGGAATGCAGTGCATTAGAGAAATTCTTCAGGGATGGCGGGCGAACAATTTTTCGTAACGCGAATTTTATTGCGAGGGACACATCCTGTAAATATTATTTTATATATCTCCCGGCCACTCCAGGCGTCCCGACGAGTGTTCCGTACACACAACGATGGGAACACTTTGCGAAATGGCCCTGCGATCTTTGGATAACAGAAATAAGATTAAGATTTTTAGTTGGGTCGGTTTTAGGTTAAAAGTAGATAATGTTTCTCAGCAAGGCTTAATAATTCAAGTGCGCACAAATAGGATTTAGTTAATAACAATGGTATTTTTATTGTTATAATGTTTGCAGCCGAAGGGAATTACTCTTTGGCTGCTAAAGTTAAAGTTATTTTACAGTATTAATTGTTTAAAAAACATTTTTTATCAAAATAAAAAAAAATACTTACACTTTTGTGGACTAGGTAACTATTTCGTTTCGTTAACGCACACAGTACAAAAAAATCCTTCAGAATTCGCAATTTAAAACATAGGACATTTTGGGGCAGGACATTTTGTAAGGACTAGTCCGTCTGGGTAAGTACCTCCAAATAACACTGTGATGCAGTGTTGTGTTCCTGCTGGTGAGTAGGGTCGTCAGGCTCCAGAGGCCGTATGCCTGTTTGATTACTTAGTTGTATAAAAAAAAACCTACTCATTAACTAGAGATTTAAAAATTCTACATCCCATATATTGTGTTTGTTATAATTTTGTCAATGCTGCCAATGGACACGTTACCTCAGTTTAATCATCTATCGGAACTTTTTAAATTATGTGGTTGATTTTTTTCTTACAATAAGATCAACATTGGAAGTAATAACTACTTCCGGTACAGCAAGCCTCAATAAAGTTTCGAATTTTGATCTAATAAAGAGCAAATTTTGAATAATTTCATTCTCACACAAGCATGATTACTTTTAAAATTTTCTAAAAATATCAATAACACAGCCATAGCGAAAATACTCGTACCTTATTTACCATAAATACTCCACGGGTTTCCCAAAAATCCCAATTCTTCGCTCATGATAAACGATTTCCTATCCAGAAACCTTTGACGGCTCAGGTACGGCATTATAACGGGGATTCCCCCCATTTTTGCTTTTAAAATATGACATATTGCGCTCCAGGAAGGACTCTTCTATATATTGTTGTGACCAGAATTTCTAAAGACAGAATTTTCTTAATCATTTCGTATTTTTGGCTTCGAGAATGAAGATTGTTGACGTTTAAGTGATGAGACCAAGAAAATTCTGTATTTACTTATAAAATGCTATAATTTTCTCTTTATGATATTTCAAAGTTTCAGCAAGTTAGTACAAGGCTTTTTTTTTTGACCGGGCCTACAATTTTAGATCCTGTGAGCTTTTAAATTTACAGCGGGACAGTTTGAGGCGAGGGCTATTAACCACTCAGCCTTTTCGGCGAATGCACAAGGGGCCAGTTGGGACGAACCTCGGCCATGGGCAAAAGGCAAAGGCCTTTGATCAAGCGAGCGATGCAAACTCGCGAGCGGTAGCAAACGCTCAATGCCATAAGGGCCGACACTATTGTGCCTGAAGGGCCTACTGAGAACCTATCGGTGGTGTGAAGCGCCCTGGTACATTCCGGTACCTAGTAAATCAATTGACCGTAGCACATTTTACATCTTCATGTAGCTTTTCAAGATGAAAAGTGGGAGCGTGTTGGAGACGTCTTGCTATCTCTTTTGTACGCACGAAACGAAGTGGCAGTAACTAATAATTCATACTATCCATACTAATATTATAAATGCGAAAGTCTGTCTGTTACGTTTTCACGGCCAAACCGCTGAACGGATTTTGATGAAATTTGGTACGAATATAGTTGTAAACCCGGTGTCAAACATAAGTTACTTTTAGACGCAGGCGGAGCTACGGGAAACAGCTAGTAAGTTATAATATAAATGTGTTTTTCCTCAAAAAGGTGTCGCATTTGTGAGGAAAAACATATTTACTTTACTTATAATTAACTTTTTATTATTACACAAGTTAAATGATGATTATCTAATTTTTTTTACTAAGTGAAAGTTGTTTACATAAAAAATGTTCTAAATGTTTCTGGACTTAGCTGTGTGCCCGTATTGCTTAGTTCTGCTTACTTACAACAATGGCGCAGAAATCCAAAGTAGATATAATACAATACAATATATCTTTATTGCCCACATACAGTAACAAATAATTAGGATCTTGGCCACCGACGTTTTTTTTAGTTCTGCTGATTCACGAAAATCCTATTGATGTAAAAAGAAATCTCAACCATGTCCCACCCGTGTATCTTAAGTGGGCTTTTATTCAGGACGTCGAACCTCTGGGTTCTTTCGTACTTAACCCATGCCTTGCTCATCAACAGAAGGGTCTCTGAAGAAGGACTGCATGAGCTTCAGAACATCACCTGGTGCGAAGTGCCTGTAGTCCTCTAGTTCCGGATACGCTGTTCCAAAAAGGTCCATTCGCTAGCTGCCAATGAGTCACAATGACAAATAATGTGGCTTATGGACTCCTCTGCCTCTGCATATGCCCTACACTCAGGGCTTTCGACAAGTTTCAATTTAAAGAGATGACTTCGGTTTTCAAATTGTACTGTCCTGTCCTAATCCTGTAGATTGTAAAAACCATATGAAAATTGCCAAGTAAAAGTTTAAAATCGTGTGTCCACCCCAGTCGCATCAGATGCATTCACGTTCGCGTACAACGCTCAAGATAGATTAGTCCCATTGTAAAACTGGGGCAGAGTGCCCACGATCAAGATTAATTGATCCTGCTACGAATGTTTTTCCGTGCGTTCAAAATGCCCGGTGTTTCAGAGTAAATACAGTCGGACATTCTGTGTTCATTGTTGCAATTATTTGTAGAACAATTTAATTTTCACAAATATATCAAAAATAAAAGAGGCAGAGGTTGACGAGATTTGGAGACGATGGTGACAAACCCAGAAATGGTGCATGATATGGAAGATTAGCGCAAGAAGAAAGGGCTAGGATTGACGATGATGATATCAACAGCATTCAGAAGTAGAGAAGAAAAAGCAGAAAACTAAGTATCTAGTAGATTTGAGTGCTAAATCCACATATTGTTAATGTAAGTTACAAGTACAATAAACCCCGCACAAAACTAATTGGTTAGGAACTAATGAGTGCATAAAATAATATGAAAATAGTCGAGATGACGTGCACCAGTATTATGAAATACCCCTCCTTTTACTTTGAACCACCAGTGGATCCGAGGATACTTTTTCTCCCCTTCGTGTTCGGGGGATTCAACTTTCCATCTTAAGATAAGGCCATAGATTAATAATTGGTCTCCGCGGCGCTACGACTAGATACCGTCGGCATACTACAAAAATTCGCAACTAAAACCAAGCCGAATTCGGCATGGTTGCGGCATACCCGCGTCAGTCATGCCGCGACCGATGAGTGAGTTGGATGTCTAGATAAATATAAAATTTAATGTAAAAGTAGACGCAAAATGTGCATTTTGCGTAGTCAAACTGTGTAAGAAGAATACTAAAAGAAGTAAGGAAGATACTGGTATTACATACCATCAATAAGTATTGTATAATTTCGAAATATGGACATAAATTACTCACGAAAATAATATAACCTTAAAATATGGCGCGAAGTACCGCTCGGTGCTCAATGTTGCCGTGTATTAAATAATCCCAAATTCCCCGAGGTTTCGATTTTTATTATTTAGATATTTTGTTTTTTAACTTCCGACCCCAAAAGAGGGATGTTGTAATTTTGACTTTTTCTGACAATTTTGTCTGTCTTTAACATCTTATTTCTATAATGCTGATCTGGGAGAAAAGTAAATACGTGGAATGTAATAGCTGCTCTTCCCTCGCAGACCATATAAGCCGGCCGAGGAAGTGGGCGAAAATCGAAGAACCATACCTATCAGTAGGCGATGCGACTAGAAACCTATCACTATTTTGATTCCATTTCTACTTTACGCCCACCAACATTCTAAATATGGCCTTTAGGTAGCCCGTAGGGTATTGTTGCCGTATAATCGATTAATCGAATTTGGGTTTTTTTTTAAATAATCTAGGATATCGAAAGTATTGATATAATAAATTTAATCGATTTTTGACAAATAATCGACTATTAACTGCAATATCAAACAATTAGTCGGTTATTGAAATGGGTTGATATAATTTACATCGATATAATCAACATAGGTAATCGTTTATATCAATGGTTATTAATCGATTATGAATCTGTAGTATCGATATAATCTAATCTGTAGTATTGGTTTTTGAGAATTTATGAAAAATAATCGATTAATGGATTAACAACAATACCAAGCGTTTCAGGCACCGATACTATACAGATATACCGGAACTCGGCGGCGGGATGTACAGCGGGCATAACACAAACCATCGTCATTCAACTCATACAGAAAAAAATTACAGAAATATATTAACGATAGTATCAATATCGATACTATCGATATATGATCACTATCGATACCTTAGATTATACTTTCAACTATCAAAAAATCGATTATTATTCGATGTGTAATGTATTTTCCGGCAACACTACTGTATGGAAAAAGGCCATGATAATATCTACTCGTATGTACAAGATGTTTACCGCAGCTCCGCCTGCGTCAAAAGGTAGCCTATGTTTGACTCCGGGTCTTGAACTATATCCGTACCAAATTTCATGAAAATCAATTTAGCGGTTTAGTTGTGAAAGAGTAACAAACATCCATCCATACTTACAAACTTTCGCGTTTATAATATGAATAGGATGTGTATGTCTATTTATTTATATGTATTTAAACCCAGGTTACAACTAAAAAGAAGTCAGTAGTCAATTAGCTCCAAGCTAAATAGAAAATTAAAGTAACGTTTCTCATACTGTACTGTGTAATAATAAATCAAAAGAAAGTTTTTTTGCAATTTTAGGATTCTATATTAAAATTATAAAATAAAGTAGACAAAAACTAACCATTTCCCCTACTTTATCTCCGAAACTATCGATTCCAGAATTTCGATTCATAAATTATAGGAAAACCTATGAGATAAATTTAAATTTGTTAGGAGGTCCAAATGGAGAAAAATAAAAAATAGTACAGAACCCTCTACATGCGAGCCGACTCACACTTGGCCAGTTTTATTTTAATTTCATTTTAAAGGATTTTCTGAGCTACTTTTTATAATACGTTACAAGACCACAGCAATTAATAATTTTCCTATTGGTCGGGCACCAGTCAAGTAGCTGGCAACACCATAATCGACGCTAGTGTGCGTCTTTGCACATTGTTTTACACACACTTTCCTATTAAGCGGCCGCATTCTGGAAACTGATTTTTCTTCACAGCGCGGTATCTAGTCGAGCGCGCGAGACCAATTATTAATCTATGGATAAGGCCTTACATCCATACTAATATTATAAATGCGAAATTCTGTCTGTTTTTCTGTCTGTCTGTCTGTCTGTCTATTACGCTTTCACGGCCAAACTGCTGAACGGATTTTGATGAAATTTGGAATCAATATAGTTGAAGACCCGGGGTCAAACATAGTCTACTTTTTGACGCAGGCGGAGCTGCGGGAAATAGCTAGTCTAACATATACGTCATCGATAATAATACATTTGAAGGAGCTGCGGGAAACAGCTAGTACGTAATAAAACGTAGAAAATGTTCCTTTCTCAAAGGATGTTTTAAATAGCATCTCTACTTAAGGTGTGGTTCTTAGGCAACCGGCAACAACAGCCATGTAATGCCACCATCTTCTTATCGTGAAGTATTCTTACTTATCACTTCAACTTCTGTTATTAAATAAAAACAGTTTTAATTTATGAAAAGTCTCTTTATGTTTTTGTTTTAACATTTCTTTTTGACACTGCCGTGTTTATCTGTAATTGGCACTCATGTCAGCCGTTTTACCTTCAAATGTATTATTATCGATGACGTATATGTTAGACTAGCTATTTTCCGCAGCTCCGCCTGCGACAAAAAGGAGCCTATGTCTTACCCCCGGGTCTTCAACTATATTCTATCATATGTCTATGTCCAATGTTAGTTTGGTTGACTGGAAGAGATCCCTATTTGGGATAAGTCCGCCCTTTTATTGCAACCTGTATTCTGATACGATGTTCTTTGTATACAATAAAGATTTTTACATACATACATACATACATATTCATACCAAATTTCATCAAAATCCGTTCAGCGGTTTGGCCGTGAAAGTGTAACAGACAGACAGACAGACTTTCGCATTTATAATATTAGTATGGAAATATGGATGTTGGTGTACCTACTTGAATAAATAAATAAACAACATAATATGTTAGATTCAATCAAGTGCATTATAAACGTCATTGACAGACCTTGACACAACGTGGCGATGTGTTTGACAGTTGCTTGTCATAATTTAACAGAGGACTGGAGAATACATTGAACTAATAGGTAAGAGTTATAGAGTTGACCACGGAGCATTTACTAAGAGAAGATGCCATTTGAAATGGCGCAGTGATGTGATTATTTGCGACTCGCCGCTCACAAAAGTGGGCGGAGCTTGTCACTACTCGTTCAAAAGCGTACCGAGAAATAGATCGCGAGCTCCTAAGTGCATCACGACTTTCCACGGCTTTTTTATAAATTTAGCATTGGTTTCTATTATATATAAGATATATTTACGGCTCTAAAAGTTATACCTAATATTTAAAACGTACATAATTTATGAAATATCGCCATTATTTTAAGATTGGAACTTCGACGTATTAGTGATTTGGCGTGAGAGACACTTGAATAATACTCCAATTGTTCAGAAGGAATGGAATGCTTTATTTACAAAATTGACACGTATTTATACAAAATTATTTACATTCAAACATTACAAGTGTGAATTTTTGTTGCGATATGATAACCAATCATAAGTTAGTATTCCAGTTTACATCCATATTTGGTGGCGCATTTTGACGATGGTCCGCGCGGGGAGCGCGGGACGAACTGGATACCGCGTGACGTGCTTGGCCGTTCCAATAAAACTAGCTCGCGCAATCTCGCAGTCCTTTTCGACGGCGGCGCTCGGAACGGTGCGGACGTGCGCACAGCTTGCGGCGTGCGGCGTGCGGCGAGCGGCGAGCGGCGAGCGGCGAGTTTCCATGTGTTGTGTTGTGATGTGAAGTGTTCATCCACGAACTGATGAAGAGTGAAGACCATTGTGATGTGCTGCTTGAAGTGAAGAGTCGTGTGCTGTGCTATTCTTGTTTCTTGACAACGACGTGTGATAAACTCCATACAGCACGTGCATGTTCAACCAAATCTTGTTTCTATGACAACTCGCCGTTTCTTTGACAATGCGTCGCCATAAATAAAATGCTTGCATGATGTGTGTGTTGTGTTTTCTTTCTTGGTATCCTTAAAAGAGTTCTTCTTAGAGCTGGTACTTGCTATCCTTATAAGAGTTCTTCTTAGAGCTGGTACTTGTAACTGTTTCTAAAGGTTGTTCTATCAAGGTATTTTCTGCATGTGATGGTAAGGTATCTTGATTTGTACTTTAAGGTAAGGTAATTAGGTAAGTACAGAGGTAATGGTGTAGCCACAGTGACATCTATTGAAAGTACTTGATAATTTGTAAATAACGTAGTACTCCTACTTTCCATAAGATGGATATCATTATGGTTGGAGCCACGGCCGATACCAAGCACCCCGCACGTCTGCCTTCCGCCCCGTGTAACCTCACAAATACTTTCTTACAAAACGCTTATTACGGCATCTCCTCTTTGTAATTGCTCCGTGGAGTTGACACAAACACATTTAGGGCAAAACTACATTGATGTCTCATTGTGTCGTGCCTCCCACCTACCTCTGTGGTCTTCTGATTAAGAGGTTTAACTTAGATTCGGAGGTCGTAGGTTCGATTCTCACGGGAAGCATACTATATGTAGTGGTTTTCAGTTTGATTAGGACATTGCAGGCTTGAATCACCAGATCGTCAGATTTGATGATTCCGTGGTTCGCACGTTAAGCCGTTGGTCTTGGCTGCTATTTGGTGTTTGTTAAAGGAACCACATCAGACGCGTAATGTAAGAGTGGTAGGACATTTTGTAAGGAGTAGTCTGTCTTGGGAAGTACCTCCACCCTACAGAAGACCGCAGCCAAATAACACTGTGATGCAGTGTTGTGTTCCTGCTGGTGAGTAGGGTCGTCAGGCTCCAGGGTCGCTGTGCTGACAGCGGATAGGTCAGCAAAGCGCTCGTGACATCTCCGGTGTTGCAGGCGTTTATAGGCTAAGGTAACCACTTACCATCAGGTGGGCCGTACGCCTGTTTGCCTACTTAGTTGTATAAAAAAAAGGCGGTTCCGAAAACTCGGAAACTAGTAAATTCAGAGTCGTTTGAACATGTAACCCACTGGTATGAATCAATGAGATTACTTTAGCATCGCAAGATGGCGCCTCATGAAACCAATGTCATCTCTTGTCATTCGCAATCATAGCTCCAAGCGATACACATCTGCAGCAAACGACCACTTCTGAACACTTCGTGACAAATAGTGGACAACACTTATTATCACAACTTTACGATCTGAAAAGCAATTGGAGCTTAAAGCTTATTGCTCATTAACGTTCATGTTGACAGGTGTATGATGGAATAGCTAGACTTTTCTATTTATATATATTTCTTCATTCTAACGTGTTACTCAACTTAAGCTTAGACGAGGTTACGTATAATTAATCTGTGGCACTGATTAATACAACTATTGCCTAACTAGTTGTTAACCGTGAATAGGGTTGCCAGGTCGTCAAACCTAATTGCCGGACAGACCAGCCAGTTTAGCCGGACATTTGGCTAAAACGGCCGGACACCCTACATTATTGAGGATATTGTGTCTCAGTATTTAAAGCTTTTCTGATTATTACCATAAATCTTGTTAATTTAAATAAAATGTAAATAGCCTAAGAAAAGCCGGACAAGCTGGACACCGTTTATTTTGGCCGGACACGCAATCAAAAAGCCTAACTATGTCCGGCTTTATCCGGACGCCTGGCAACGCTAGCCGCGAACGTAGACCTCGCGATTATTTAGGCAGGATCCAAATAGTAGTATTTAGTCCCTCAAATAATTTGGTAGGCAATTATACATATGGCCCGCCTAATGGTGAGAATTCACAGTAGTCTATAGACAGCTGCAACCCAAAACCTGAATGGTCCCAAGCGCATTGTGGACCTTTAAACAACTAAGTAGGCAAACAGGCATACGGCCTGTTTAGCAGTAAGAAATCGTAATCGTCTATAGACACCTGCAACACCTGGAGTATTACATGCGCATTGCCGACCCCCAAACAATTCAGTAGGAAAACAGGCCTGCCTGATGGTAAGAGGTCCACTTAGACTACAAGTCAATGAACACCGGCAACATATGTGGCCATAAAAGTCACACTCCAGGCGTTGCAGGTGTCTTAGACTACTTTGATAACTTACCATTAGGGGGCGGTATACTAGTTCGCCAACTAAATTGTTTAAGGGTCGTCAATTCGCACGTGACATTCCAGAAGTTGCAAATGTCTATAGATTATCCATATCCATCTGGCAGGCCGTATGCTTGTTTGCCTATAAAATTGTTTAAGGGTCAGCAACACGTGACACTCCTTGTCTTATAAACGTCTGTAGACTACTAAGATCCGATTTACATGTGGTCCATTTACATCACAATCAAAAATATCAGTAATCGATGGTAGATTAATAATTGGTCTCGCGCGCGCTCGACTAGATACCGCGCTATGAAGTAAAATCAGTTTCCAGAATGCGGCAACTTTATATTGTAGTGTGTGTAAGACAATATGCAAAGACGAAACGAGAAAGAGTTATTTCTTGTACTATTATTCTTACATAGTTTGAATACGCAAACTGGCATGTTGCTTCTGTTTTAAAACTAAAATTTTAAATTTATCTCGACGTCCAACTCACTTATCGGTTGCGGCGTGACTGAAGCGGGTAAGCCGCAAATACGCCGAATTCGCGTAGTTTTGGTTACCGCATTTGTCTAGTACACCGACGGTATCTAGTCGAGCGTACGCGAGATCTAATCTATGATGGTAATATACGGTAAAAATTATCTTGAACTAAAGGTTACAGAGATCCCCAAGAAATACCTAACAGAGATCGGCTACACTTAAGTCTAGCCCAAGGCTACATTTAGAAGCATCAGCTTTTGTACGCACGAAACCTAGAGTAGCAGTGGCGTCATTTTACCCTATGTGCGTTCAATTCTTGTTTCTTCCACCGAAATTCGAAGGCTTTTTGAACAGAATAAAAATAGTTTCTATTTTCAGTTTTTGGTACTAAAATGTTGATAAGAACAATTAAAAATAGTTCCCTCTTCTTAATTTTTATTAGACCAGAAAGTCCATTGACCCCGGCACCCTTGTAAATTAACTCAAAACATCTTCAAGTTGGTCCCAGTAAATGAATAGAAAAACTTTCCTAGTTTTTTGAATAAACCTTCATGCAAATATCTCAAAAACTACTGAACCGAATTTGATGCCAAACGGACTTGATAATTCTATGCATGTCTTCTATACATCTCCTAAATTTAATCGAAATTTGACTAACGGTTATAGAGTTACGGCAGAACAAACATAATTTGGATACAAACAATGTTTTTTCGACCCAACTTGATTTGTGAATAAATCATTTGAAATATCATCTAAATAAATCTACAAATTGTTACGTCCTATTGTAACTGTCAGTAATTATTCCGTGCTTATCATAAAAATCCAATTTACGTCTTCTTCATCCCTACTTTGTCTTAATTATACAAAGGAATTCTGTCATTTTGAGAAAAAAATAATACAAGGAGCAAACTAATGACAAAAAAAAATGTCAGCGACATTGTTAAATCGGCGGGAAAAGTGCGAGTGGGGGTTAAAATGGCGCGAAAAAGGCGCCAAATGACTACAAGGAAAAAGAGAATGTTCTTTGAGTTTTATTTTTTTTGTTTTGTAGTTTAGGTCTATTATACAAAAAAATACCTATTTCTTATCATTCTACCGCAGTCAGTAGTCTGCTGGACATAGGCCACTCCTAATGATTTTCATAATGTCTGTCCAGCAACTGCATGTGACCATTTTTAGGTCATCTAAATATCTTGTCGGTGAATGTCCAACGCTGCGCTTGCCTGCATGTTCGTGGTAGTATGTACAAGGCTCGAGCTCTCGGAGTCCTTTTGTCTAAAGCTCGGCGTCGTTTACAGGGCACGCCTCGTTTGTATGAAGTTCGACGACTCGGGAGTCTTTTTTTTCAGAGCTCTAGCTTTTTAAAGAGTACGAGCCTTTTTACGAGCTCGATAGATCTCTAGGATTTTACATGGCCCGAGTCTTTTTTACCGCACTAATCTTTTCTGCTCTCTAAATGTTTTGATGAATGAAGACAAGTAGAGGTAAAGCACAATAAATTAAGCATCTCCGGTACCTTTTATGACATAAGTTTATAATCTTTTTGAGTTCTAATTTGCTCGAGCTCCTTTGATAGATTAGAGCTCTTTTAAGGGCTCGTACTCTGTTGATGGCTCGAGGCGTGGCTCAGAGAGCTCGCGTCTCGGCTAGACTCTGGGTTATGAGCTCACCGAGCTCACTGACACCTGCCAACCCGCCTCAAGGCTTGAAAATTAGAACTCGGCGCCTCGAGGTTTGTACATCACTAGTTCGTGGACGCCATTCAAGAACCATTCTGCCCCAACGGCCATCGGTTCACCTCGCTATGTTTAACAGAATTAGACATCCGTTTTACCCTTTGGGCACGGAACCCTAAAAAGCTTTCACCTTTATCCTAGCGTTTTCCGGTTGCACCAGCTTTTTGCTTCAGAGCACAGGGTCTGTCAACTTTTGTTTTCACCAATCTGTGCTGTAGAACAGCTGAAGAGTTTGTTTGTTTTAAAAATTCTTTCAATGTTGTATGGCCAGATAGCCTATTTATTGAGGAAGGCTATTATAGGCTAGGACGAAGTCGAGACGGGATGCTAGTCAAACATAAAACTAAACGGAAAGTTTAACCATCCCTTCACCTATCCTCTGTCACATACCAAAATATTGCTCTTATCAGAACGTCCCACAAACGATAATTCATATTTTACTTTATCCAGAATCCGATAAGTCCGCCATTTTTGAGGTTATTGCTTTTTAATTATTATAGATGACCATTCCCCGAACGGATGCCTGTATGTGATACGTTAAATTATATTTAAGCCTATGTGCAATCAGATGTTTTCAGTCTTGTTTTCAGGCTTAAGAGTAGGTCACTCCCTTTAACAAAAGGCCGGTTTTAATGGCCGCTCTACAATCACACGATACGTGAATGTGCCTGTTTTCGGAATGGAAGAAGTCGTCTAACACAAAAAACACAGAACTCAACCAGAGATAGCGTGTAAACTAGTAGTTTTGTGAGCAGTAGACTTCGCGAACTACCTTCATAAAGATACATTCTATTCCATTCTCCAAAAACGAGATTTATATACCCCCTTTTCTGAGGATGTTTACAGCACTTGTAGAGAAACCGACATACGATGTTGTTATCAAATAAGTATGATTGAAATCCGTCTTCAATTTTCACCCAATCAAAAATGCTCTTGTCCCAAAAAAAATAATAAATCAAGGAACATATGTGCCTGCTTTTATAACGATCAGAAATGCGACCTCTAGCTCGGAACATACATTTTTTCGTACATAAGCAAAATTGGCCAACCTCTAAATGGAGACTTCGCTTACGCTCAGTACATTAAATACTTCGGCTGAAAACCGTTTCTATATTTTCGGCTTAGAATAATAATATTGGTTAATAAGATTTTGAGGATTATAATTGAAATATTAAGTTTTTACATACAACGTAATTACGTGATATTAATATTTCCGTGACGTGAGCTTTTGAGAGCAATGCTATTAAGGCCGTTTGTGCACACTTCCAATAGTTATATGTACCATAATGATTTCTTTTTTACACACACAACCTAATTGAAAATTTCCTCTTCAATTCAGCAGTTATATTTGGGTATTATGATAAAGTAAAGTAAGGTCGGTAAGGGCCGGCCTCGGAGAACATACTGCGACCAAATCGCAGACATATTACAAAAGGGAGATGTCAGGAGTAGAGTACCCGTAATCGACGAGCGTGTATGACGAGAGTGATGAGCGTAGAAGAAGCGAGGGAAGTCTGTAAAGTTCATAGCAAATGGAAATCCGTGGTCTCTGCCTACCCCTATGGGAAAAAGGCGTGATGGTATATAAGTATGTATGTATTATGATACCTACATTATTTTGTTATTGACGACGTTTCTACTCCATACATCGTGGATTACATGAAGATCTCTCCTCGAAAACTTCTCTATTTCAAGTCTGCCAATACACCTCAACAATACCTTTTAATCCCTCAAAGTAGCAGCCGTCACTCTAACATCCCTCAGACATCTTCAAACAGCTTTAGGTTGGTTACACATTCACTGCAGTTAAAGGGCTCAAACATTCGTTTTGAATGTGTTTTAGGATTCCGTACCCAGAGGGTAAAAGGGACACTATTACTAATAAATAAATAAAATAAAAAAATAAAAATGTTGTATAATGCCACACAATGAAAAGTTTTTACAATTAGGTACAATAAACATGCAAAAGAAGAAAGAAATAAAAAATAATAATGAAAGAAAATATGAAAAGGTCATCAGAATAGCTTTAAATACTGAGACTCAAAATCCTCAATAATGTAGGGTGTCCGGCCGTTTTAGCCAAATGTCCGGCCAAACTAGCTGGTCTGTCCGGCTATTAGATTTGGCGACCTGGCAGCCCTAGTCACAGGTAATGTATTTCTGATACCGCTAACAAAAAATATCTAATAAATAACAGAGGGGCCACCTACACACAAACGTCATTTTTTGATTTGAAATAAGTATTCACAGAATATTTCGTTCTTTATTCACTTTATAAATAAATAATTAAAATATAAAATAAAATATTATTTATCGGGGCTATTTTCTAGGGGTCTAGTTTCTTTGTAAAAAGGTTACAGAGAACAGACGGCAGTAGCACCGTTGTTATAACTATAACCATTGTTATAACCAATGACGCAGTATCTAGGACCATGATTAAAGCTTACTCTGGGCTCTGAAGCCCTGAAATGCAAATGAAAACAACGCTCGCATTCAAACAGTTCGTTTTTGCTTCATTTTTCTTCCGTTTTACAGTCTGCCGTGAAAAGTTAATTGCGTTAAAAAAAGGCTAATTACAACTAAATCGAATGCGGGCGTGTGCACACAGCCTTCTCGTTAATCTCTTTGTAGTCGGCACTCTGGTGCTACAGAATAATAACCGCGTAGAAGTAAAACCTGGTTAGGTTTTAAAATTATTATCAGCTTTCCATAGCCCCACTGCTGGGCCTTCCATTACACAACTTAATCAGCTGTCTGTTACAGGAGAAATATCCATACTAATATTATAAATGCGAAAGTCTGTTTGTCTGTCTGTTACGCTTTCACGGCCAAACCTCTGAACGGATTTTTAATGAAATTTGGTATGTATATAGTTGAAGACCCGGGGTCAAACATAGGCTACTTTTTGACGCAGGCGGAGCTGCGGGGAAAAAGCTAGTCTATAATAAATCCATACTAATATTATAAATGCGAAAGTCTGTCTGTCTGTCTGTTGCGCTTTCACAGCCAAACCGCTGAACGGATTTTGATGAAATTTGGTATGAATATAGTTGAAGACCCTGGGTCAAACATAAGCTACTTTTTGGAGCAGGCGGAGCTGCGGGAAATAGCTAGTAACTTTAATAAATCCATCCACGACATTCTTTTCTTTGTCACCTTATCCCTTCCCTAGATGAGGGGGTCAGCCTCTTTTGTACAGTGCACTACAATAGCGCTTGTAGATCCAAAATAGTGTAAATGTTGATCCGTTCTTTAAATATTTTTTTTGATAAAATTCGCGAGGACAATCCGAAATGATATTTTTAACGTATTCTTTTGGCTCCTATATTGTATTTAATTCAGCATACTTTCTTTTTTTACCGACTACAATAATATAAATTTATTCCATAAATTGTACTTTATAGTCACCTTAAACTAAAACTCTCTAAAAAACCTTGTATATTTATGTTTTCGTGATATTACACAAACATGAACGCTGTAAAGTGTTTGAAACGTAAGATGTAAATAAATAAGTAATAAACGCGATAAAAACCGTATTAAAATAGTTTAATTTAATGTTTCTTTGATTTTGCCAAAGGAAATTTAACATTAGGAAATCGTGGTACGCAACGTTTGTATTTCGCCCCAGGTTTTATTTCTGTACTCACTATATTCTGTTCTTTCTGTTCTGACCACAGTGCCACTGAATGATATACTTTTTAACAAAATAAAACAAAGTATTTTTTGCTTGTGGTTGCATCATTAAGGAAATGTTGAAATCCTTTTTAATTACAAAAGTAAGCAAAGTTTTTCGGAAAAGTTGTACGACATTTATAACTTACTAGCCGTTTCCCGCAGCTCGTCAAAAATTAGCCAATGTTCGACCCCGGGTCTTCAACTGCATACCTCGAAATCCGTTGAGCCGTGAAAGCGTAACAGATAGACAGATATTCAGACAGACTTTCGCACTTATAATATTAGTATGGAAGTATGGATATGAACTAATTCAATCTACCTTCATGTCAATGAAGGTGTAACTGAAAATCCCATTCGGTTTTGAACGACAATCATTCGCTGGTATGCGTGAGTCACACTTTTCAAAAATAGGGCTCCTGGAGGGCAATCTTACTAAATGCTTCTTTCTTAATAAATATTTTTTCTAGTTTCTCAGTAAACTAGTACCTCTAAATATATTTACAATCGTAGAGAATTGCATATAATATATAAAAATACAGACATATTGATAATTTGAGATCTATATTTATTTAGTTCATAAACTGCTGTGAATATCCGCCAAAAAAGTAATTTGAGTGGCGTTTTGAAAATCTAGAAATTGTTCCTACTACAGTAACACTGTTTTAACAATTCTAAACACATCGGTTTAGCTTCCCTATAAACTAGAAACTCTAAATACTTACTTAAAGTCGCCACTACATCAAAACCGTCGTGGCAGCACATCCATCATCCTGCGAAAACGACGCCGGAGACAGTCATTCACGTCGGAATCCGTCATCGAGCCATCCCAAGCATTTCCAAAGTTGAAAGTCAGGTAGATTTTAAAATGGCTGAAAGAATCTGCCACCAGATACAGAAATACATGCAGACCTCTGTTTATTTAGTTTGTTATCAGCAGATATATACATAGCAGATTTTGACAGATATTCATAGCAGTAAATATCCGCCAAATAAAGGTTTGAGTGGCGCGGCGTTTTGAAAAAAAACCGGAAAGCTATTCCTACAGTAGTAACCACGGTAGTAACGCTGTTTTTATAAATCTAAACAATTAATCGGCTAGTTTACCTATAAACTAGTAACTCTAAATGTTTCCTCGAGGCAGCACATCCATCATCTTGCGCACACGACGCCGGGGACTGTCATTCACGTCAGAAGCCGTCATCAAGCCGTCACAAGTATTTCCAAGTTTGAAAGTCAGGTAGACTTTCAACTTGACTTGGTAGTGCTATTGTTGAAAGAATCTGCCAGCAGACTAATATAGGCAAATTGATATTTCTCTGTTTATTTAAATCGTAATCTGCTGTGTGAATATCCGCTAAATAATGTTTTGAGAAAAATTTGAAAACTATTCCTACTGTACGAGTAGTAAAGCTGTTTTCAAAAGTTACTTGTACTATAGTTACGCTGTTTTCAATATTCTAAGCAAACAATCGGTCTAGTTTTCCTAAAAACTAGTAACTAAATAAAGTTATTTATATACTGTCACTACACCGAAACCGTTGTAGCAGCACATCCATCATCTTACGAACACGACGCCGGAGACTGTCATTCACGTCAGAAGCCGTCATCGAGCCATCAATTTCGACCGGCACTAAATTTCCAATAACACTGTCACGCGAGAGGCAGGCAAATAGAGATGACGAAGAGATTTTGATCTGTGTTTTTAAACTTTAGAAAAATCAGTTATGAAATAAATTCTTAAGATACCCAAAATTTCTTGAACATTTTAAATGAAACTATTAGATTGAGTTTTATTTATTTACACCTAACATTTCAAACACTTTTCAGCATTCATTATAATATTTAAATAGTTTGACTTAATGTTTTGACTAATTGTTTTCCCTAGTGACTATAACATGGGAGCCTTCAAAAGGGCGTGAAAAAATTCCTTCAGGGTCCGCAACGCGCTCGTGTGTCGCAGGCTTTCATAGTGGTTACCGTACCACTTACCATCAGGTAAGCCGTACGCCTGTTTGTCTACTTAGTTGTATAAAATTTTTTTTAAAAAAACATGAGCATTGTATTCTATATAGACTCCCTAATTATTATCAGTCTTACAGTCGCACTCAGAGACGCCAATGACTATTACATCGGATTCTTACCTATTAAAAGTGTAGGTATCTACCTATACCTATACTTTATTAGACTCACCGATTTTGTGCAAAAAATAGGGCACCTGTACCTGTTATCTAAACTAATGATGAAACAAAAAACTGTAAGACAATACAGCATACAGCATCAAATAATATCTCTAACTATCCATGAAAGGGTATAAAAGATGTCAATCCAGTTTCAATTTGGCCAAGAAAGTCGTATTCCCTTCAGGAGACGCCATTTTGAACATCTGCGCGAGTTATACCAAAAATCCTTGATAGATCACCTACACCTGACACGGAACTGATCTTCAATTTACTGGAAACTAAAGCTTATTTTTAAAGTAACATGGATTATTGACTGCAAAATGTTGTATAGTTTGCAAAATAAACTTATAATAGATCTCTGAGTTGAGTGGCGTTAGATTTGTGGATCTATTTCGCTTGTAGGTTTTGTTATTGGTGTTTGTCTATTATTTATATCGAACCATACATTATAGAATTTAAAAGCATCTTATTATATCTGTTTCTAAAATCGCTGACTTAAATAACTTCTTAAATACTCCTGGGAACCTTGGCTATACATACTTCCATATCCATACTTATCATACTAATATTATAAATGTGAAAGTGTGTTTGTTTGTCCTTCTTTCACGTTAAAACGGAGCAACGGATTGATGTGATCTTTTGTGTGGAGATAGTTGGAGACCTGGAGAGTGACATAGGCTACTTTTTTCCGTGACACAAACGGATTTCCACGCGGGCGAAGCCGCGGGCACAGCTAGTAATATAATAAATGTGAAAGTCTACCTGTCTATTACGCTCTCTCGGCTGAACCTCTGGACCAATTGTGATGACATTTGGAATGAATATGGTTGAAGAGCCAGGGTTAAACATAGGCTACTTTTTGACGCAGGCGGAGCTGCGAGAAATAGCTAGTATGTTTATATATCAAGCACACAACACCGTATTTACAAAAGTAATTTACGCGTACGTGCGTTCCTCACAAGATAACCTCGTAACTTTTACGAAGTCGTAAATCCAGGATTTTTAATAGAAAAAATTTTGTTTTTACAATGAGATATTTTATGGGTCCGAAGATCTACTGGGTTTCTTTTTGTTCTTCGTCGGGTTTGCAAAACTTAGACTATATCGGATTCTGGGTTCCGCATTCATTTCGAGTAGGTAACATGTCTATCAACAGTATCAACCCTTTGCACCCTGGTGTCAGATTTTTTTATACCTAACCCCCTTTCGCCTTCTAACTTGGTTTCCATAACGCCCACTTAATAGAATAATAAACAGCCGGGACCAACAGCCTAATAATACATTAACGTCTTTGCATTTAGCGCGATTGCCCACCTGGAGTGCTATTTTTGAAAGTGTGATTCACGCAAAATCGGCGAGTCTAATAACTTTTGTTCGATATCGAATGATTTTCGTTCGATATTGAAGGATTTTTGCTCGATATTGAACGATTATTATTCGACATAATATGAGTCATACATTTCGTTACGGCTCCACGAATTTCGTTCAATTTCGTATGATTTTCATTCGACATAATCGGTGAGTCAAACGATTTCAGTGAATCAGAGCGTGTTTCCCAGTTACATCCTCTGCTAACGCTTCCATCAAAGCCCATAATTAAAGCGTTATTTCATTACCCATTTCGTACACCGACAAAAGAAGTATATAAAAAAACCAATACAACACATGTATGTTGATTAAAAAAATTACTACCAATACTACAAAAACTAACATTCATCTTAATGCAAGAAATAACACACCTAATCTTCGAATCGCGAACTAACTTCGGGAAAAAGACTATAATCATAGATTAATAATTGGTCTCGTCGAGCGCGCGCGAGACCAATTATTAATCTAAGACTATAATATTTGAGGGAGCACAGCTATATAATAAGTTGCCTAATGATCTCCAACATGTAGCATCAGTCTTTAAAAAAAAATTAAGTTGCATATCGCGACCAGCGGGTTTAAAATCGCCACTTTGCGCGAATCATAATATGAATGACATTGCAAATCCTAAAATGGCCACATTTGTATAGTTCATAAAGTGAATCACGAACAATTCATTGCATGCAATTCTGCAGTTTGACATTTTTCTATGGAAATACGTAAAATGGCTCACATATAAGGAATTGCTTTTATGTCAATCAGCAGAATCGGGTCTAAAATCGCCACTTAGCGCGAATCACAATATGAATGACATTGCAAATCCTAAAATGGTCATAATTTAGCAGTTCATAAAATGAATCACGACCAATTCATTTTATGCAAATCTGCTGTTTGACAGTTTTCTATGGAATTTCGTAAAATGGGTTACTTTTACGGAATTGCTTTACTGTCAAATAGCAGAATCATAAAAAGTTACTCTTCAGCAACATCTAAAGTTCATTTCTCCAAATTTCACAAAAATTTGCTCAATTGTGGAGTAAGAATACTTTGTTATTTTGATTTTAGGGTAAAATTCGTCAAGTTTTGAAACTGTTTCGATTCGTCAAGCGAATTTTTATCATATATTGTTGTTTAAATTCGTCAATTAAGTACTAATAAGATTTCGTATTAAATTGCAAAGAGAATTGTATTCACCAACGTTTGATTAAATTGTTATTATATCGTGTAAAGATCTCGGATTGTCCGAATTTTTTTTTAGAACATGTGCTTTTATGAGGTAAGAACATATATTAAAGGTAGGAAAGACGCGTCTAGCTAGACGTCGCCGTCATCGTAGTGCGAATCTAACGACCAAACCGATACCTTTAGGGGGATTACCATGATATATAAAATTCGTCTAAATGCGAGAGTGAGTGGGCATGATAGCGCTTTATAGGATGTAATGTAGGGCACACATCTCGCTTACTCACTCGCATTTGTTGGATAGAATTAAGAGATCATGGTAGCCCTTTTTTGGTGTGTGCTTCCTTTTCTTCATAAAAAGTTAAGACTTGAGAGGATTAACTGGCCGATACATGGCACTTCTTTTAACTAATCTTATTTCTGTGATCACACAAAAACAAAGCAACCGACTTGCCTTTACGAATTAACATCATATCACCATAAAATCATTACTAGTACTAACGATATCACAAAAATAAGTTATGGTATCATGTTTGTGTGCCAGTTAAGCCTCTTGAATCTTAATTTTATATGGCGATGCTAAACGTGGACTTCACGAGCGTGGCACGCGGGTAACGCCCACATTGTACTTCTATAGAGATGTACCTAGGTATCGCCTTCCTTAGTTATTTACACACTGTTGTGCGCTATTTATATAAAATAAAGAGTTGATAGTAAGACCCGACTAAAGAAGAACAAAAAATAAGAAGAGCCTAAAAGACTTGTATCCACGGCCGTAAAACCCATTTTTTGTTGACAGATGACTGCACTTTATTGACATTGACTGACTATTATAAATAATTATTCAAGTACATAGTCTCTATTTACTTAATTTTACTTTATTGCGTACTTAAATCCTAATGTACGCACGTCAAATAAACAATAATCTTAATTTCCTGTTTAACAGTACGTCTAACATCATTAATAACAAAGAATTATATAAAAAATAATGAATTAATTTCGTTTTTGAAGAATTGCTATGGCAATATTAACACGGCAAATGATTCACGTTTGGAGCACGGCGGGAGCGATGGTGTTATGCTCGACCGCCGCAAAGGGAATTACTTCCCGCCAGGCGAGGTGTTATGCCTGGGGAACCGCGGCTCCGACGGTGTTCTGTCGGAGGTTGTATATATGCTCCAATTCTCAGAAACTCTGAGTTTGTCCTCCATTCTAACTAGGTTTCTTGTATGAGAATTTCTGTTTTTCTCTTTAGCGCCATCTGTTGCGTAGGAGTTGTAGTTATTTACTGGGCGATGGTGTCGCCACAGGACTCCCTCCCAAGACCGAAGGTCTGATGGTCTTCACGTGCAGTCTGTGCTTCGGATGTAACTTGCAAGTACCAAGTTGCTTGACGTCCCAGTGAGTCGGGAGTGAAGTTGCTGCTGCTGCTCGATAATCCCAGTGAGTCGGGCGTGAGCGATTGCGTTGCGTGCTCGTAGTCTGCGGTGAGTCGAGACTGTAGTTGAGCGATGTTGACTTGTTGGCGCCGGTGGCGTCTTGTGCAGAACTGCCACGCTGGTGTGCGGTGGCCGGCCGTGAGTACCAGACGTAGGCTGCAGTAGATGTGCCGGTCGCTGAAGTGCTTTGAGTTGTGAGGGTAGTTGCAGGACCAGGAAGCTCAGTGAGTCGGCTGCGATGGACCTGGAGATACCCTTATAGTTGGCTTGCTGTGAGACTGCTTGCTGCTGACCAGATGATGAGGCTTGAGAGGTGATGAAAGGTTGGAGAATGATGTTGAAGAAGACTGAAGGCTGCTTTCAAATCACGTCGGGCAAGGCTGCTATGAATCACGTCGGAGAAGGCTGCTTTCAAATCACGTCGGGGTCACCACTTTGGAGCACGGCGGGAGCGATGGTGTTATGCTCGACCGCCGCAAAGGGAATTACTTCCCGCCAGGCGAGGTGTTATGCCTGGGGAACCGCGGCTCCGACGGTGTTCTGTCGGAGGTTGTATATATGCTCCAATTCTCAGAAACTCTGAGTTTGTCCTCCATTCTAACTAGGCTTCTTGTATGAGAATTTCTGTTTTTCTCTTTAGCGCCATCTGTTGCGTAGGAGTTGTAGTTATTTACTGGGCGATGGTGTCGCCACACACGAAATGAACTGAATTGTTATTGAATTGCAAATGATGCGTGTCCATTTTACAAACAAAAAGAAGTATTGCAGAGGAATTGCTAGGAATTCACGAAATGAATTCGTTTTGATGAATTGCTCAAAGTGGCGATTTTAGACCTACAGTACATAATGTAACTTTTAACTTTAATTATCTTAGTTTATAGAAATTTTCCCATTCTAAATGAAATGTTAATTTCTTATGAGAATAAATTTCTTTAAACCTAAACCTAACAGTCATGGTGCGCTATAATTTTGATCCTACATTTGGCGTCTTTTTAGTCAAAAAAAAATCTAAATCTATGGTCTTTTCACAACCTGTGCAATACCTTAATTACTTGTGTAAAGGCAGTACACACAAGCCGTATAAACAGGAATCTAGGCACAAAGGTCGCAATTAAACCAGGTTAATATTTAAATTAGTGTTGCCCCAGTCTGGACGTCTCATTTCGGCAGGTGAACTCGTCATTAACCCGCTGGCCGCGCTAATTTAGTAGCCTCCGTGTCACAATGTTGGGCCAGGAAACAAGCGGGCATACTGTCTTGTTGTTTTTGCGATTATTTCTTGTAGAATTAAGGTTTTATCGTGGTTGGTTAACTTTTCCTTTGAACATGAACGCTATGAAGTGTTTATTTAAAAAAACAAGCAAAGCATTGTCGGCCAGCACCCACCCACTACTATTACTCCCAATATGCCCGCCACCATTAGTTTGCACATGCGATACTATGGTTTTATGTCATTCATCGTTAATACGTCGAACTATTAACAGCTTGGTCTAGTGTCTGAAGATGCCTCGCGTAGAGGCGAAACACGTGTCGCATGTGCAAACTAATGGTAGCGGGCATGTTGGGACTAAAAGTAGTGGGTGGGTGCCGGCCGGCAATAGTTTGCATGAACTAACTGGTGGCGGAAGCACACATTGGTAAGTGCTTGTAACTTTAACTTCCTCTAAGTAACGCCTGAATCAATTAAATATGTTTAATTAAAACAATTATGTGTAAAATAAATGCTATAAAACCGTGTTTTTAATTCTAAACGGGCGTAAATTAACTCTTAATACATTCATTTATATCAAAATATGGTCATTTGACCTTGCACACTTGACTACCTAGGTTAGCAATATTTATCTGAGAGCTGGCTTTTTTTTTTTTTTTTTTTTTTTTTTTTTTTTTTTTTTTTTTTTTGATTTCGCAGGGGAATGCGTTTACGCACAGAGTGTGGGACTCCTGGGCCGAAGCCGGCCCAGACTACCCACTAAACCCCTGCGGGTGCCGTCGGCCGCATTGCAGGGAGGCGCCTCGGATCTGACTAGCACAAGACGCCTCTGCGACTGGCCGGTTTCTCACCAGAAACCGGACTCACCACTCTCAGAGGCCCTCCGACACCTGGAGGACCTCTGCCACCGGGTGGGACTGCTCCAGTCCCACCGCTTACGGGGGCGCTTCCAGGCGCGCCAAGTAGCGCCTGTGACGCACCCCCCCTCTCCGCCGCCGGATCGGGTCCGCGAGGGGATCGTCCTCGCGGTCCCTTTCCTCGGCCTCCCTCTGCGACATGACTACCTCGCAGAAGGAGGCCATTGCATTCCAGGCGCTGTCGCTCTCGAGCATCGCGTTGGCGACACTCGGGAGCGACAGGTCCGTCCCGCCAAGCGCGGCGGCCAACTCCTGGCGCTGCCGGCTCCACCTGGGACACCGCTCAAGGACGTGTTGAGCGGTGTCCTGAGCCTCGCCACAGTCGTGGCAGCGAGGCTCGGCCTCCCTCTGGGCCACGCGGTGCAGGTACTCACCGAAGCAACCGTGCCCGGTGAGCACCTGCGTCATGCGGAAGGTGAGAGGCTTACGCCGCCTCAGCATCCACTTCTCCAGGACCTGACGCAGGGCCTCCACTGTTCGGACACCGAACGCTGCCTGCGCCAGGTCCGCCTCCCACCTCCGCACGAGTTCCGCTTGCGCTCGCAGGCGCACCCGCCGCACGAGTTCCGCCGAGGGGCGCTCACCGATTTCTCTCCTGCTTGCCACAAAGTAGTAAACTTCGGCGAGCACCTCCGCCACCATCTGAGAGCTGGCCTGGTGGAGAGTAAATTAACCAGAAAGGTACTACGCAAAATCGAATCTGTCTGGTAACAAATAGAGATTGTTTTTTTAACAACTAAATACCTAGTTAAGCCCTATAGATGAATGGGAAAATTGAGCTGGTTCTGAAATGGTTCTACGACCGCCATTCTGCTACTAATGGTTACACTACATAATTTTTCGTCATCGTTTTTCATCTACGAATCATTACAATACAATACAATACAAAATATCTTTAGTGCCCACATACAGTAACAAATAATATAACATTTACAAAGACTTCAACATAATATGAGCAAAGGCGGACTTATTGCTAGGCAATCTCTTCCAGTCAACCCTTACGAGGTGAAAGAGAAACATCATTCGTCCATAGAATGAATGAATGAACCCTTTTTTGCCCCATTTACATACATAGAAGAAAACATACGGCACAGAATCCGATTAACAATAATATAACATTCAAATCATACAATCAAACATGGAATTTTCCGTTATCAGGCGATAGTACCGCAGGCTTCTTTATTGTTCACTAGCTTTTTCCCGCAGCTCCACCTGCGTCAAAAAGTAGCCTATGTTTGACCGGGTCTTCAACTATATTTATACCAAATTTTATCTAAATCCGTTCAGCGGTTTGGCCGTGAAAGCGTAACAGACTTTCGCATTTATAATATTAGTATGGATTTAAGAACGATTCGCTGAAAATCGAATGCGAGAGACCACAGTTGGAGACACTGTGATAAATGATGAGTTTATTCTCGCTTATTTAGTTGCCACAAGATATAGAAATGCGAATTAAATTCTGAGTTGCAGACGTAGTGGGCAGGAATCCACAATTATGCAGGCTACTGGGAACCTAGTTGCTGGTGAGTAACAGTCTCTATGCTTTTTATTGCTTATATGATAATTCCGTGCTTCGGAAGCATTTTAAGCCATTGGTCCTGGCTGCCATCTGGTGGTCGTGAAACGACGTCAGAGGCCGAAAAGTGGTTCCGAGATACTCACACCAGTGCGTGGATTAATTAGCCATATAATCCCGAGTGTGTTATAAATTAACGAATGTACAGGTTTAATAAGCCTTGCTTGTGCAAATAAATATTTGATTGATTGATTGTTCTCTTCACTGAAATTCAAGCCTAATGTTTAATGGAAACAGATACGTTAAATATTTCTCTTTTGTTTTTACAACTAAGTAGGCAAACAGGCGTACGGCCCACCTGATGGTAAGTGGTTATCGTAGCCTATGAACGCCTGCAACACCGGAGATATCACGAGCGCGTTGCCGACCTGTCCGCTGTCAGCACAGCAAACTCTCAGGAACCTGGCGACCCTACTCACCAGCAGGAACACAACACTGCATCACAGTGTTATTTGGCTGCGGTCTTCTGTAGGGTGGAGGTACTTCCTCTGACGGACTACTCCTTACAAAATGTCCTACCTCTCTTCTAGTATTTCTGGACCTCTCGCACGAGATTTTATTAACATAGACGCTAGCGACCACGTAAAATTAAAAATTAATGAATCTTAGTCTACTATACGCAGAAGCTCTGTACAGATTTGCCATACTAAATAGGCTAGTTTCCAGGGTCAAAAGACAAACATTAATATTAGTCCGTCATTTAGGAAATCAAAATATGTAGTGACGTATTTTTTTTTTTTGTCAATTGAGCGATAAATTACAAAGATATAACGCATCAAAGTTTAGGAGTGGGGGCTCGTGACGTCACATTGCGAAAAAGTGTAGCACTGTGACGTCACACGCAACTTTAACGCGCCATATCTTTACTATTATTTGTATAATTTTCAAAAGAAAAAATACGTCTCCAATATTTTTTGATTATCTAACTGACGGACTAATTATATTTTTTTAGGAAACTAACCTATTGTGAACGCAGTCGCTAGCGTCTGCGTCAATAAAATCCAATGGTTGACGAACAGTATGAAGACATGCATGGTCACGTATCAAAACAAGTAAATAAAAAGGAGTTTTATTATATTCTTATCACGAACGCTTCCATAAGACACAAATGAGCACTTTATTTGCAAATCCAGTGCCTAGGCACATTCCCCGATGCACTAACCCATTTCCGACCGTTATGACAATGAGTGCAACACCTAATTTGTCGAGCAATACAACTGCATTGCAGCTCCAGCCCTAGAGAGGTAATCTGCGTAGGCCGGCAATATCATGGGGCGCCAAAAATCATGACAAAATTGATTAACATTGAATGATTAAAAGAAAAATGATTGATTATATCAACCGCCAAACTAGCTGTTTCCCGTGGCTCTGCCCGTGTCAAAACGTAGCCTATGTTTGACCCCGGGTATTCAACTGTATCCATACCAAATTTCGTTAAAATCAGTCCATAGGTTTAGCTGCGAAAGCGTAACAGACAGACTTTCGCTTTATAATATTAACTACTAGCTGTTTCCCGCAGCTCAGCCTGCGTCAAATAGTAACCCCCCTCCTCTTCGTATTCTCATTGTATCACTGGTTCATAAACATTTTTATCAAAAATTCGATAGTAGATTAAGCCAACTCACGCTTGACCGATTTCTTAAATTTCTTAATTTTTTGTTAATCTACATATAACACACGACCTGTGTGCCAAATTTCATAACGCTAGGATAATTGGAAGTGGCCTAAAGGTTTTGATTACCGGTCAGTGAGTGAGTCAGTGCCAAAATTAGCTATTTTCACAGGGTCATATTTCAGGATCTACTGAAGCTATATATAAGAAATTTAGCATACTGCTTTAGTACTAGTATATGATTACTTAGGTATAATTTTATAGTACTTGCAATAGGCACTAAGCTACAGGGGGGTCAAAGGTGGGTCGAAACGGTTCGTGTAAATAGTGCACGGCATGCGCGCGGCCTGTTGCTGGAACTTGGCCTGCGCACGGCCGTGCGCTTAGATATCGTCATGTGGGTTTTAAAAATGTGTATATATTTTATCCCCTGTTTCTAAAATCCGTGGCAGATAGATCCGGAGTTGAAACAAAAACATCCATGACGCCAATAAAATGTTTGCCCCGGTCCAAAAAATCAGTGGTAGGTAGAACCGGAGTTAAAGCACCGTTGCACCAGTATAGCTATTCAGTACAACAATACCTATTTTACTCGAGGGAGCGGCGAATGAAAATATATTTATGCAAATTCAACGGCTAAAATAAAGCGATTTTCGCTATGGTTGTGTATTTTAAATTATTTTGAATTTTCAGGCAAATACACCGTGAAATTTTAGTCATTTTGGACAATGGGTGTCCAGTGACTCCATTCATGTAACCGAACAAGTTTCCCCAAGATACATGGGTAGAAATATGGAGTACATTTTCGGACCTCCCATGACATACACTTAAAAAATAGGGTCCTTGACATAAATATCGGCCACTATATTTTATACATACATTATCATCACGCCTGTTTCCCGTAGGGGTAGGCAGAGACTACGGATTTCCTTTTGCTATGATCCTTTCCTTACAGACCCTCTTCCATCCTCCCTCAGACCACAGACCCTCAAACATGTATTTAAACATTTTTTGAAGTTTTCAATTACATCATTTTTCACCCTAGTCACGTGGATTTGATTACTAGGTTTTTACGAGAGATATATTAACGACATGACAAGGTGACTGAGACCTAGGTATGCAGGGTCGATTGACCATTTAACCTAGTCGTTAAGATGATTAAGTATCGACAAGACAAGGTGAAAAATTAATGATTTCTTGTGTTTTTGCGATTGCTACACATTACAAACAAATCACATCACAGACAAATGTTAACTTAATCTACCTGCGATCATTAACACTGCAAAGTATGTATGTATGTATGTAAAATTCTTTATTTTACATAAAAGAAAACAGGTTATACAACATCAACAGAAAAAAGATCTTAAATATTAATGTACAATGGCGGACTTATCCTTATGAGGGATCTCTTCCAGTCAACCACTATAACAGAGGAAAGTCTGTGGCTTTCCTCTGTTATATCGGATCTAACTTACATGTACAAAAAACAATAAATAAAAGTAATATTTAACTACCTATTACTACCTATTTATAATTCTTAATGATGATTAAATGCAGTCCTAAAAAAAAAACTAACAAATCACTCGACGGACAGTTTATAGATTTCTTAAATATTTTGCTTGAACGACTTGAGCGATGGCGACATCTTTACTTCAGATCGGAGTTTATTCCATAGCTTAGAAGCCAGAACAGAGAAGGTGCATACGATTGGGAACTGGCTTCAGGAATTTGCAAAGAAGGACTGTGCAAAGTGTTTGAAATGGTAAGGTGTAAATAAATAATTATATCTACACTAATCTACATCTACACTAATATTATAAAGTATTTGTATTTTTGTGTGTACGTTTGTAATGACTAAACTCAAAAACTACTGAGCCGATTTCAAAAATTCTTTCACCATTGGAAAGCTACATTCACCCTGAGTAACATAGGCTATATACCGCAGGTGGACCTGCGGGAAACAGTTAGTATATTATATTTGTGACCAACTGCAGATACCGCTTTGGACTCTTTTCTTTTCTTTAATAGTTGGTGTCTAATGCTCTTTGGTGCGATCTAGTGGCTGATATAGCCTATTTTCGCATTAATAGTGCGCCCACAGGCAGCACAGGTAAGTAAGCACACCATGGACATAATTATAAAAGACTAGCTTTTTCCCGCAGCTCCTGCATCAAAAAGTAGCCTATGTTTTACCCCGGGTCTTCAACTATATTCATACCAAATTTCATCTCAATCCGTTCAGCGGTTTGACGTAAAGCGTAACAGACAGATAGACAGACAAACAGAAAGACAGACAGACTTTCGCATTTATAATATTAGTATGGCTACGGGGGGCGCAACTTGAGGTCATCTCTTTTCTGATTAAGGGCTGATCTTAAACTTAATAAAAACGATAAAAAAACATATTAAAATAGTTGAATATATGGTAAAATTAAATTAAATACATCCACATGTCCAGCTATCTCCATTCCTATTGAAAGTTAACGTCAATAAGGATACAATTATATGCAGGCAGATCGCTTCACCTGAGTCGCTTGCAAAAGTAGGCAAACAACTCGAAGGGACGACCTTAGCCCACTCAAAAATACTTTCGCCCTTTGGGCATAAGCCGAGAATCACCAAGGCCCAAATAATTTCCTTACTCAATAGATTGAGGCACGAAAAATCCAAGATGGCGACCGATCAAGTACGAATCAGGAAAACGAAACCATAGCGAGTTTCAGTTTGGCAAAAGCGCCATCTAGTGTCATCGATTGCGATACTTCTACGAAAGTTAAATTTTGTAATGCAATTGGGTATTACAATCAATTATTTTTTTATTATTCATACGCAAAATTTAAGTAAAAATATTTTAGAATTCGAAAAAGAAATGCTTCTGTTTTCGTTATTTGTTTTGAACGGAATTGTTATCCTATTTTGTGTGTATACCTATGTTGTTCAGTATAAATTGTTCAAATGACATATACCAATCATTTATAGAACTTTCCTTTTTTTACATACAATCAGTTTTACGGACGGGGCAGATAGCATTACTGATTTTATTAATATAACTGTTTCTCCTAACTATTCTTGCTTATCGTATATGCGGGGAACAAAAAATTTTGAAAAAAGTCATAAATTGTTTTCATTGTTTGTGTTGTTAATATCAATTAAAACATTTTCTTTCTTTCTAAACAATTGAAAATAACATACATACCATCACGCCTTTTTCCCGTAGGGGTTTTCTTCCTTCCCTCGCTTCTTCTACAATACGAAAATAGACGTTTCTTTTTCAATGCGCTCGATAATATCGAACTATTAAATATATTTTTAAAACATGGATAGGATGTCTGTTGACAAGCATACCGTTAGTATGGTCTTTTACAATTAAAACTATCGATAGTCACTATTACTGAAGGAAAATACGAGTCCTCGGCTCCTTTGCGCAGTCCTGGATAATATTTTTTAATTTTACAAATAAAACACCTTCATTTTAGACATGACTTTACAGAAGTATATATTTCGTTCGAATGTACATGTGACAGATTATAAATATCTAGCAGCCAGTATCATCTTCTCAACAGTTACAAAGATTTTTTTTAGGGAAGGTAGTTTGTGTTGTTTTTCATGTTCTACCCGCCTCTAAATAAGTAACATAAACGTCAAGCAGTTACGAAAAAGACACTCGGAATTCACACCTGTCCGCGACAGAGGTGTACAGCTGGGTCCGGTATCCCATGTTTCGTTTATCCTAGGACGTTCATAAGCCCTACCAGTTCTGTGATCTGATGTTAATATTAAACGGTCAAAATAAATTAATATTATTAGTGAGTTTTGTGAAGAAGGGAAGACTACCAACGGCTGTGACGTCACACCTACTGCCACTTGTACAAGGTAAAGCTCTCTTGTTTCTCAATAATCGGAGGTTTAGGCTCACTTTTATCAATCATGTACTGTGAATATTATATACTAGATGTTCCCCGCAGCTCCGCGTGCGTCAAAAAGTAGCCTATGTTTGACCCCGGGTTTTCAACTATATTCATACCAAATTTCATCAAAATCCGTTCAACGGTTTGGTCGTGAAAGCGTAACAGACAGACAGTCTTTTGCATTTATAATATTAGTATGGACAAGTACACATATACTAAAATAAACATGCAAGACTCGAGGCCAAGTAGAAAAATATTATTTTCCATCTTGACCTGACCGGGAATCGATCCCGGGATCAAATGAGTAGAAAACAGGCATTACGTACGCCACAGATCATCAACATTCTATTCTTATCAACCCTCATGGTTAAAAATAGAATGGAAAGTTAAACAACAGTATAGATTACTAAAAATTTTAACAAGACAGTTATGTACCACTAACAACGTCCTTTAAAGTATCGTGTCTTTTTTAAAACACCCTAATTTAAGTCGCCGTTAACCCCGTGTCACGGTTGAACCGTAGTTAAATTTAACCTCGCAGATGTTATTTCGGTTTTAAACCAATTAGTTGCTGATTGATAACTGCCAGCTCTCTTGTTAGTTTATTTTAAGTCTGTTACATTATTTTAGTTTGCAAAATATTTACTGCCATAAATATTAAAAATAAGTATCGTTCGTTAGACCCATTTTAACTAAAATATGTTCTGTCTCGATTTTTCACGTCAAATTATCGATTGAGAAAGGGACTAAACATATTTAAGTAAAAGTAAGCTTAAAGAACAGTCGTAAATTTTAATGATCATTAGGGGTTAATCTTTCTCCCAAAAAATTAAAACCAACATCCATTAAGTTACTACTTTCAGGGTCGGCAACGCACTCGTGACATCTCCGGTGTTGCAGGCTTTTTCTATATAGCCTACGGTAACCACTTACCATCAGGTGGGCTGTACGCCTGTTTGCCTACTTAGTTGTATACTGACTGATACTCCTATGTAAATTCGTCCATATCTTATGGCACAAAATTTTCATTAAATTAAACTTTTTTAATACGGTTTTATCGCGTTTATTACTTATTTATTTACACCTGACGTTTCAAACACTTTACAGCGTTCATGGTCGCAGGCAGACTAAGTTAAAATTTGTCTTTGATGTCATAAGATTACAAACTAAACACAAAATTTTTGTTAATTTGTCTTTTTTATCATCCCAAACCAACGGCTTAACGTGCTTTCTAAAGCACGGAGAAGATCAAAATAGAAAAGTTACTAAAATGGCAACCAATCCAATACAGGTCGAGTATTGTTGTCACTTGGCACGCACATTCTCTAGGGACATGCGCGTCGCGCTCGGCTATGGAGCTCCTCCCTCAAGATCCCTATATTAAAAATAAACTATTTCATTTCACTTCGAACCTAATTTATCCATTTTTCCCACAGTCAATAATTATAATCAAGGAAGCCATCACAACCCCGCGTGATTTAACATTTGAATAAAAATTATTAAAAATTTAATTACCTACAAAAGCCAATGATATATGGTATTTAGCTTATAACACCACCCTTGTGTTAGCGACACACTGCCTAAAAAAAACGATAAGCAATTCATTTATTCATATCGAGCAAGCTACACGCTCATAAGCAATTGAGCATGTTGGCTTGTATTACTTCTTATTTACCAGGAGGACAATAGTGTTAAATGCAAATGACGCTGACGTATTTTTTTTATACAACTAAGTAGGCAAACAGGCGTACGGCCCACGTGATGGTAAGTGGTTCCCGGAGCCTATGAACGCCTGCAACACCGGAGATGTCACGAGAGCGTTGCCGACCTGTCCGCTGTCAGCACAGCGACACCTCTGGAGTCTGGCGACCCTACTCACCAGCAGGAACACAATACTGCATCACAGTGTTATTTGGCTGCGGTCTTCTGTAGGGTGGAGGTACTTCCCCAGACGGACTACTACTTACAAAATGTCCTACCTCTCTTAAATACAAAAACCGAACTATAATCGCGAATGCTATTTTTGGGCTAACGTTAACGTGTTATGTAATCTGCACGAACGGCCAATATAAAATTGTAAAAATAGGTAACGATTTAGTTTTCTTAAACTTATAAAAACTATGATTTAATTATTTATTTTCAGAGAATTAGACATGACACATGAGATCTATATTTTGAAAAGTATGACACACACTATACCTGTGAGCCAAAAACATTTCTTTTATATCGAATTATTCATTCGAATTAATTTGAGTTGAACGAAATTGATTATAGGGCTCCATACTTCGTTAAATGTTGACTTTTTTAAAGAACAGTGTGTCACGGTCACGGACAGCATCACGACAGCGTGTCATTCTAATGAATTTATGAGCTTAAAATTAAATGTTTATGTTTAAGTATAGTTTATTTTCAATAAACGTTCATTTTATTATAATTCTAGAGATGTATTATAACGGTGATTGCAGATAACTAATGATTATAGTTAGTTAATTATTTATTTTTAACTGTTTCCCGCAGCACCGCCTGCGTCAAAAAGTAGCCTATGTTTGACTCCGGGCTTTGAACGTTTTCATCACAATCCTTTTAGCGGTTTGGCCGTGAAAGCGTAACAGACAGACTAAACGACTACCAAATAGCAGACGTAACCTTCCGATTCTAAATCACTGAATCCTCATTACTATCAAACGACTAGCAGCGGATCCCGACTTCGCCCAGGCCTATATAGCCTCCCTCGATAAATGGGCTATCCAACACTGAAAGAATTTCTCAAATCGAACCAGTATAGTTCCTGAGATTAGCGCGTTTAAAAGAAACTCTACAGTTTTTTATTATTAGTACAGAAGTATAGATAAAGTGATAGCTTGCAATGTATTAACCGACCTTAAACAATGCTTCCCGTGGGAATCCGCCACCACCTCCAGATCGAATCCAACGACACCTCAAAATCCGAAATCGGACCCATAGGTACGTTTCGAAAAATTTTAAATAATCTCGTTAAACTCGCGAGATGTCGCCCTTTTTTCATCCTAGATTAATCTCGCTAAAAAAGGCCGAGATCTTGCGAGAACGAGATTGCATTCCCATAGTTCTAAATGCAAATGAGTTTTTTTTATTGTGGGAATCCGCCATCACCTCCGGATCTAAGGCAACCGTCATAACCACTGGTCATAGAAAAAGTCGCTAGTAAAACATAAATAAGAACAAATCACTTTAGCAAAAGTTTTCAAGTTATTTTCGGGAGAGAAGTTCTGGAAGAAAACTTCCGAATTAAGCCCACTTCACTAGCCGCGCCACTTGGGGATATTATTGTCAAATATATGTTATTTATTTTTGTTGTTGGAAAAGTAATCTCTCACTTATCTTAGCGAATGAATTTACTCGTCGAATGAATCATCATCATTCCGTGTAGGTTACATTGTCAATCGACCATGAACACCCTGTCAGAGTTGTTCGAGATCGCATCTTGGCCTCTGACGTGGTTCCTTTAAAGACCACCTAATGGCAGCCGGGACCAACGGCTTAACGTGCCTTCGGAAGCACGGAATCATCTTTTTTATCAGACAATCAAGTAATTCAGGCCTGCAATGTCCTAACCAAACAACTTAGCAAAGTATGCTTCCCATGGGAATCAAACCCTCAACCCCTGGGTGTAAGGCGAACGTCTACAGTGATTTAGACGTAAGGCCAACGGAGGCGGTCGAATAAATGAACGAAAACTTTATTGCACCATTCACACGTTGTGAAATGTAACAATGTACAGATAACCGAAGTGAGAAAACACTATATAAAAAAAAAACAATAAAAATATTATCTATAACTATGGTACATACACTGATTAACATTTCTAACATTATGTAAGAGACATGAGAATGTCGACCACGAATATCTTGCGTTTCATCTCGAATGATTAGAGTTGAGAAATGTCACACAAGAGATACTGAGAATATGAGTCCAAATATCTTTGTAGACATCCGCAATGTGTTTCAAGATATCTCGAATAGGCTAGTTTCCTAAAAAAATATAATTAGTCCGTCAGTTAGATAATCAAAAATATTGGAGACGTATTTTTCTTCTGAAAATTAAACAAAGAATGGTAAAAATATGGAGCTTTAAAGTTCAGTGTGACGTCACAGTGCAATATGTGACGTCACGAGCCCCCACTCCTAAACTTTGATGCGTTATATCTTTATAATTTATCGCTCAATTGACAAAAGAAAAGATTTGTCACTAATATATTTTGGTTCCCTAAATGCCGGACTAATTTTAATGTTAGTCTTTTGACCCTGGAAACTAGCCTATTCTTTAAAGGCGTGAGATTCGGCCCCCTGGTTGTACACATCGTCTTGAAGACGCATGCCCCCTAGGCTCCTCTTATATCCTAACAAAATTTCCCATACAAATTCTCTTACAAAACAAATTTGCCACATGTGCACTGAACCAAGCCACTTAGACTTCTAGCAAGCCAATTAATTTTCAAGTCGTAGAAACTACCGACTAACTTCAGAGCTCCATGACACTTGTGTAACTTTAACTTGACTGCAACTTACATACACTTTGTGTTTTCATTGACTTTTAGCATCTCACTAGGAATCCAAAGCAATTCGTAAATGCTGCTCTTTTTTTTTAATAATGGGCCACGGATACAAGTCCTTTATAGCCCTTCTTAATTTTTCAATTTTCTTCAGTCCTACAGTGTGGTTTCGTCAAGCCCTAGTCAAGTCTAAAAGTCTAGTTGGTAGTTAAGTCTAGTTAGAAGAATCAGGCTACATGAAGTGGTAGAAAAACTGCATTTAGCGATTACTAGGAGTTTTTGGCAAGAAGCATGAAAATCAAACACTGTATCACTTTCTAACACTCACGCTTGTTATCGAACACTTTGCGAATAATAATCCACCATTATAATGCACAAACACTCATAAAAAAATTTTTTTGGAAAATTAAATACAGCTCCGATATTTGCTCTTCACAGCATCCCGCCAAAAGTCCGTAAATGCTGCTCAGAAACTACTGTAGGCACTGATTTCAACTAAGGATATACTCTCCGATACATTTTTCTTATTCTCCAAACGAAAGCGAATAAGCTCTTCGAAATGAAAGAGGGAGGGACACATAGCGCGGATAACACGAACAGATAGTCAGATGACGTAAAAAAGGTCGCAGGAAAACGATGCAGGCCGCTGCCAACCGGTAATTTTGGAAATCAGTAGGAGAAGCCCATGTCCAGCTGTGGGCTGACTGTGGCTGAAATGATGATGATGCTTCTCTTTACACCACTAAAAATAGAACGTATAATATTTCCTTAACGTCGATGTCACAATGTTTCCGGATTTCTTTCTCGTCTTCAAAAATCGGTGGATTCCACTAATTCCATTGCGGGCGGCGGCGGCAAAAAAAACGCTATATCATCCGACGTGCGCATAGAAACTATTTATTTCCTCTTTCGATAAAACCTCTTGAACATATTGAATGACAGCTGCCATTATCATTGTAGTTCTATTGTTGCACTAGGTATTGCGTTATTGATTCATTGACTGATATGGTGGAATAAGGTTTTACTACCGTTTATTTTCAAGTAATTTTATTAATCAGTAATTTATTCTTGCCGTCATAAATGTTGAAGTGGAAACAGATTCTCAAATAACACAACTGCGTATTTTTGTCGCAATAGAAATAATGGGATAAAATTATTAAAAAACGTTAGTCCCACTATTTCCATTTTGTATTTCCATAGAAATAGTGGGATACACCCTTAAAAACCGTCCACCAGCTACTCACTGCCCGGTTATGTTTTAATAAGGATCGATCGTATCGGGCCACGTTCGGGTTGGTGTTGCAATCTATTTACGCGGCGATCTAAAGTACCTACCAAATCATCTCAAAGTCTCCGTCAGAATACTCCGGAGGCATGGAATATGTACTGTTGGAGGTAACTATAAAAGGTGTAAAAGCGGTTCTCGGAGTCTTCTACTCTCCTTCATTAAGAGTCAACTATTTCTCTTCATTTGAAACTATTCTCGAATCGGTAGGTATGTTCGGATTATACGCATCATCTGATCCTTGGCGATTTTAATACTTGTCTGCTGAAGACAACTTCGGCTTCAAGAACTTCGAATTTATTAAATATCCTTAAATCAGTAAATTTCACGGTGCTCCCCTCCGGGCCTACACATTATACTGAACATGGTCCTACCCTGCTCGACCTGATAATTACATCGGCAGACAAAAACGTTGCTACACATGGTCAAACCTCGGCTCCTGGGTTTTCACATCACGACTTACTCTACCTCTCATACGAGTACAAAATTAAAGTACCGAAAGTGTAACCCACTGTGTTATACCTCCGCTGTTTCTCTAAAATGGATGGGAATGCCTTACTGAATGACGCGAGTAAAACTGATTGGTCTCCCGTTTTCACTGCTCATACAGTAGATGATAAAGTATCTCTGTTCAATAACTGTATTTTATCTCTGTATGATGTTCACGCACCGGTAAAAGCCATCAAAATACGCCGTCCACCTGCTCCATGGATTACAAATGGAGTCCGCATTGCCATGAAACGTCGAAATTTTGCTTTTCGTAGATTTAAAAAAGACCGAACCGACGACAATTGTTCATTGTATAAGGCTGCAAGAAATCGGTGCAACCAGCTGTGTAGAAATGCAAAACGCCAATATTTCTCGGATAATATTGAAAATGTTTCACCGGCTAATCTCTGGAAATGTTTGAATTCTCAGGGCATAGGTAAGGTGCAGAACGATAACTCCAAATTTCCATTTTCATTGAGTGATCTCAATAACCATTTCTCTTCAGTGCCTCTTTTGGATAATAATTTTAAAATATCAACTATTTCATCTTTACTTGCCTTGCCTGTCCCTGACGGTAGTGAGTTTGAGTTTGCCACAGTCGCTGAGGATGAGGTTCTCAAGACGATACAATCTGTTACGTCGAATGCTGTAAGACCGGACCAAATAAGTCGCGTTATGATATCATTTATTCTTCCCCACGTTTTACCTGTCATCACGCACATTATTAACACCAGCCTTGTTGAACATTGTTTCCCTTCATCATGGCGTCTCGCTTATGTCCGCCCTCTTCCTAAGATCGCCGACCCAATCAACCTCAATGATGTCCGTCCCATATCTATACTTTCTTTCTTGACTAAAATAATAGAAGCTACAGTTTTTGCTCAACTTTTAAAACATTTGCTTGATAACTCTTTTTTGAATACTTTTCAATCGGGCTTCAGACCCGGTCATAGTACTGCCACAGCGATGCTTAGAGTCACAGATGACATTAGAGCTGGTGTGGAGAATACAAAAGTTACTATATTAGTTCTCATTGATTTTAGCAACGCATTTAATAAGACATCTTATTGGCTATACTTTCCTCCTGCAATATCTCGTCCCCAGTGATTGAATGGTTTTCCAGCTATCTTCGTGGTCGCCGGCAACAAGTTCGCAACGGGCATGATACGTCTGACTGGTGTGAGCTGGAGGCTGGTGTTCTGTTCCGGAATTCTGTCTCTGATATTATTCTCGATTTTCATAAATCTTCTCTCATCTATTATCACTTGTACATATCATTTCTACGCCGATGACTTGCAGCTTTACACACAAACCAATGTAAGTGACATTGATGCCGCAATTTCTTTAATTAATGGTAACCTTTGCAGAGTACTGGAGTGGTCCGGTACTCTGCAATCCACGTAAATGCAAAGAAATGTCAGGCCATTATAGTGGGAAGTAATGTACAAATAAATAATATTGACACTCAGTCGTTATAACCAATCATCTACAACAACATTGAGATACCTCTTAGTCCAGTAGTTAAGGATCTCTGTCTTTTTATTGATAATACATTGAGCTGGCAATCACATGTCAATGAGGTCAGTAGAAAAGTGTTTTCATCACTACATTACCTACAACGTCTGAAAAAATTCTTACCAATAAAGACCAAAACGATGTTGGTTCAATCTCTTGTGGTACCGCTGATAGATTACGCTGATGTGTATTATCTGAACATTACTGAAGAACAACTTAATAAGTTAGAATGCCTTCTGAACAATTGTTTTAGGTTCATTTTCTGCCTACGTAAGTACGACCACGTCTCAGAATATCGATCCCAGCTTAAATGGCTTCCTATCTGTCAACGCAGGAATCTCCATATCCTTTGTCAGTTATATAATGTGCTTAATAATCCATCTTCCCCAAGGTATCTCAAAACAGATTTCAAATTTTTAAGTTCGACTCACGAAAGGGCTCTGCGTTCTTTAAACAATTTGACTCTTGCCACTCCCTCTCACCATACTGGGTTCAACTCCTTCGCCGTTACGGCTGTCAGACTCTAGAACGCGCTACTTGAATCAATTAGGAAAGCCTCCAGCCGTGCGGGTTTCAAAGCTCTTGTTTACGATCATTTTCTCGCACAGCTGAGTGATGTGGGAATCTAGTTACCACATGTATTGTATTGTTTGTTTTGCATTGCATTAATAATTGTATATATTTATTGTTTATGTAGGTATATTGTAAATACGTGTTTATATTATATGTAAGTATATGCTATATATATATATGTATTGCATATTATTTTCTTATGCTTTTTTGTTAATTAAACTTTATTTTACACCCACATAAAGCTCTCTGCTTGACCCAAAGGTTGACTGTTAGATAATGCTTTTAGCATTAAGTCCACCTATTGTGCTTTACAATTGTATTTGTACAATAAAGTTTAAATAAATAAATATTATAAGTGCGAAAGTCTGACTGGCTCTCTGTCTGTTACGCTTTCACAGCCAAACCGCTGGACAGATTTTGATGAAATTTGGTATGAATATAGTTGAAAACCCGAGGTCAAACGTTTTGATGCAAGCGGAGCTGCCGGAAACAGCTAGTTAGAAAGCGATGAATACGCATACGTGGAAACAGGGTTGCTCGAATTTTGAATTTTCGAAGTAAATTTTTTAATTTCTTCGCATTTTAATCCATTTTTAACTTAACTCTTAAATAAAGCCAATTTTTGAAAACAAACCGTTTGTCGCGGTTCATTGTCGAATTTCTTCGCAGATTTCTCGAGAGACGAGTGCAGCCCCGGAGGCAGTTGTAAATAGTTTACTAGTAATGTGCTAATGTCGATTCAAATATATCGATAAATGAATGTATTGAATTTTGACACAGATTTCTTCTGTGACATACTTATAGAGTCAGAACCATCCGTACCTGTTTCCCAGTCAAATCCTCAAACGACATCAGAACCAAGGACTATCTTTATTAATTGTTTGTTTGTTTGTAAAATCTTTGTTGTACAATAAGAATAATTTACATACACAAGCATGAAAAAATAAAAAGTACAATGGCAGACTTATCCCACTTAGGAATCTCTTACAGTCAACCAGCGAGTGACAGGAGAAGATATGCTTACCAGAAGGGTAGAAGCGTGTTCAATATAATATTATTATGAAGGAAATACATTAAATAAACCTACATACTCATATAGAATAATCATACATACATATAAATAAACAAACATACACCCATGTAACTAGCTTTTAGCTTAATTGTCCTCCTTCTTCGTCTTCTTCGTCCAAGGCTGTTTATCTTACGGAAGAGTTCGAATTATAGAAAATGCCACTGAAAGGCGGCCAATCCAATACGGGTCGCGTCTCGCTGTCAATTGACAAGAGCGTTCACTATGGATATCGGGCTCCTCAAAATTTTCTTTCTAAACAATTAATTAAAAATGAGCGGCACCAGGGCGACCAATGAATGAATAAATGAACACTTAATTGCACTATTTACATACATAGAAAAAAATACAGCACCAACGATGACATGACAAAAAAAAATTATACCGCGACTACCATCTCTTGAATTCACGATAGTTATGATACGAACGCTTTTTAGTGATGTGGTAGGAATTCCCAACAAGCAAAGTAATCCTATAAAAAAATATTATAACAGTAGTTTTACTAATAACGTTCTTATAAAGGTATTGTTCTAGACGTTTTTACTTATAAAAGTATTCGACAAGCTTTAATATACTCAAGAGCATTAGTTTTTATATCTAAGTCTTATAGTTTGCTGCAAGAATTCCGTACAAGATAGTTACAAGATACTTATACTTGTAAATAGCTTCAACAAGCGTAGATATTTTCAAGAGCATTTGTTTTCACTACACAATCGTATATATAGCTACAAGATTATCTTATAGGACACTTATAAGTTTGAATCATAATTGATCCTATAGTAGCATTTCGTAAAAGCACATGATATTATAACACACTACTCTGTGACTATTATAAATTTGCGTCCATTGTCTTGTTCAAGACTCTTTTAAGTGTTGTGTGTTCTTTAAAGTTTTGTATTTCATGGAGAACCCTAATTTGTTTTTAAATGGCGGCGAGTTACCGGGATTGAGACTGCTTTAAGTACAAATTTACCTATAATTGTCTTAAAATTTACTTGAAGAAGAGGTATTTTTTAAAAATGGCTATACTATAGGAGGATTATTAAAATATTTTTTTTACATTTAATATACTACGTGCTCGTTTTCAAACGGCGCTGTTAAAATTATCAAAATTCGGTACATATTTACAATAAATATGAAATCCCCAATGAGTTCAAACATAATAAATATGTCAAGCTCGATGATAAATATTAAACTTAATTCAAAGAAATTGCTACTTACGTTCTACAACATTTACCAAATAGATAGTTATTTTTAAAGTAATTTCAGTATTTTTTATACGACAAGCAATTGCACCGACTAGCCGAAATAACAAAAATTACTCTTAAGTAATTCCATTAATAGTGCATTTTAAGCAAGATTGCTCTAGTAAAATACTTAGGTCAGGTAATAATATGAGTGTTAGAGCTTATAAATGTGTTGTCTCAGAACATTATAGAAACAATAGCGCTTCCCTTAGTGTTTTATAAGACTTTGTAACATTCTGAAGTTAGATATAGGATAGTTATAGAAATGGAACGTTCCTATAAATGCGCCCAAATCCAGCTTTACAGTATGCTACAGGTAGCTTACAAGTAAAAAGAAAAGTAGTCTTGAAGATAGTTATAGGTACTGATTTGCTTGTTTTAATCAAATAGGTATGATAAAAAATATATAAACATTTGATAAAGATTACACATTAAAATCTGAATCGTTGTTAAATACATCAGTGATGTGAATCAGTCATCTACTATTTTCCACAGACTTAATCGAACACTGCAAATCTTTGCTGCCTTTACATAACTTTTTCGAGTTTTTGATGGTATTACAAAACGCTTCTCATGTCCCGGAAATCTCGTTAAAACTTATCGACATGCCAATTTGATTAGACTTCGTCCCATCACTAAAACTTTCTTGGCTTCAAGCAGAGATGTTCAACTAATGCAAGGACTCACTTCCCAGAATTGCATTCTTACATTCTTATAACTAGACATAAAAGAGCTAAAGTTGAATGGCAAAATAGTTCGCCTGAGTTAACCCAACTTGTAAGATTTAACAGAACAAAAAAAGTTATTAGGATGGATTATGTACGTTAAGGTACGGGCAGACGTGCTCATTACTAGCACGAAAGCATGCTTTTATTGAGCAAGTGCTCATTAGTAGCACGTGTGTAACAACATTGCTAGTAATGTTGCTAAATTAGGGTGTGCTTATATTGTATTCTTGCAATCATAGATTAATGATTGGTCTCGCGCGCACTCGACTAGATACCGTCGACGTACTAGACAAATGCGGCAACTAAAACTACGCGAATTCGACGTACTTGCGGCATACCCGCGTCAGTTACGCCGCAACCGATAAGTGAGTTGGACGACGAGATAAATTTAAAATTTTAGTTTAAAAACAGAAGCAAAATGCCAATTTGCGCATTCAAAACTATGTAAGAATAATAGTACAAGAAGTAACTCTTTCTCGTTTCGTCTTTGCACATTGTCTTACACACACTACAATATAATGTTGCCGCATTCTGGAAACTGATTTTGCTTCATAGCGCGGTATCTAGTCGAGCGCGCGCGAGACCAATTATTAATCTAAGATTGCAATCAATTTCATACAGTAATCGAAAAGTTGTAGAGGGCAATACATACACAGCGATTCATAGTTCCGGAAGACCGCACAGCTCGAAGACTCGTATGTCACGATCCTCAGAAGTGAGTGACCGATTTGATATTTTTCTCTGTTTTTGAGACTTTGACTGTCGAATATTTGACTAACCACAGAAGAACACTCACCGTAGATTCACTTATTTTTTAAAGTAATTTAGTTTCGCTTACTTAGGGTTCAAACCCCCGTTATTGGCTCAAGAATGTTATCTTTGTTATGGACATGGTACTATTATTAAGCTGTTGGTTTTTTAATAAATAAATACACTGTAGTCTGTCTGTGTGACTTCATAAACCAAATCTGACACTCATTAGCTATTCTATTTGAATGGTAACCGGTAACGCCTGAATTTAGCCGGATTACTATTTGTTGGCACACAAATACAGGTGGAATATTGTATAATACAGCATAATAGAAAAACCTTCTACGTTCCGTTTTGTCCAACACTATTTTGAGAATGTGTTCAGCATTTAACTAAAGTTAGTGTTCTAATAACGACATTTAACCATAATATTTTTGTAACATAATATATTCATACTAATATTATAAATGCGAAAGTCTGTCTGTCTGTGACGCTTTCACGGCCGAACCGCTGAACGGATTTTGATGAAATTTGGTATAAATAAAGTTGAAGACCCGGAGAAGCTACTTTATGACGCAGGCGAAGCTGCGGGAAAAAGGTAGTAAGAAATAAATGTAAGAATTAAATTGAAAGAGCATTTAACAGAAATTCAGCAAGGTACAATATTTTTCGTGCATCTGCTTGTAAATAAAATACTGTTAAATTCTATTAAATTAGTAGTAGTTAGTACATACATACCATCACGCCTTTTTCCCGTAGGGGTAGGCAGAGACTACGGATTTCCATTTGCTACGATCCTTACAGACTTTCCTCGCTTCTTCTACGCTCATCACTCACGTCATACACAGTTAGTTAGTGTACAATTAAATACTATTAAAATAAGTAAAAATACGATTAAATTCGGCTTTGCATTAATTGTAATTTTTAGTAAATCCCGCAAATCCAACGATTTTCATTCCATTCTATTTTGACTGAGTCATACAAAAAAAAAGAATTATGAAAAATCGATCCACTAGTTCCAGTTTAGTTTCCAGGGTCAAAAGATTAACATTAAAATTAGTCCGTCATTTAGGGAATAAAAATATATTAGTGACATATTTTTTCTTTTGACAATTGAGCGATAATACTAGCTGGTGCCCGCGGCTTCGCCCGCCTGGTTAAAAGGTACTTCCATGAGATTTGAATCACTTAGATTATTTATGGCAGGTCTCTCAGGATTTTCCTATGTATTTAGAAGATCACGGCCCCATCGGTTCTCAATAGGGATTGATATCACTGTTAATTTCGTAGTCAGCAACCCGATTGACCATACAAATAACACCCATGCCCCCATTCAGAGGCTGAATTGTACAATATAATTTATTATATAATAATACTTTTAATAATAATACTTTAAATAATAATACTTTTTCATCCTAGTGTGTATTTCTAGTTGCGTCGTCAGCTTACACTTCGGAGCCTAGGGTATGCTGTAAGTCATGTTCCCAGATTTGCCTGCACTCGTAATTACAATGGAGGGACTGGCGTCTGACCTCCGTAACCCTTTTTACAGAGAATCCAGAACAACAGTAATATAACCCGAAGTGTGTTAGTGGCCAACACTGACCGGTTTTTTTCAGGTTGCCTAAAGGCATCTGACACAGCCTCACGACTGCTATCTATCGATAACAACCGGGACTAACTTAACGTGCCTTCCGAAGCACGTAGAAGCTCGAGAATAAAATTCCCCTAAATGGCGACCAATCCAATAGTGGTTGCGTCTCGACGTCACTTGACACGCGCATTCGCGAGCTCCTTAGTGTACAATACAATACAAATACTTTTTATTGCACCAAAACAAAAATTGTAAAAACCTTAAAACAGGAAACAAATCATTTATCAAAACAAATAATCGTGTAAAGTTTCGACTTAAACGGAATATCTAATCTCCTTCCCTGTACATACTTTGGACTACAGTTTCCCTTACGAGGGTTGATTTTGAAAATTCTTGCCTAGTGCACTCCCTGATTAAAAAAAGAAGTCCCTCTGCAAAAAAAAAAAATCAATGATACACAACCTTTTTCCCCTTTTATGGGTAAATGCAAAATTCTGAAATAGGTATTTACTCTTTCATCATAAGAAATAAATATTTGAAGAACCCACATGTGATAATTCATTAAGATATAAGTGATCGTTAAGTTTGTGAAGGGAGACATTTTCTCCTTTAGAGGGTGAATTGTGAAAAATCTAGAAACAGGTAACTACTAATTAATCGAAATTAATAATCTTGTGAAGTTTCTAATGTAACGGACTAACTAATCTCCTTCCCCCAAACATATTTTGGACCCCGTTTGACATCTTAGGGGGTGAATTTTGTAAAAGCCTTTCTTATCTGAGCACTATGTAATAACATAAAAATTTCACGTTTATAGTTTTTAGGTTTAGGCTGGGTGTTGATTAATCAGTCAATATATAGATAATATTTTGCAACCCCAAATGCACGCCCGGAGATGCGATTTTTTAAAATCCAGTTAATGAATTATTATTATTTACTAACCATTAATTCAAATATGTAGTATTTCGCTTCAAAAATGACAAAGATTTATCCAAATTTGCAACCCCTATTTTTTTAGGGGTCTATAGGGATGTAGTTTTCAAAATTTAATAAATACATTATCTTTTTTTTCTAACTACTAATATAAATTAAAAAAATCATGTGTCTCGCTTAAAAAATGACAAAAGGTTCATACAAACTTGCAACCCCTATTTCACCCCTATAGGGATGTAATTTTTAAAATGTAATAAATGAATTATTATTTTCTACTAACTACTAAAATGAATAAAAAATTTCATGTGTCTCACTTTAAAAATGACGAAGATTCATACAAACTGGCAACCCTTATTTCACCCCCTTACGGATGGAATTTCCAAAAATCCTTTCTTAGTGGACGTCTCCCAGCCACAATCTATATTCCTGCCAAATTTCATCTTCATCGGCTTAGTAGTTTTCGAGATTTCGTGATGAGTGAGTGAGTGATTTTCGCTTTAATATTTAAGAAATAGCAACAAACAAAATATATGTTCATTCACTTCAAAGTTCAATCTAACTTGGTTAGTTAGGTGTAGCCTTAGCCAAACTACGAAAACAGCCACCAATATAGAAAATACTAATGAGCGAACAACGAACGGTAACAAAACAAACAACTCTTGTTTTTAATTACCAATCAACCAAAACAACCACGAATTCAATTCAACTCTATAATCGAGACATCCACGACCCGTTTATGTTGTTAAAAATCTTAATAGCGCGAAGTAGAAATCACCAAAATGGTGCAGCGCCATCTATTGGAAACATTGAGAAATAATTTTAGCTTACATTGCATGGCTGGCTATCGAATACATAATACATACATAATGGTCATCTCTTTTTCGTGCAAACTCAGTGGATTACGATTTATGATTCTATGCAAAAATTTACATAGGAACTAAGTTTAAATTAAATCACTTTAAAGACGCCATCTATTGGATATCAGGTATTTTTTCTTGGCACAGTCAGTAGATGACCGGAAATAAATTTGCAAATGAATTTATGTAAGTGTTTCTTTTCGAAATTAAAAAGAAAAATTAAGAAAATAATTCTAGAAAACAATTAAAAATCGAAAACAGAAAATTATTGTTTGTGGCAGGATTCGATCCACCTACTTTCTTGAAACATTTCTTTACTAAAATATTTTAAAAAAATATATAATTCTAAAAAACGAATACAAAACAAAAAAAAAAGGAACAAAAAGAAGTCATGTCTAGCAGGATTCGAACCCTCTACTAAAAAAAACGATCCGCGATCTATACCGATAGGCCACCATGCGTCGTTTGAAACTGGCGAAATTTCAAATAGGATTTGTCTATAGATACGCAAATTCACCCCTCTTTTTGGGCTTTAAGGGTTGAAATCGTGAACAACCCTCTCTTATGTGAGCAGTATATAGTAAAATCAAGACTCTCACCAAATTTCACTCTATAGCTTTTATAGTTTCGGTTTTGAGATGATAAATCAGTTTACCTCCCCCTTTTTACCCACATAGAGGTCGAATTTAAAAAAAATGCCGAAATACGCCTTTAGTTATTTTTATTGAGAAGCATTCTTGCCAAGTTTCAAGTAAATCGGTGAAGATTTTAATTTTTTTTCATACAAACTTTGCCTTCAATTTGAACCCCCCTAGGGGTGCAATTTTGAAAAATCCTTTCTTATCTGAGCACTACGTATTAACATAAAACTTCGGTCCAAATTTCAAGTTTATAGCTTTTATGGTTTGGGCTGGGCGTTGATGAATCAGTCACCCTTGTTCTTTTATATATTTATATAACGCATCAAAGTTTAGGAGTGGGAGCTCGTGACGTCACATATTACGAAAAAGTGTGGCACACTGTGACGTTACACGGAACTTTAACGCGCCGTATCTTTACCATTATTTGTTTAATTTTCAAATAAAAAATCCGTTTTGATTGTCTTACTGACGAACTAATTTTATTTTTTTAGGAAACTTACCTATTGGCCGAGAAATCGGCGAATATACATAGAATAAAAAATACATACACACGAACATAGAACTTCCTCCTTTTCTCTTTCTAGCCGTGAAATGGAACGCCCTAGGCTATGAAAGCCCAGCCTAGAAGTCAGTGATTCATACAGGCCATACTTCCATACTCATATTATAAGTTTAGTTTGTCTGTCGGTCTGTAACACTTTCTCGGACAAACCGCTGAACGGATTTAAATGAAATTATTATTATTAATAGGTATTCATGATTATAGTTTAAAGACCCGGGGTCAAACAAAGGCTACTTTTCGACACAGACTTAGCAACGAGTGGTCAAATAATGACGCAAATGCCTTGTACGTTAAAAGTATTTTGGAATCCTTCAAGCGCTTAGAATCGGCAACAAAAAATACGTCAAGATGTAAATATAGTCTAAGTATACGTTTGAAAATCTCTGCCTAGCCGTGAAATGGAACGCCCTAGGCTATGAAAGCCCAACCTAGACGTTAGTGATTCAGACAGGCCGCTGTGAATAGATGATTCGCCTGAGGTGAATACTTGATGTGGTTCATGAGAAATCTATTTAGAATAGAGTTCATTTAATATTATATTATTTTACTTATTTATCCATGGCGAAGATTAAGTTTTCAATCATTGCGTTTCGGGTTACGTTCTTAGATTCAAGAGTCAAGTATCCATATTTCATACTAATATTATAAGTGTGAAAGGCTGTCTGTCTATCTGTCTGTCTGTTACGCTTTCTCGGCCAAACCACTGAACGGATTTTAATGATTTGGTACTCATGAATTACGAATTAAATCATAAAGTACAAAAATAAAAAATATATTATTAATTTCTGTTTTTTCTAATGGTTGACTGGGAGAAAATGCTTTTAGCATTATGCCCGCTAATTGTAAAAGTATTTTTTTTTACTTGTGGTACAATAAAGATTCATAAATAAATAAATTATTGATTTATATTATTAAATTTGATATTTGAGTTAAAAACCTGGAGAAATATTTGACCACGGGTTTTTAACATTTCAGTTTTTAATAATTTTACTATTTTTTAAACATTTAAGATAAGTGAAAGTGACTTTTTTATTTTACGTACACTCAAGTAGCAGACCACTTATTTGGGAACCACCATGGAACCACCCATTTTTTTGGAAATATTGTTTTCGATTAAATGTTTACTTTCGGAAAAAGATAAATGGAAATTTCGACAACCTATTCAATAACTATCTTGGTTCGTCTGTATTTCTAATATTTACATATTAAATAACTGTACTGTACACATTTTTTGTGCAACAAATATATAAATGTAAGAATATTATGTCTAATTAAAATAATTATGACATGATTCAGGCTTGTATTTTTCGAATCGAATAAATTGTTTACATATAAATGACTAGCTGTTTCACGCGACTTTCCGCGTCAAAAAGTAGCCTATATTTGACCCCGGTTCCTCTAACACGAGGTTTTATTATCAAGAGATATCAGATTCTTAACCAAAAGCTGACATTAAAATTGTTGTACACTGAAAACGAATTCCTGTTTTAGAAACCTCTTATTTCCCGACTACCGCTATTTTTCCGATGTAAGGTTTAACCGGAAGTCGGACTATTTCCTGTTCGACTGCCCCGGGCTAGAAAGATGTCTAGGACAAGTGGTCTGAGGAGAAGTGAATTAAAATAAAATTTTAGTTGGATTTTACGGTATTGGTATTGGTAATTTTAACTGAAATAAGTATTAAGTAATTGTTTATATAACATATTATTAATATTTGAGAACTAAAAGTAGGTTCCTTACTATTTGCATTGAAACAAATTTAAAAATTAAATGGAAGTTGTAAGTTTAACAAAAAAATAAGGTCAAGTGCGAGTCGGTCTCGCACACGAAAGGTTTCATACCATTTATAAAAATCACTAGCTAATATTTCCCGCAGCTCCGCCTGCGTCTGTAAGTAGCCTATGTTTGACCCCGGGTCTTCAACTATATTTGAATTTGATTCAATTGTTTATTTTTATATTCAACTGTTTTTATACGGATTTTATCGCGTATTTTATCGCTATTTCACAGATATTTAACTTGAATTGATCACAGTTAAAATAAGTATAACATTCATAACTAACAAGCGTTATTAAGAAAAATCTTAATAATTGAATGAAACTGCATAGGAACAAAAATATTTTTCGCAAAACTTAACAGAACAAGTTCGGAACTAGAACCCAGAACTAATTCATTCCTTTGTCGGGAACTTTCCGTTAATTGTGGAGCTTGAAATGTTGGAGAATGAATGTGGGGCGTGTATTCATTAGATCGTATTTTCATTATCGTAACCTGGAGGTTGTGGGTTCGACTCGAACCGGCACCATACCACCGATTACTATACTAGCATACCTTTATAACAATTGAGATAGGACATTGAAGGCTTGAACAATATTACTATCCATATTCATACTAATATTTTTTTTTTTAAATAGTTCTACGTATTTTTATCTTTATAAGTCTCTTATAAGATCCCAACTAGATTGCAGCAATTTGGAACCCCCTTAATGCAAAATATGTCTGCAATCTAGAAATGGTACAAAAAAAATTTCTTCATTTCTTCGACGTATTCATTATAAATGTCATCGTAGTCGCCTACCTTAAGAACAATTATTAAAACATTATAAGATCTTAAATCTAGACGCTCACAGCTGGGTTCTATGCTTTTACATGATATTGTTCATCATAGATAAGACTGTATTGAAATCACCAGTAAAGTATCATATCGGGTGCCACTTAGAGCCCAGATGAGATCATCACGTCCTCATCCTTTGTTTTTCATTGAATCCAGTCGAACAAATGCAGGTATTCGTATTCCGTTAAAACGTATACAAAAATTGTACAATGATAAATTATCCCACATCGACATTATAGCTTTGTCACATAACGTTTTAAAAAAATCTATTTTAGAATTGTTTGTATAAAGGTGTGACTGGTATGTTCAAAACTTTGATTAAATATGAATAAGTTTCGGCTTTGTGTTTAAGCTTTACATAGGTACGTGAAAACATTTTTTTGCTATTTAGCGATATTTGGTCTCGCACATGAACAAATTATTTAAATATTATTTGTGACCATTGTTGTTGGGTTCACAATTGTAATAACTCTGTACAATAGCTTTAAGATTCCTTAATAAATAAATAAATAAAAAAAAAACAAAAAAAAATGCGTACGTCTGTCTGTCTGTCCGTCTGTTACGCTTTCACGGCCAAACTTTTGATGAAATTTGGTATGAATATAGTTGAAGACCCGGGGTCAAATATAGGCTACTTTTTAACGCAGGCGGAGCTGCGGAAAACCGCTAGTATTATATAAAAAATATTACAGGTCTCAATCATTCTATTGTCTGATAATAAATTATGACTCCATACTAAGGCGCGTTTAGACAAGGGTCTCTGCTGCCATCTGGTGCTCGTTGAACCGCGTCAGAACTCGAAAGGCGGTTCCGATAAACTCTGACACCAGGGTGTAAAGGGTCGATTGAAATATAACCCACTCCATATGATGATGATGTAGTCTATTTCGACTATAAAGCGCCCTATATTTACTCATTATTCAGCATTGGACTTCTTTAAAACTAATAGTTATAATGAGTGTATATACCCCTGTAATTAACGGCTTCTGTCAAACATAAATCTTCACCTAGTTAAGACATCCCATTTTCAGGGAAACAAAGGAATGTTAATAGATTTATATGAAGCGTATCTTCGAATAATTAGACACATCTGGTGAACTGTCAAACATGGCTGTTGTTTTTGTCAAGTAACATAGTTAAGTGTAATTTTAGTTGACTCCAGGTATTTACAAGTAAACTTATACTTAGACCGAATCATGATGCAATCACAAAGAGGGGAGCCGTTTGAAATGGCGCAGTGATGTGATCATTGGCGCCTCGCCAACACAAAAATGGGCGGAGCTTGTCATTGCTCGTGCTCCATGATTGGAGCCACGGCCGAAACCAAGCACCCCGCACATCTGCCTTCCGCCCCGTGTAACCTCACAAATACTTTCTTACAAAACGCTTATTACAGCATTTCCTCTTTGTAATTGGTCCATGAACCAAATGGTAAGCATGTTTTTTTATTCAATTGTTTATTTTTAAATTAAACTATTTTAATACGGGTTTTATCGCGTTTATTACATTACACATAACGTTACAAAAACTTTACAGCGTTAATGGTCACAGGTAGACTAAGTTAAAGTAACAATTAATAATTGGTCTCGCGCGCGTTCGACTAGATACCGTCGGCGTTCTAGACAAATGCGTCAACTCAAACTACGCGAATTCGGCGTACTTAAAAACAGAAGCAAAATGACAGTTTGCGTATTCAAACTATGTAAGAATAATAGTACAAGTAGAGAATACAATCCCGGTATCCCAAATCTCGGGATCCCGGGATCCCGACCGTTTTCTGGCCCCGAAAATCCCGGGACTGTACTTGGCTAATCTCGGGATTTTTGGGATTGCCACAAACAAGTCTAGTTTGTATTCCGTAGTCCGTTGCGTCTTGAAAATAACCTTGCCTAGATTATTTTAATACATTACTACAAAAAGCAACTCGTACAATACGTAGGTAGTTAGGTACCCACTATTTACTACACAGGTACAGTCCTAATAATATGTTTGTCGTAGAACTTAGAAGGGACTTCCCCACTCGGAATACTTTAATACAATACTCTTAAGGTAATTCCCCAACGAACCAACAGGGGAATCACCCGATCATCTCATATCATAATATTGTTGCGGGTATTTCCCGTCGGGGATTCCCTGTACGAAAGTATAAATATGCAAATCCGGTTTTATTTTTTATATTTATTGTTCTGTCAGTGACGGGTTACGTAGGCTACGTCATTAAAATTTAAAAGTCAATTATCTGAAATTAAGTATTTCAAATGGCGGGAGACTTTGTTAAACATAAAAAAACAGTGATACGACGTCAGTGTGGAGTTATTATTTAGTTGCGAAGGACGGGAATAGTGCTAAATGTAAGCGATGCCCAGCCATCCTCAAGACTTTGGGTGGATCAACTAAGGGATTACATACACATTTGTTATCAAAACATAACATCAAGGTTATATCAGCTTCAACATTCAAGATTCTGAAAATCTGAACACAGCACCGCCGCCAGCCAAGCGAAAGTTAGATGATTATTTTACTAAAAGTGCCGACGATAGCCTGGATGATATTTTGGCAAGAATGATTGCATTAGATGGATTTCCATTCAGTGTATTCATAACCTCAGATGATTTGAGAAAATTGCTCTTAGCAAAATACACGGATTTACCAAAGTCAGCCGTCACTGTTCGAAAACGTGTTATGAATTACAGTGAAAAAATCAGAAAGCAAGTAACTGCAAAATTAAAACATTTGAAAAGTGCAGGTGAAAGATTTAGTCTTTCTTTCGACGAGTGGACTTCAACTTCCAATAAACGATACATGGCGGTCAACGTTCATTCATATAAAAAAGTTTGGAACTTAGGACTTGTTCCTATTTACGATAGTATGACAGCTGAAAATTGTCTTCGTATATTGCAAGAGCGTCTAAGTAAATTTGACATTTCCCTAGAAACTGACATCGTGGCTATTGTAAGCGATGGACCGAATGTTATGATAAAGGTGGGGCGGCTTGTTTGCACTGAACAACAACTGTGTCTCGCACATGGTATCAATTTGGCGGTCTGTGATGTGCTTTATGAAAAACATAATAATTTGCAAGATAGCCCTACCTCAGATGATACTATAAATGAACCAGCTGTGACTGTTGATTATATGGACGACAGCGATGATGAACACCATTTAGAAGACTTAGACTGTCCAGAATCAGGTTTAATCGTAATGTCACAAAATGATCTTGCGCCAGAACACGTACCAAAGTTAACACAATATGAAAATATTAATAAGCTGATAAAGAAAATCCGCAAAGTTGTAGTGTATTTCAAAAGATCTCCATTGAAAAATGAAACAGTACTTCAAAAATATGTGAAAATTGAACATGGAAAAGAGTTGTCACTTCTTTTGGACTGTAAAACCAGGTGGAATAGTCTTTTAACTATGCTGGAGCGATTTTATCTTTTAAAAGCATGCATTCAAAAAGCTCTTATAGATCTCAATCATCCAATTCGTTTAGAAGATGTTGATTTTGAATTGGTAAATAAAATTGTTGATGTGCTGACCCCAATTAAAATGACAGTAGAAGCAATCTGTCGGCGAGATGCTAATTTATGCACAGCTGATGCCGCTTTGAAATTTCTTATAAAACAACTGTCTAGCAAAAACTCAGCACTTGCCAAAAAAATTAAAACATCCTTAGTGGAACGTATAAAGCAACGACGAAGTGATGATTTAACTGGCGTGTTAAATTATTTACAAAATCCACGAATGGATGATGAAAATCAGTTAATAACGGATTTGGAATGGCACGACTTATTTCCAGTTCCGACACAGGCTTTAGTGAGGAAGCAAATAAAGAGTATTGTTAAAAGACTTAATAGTCGAGATAACACGGAAGAAGAAGCAAGGTCAGGATCACAAACAGATGATGAGCTAAGGTCAGAACCCTCCCAATCCCAACCCCAATTGACATTAAAGGAAAAGTTACAGCTGGAAATTAACAAGAGTATGAAATCCCCAGATCCTGAAGTACAAGTACAAAATGAATTGGGGTTGGCAAATAGTATTAGACGTGAAATGAGCCTGTTCGAAAATGGAGGAGTTCGTGGATATCACTTAGAAACAGCATATAAGTATCTATTGTCTATTCCTCCGACCAGCGTAGAAGCTGAATGAGCGTTTTCAGCTGCTGCTTATGTTGGCAATAGACTACGAAGCAGGCTCGGAAGTCAAACATTGGATGCTTTGATATTTCTGCGATTATATTTTCGAAATTCTAAATAGTTATTTTGTGCTGTTTTTTAATTTCTTGCAAAAGTATAGTATTTTTTGGTTTGTGTTTTTTCTTTTCTTATTATTATTCTGATTTGTGTTGTGCAAAGACATTAAAGACATTTTTTTTAATTACTCGTGTTTATTATTTTAGCCCAATTAGAAACCACATAGTCTAATCCCGGGATAGGCCCGGGATCCCGGGAAAAGGCTTCAAAAATCCCGTAAGCCCGGGATTGAAAAACATGCTCGGGATTGTATTCTCTAAGTACAAGAAATAACTCTTTCTCGTTTCGTCTTTGCACATTGTCTTACACACACTACAATATAAAGTTGCCGCGTTCTGGAAACTGATTTTTTTTTCATAGCGCGGTATCTAGTCGATCGCGCGTGAGACCAAATATTAATCTAAGCCTAGCGCCTTTATTTTTTTTTTGAAACTATTCCGATTCACGCAGTACTGACTCACAGTATCCAAGCTTGTGAGACATTATTAAATTGTTGACCGGGTTCTAAGCTGATGGTATCTGCAATCCGTCGTCGTCTATTGAAATTAGGTTATTTAAGAACTTAAACCTGTCCTGTCCGCCATCACCGAAAAATCACATACCCATTTATGTATAACTGCGCATGGTTAATTACCCGACTGCGCCAGAAAGACGGTTATGTTTTTCTAGAGTATGTATGTATAATTGTTTGGCACGCTATACAGCCTGAACAGCTCGACGGATTTTAGCTTGAGAGGTGTCGTTAGATTCGTATTTACTGTGAGAGTGACCCTGGGTATATTAAATTTTTTTTAAAAGAGGCATTTTTTGCTTTTTTCGTTTCCATATTACTCAGAAGAGCAGTAGGGTATTTTAGATTTTTAAATTACCGTTATCTTGTTAAATCTTATTATTACATGTTATTTTTCATGGCTATTAAGGGGTGTGTCCAAATCTAGAGGGTTCTTAAGATACAAACCTAATCAAGTGAATATACGCTCGGACACCAGATGGGGCGGCACGTGGGCCCTTAGAACTCATCGATTGAATAAATTATGTGCAGTCGTAGTTTGGTTATCCAACTTTTTTTGGCATTACGGCTCTAAATATATAAAAGGTTTAAACAAATAATAAACAACCTTAACTAATTCTAGTCACACTACTGACACTACGTAAGTATGGAAAGTACCATGGAGTAAATTACTCCATGGGAAGACCTACGACCATGGAGTAATTACAAAGAGGAGATGCCGTAAAAAGCGTTTTGTAAGAAAGTGTTTGTGAGGCTACACGGGGCGGAAGGCAGACGTGCGGGGTGCTTGGTTTCGGCCGTGGCTCCAATCATGGAGCACGAGCAATGACAAGCGCCGCCCACTTTTGTGTCGGCGAGGCGCCATTGATCACATCACTGCGCCATTTCAAACGGCATCTCCTCTTTGTAATTACTCCATGCCTACGACAATAGGAATGATGAATAATTTTCGATTTCATGTTTAAATGAAAGACCTCACTTTAATAGGCACACTGGTAAAAAACACGTCGATAAAACTTAAACTAACTGAGATATGACGAAGTTAAACTCACGTGCATTTTGGACGATACCAAACGCTCCATACTAATGGATATCTAGCGGTGACGTCACGCCTAGGTAAATTACAAGGGTGAGACTAAATTTTGTTCGACAACTGCCTTAAATATTGCGTTTATGTATGTAAAATTCTTTAATGTACATAAAAGAAAACAGTTTATACAACATCATCAGAAAAAAATCTTAAATATTAATGTACAATGGCGGACTTATCCCTATGAGGGATCTCTTCCAGTCAACCACTATAACAGAGGAAAGTCTGTGGATGTAGTAGGAGTACAGATTATCGGATCTTACTTACATGTACAAAAACAATAAATAAAAGCTATCTTCAACTATCTATTATTACCTATTCATAATACCTCTCCTCCTTTTTTTTTTTTTGTTTACGGAGGGGAAATGCATTTACGCACAAAGTGTGGGACTCCTGGGCCGCTAATCGGCCCAGACTACCCACTAAAACCCCTCCGGCGTTTCCGCACCGGCCGTTGAGGGCGTCATGGGAATACCTCTCCTCCTAAGCTAACTCCTAAATGAAAGTTTTTTATTTTTTTTCTAGCGGCTCGGTACGTGCTTCGCTACGTATAAAGTGATAAATGAAGAACCACTCGACCGATTTTGTGCAAACTTCACATAAACCATCTACTAAATAGTCCGAACAAAGTCTAAACATTTGGTTTGGATAGGTGAGCCCGTTCTTGAGTTATAAAATTACAGCGAAAAGGAGCATTGATTTTAATATATATAGATGTGTTCGGCGATTAAAATATATTTTTTTAGTAATTTTATATTTTCAAAATGGACTTTCCTATCGTTTTTTAAATTGTTATAAAAAATCTCCTGTGCAAAAATTCAAAGTTGTAATTTTCACAACGAATTTAAATACATATATGCTATCATGAAATATCATTACTTTTTAATTTTTTTAACCTTGTCCAATCCAATTGTTTTTACAGTAAACATATACTTAGATTACACTTTATTATATTTTTTATAATGAATTTGCAATTAAAAAACCTTTGAAATCGGCACAGTAGTGAGTTTATTCATTACAAACATACACACAAAAATACAAATCTTTCCTCTTTATAATATTAGTGTAGATAAATGATGTGTGACGTCACTGACTTCACATATGTATGGCTAGTAGGCTTAACGTGTGTGCGTGAAAGTACCATTTAACTTCAACCAAAAAAATAAATGATTATCGATTGATTATTCATTATTATTGATTCAAATTTCAATTTCGTATGAGATTATGAGATTCTAAGGCATCGATGAATATTTATAATTTTATAGTCATGTTATTGTTGTTATTATATTATCTATTAGTTTAAATAAATTTTAAAAAAATTGCTACCTTCATAACATTTTTATTTTATAAAAAATTAACTATTTTATTGATTGATTGATTGATTTTATTCATTTAAATAAATAATGAATATTATTAATTAATTATTATGATTAATTCAATTAAATAGTTTCAATAATGTATCGTATTTGATCATCATGAAATTCCCAAAATCCAAAATATGTAATGTAGAGCCTCAACAGCAAAGGTAGTTTTAACAGATTGATTAGATTTATCACCTTGAAAATTTAATTAATTTCACCGCCATGATTTTAATATCTAGAAACTTCGTCGTACTATCGTGAACTAAATAAATTTAGTTGAGCGTAATTAGATTCTGGAAGGTTCTGAGAAAGCTGTAACGATATACAGGATGCTCATAAGAATAAATTACTTAAAGAGGGGTGTTATTGTTTCAGTCTGTGAATGATAGTCACGAAAATTCTGCAAATAATCGAAACAAAAAAAAATTAATTATTAATTTAAATTTTATTAAATAAAAGGCATGCCGTGGTTCCTTTTAACGACCACCAGATGGCAGCGGCACCCAACGGCTCAACGTGCCTTCCGAAGCACGGATTCGAACCGCCTCTCGGCATGCCGTGGTTCCTTTTAACGACCACCAGATGGCAGCGGCACCCAACGGCTCAACGTGCCTTCCGAAGCACGGATTCGAACCGCCTCTCGGCATGCCGTGGTTCCTTTTAAGGACCACCAGATGGCGGCGGCACCCAACGGCTCAACGTGCCTTCCGAAGCACGGAGTCAGCATTCGGTTCGATTGATCATGTAACCTACTAAAATGTTCGTTTATTACGAAGAAAACCTAAAAATAATTTTATACCAAAACTTGGACATAAATGTGATAAAATAAAAAAATAGCTATACTAGTCATAACTATTAATAATTCTGTGATATAACTAAATTTATACACTATCCTAAGACTCTGTCACACCGTCAAGGATATAACAGAATTTCCCTACAAAACTGCAAAAATTGCACATTGCACGTTTATGTATTTTACGACGCGGGCGTATGCTGCACCGTGCACATTTGCATAGCAACTATGACATAAAACACAAATGGTTTGGAAGTTAAGCTGGAAAGTAAAGATAAGAGAGGTTTAGAAAGAAAGCTCTTATATTCAATACTCTGTATCTTATTTTTATTTTATCATCATTTCGTGTCATTGTCAATCGACAATCGTTTGTGAATACATTGTACACTGTTTTTACAACATCATACACCGTGAAATTTGTATTATATAATTATATTATAATTATAATTTGTACTTGGGGAAATTTGTTTGGTTGCATGAATGGTCACTGGACGATGGGTCCAAAACGACTAAAATTTCACGGTGTATAAGAGAGATAGTTTTGAAATCACACTTACTGTTTTAAACCCCGTCTCAACCCGTATTATGGTAAAAAAAAAATCCTAAAACTGTAGAGACGGCATTACAAAAGAAAATCAAATTGACCGAAAATTCCACTATGGGCTAGTCAAAAGTGGTTCCGGGGACCAGATTCCGCCTAACTGTACAACCTAACAACGTTACGCAAATACTTCAGCTTAACTTCTCTAGTCTCTCTGTTTTGTGACTGCACTTTTATCATAAATATCATTCGCATAAATTTCACTTTGTAGAAGATACTCCTCGATGGATAAAGAGAATTTGTGAGTTCAAGGTTGATGGTTTGAAATAAGATTGGAGTGCTATTTTTGAGATATATGATTCACTGAAAATCGGTGAGCCGAATGAAAAATTGTTAGACTCATCGGTAATGTCCAGTGAAAATCATTCGGAACGTCATCATCATCATCATTATTTCAGCCGCAGTCAGTCCACTGCTGGACATAGGCCTCGCCCAATGATTTCCAAAATGATCGGTTGGCAGCAGTCTGCATCCAGTGTTTGCCTGCGACCTTTTTGAGGTCATCTGACCAGATGGTCGGTGTATGTCCAACGCTGCGCTTACCGGTACTCGGTCGCCATTCGAGAACCTTCCACCATCGGCCATCGGTTCTCCGCGCTAACGTAATTCGGAACGTAATATTAATAATTCAATTTTTTGTGGGTATGCTTATATATGGAATACTAGCTGTTTCCCGCAGCTCCGCCTGCGTCAAAAAGTAGCCTATGTTTGACCCCGGGTCTTCAACTATATTCATACCAAATTTCATCAAAACCCGTTCAGCGTTTGGCTGTGAAAGTGTAACAGACAAAAAGACTTTCGCATTTATAATATTAGTATGGATGGAGTAATTTTGTTCTCAAAATAGCACTTCTGGACTTAGCTGGCTCATTTTAAAATCCATCTCAAAAAGATAAGATTTTCCTCGAAACTGAAAAATATGACATCATCATGGTAAATTACAAACACCAGCCAATATTTAAAATGGACTAGATTTTCCGAATATATAAAAACAATCTTGAATACGAAAAAAGAAATTCGACTGCAAAATATGTCTTTGTCATTTTAAATTTTTCTGTATTTTTGTGTAACCAAATTTTTTTTTTTTTTTACATTTTGTGGAAAACAAGCGAGAACAATATCTTCAAGCATTTTTATAACAGTATTTCACTTGTTAGAATATAACCTATAAAGCAATACATTAACTAGTTTGTGTAGTCTCATCTCAGTAACAAAGTAAACTTCATGCATGATGCGAACTACGAGAAGGTACTATGTAAATGTAAACTCTGCTCCGCATACCATACTATATTGTCTGTGGGAAGTTTGAAGCAACATGTTGGAGTTTCTAAGTGGATCATATTATATAGATATTCTTTATAGCATACGAAATCTTACCTTTATTTAAAAGTAGCTTTTGCCCGCGGAGCAGAATTGTTAATAGTGCTAACGTATAGAACGGACACTCACACCCTCCCACCCGAAACAGATACCGCACCTCACCGCGCAGATTTAGGGTAAAAATTAAAAGCAAAATAATGCAAGGATGTCGCTTCAGTCGTTCGGCCGCTGCGACGACTATGACGCAGATCTATACGGTAAATAACCTACGAGTAACACACACATTGACGCGTGTGCGTATGTGCCCGAATCCTTGTAGTCGTAATGGGTATGTCTCTGCCGCATACATACCCATGTCGCATAAAATCTTTTTCAATATCACCTGTTAGTTGACTGGTAGATAAAGATGGCTATAAGTCCGGAAATTATAAATTTTAAATGAAGATTAAATATACAAATAAACAGTATTCTGGAATGCCGGTAGCTTATGCCCATTACTTGGTTCTTCTATGAGTAAGCGAAATTTCAGAATTGGTGACCAGACTTATCGGTCATTAAATAAACCTATTGTGTAGGGCAAAACAATAATATATTTCAAAATAATACAATCAGCAGAGTTACAAACAAAAAGCGGGAAAAACTTGCAGTGAAAAAATATTTAAATACAGAATGACATTTAGCTTTATCTTTTTTTCTATTTTAATGTTAGTGGCCAGTACTTCTGTTTTCAAACAGGCACTCATAATCCTGGACATGCCGCCCGCCAAGGACAATAATTGCACAAAATGTCCTTGATTTCCGCCTGCCATGCAAAAATGTGAACAAGGATGCATGATAGGAGTCCTCGGAGGTGGCTGTGGCCTCTTAATCTGATCATATCTAGGTATGTTTCTAAATTATGACCACAAATTACATCAAACCTTCATAGTTCAACCAGTTAAAAACCTAAAGTTGAAATAAAGTCTACAATTCTACTATTTAAATTATTTATTTCATGACGAAATTCTTTATATTATAACCATACCTGTAATCTTATAAGGACAAGAACCTATCTGATAACTCTTTGCACTTTTATTATAGAATTTGTTATGTATACCTGAAATTATTTTATTACTTCTGTACAATCGATCCGCAGCTTTATGGTTTCCTATAGAGAAACACGACACCATCGGCTGAACAACTGTTTCAGCTTGCCCGACAAATCCATTGGTGACCACACCCTCTTTATTATAGACTTTAGGCGATGAAGAGGACAGTGGTGTGGACGCTACTTTTCTATTTTGGTATTTACCAATAGACCCCAAGTCACTGGGATGAAGTAACGTATGGTGTCGTCCTTTACAAACCTTCCAATTTTTTGGATGTGTACAACACCGTGCTGTGAGTTGTGATCCTAAGCATCTAAAACACAATCCCCTTTCCCCTATAAATTTACGACGAATGTTGTTTGATTTATGGTGAAACTTTTTACAAAAACTTAATCTATGATCCTCTGAACAATATTCACAAAAATACTATTTAGTTTCCCTAATATGGAATAATGCTATATGTTCGACACCTCTGTCTGAATTAATGTCTACATTTTCAAGGCCTAAAAACAGCAGGTTAAAAACTCTGTAAATTCTGATAGATTAGGTAACTTGTCTGTACACTCGGACGAATTCTAAATATCTAATTTGGTGCTAATAATGTGAACTAAGAGCATATCCATGGAGTATATCCCAAGGTACATCAATGCCTAAGATACACTCCAAACAATCAGAAGTCGTATTAACTAATTGCTTGATTTCATTGGCCGATTCTGACGATAAGCTCTTTTGATTTAATAATTGATCTAAAATACTATTTATTATATACTTCTTGTTGTTGTACATACGGTCAAGCTTTTCCCAACTACGTTTATAATTATCCGAAGTCACTTGAATATTGCGTAGCAGTTGTTCCGCTTCTCCCGTCAAGTGGCCTTTAAGGTTGAAGAACCTTTTTGCATCATCCAAAGATGTGTTGTTGTGTACAAGACCTAAAAATAAGTGGCGGAACGTAGGCCATTCTGTATACTTCCCTGAGAAAGTAGGTATTTTAATTTTAGACAACTTAAACTTGACGTTATACTTTGACTATTATTATAAAGTTAAATACGTAAAAAAATAACTTCAATACATAAAATTAAATAATTAAAAATTTGAGTTAGCTAATAGATCAAGAGTATTTAATTCAAACAATAACCATTTTAAATCTGTCTTAAACGTTATATACAAATCCTCTACCTCATCATATACATCTATATAATAATTAGATCTATGTAATTCTGATTTATTCACCGTACTTACAATCATTGTGTGTGTGGTAATAAATTGAGACCAATATTTCTCCAAATGTTCTAACGTAATATCAACACATGGTAGAGTGAAATGGTCTACGGGTCTTTCTCAAAATTAGCCGTCACTCGTAATTTTCTCTTTTACGTTATACTGAACGGCTAATAAGGATTCTTTTATTGGGCCCTACTCTCAACTATATACCTACCAATATGTACATATTATGCTAATAAAATCAAAGAAATTTCGCAAAATACATACTATAGAAAAAATAAACCCAAATTTACATGAATCTTAAGGTTAATAATTCCATATATGCAAAAACACCTCCAAATTTGCCTACTTACTGAGGAACAATCTCTGATGTCATGTCAATGACCTTATTTAAACAGAAGAAACCCTAAAATACAATTTACGAAAGTCCAAATATAAAATTTCCCGAAAAAATTCACCAAACATTATTTTCACTTGATTTTCTTACAGTTTGCTTTGTTATCACTTCTTGTCACTGTAATTTGCCTTATTGAACCGCAACGAATCAACCAAACTCAAGGAGCACTCCAGTTCAGCGCGTTAATCCGAGTAGCTTCCTCCGGGAACCCGATTCCCGGCCCGCGAATCTCCTAACTCTGTTGTCCTGGGCGATCCTTCCTTACAGCCGTACAGAACTCCTTAAGTTCCAAAGTCTTCGTGACGGCAATACGAAGCCCCAAGTACACGAACGATCAAAGTGTGTTACTACACAATGCCAAGCAAATTCCTGCTGACTTAAATCCGATGTCGAAGGATCTAAATGACCAGATTCATAATAAAACTATTGTGTAGGGCTATACAATAAAATTAATTTATTTCAAAATAATACAATCAACAGAGTTACAAACAGAAAGTGGGAAAAATTTGCAGTGAAAAAATATTTAAATACAGAATGACATTTAGCTTTATCTTTTTTCTATTTTAATGTTAGTGACCAGTACTTCTGTTTTCAAACAGGCACTCACAATCCTGGACAATTGGTATATATTAGTAAACAAGCTAATTACATAAAAAATAAAAAACGCGACTGACTGCTATACAATTCATTTTTTTTGTCACAATAATACATTGAAACAATAAGTTAAATACATTTATAAAATCTCCTTTTAAACCTCTTTATTTTGATACCCCACACAATTAGGTTAGTCAGTCTGTCTTTTATTGCGTATATAGTCCGCCATTTTGTTTTAATGATGACGTCACATACCCTATGACACTCGGAAGAAGCAAGGAATCTAAAGACACTTCATATATACGTCTATATCCGATAAGCCGTTCTTGACTTATGGTTGAATAAAGAATCTCACATACATACAAACATACATGAATGCTAAAAACATTACACTCTCTACGTCAGCCGTAAAATAAAGATTAATAGGCCAGGTAGTGGGAAAAATCTGATAATTTTGAATAGTTTAAGTTCCTGAGCTTAAGTTAGATTATATAAAATATTGTTTTAGAAGAAAATACGTAAACACCGCTTTAAAATTCCACCCGACCCAAATATCACAGAAAACATTAGTAAAACTAAAATACTAAGCAAAAGTACATTAAACTAACATCTTGTGTACCCCACGGCAAAAGCAAACTGCAGCTATTTTTCAGCTATGCTTGTAGCTATTTCCGAGCTATTTTTCACCTATTCCGAGGCATCCATTAGCATCGTCCGATTCGCACTAAATCTTCTGATTTCGCTTAAGAATTAAAACAATCAATTAGATAGGGGATTTTTCAATTCGCCTGAATTTTTAGATGAAATTTTCCTACACTTTTGCTCGCCGTGTGGTTTGCGATTTAAAAAATACACCACTAGAAATATATTTACCGCCTTTTATAATGTCGTTTTTTTTGGGGTTTTGTTTATTTTAGATTTAGTCACGCGTCTAAATTTTCTGCAACACTCAACATTGTTAGTTAAATGTAACAATTTAATAATACTTATTAACTTAATATTAAGAATTCAAAAAAAAAAACGACAGATGGCGAAGGAAAATGAAAAAAAAACAAGTGAGATGTTTTTTTCGTTTTCAAAATTATTTTGCATGTTCTCGCCACCAGATAATTAATGTAAACTATTGCCGATTGGAACACACCCGTATTTATTAATCCCAACATGCCCGCCACCGTTAGTTACCGCAAAATAATATGGTAAGTGCTTGTACTTTATTTAGGCACACACTAAAAAACTACTCTTAGATTTATAATTAGTCCCCGCGGAGCTACGAAGCGCGAGACCAATTATTCATCTAAGAAAATATTATTATACTCTTACTCTTTAAAAAAATATCCATAATAATTACGGGTAAAACCAGACACTACCTAACAACACTGCTAAACACATAATGATACACAGTAATGTTACAGTCATTATTTCTGATGGTAAATTAGAGGGAACAGAATAATATAATAATCCTTTAGGCGTTTTACTAATGACTGTTACAAGTTGTATAAATTCTTATCAAATCAAATGGCATGTCACAAGGATTCCTAAAATTAAAATATTTTAATACGGTTTTTATCGCGTTTATTACTTACTAGCTTTTTCACTCAGCTCCGCCTGCGTCAAAAAGTAGCCTATGTTTGACCCCGGGTCTTTAACTATATTCATACTAAACATCAAAATCCGTTCAGCGGTTTGGCCGTGAAAGCGTAACAGACAGACAGACAGACAGAAATGCAGACAGACTTTCGCATTTATAATATTAGTATGGATTTACACCTAAAGTTTCAAACACTTTACAGCGTTCATGGTCGCCGGTTAGATTTATTTAAGTTAGATTTAATGTGTAACAATCGAGAAAACATGATAAATCTTCATCAAAATCCTGTCAATACATCACTAGATTTGTATGTAAGGTCTAAATATTCGATTCTATGTCGGATTTCAATCATAAAGAAGAAGAAGCTTAAGAGAGGTAGGACATTTTGTAAGGAGTAGTCCGTCTGGGGAAGTACCTCTACCCTACAGAAGACCGCAGCCAAATAACACTGTGATGCAGTGTTGTGTTCTTGCTGATGAGTAGGGTCGCCAGGCTCCAGAGGGATCGCTGTGCTGATAGCGGATAGGTCGGCAACGCGGTCGTGCCATCTCCGGTGTTGCAGGCTTTCATAGGTTATGGTAACCACTTACCATCAGGTGGGCCGTACGCCTTGTTTGCCTACTTAATTGTATAAAAAAAAATATTCTAAGTGGTTTAGATTCACCTTTGAACACATTAAACATATATGTATAACCGCCGCCCACCAGATGCAGAAGGTAAATATTGTCCCTTCTATTTCATCAAAATAAAAATAAATTTCTATATTCATACTCGTAGCGCATTTCTCACAATGAATATAGCTAATGAAATTAACTCTCGTCAGAACTGCTAGAAATGAAAGGCTTGAATTATAAATGAGTCGGGACTTGCGAGTCACTCGTAATAAAGACGAGATGAAAACATAATTGTTTTCGAAATGCTCAAAATATATATCTTGTACTTCTATATTAATGGAGAGCGAAAATTTTTTGTACCACAAACAAATAATACAAATCAATAGTTCTTATAACTACCTAATTGTTTTATATAAAAACTAGCTGTTACCCGCAAAAATAGCCTGTTTGACCCCCTGGTCTTCAACTATATTCTCATACCAAATATCATCAATATCCGTACATCGGCTTGGCCGTGAAAGCGTATCAGACAGACCTTCGCATTTATAATATTACTAGCTTTTTCCCGCAGCTCCGCCTGCGTCAAAAAGTAGCCTATGTTTGACCCCGGGTCTTCAACTATATTCATACCAAATTTCATCAAAATCCGTTCAGCGGTTTGGCCGTGAAAGCGTAACAGACAGACAGATAGACAGACAGACTTTCGCATTTATAATATTAGTATGGAAGTATGGATATAATATTAGTATGGATTAAGTAAAGTAATATAAAGTAATAATATTTTATATAATAATTAGTAATAATATATTGTTGATGTTATATTAACTGTTTTCTTTTATGTACAATATTTTTTTTTACATACATACAATATTATGTGAAAAGTATGGAAGTAACTTCTAACTAAATAATAATAATAATAAATAAATTTATTTTCAGAAAAATTTCCATAGTGTGGGTTAGTAACAAAAACTTAAGACTAGGGTTAGTAATATTTACTTTATATTTACCAGAGCAGGCCTAGAGCCAACATGTGTCTGGTTCCAATGCCTTAAGATTGGGCAACAATAGCGACCTCCGATACCGGCCAGGAGGCTGTTGGGGCTGTCCCGGACCCGGCGCCACATCGAAGCCACCCGCTTACGCATAATAGTTTGGAAGCTATCTATTCGTGCCTCAGCAAAACCTAGGCAACCCCATCAGCATCCTGAACCCATTATTATATTGTACGCGCAGGGCTCCCAGCGTTCTCTGTGTGTACTCTACCCATAGACTGCAAGTATAAAAAGATTGGCAGTAAGATCTAAATAGCGTTTTTTTAACTTCGACATTACACCGTGCAAATCTACGTGCGAGCATATTAGCTCTCATAGCTAGAGCCCTGCGCTCCCTCTCCATGTCTGCTTCATCAGACAGGTACTCTGTGACCCAATGCCCCAGGTACTTAAAACTTGTTACTCTCTTTAGAGGTAAGCCGTAAAGAGCTACAGGTGAAAATCCTAATCTCTATTTTTTGTTTTAAAAACTACAATCTCACTTTTTTTGACATTGTACCTGAGGCCGTGGGAATCCATGTACTTCTCACATATGTCCAGAAACTTTCTGAGGCCACCGATTGATGGGCTCAGCAGCACCATATCGTCGGAGTAACTGATGTTATTATAAGGAATATTATCAATGGAGCAGCCAACACCGCTACTGCTGAGCTCCGCAATCAGACTGTTTATGTAAAGATTGAAGAGTGCGGGAGAAGACAGGCCACCCTGCCGCGTATATGGAAACCCTTCCAGTACTCAGAACCAAAGCTGCTGGGAGCCTTTAAATGATTGAACATGCACTTTGACTGTTTAAATGCTACCCTGCTTTTAATTCTGTAATGCGGGAGGCTTTACAAACGCAATAGCAGAATTATTGATATGAATTCATACCGCTACTCAGTATAAAATTTGGCTTATAGGTTTAATTTAACAGAATACGCTCAGTAAGGACTTCTATGGAAACGAGCGAAAATTAAAGAAAGGATGAATATCATACCTACTATCACAAAATAAAAATAATTGAAGTTGCATAAACATGACATTATAATTATAAAATGTAATTATACAAAAATTTAATTAAACAAAATAAAATTATCACAGGTTGCTGTATCGGTATGTACTGTGTAGAATGTGTCCGGCTCTCGATTAGACTGAATTTGAATTTGGTTGTTGTTTATTGTGTACACTTGAAACTTTTCATTCCTTTTTTGAAAATTTGAATATACAGACATGTTTGTTTTTCTTCCATCGGCAAAAGCTAATAATCTACGTTGATGATAGTTTTCGAAAACTGTAGTAATGAATTCCAGAAGTGCGCAGATGTTGAAAACTCTACAGCGTTGCAGAATAATATCTTTCAGTATGCGGATGGATGCCTCTGTATAGTTATTCGTATTATGTCCCCTAGTGATTACATCGTTTCTATAAGCCAAACACCACACCTAAGTACCTACTTTTATAGTTTCTAGGGATCTGAATAAGGGAAGCGTTTTTATTATGAAGTCTCGAATACTACACCGGAGACAATACCCGAATCCAGCTCGTTCGCAACTCTGAATAGTGGAATGGTTTAAGGCTATTTTTTTTTCAATTAATGCTAGGAAGCCCTCCCGCGGCTCAGAAGTACTGAGATTCTGAATACTGAAAGGGTTTCCATATACGCCACCCTGCCTTACACCGCACCCCAACCCATACGCTTCCGAAAACACTCCAGACCACCTTACCTGATTCTGTTGATTATCGTACCAATACTGAAACAGGGCTATTAAGTCTTCGCTGAAGTTTGTGTCGACAGCGAGTTTTCTCCAAAGTACTTCATACCTAACCATATCAAAAGCACTGGATAAGTCTAGAAAACAACCTACGACCGGCGTCTTACGTGCAGTATAGTAACGGACGGGCTACAAGTATACTACGCAGTGATAATTGCTTAAAGAACCATCTATAATCTAAAATCCTCTTGTTTTTAAGTTTATCTGAGCGTTAGTGTCTCTATATTTATAACAGACTTCGGAAAAGGTTCTACGTTCAACTGTATGTATTTTTTACATTAAGACACAACAAATATAGTTACTATTTCCACGTAAGTCGGTCGAAAATAAGTCTCCCTATATGAGCGTTTGGGAGATATCTCGCGCTGATAAAATACCCTCATTTAGAGCACAATGGGCGGTAGGAAGGCCCAGCTCATACCCTATTTGTAAGGATTTTAAAAGGCTTCGAGAACATTGGCCATAAGATTCTTACAACTGTATTTTCAAGACATTTTTATTAGCTTATCACATTTACAAATAAATTATAGTTATTTAGAAATACATTTTCTTAATTCATAAAAACAAGGTGTATCTGTAAAATGCACCCATTTTTTCGGACCTTTCTAGTTTATTTGTAAATATACTGAATTATATAAAAAAAATTGCTATGGACAGATATTAACCCTATCCAGTTGATATCACGGTTCTTTGTTTATAGTCCAATATTCGGCGTCGTAAACCAGTTTAGTTTTACTGGCCATTTGATATTTTTATATCGAGAAACAATGGGTCCATCGGTTGTTAAAAATATTTATTTTCGAACGCCGTCACGGGTGTAATAAGGCCTTTTCGGCGGTTACAACGGCTATTGTTTTGGTTTTTTAGTGGATTTGGATTGGATTTATGTGTCTGGGTCTCAAATACATGAGTAAATAACGGAATGTACAGAACACACATTACCCTCACTCTCTTATTAATCAGCTAAGTTGATAAGTTTAATGGTCTAATATTGTTTTAAAGTCTCCGTTTCGTTATCTGTTCATGCTCTCAAAAGTCGAAACTATTTAACTAATGACGTCTTTATTTCTTACGGGGATAATAAAGCTTCAGGGATAATATCCTCCCAGATTATCATAGTACAATACTGGAAGGCCAGGCGAAGTGGAATAGAAAAGGCAGAAAAGCGAACTTGGAGCCTAATTTTTGAAATATATATGAATATGAATGTGCCAATTCTCACGCCTTTAGAGATAAAGTTGAATTAGAGATATCTCGAAAAACATGGCGGATGTCTGCTGAACAAGGTTTTCATTCTGAGTCATCTTTCGAGTAATATTTTTTACTGCCAACAACCTTTCGGTCGACATGTCTTTAACGACTTGTAAGAAATGTCAATGTTATAATCAAGAAAACTGAACGTATCTACCAAAAGTATATAACAATAGTGCGTAATCTACGACATTTTTCTCAGGCAGTATTTAAATATAGTTTTCTATCGAGATGTCGTATTTTCTGAGAATCGGACTCGTGTAGTTTTCGAAAATTGTTGTAGCATTATGCACACTTAGCCAGGATGTAAACGAGAAATCGCTTAGATAAAAGAGAGTAAGTAGTTTTTATAATAAAACAACAGCATACGAAATATAGCTTTAATTGCTTTTAATAATATTTGTATTTACAGCACTTAAAACTACTTAAACTGGTTGTCTACAGTAAAATTGTAAAAATACAATAAATTGTACAATTCGCAGGATAACTTAAAAAAATTAAACGATGTGGGCAATAAAATAGCTATCAATATTTTTTATAGTTCATGATATCTAAATGTACTTGTCGCTGTAGTATTAAAACAACACGTAAGTATACAAAAATTAATAAGTCAAAAATTGTCATAAAAGCACCCAGTAATGAACTGAAACCTCGATACAAGAAGCTTATAAGTGACCCTATGGAGATTGCAATATTTCGCTCTAATTTAATTAATGAAATAACCAAAGTGGGCATAATTGATGAAAACATGTTTAAGGTGGTTTTAATTTGACAGCAAACCTATTATGACTGAGCCGACGTCAACAAGAAGTCGTCAACCAAATATTTATTCACATACCGGAAAATAAATAATACCAGAAATCAATATTAAACAAGTTTCTTTCAGGAATGTATTTCTTTAAAACGTTAGTACTATTTTTTATGTAAATTAGACACTTGCTTATAAATATGTTTAGTTACTTACTTTTAAATAAACTTAAACACATGCGGTCAACCGTTAACCGAGATGAACTCGCGTACGAAGTGTGTACATAAGTACCATATTCAGTGATTTCAAGCGTCTACCTCATATCACATTTGTTGTATTTACATTTATTTCATTGTGTTTTAAGAATTTGTAGTTAAAGTGGCAATATCGTCTGTAAAAAAAATTCTAGTTGTGATAGCTTATACATTTGGTTTGTTGAAATTTATTATTTACTAAGTATTAGTTAATAACTATCTACCAAGTCAACTTGATAAATTGTACTGGGACACCTATAAATTCAAAAATGTCTAATATTAAACACGGATTACACTCGATATCTCCATAGGTTTTCCAGCTTCTTGTTTTAAGCACTTATCTTATTTAAAACAACAACTATGTATACACAATAAAGTACCAAATAGTTAAAAAAATATTTAGGAACTATAACTTATTACAAACCAACTTTAAAATGCTGTATTTCGGTAATCATGATTTGAACCGCTAATTAAAAATTGACACTGACTTACAGCCTCAAAACGACTTAAAACTAAAATGATATTAACTTAAAATGGGCGAAAGTTAAATATTTTAGTACATGGAATACATCACAAGACACGAACGCATAAAAAACTTTAAAATTAACTAAAACATTGTTCATAAGAATAACAGTTTAAAACAAACTTATATATGTTTGTTTTGTTATAAAATGCATTGCGGTCTTATATTTCGAGACATGACAAATTTTTAGGGCAATATAAGCGTCATAGTTTAAAAAAAAATCATTCGTAGACAGCCGGCATCTTAAACTGTAAATATCATAAAAAATAAAGTTAATAAAACATTCTAAAAATCATATTGTAAGTTGTATAAAAAATCAAAATGACATTTCGAATCAATCTGAACATGACCCAATTTTTTATTAAATTTAAGCAAAAAATCTTACTGAATAAGGATCGCTTGCTCTTTTAAACATAGCTGTTTGGAACGTGCAGTAAATTTTGTAAAACCTCATAATTCCTGCAAATTTCAAGCTTAATTTGTAACACAACTGACATAACACGCTTTGAACTAACTATTAACACGATTAATAGTTGAAAGCGGCTAACAACTCACTTATCAGTCTTCCAAAATACCTAAGTTTAGTGAACTCATCCTAGCAAAACTATAGAAGCTCATTTTGGAACTAAGTTTTGGAATTGAATTGTTAAATGGGAATGTCAAACGAGTAAGGCGATTATGCGCAGAATGGCAATTTTACGGAATGAAAACTAATAAAAAAAAATGATATCAAAATATCTGAAAAGTCAACCATAAATCTAAATATGTTTCACTTTAAGATTCGAACTTGTTTAAAAGTAAATGTTATGGAAATCTGAAAAGAGCGCAATTAAGTTGTGGTAGTTTAGTACACGAAAATATATTCGCGTGTTAACAATATGAGAATATAACATTCCGCTGAATTTGGCATTCTGAACATAAACAGAATAAAATTGAATTTAGAATAATCAGTCTTGAGAATGGATGATAGATGCTATCTAGCAAGCGAAATCGTTCAAATTCATTATCAGCTACACCAGAATAAATACTTAATTTAACTTCCTCCGATACACAAATGATAAATTTCTGGATTACAACTCTTAGAATTCTTCAAGTGGTCCATAGATTTTAATTTTAATCGTAGAAAATCTAGCATGAACATATTTACACGAGCACCGAGTCTGTTCAATCCACTATCACTGTTGTGACACAATCATTGTTGTGACGAAATCACTACTTATTGGCACTTTGGTCTACAATTTCGTCCGTATGCTACACTTCCGTACCGTCTTCCCCTTCATCTTCAAACAAAGGCTCATTGGCATTAACCTCAACTACGGGTTTTTTCTTCGGCTTCGGTGGAGGTCTCGGTGGGATCTTGCCACTCCTTCCCAAAGTCCCAGATTGATTCAACGTGCTATCATTTTTCTTATCCTCTTTTAACGGAGAAGTTGGTTCGTTGTCTGTCCTAGGATTTCTTCTCAAAGATCCGGTCTCAGGTTTCCCTTTCCGACTCAAAGTACTGCTATCTGAGGCCTGAGACTGAGAGTCTGCGTTTCTGTTGTCCGTGAACAAGGCTTTCCTAGACTCTGTTTGAGGAGTGGAAGCGTTCTTAACTGTCCAACTCATGCGGTTTACCGGTTCTTGGGGGCCAGGCGTCGAAAGTTGTGAAGAGATACTGTTTCTCGGATTTGTTGCGTATTGTGGGACGGGTGATGGAGCTGGCTCTTGTTCTTCAATAGGGGCGTAGAATATTTGCTGAGGAGGATAGTTCGTCGGAGTAGCGGGTAATGGTCTGTTTCTCATTGGAGAGAATTGTCCCTCCAAACCAGTTTTGTTCAAAGATAGAACGGAACTGCCATCAGCCGTGGTCCTGAGCCCGAGATTATCATACAAAGGCTCTTGCGCTTCGCTGCTCGGGAGAATAGCTGTGCTAGCTGTACTAGACCAGCTTGGAACTCGAGGTCGTCTTGGGATAGTCACATAACCTTGTCTTGGGGTGACGACAGGTGGAGTTATGGGAGCCGTGAAAGGCGACTGGGATCGCGAATACGGGAGGGTCCTGAATAGGTTTTGGTTGGTCGTCATACCATAAATGGGGGAGTGTATGGGGCTCACTGGATTGAGTTGAGGCGGTAATCTTGTGGTGTCGGGAACAGTGGAAGCGTTACTCGCCGCAGGGGATATTTGAGCGGCGCGAGGTGGAAAAGAGAGCAGGTCTGGTGGGTAGGCCCTCCCGTCTGTGCGGCCGTATTCTACGTTGAGAGCATCATGAGATCGTTTCGTTGGATGTTCGAAGTCTAGAGATCGTTTTTCGTCATCGTTGTGGGCTGAAACAATAATTCAATTTTAAACTTGAGAGTAGATAACTCATTCCTAGATAGGTCTACTATCTATTCCTTGTTTTTGAATTACTAAGGCTGTTTAAAAATATTTAATTTACTTTTAACTCTTTAAACATGATATTTATCACCAACAGGAAAGTTATCGTTACAGTTAGAGATTGATTTTTATACATCTCACTTTATACTACTGTTGTGCAAATGCAAACGCTAAACAATAAGGCTAACAATTAACAACAATAAAACAGTTTGAAAGAAAGAAAAAAAATTGTAATAATTCAAATAACTTACCATATACAAAATCACTGTCCAGTAACGTCTTATTCAATTCTGACATTTCTGTACCTCCGCTGGTGATGGAAGGCGGTGCGTCGTATCTTCTAGGCGGCTTGGTTACTGGGTTCACGGCAGATATCAGGCTCTTCTCCATTTCAGGGATAACTGACCCTTCAATCAATGCTTCGCCATTCGATGTATCAGCTTTCTTCTTCTCCGAAGAACGTTTCTTACAACAGCAGTAGCATAATATCACTAAACATATGAGCAAAATTGCGGCAGTGCATGACACTCCAATTAGGACTGGTAACATATTATTGTCCATGCCAGCAGGGACGATAACACCAGGAGGTTCGTGTGTTACTACTAAAGTCAAACTACGTTCTTCAACACCTCCCTGGTTTTTGGCAACACATAAATATTCACCATTATCAGTACTTTCTGCTTCCAGAACAGTCAAGTTCACCCATTTACTGTTTTCAGTATTACTTTGAGTTATTATATATTTGGTTTCACCTAATCTTAAACTACCGTCGATGATTTGAGCATTTTGCACCCAATTTACTTCAGGTAATGGGTTTCCAGTCACTTGGCAAGACAGAGTTATGTTAGTGTCAGATGATCTGATTGTTGTGCTATTAGATGGGTATACGATACTGGGTCTGCAAGCGAAATCACCAGAGTCCAAGTCTTTCCACGTTTTTCCTTGGACTTTTGCTGGTTCTTTGCATGTTATTGGAGACGTATACAGATGCTTGCTAATAACCCAATTTCTAAAAGGTTGTAGATAACAATCACATCGCCAAGGATTATCATGCACTTCTAAGTTTGATAATGACAAACCATTTAACGTATCAACTTTGAGATATTCCAATCTATTCCCATCCAATTCTAGAGTATTCAACTTGGGGACATTGACAAACGTCTTCACGCCTATTTGGTGTAACCTGTTATTGCTTAGCTCGACTTTTTGTAAAAAGGGCAAATTGCTGAAAAGCCCATCGTCCAATTTCTCTAATTGGTTGTCATTTAAAATAATCCACCTAATTTTGACAGTCTCTTTAAACGATTCCACGTGTAAGGCCTTCAAGGCATTTTTCGATAAATCCAATTCGATCATGATTGCGAGGCCGCTGAAGCCATTTCTGTGAATCGTTTCCAGTTTGCACTCTTTCAAATAGAGTTTCTTGAGATTAATCAGTTGGACATCTTCGAACGCGTTACTGGAGATTTCGTAAAGAGCATTGTAGCTCAAGTCAAGATTTTGTATATCAGCGCTTAAAGTTTTTGGGATTTCTTGTAGGTTGGAGCAATTCGCTTGTTTATTGCCGCTAGCCCAGACGCATTTGCAACCTTGTGGGCAGTTCGCAGTGAAGTCCGCAGTCGCAGTCAAGATAAAACTCAGGACCAGTAGCAGGCGTAGTCCGGCCATTTTTGATGTCTCGAATCTGTAAAGAGGAATGACTTTTTAAAACGGGAAGACTATAAAAGCTATTAGTGTAACTGAAATAGAAAGCGCCATCACACGTGGCGGTTTAATGGTGGCATTAAACGGCTGAATCGTTTTGTGTACTTCAGTTGTTTACGAATGGTATAAAAAATTATATGCAACGGAAGAAGTTAGATGAACAGACGGATAAAAGGTAACATAAAACTGAATTATAATGTTTATGCGTTCGTGTATATCACTCGGCGCATGAAAGTTAATGTGAGCTACGAGAATTCCATTTACAGAAGCAATTACACAAACATTGCTTCTGAGAGATTGATACGAAACAGAATCAACTTCAACACTTTGAAAACCATTATAGCGCGAGCAATAGATATGAGAAACAAATGCTTTTGTTGGGAAATTAAATACGATACGACACGAATATTTTTTATAAAAACATTGTCTATACTTCCATACTAATATTATAGGTGCAAAAGTCTGTCTGTTATGGTTTTACGGCCAAGTCGCTGAACACATTTTGATGAAATTTGGTATGAATATAGTTGAAGAGCCGAGGTCAAACATAGGCTACTTTTTGATGTAGGCGGAGCTGCGGGAAATAGCTAGTAGTAGATTAAAGGAAAAAGGGATTCAGGAAAACCAAGGGACAGTTACATGGGATAAAGCAAGCGTCGTAGTTGTATCCAGAATTCAAGGGGCTCGCTAAAGTCATCCGACATCGCGTACCACACAGTATAAAAATAATTGCTATTGCATGGTCATAAAAATATTTAACAGAATACCGAAATCAATACGTGAATAGGCTAGTTTCCTAAAAAAATATAATTAGTCCGTCAGTTAGATAATCTAAAAATATTGGAGACGTCTTTTTTCTTTTGAAAATTAAACAAAGAATGGTATAGATATGGCCGCGTTAAAGTTCGGCGTGACGTCACAGTGTGCTACACTTTTTCGCAATATGTGACGTCACGAGGGACTCCTAAACTTTGATGCATTGGATACGTATTTTTTCTTTTGAAAATTAAACAAAGAATGGTAAAGATATGGCGTGTTAAAGTTCCGTGTGACGTCACAGTGTGCTACACTTTTTCGCAATATGTGACATCACGAGCCCCCACTCCTAAACTTTGATGCGTTATATATATCTTTATAAATTATCGCTCAATTGACGAAAGAAAAAATACGTCACTAATACATTTTGATTACCTACCTAAATGACGGACTTATTTTTATGTTAGTCTTTTGACCCTGGAAACTAGCCTATAACCATTGCCACATTTTAAAATTAAATTAACTACTTGTTCCTCATTAATTAAGATCTCCTACCCTTTTTTATGCGAATAAATTATTTTGAATTTTGAATTTCAGACGAGAATGGAAGAAACTCTACCTACAAGAGCCTCTCCTTAATTTATAATGTTGACATAAGAAAAAATAAATTAAATTTCTTCACTTGTAAACAGCTGAACGGAAACATATAGAGTTAAGTATAATGTTTTCGCGATTTTTACACACAAAAACAAAAAGCTATAAAAACCGTAATAAAATAGTTTAATTCAAGGTAGAATTTGGTTTGTCCTACTTTTTATTCTCAAATTCCTACGAGAGCGAGATTCCAAGGACAAAACTTGGCAACTTCATAAGCTAAATGGCCTTCCATTCGATCTGCAAAAAGGCCATAACTAAATTTAAAAAGGCACACGGGAGCAAGGACAGGGCCTATTCTCAGTCAAAGTCGAATTCGAGATATTTCGAAAAACTTGGTAGATTTCTACTGATCGTATTCTAAGTCACCTTTCAAGTGATATATTTTGTCTACTTCCAGCGTCCGAAATACAACGCATGGCCTTGGTCGACACGATCACATGTCTCTTACGACTTGTTAGAAATGTCAATCAGTGTTAATGACAAAAAAATTCTAAATCTATGGTGTTAATAACCTAATGTTCTGTTACTTTGAAAGCTGTAAAGAGCAGTATCTGCTCTGTATTTAATTTTCCAAAATTTGTGTTTTTTTGAGTGTTTGTGCATAATAATGATGGATTATTATTCACAAAGTGTTCGATAACAAGCGTGAGTGTTGGGAAGTGATACAGTGTTTGATTTATGTCATTTTCATGCTTGTTGCCAAAAGCTCCTAGTAATCGCTAAGTGCCGTTTTTCTACCACTTCACTTAGTCTGATTCTTCTGACTAGACTTGACTACCGACTAGACTTTTGGACTTGACTAGGACTTGACGAAACCACACTGTATGACTGAAAAAGATAGAAAAATTAAGAAGGGCTATAAAGGACTTGTATCCATGGCCGTAAAACCCATTACAAAAAAAACCTAATGTTCTGTCTCTACTCTACAGTCAACTTTTGCATGAGCTTTTTTTTAAAAAAATAGATATTTTGATCGAGATTTAGGTCAGATTTGTCGAAACACAACACTTAAGTCGCGTTTTTTTTTGGAAATTGGCCTCCAGTGCTTTGTAACAAAACTTCGACTTTCCAAAGGACAGAGCAACCTTACAGGCGTTTTCAGAATGAATGCTACTGAACTTTTTATAGAGAAATTATTAAATTCTAGGAAGTTTTCTTCGATTTTGATACTTCCTTGTTCACCTTTCCGAGACATTATTCCGAGTTAAGAGAGGTTGGACATTTTGTAAGGAGTAGTCCGTCTGGGGAAGTACCTCCATCCTACAGAAGACCGCAGCCAAATAACACTGTGATGCAGTGTTGTGTTCCTGCTGGTGAGTAGGGTCGCCAGGCTCCAGAGGGGTTGCTGTGCTGACAGCGGACAGTTCGGCAGGCGTTCATAGACTACGGTAACCACTTACCATCAGGTGGGCCGTACGCCTGTTTGCCTACTTAGTTGTATAAAAAAAAAGACACAGCGAAGGCATTTTAAAGATCATTAGACTGACGGTTAATTACAAAAACATTTTTAAATAAGAGAGATAGATTAACACATTCCTCAATATTTCATTTATTTAAACTATTTATTATTTCTGAGGTATTTTAGATCCCTCCGTCGCTGAATAGCATATTCTCAAAAGACCACATTCGTAAAACACCAAAAAGTCACTCTATTACGTAAATAACGGTGACTTAAGTCTAACCCTATTCAAAAAAATAACCAAACAAACGTCAAAAAACTCCGCTTACCGATTGACCGTAGTCGGATAAAAGAAAGCGGTGTCATGTGCTGCCACTAGTTCAAAATATAAGGTTAAAAAAAATAATAAAAATAAATGACGACCTCTTAATTAGGAGAGCTTTCGTAAACACCTTAGCTTTAATAACGACAAAATGTATTTCATGGCTAGTTAAGATAAAATACGCAAAAGCTTTTAAAGTCTTAATAAGCTTGGATGCTTTTTGGGACCTATTTGTTTGTTAATTATGATATTTTGGGCGACATTCGTTAATAAAGACCACATTCACCTCAGAATAAGATACTTGAATATTTTTTTTATCTACTTCACTTATTAACTCCTCACAACTAGTAACTAATACTAAAACCAGAAATTAAATAAATCCTGCACGTGTGGCATATTAGCAAGAACGCTGGCTGCATTTCCCCACTGGGTAGCAATACTTATCCGTTGGGCGAAATAGCAGCCAGCCTTTCTGTCACCAGCAGCGGAGACCAGGCGCAGACGCGAGTCTTTGGAAAAATCTCTCGCGCCAGGACCCCAAGGTACAAACGTCTCTACACCAAACAGTACAAATATGTAATGTAATCTTGATTAAGACAGGCATAATAGGCTAGTTTCGAAGGTAAAAAGACTAACATTACAACTAGTCCGTAATTTAAGAAATCAAAATATATTAGTGATGTATTTTTTCTTTTGTCAATTGAGCGATAAATTATAAAGATATAACGCATCAAAGTTTAGGAGTGGGGGCTCGTGTCGTCACATATTGCGCAAAAGTGTAGCACACTGTGACGTCACACGAAACTTTAACACGCCATATCTTTACCATTCTTTGTTTAATTTTTAAAAGAAAAAATACGTCTACAATATTTTTTGATTATCTAACTGACGGACTAATTATATTTTTTTAGGAAACTAGCCTATATTATTACATCATACTTTGCATCGGAAGGCACTTTTAGGAGTTTGTCCCAGTATAGCTAGATGGCAGTCTTTAAACTGTGTCAGATGTCTTTAGGTAGCTTGAAACTCTGAAAAAGTTTTACATACCCACATCTAGTTGTCAGCTTGCAAAATAATTGTGAGCCAAAATTACGATGACATTACAAAGAGATAGTTGCTCCGCTGTACTTATAGCATTATTATTCCTGAATATAAAGAAATGGTTAAAAGGACAAGAGCAAGCGTTCCACTTAAAAGAACATTTTGTAATGAGCAAATTGTGGAAGATTTACTTTGCATAAAGAAAAGTTAAATTTCCAAAAAATAAGACTTGTGACGAGATTCGTGGTGTATGTGAACTTAAAAAATTGGACCTGTACATCATACTCGCACGCCTCTAGTAAGTGAAGTAAGTGTAAGTAAGACCAGTGTAAAATACAACGAGTTCAAAGGTGCTGTCCGTTTCATATGAAAACTCTTCCAGTACCGCAATCGCAAGCTTTTTAATGCAGTTGAGTATTCTCAGTTTGTTTTGCTTACCGCACAATATTTATTATCCTCAATCAATTTTCCGAAAGGTTTCCTAAAAGAAATTGCAATTGCGATAAGGCCGGCTTTTGCGCAAGGTTCATTCTTATGATTACTTGTATTGGATAATGTTCCTTTGTTGTGCAATAAAGGAATTACTGAGTTTTCGTAGTTCCTTTAGTCCCTCTGAAGGAACTACTGAGACAAGAACTCAGTAGTTTTTCAAAGGAAATACAAAAGAAACTACTGAGAATAAGGTTTGTAGTGTAACACGTTTCAGCGTGTGCTTTACGCCGCGTCCCAAGGAACACAATCATAAGGGCGCGTACACATCTCGGAACGCACTTACGGCTGAATTGCCGGAACGCACGTCTACCTGAGAATGTAATAATTGCGAGGTACAAATGCCCCGGCTAACGGCCATTCTGATGTTGTCAGACGCTGTCACATACGAGATCTCAATTTGGGTGAATTATTTAGAGAATAATCAGATTAAGACGAGCTATGAGATTCGCGCCTTGTTTAAAGGAATTTAGAGAGAGACAAGCTTAAGAGAAATACATTTAGTGTGCAGCCGAAAATTGCTAAGTTTAGTGACAGAGGAGTTGCCATATTGTTTACCATAGGTAAATTAGATAGAGATAGGTTAATTAGAATCTATCATACATGTCATACTTTACAAATATGTGGAAACGGAATGGAGTTTATGATATGTAAGGTTAACTTTAAATCTTTAGTTAGTCATCCCGCTGACATAAAGATGAACGAAAGCTTAAGATACCATTGATATTGACATCTTTACATTTGCCTACATAAATCCAATAATTACAGATCAAGAGATCCAATCTAATAGAAACATTGGTATAGAACCTAAAAATATTAAAATCAACGTGTCAAATAGCCGGCTGGTTGTACAGTCACAATACAGTACAAAATATCTATATTGCCCACATACAGTAACAAATAATTTAACATTTACAAAGACTTCATCATAATATGAGCAAAGGCGGACTTATTGCTAGGCAATCTCTTCCAGTCAACCCTTACGAGGTAAAAGAGAAACAGTTAAGTAAGGGTGGGTACAGCAACAGATATAGTTAAAAATTATAAACATACACAAATATTGCATATAAAATAAACATACATAAATTATTTAATGTAACATTCATACGTACTGTATGAATATCTAAGCGAAAATAACAGCAGTATCAAGTCAAAGTGAGAGGTAGCATTCTTTCAAGCGACTCTTGCCACGAGCATTAACATATATACAACTAGCTTTTTCCCGCAGCTCCGCCTGTGTCAAAAAGCAGCCTATATTTGACTCCGGGTCTTCAACTATATTCATACCAAATTTCATCAAAATCCGTTCAGCGGTTTGGCCGTGAAAGCGTAACAGACAGACAGACAGATAGACAGACAGACTTTCGCATTTATAATATTAGTATGGATTGTAGACCTTGTTCCAATGACTTAAGAACCAATGTGTATACATGTTAATGCTCGTGACCGTACACTCGCGTAATGAACCGGAAGGGTCCCAATGAAAATATTTATTAAAGGCATGCGGCGGGTGATTCGCTTAATTGGCCGGTTCAATGCAATCACTGCGGTCGCCCAGTGTAGACGAGGCTTTAAATGTCCGGGGTCATATTTTTTAAACAATTGCAATGTTTCCTACATACACGAATTAAATGAGAAACAAAAAAACTCTGCTAAATTTAAATAGGTTCTATATAGGCTAGTTTCCAGGGTCAGAAGTTAAACATTAAAATTAGTCCGTCTTTTGGGGATTACAAATATATTAGTGACGTATTTTTTCTTTTGTCAATTAAGCAATAAATTATAAAGATATAACGCATCAAAGTTTAGGAGTGGGGGCTCGTGACGTCACATATTGCGAAAATGTGTAGCACACTGTTACGTCACACGGAACTTTAACGCGCCATATCTTTACCATTCTTTGTTTAATTTTCAAAATAAAAAATACGTCTCTAATATTTTTTGATTATCTAACTGACGGACTAATTATATTTTTTTAGGAAACTAGCCTTTTGGTCTGTCCGCGGAAACACATGCAATAATGCAAGTCAAATTTTGTAAAAAATTGTCTTCAAAGAGGCATCTGAAAGTATGTACGTCGTGGCCGTCGTCTACCATGAGATTTTATTGACTGCGTTAACAATTTAGTATGGCAAAACTGTACAGCGCTTCTGGCGGATAGTAAGTTAAATTTCATAATAAATCTAGCGTCTGCGTTAGTAAAATCTCTGATAATTCAATTGGATCACTTCATAAAAGCTTCATTTTGTCAATTGAAACGTTCGTGACCAAAATTTAGTCTACAATTATTTAAGAGCTTTTTATATCTTTCCATTCATTAGACTTTCCTGCGTCGCCATGGATGTCTACGCGAAAAAATATCAAATTTATGTGTGGATAGTTCGGCTTTAAACCAATCGTCTCTGGAACGTCCGAGAAACTCACAAAAATCAGCGTTGCAACTAAGCCGCTTATAACCAACCAGCTAAGCTGAAGCTGAAGCCATCTGATTATTTGATTGGTGAAAGAATTTCTTAAATAATTGCAGCGGTTCTGAAGTTTACTTTTCACGTACATACAAATGTGCGTTTTGTATTTTTTTCTTTTAATAACCTATATTGTCCCACTGCTGGGCAAAGGTCTCCCCCAAGTCAAGTTTGTATTATAATATTTTAATAAAAATTTACAAAATAAAAAGTTGAGATACTAATAGAACAGTAAGGGTATATACCATCTAGCGTCAACAGCCGGTACCAATAACATATCAAACCTTGCGAAGCACGAGGATTGGCGACCAATCGAAAATCGATAATCCACCAATCATAATCGCCGTTCCTTACCATAAACGATAGTTATCAATACGCATAGTAATCAGAGCTCCATTTATAGAAGCACTGCATATTTAAAAACGGAATAAGGAATTGGAGTACCGGTTACCATATCATCTTTTCAGTCACAGTCAGTCCACTGCTGGACATAGACCTGGGATTTTTCCAAAATGATCGATTGGAAACGGTCTGCGTTCAACGCTTGCCCACGACTTTCTTCAAGTCATCTGATCATATAGTCGGGTGTTTGTCTATCCAACTATTTAATCCTAATCCAAAAATTTCATCTTATTAATCAATTACTCTCAACGGCGATTAAAATCCCACGCCAAAAACAAAACAAGGCGAATCTTAGCCGATAAGAACTTTCGTTTATTTTGTTGAGCGAGCTTCGCGTAGCCGCTGAAAGCTCAAAGCGTTGCAGCCAAGCGGCTTATCGGAGCTTAGCCGACGCTTGTCGACGCTTGCCGACGCTCGACGTTGGCCACAGTCTTTGATAGCTGTGTTTGAACTATTTTTAATGCGCTGTAAAAGGACAATATTGTTTACTAGTTATGCACCGTGGTTATGCTCGACCGGGACGTGAATGTGGCTTATAACTTCCTCACAAATAATAGTCATATTATATTCACTTAAATCATCACAAAAAAAAAAATACCATAAAACATTCAATCAAAAATGCCGGCTCAAAGGTTCCCATAACACTAGCAACATTGCCTATTTGGATAGCTATGGAAATCCTCAAGAATTGGTCTATCGAATATAAGATACATCGAGATATTATGTACTATAAGATGGTTTTTATATCCCACGGAAGTTTCAGTTGAAGGCGTGTAATGAACCTAACTCTTCAGCAGAATTTTGATGATCTCGGTTACCGTTCTCCATATTCATTTAAGCCCTTAACATCGTCATCTAAACTTTATCGCGGTTGTCCGGAGGTGTGCCAAACACGATCACTTACTTTTCCCTTCATGAAAATGTCATTAATACATTGCATTCAATGTCCCATGTCAAAACCCCTTAGGATTTACTAAAAAGTACAAATGATGAAGTGAGATCTCCTCTGTTATCTTCACCGACTCTTCTTCCACTGAAAGATATAGTGTGATAACTTCAGTAGATAAAATTAATTAACTAAATTACATATCGCATGTGACGTCACAGTCTACAGAGTCTAGACCTACACAATCAGCTAACTGCAAAAGAACAATAAACTTTAAACAAAAGTTGAAGATTAAAAGACAACATTACGAATCGTATTAGAAGTGGCCCCTCAGTGCTGAGCTGTGACACATGAGTAGATATAGAAACAGAGAGAGCCTGTAAGTACACACGACGCACGTGTTTGATTTATAAATCAGTAGCGTGGGAAAGCTAGGCCATATAATATGCTGTACGAAGACCATTTTGGTATAAATGCAAAGGAATAAGCTACAACGAATCTCAATAGCTTATCAGAGCAAGCGTCTCCATAGTCAATCCTGCGTTCGCCAATCAATTAACTTTATTGCGTATTATGGGTGTACAATGATGTTATATATAACAATTACAATTACGACGGTCAAAAAGGCAGCCTGAACTGACCATTTTCCCTGTTATATGGATGACAAACTCGCTCTATTGTAAATTTTGCTAGTGGCACAATCTAGGACCATAATTAACGCACACCCTGGGCTCTGAAGCTGAGTATGTAATTGAAATGAAATCGTTTATTTTCAAAAAATTATATATGTCACTATTGACGTCAATTTGCATATATTAAGTTTACCACCACTTCCAAAGCGCAACTGGAAAAACAAATACGGTTGATGAGCCAATTTAGGTTTTTCGAACGCGACGCAGAGACTTTTGGTTTAAGCGCCATCTATTGAGCGCAGACGTAAAGCTGTCTCTCTCGAAGATTCTCTCTCTACTCCGTTATCTACTCCTGCAGTGCTGAGCACAGAATGTTTGCTCTTGTTTGGCACGTCCAAGAAAATAAACAAGTCAATAAAGAAACTGTCCGTTGTTTCGTGTTTTAGTGCTCGTGAATAGAATGACCGTTGTGTGATTTAATTTGTTTTATTTCTCTTTTTTTTTTTGTTTGTTCAAATTGTTTTTATCGAGTTATGTCTTGGCACTCAGCATCTCTGGCGTCTTAGGATTAGGTTTAAAGATTCTTTATTTCTCAAAACAAGACCTGTGAGTCACTTTTACACGAGAAAACTAATATAATTTACAGTAGTTATTCACTTCCATCATAGAATGGTAAGACAATGGAGTAAATAAAGATTTTCAACAAAAACTTACAAAAATTCCAGAATCAAGTCATGTCGGTATCCAAACGAAGGTTTATCAAAATTATTAAATACAATCGGTGTTATACAGTTTTTTACTAGTGTTTATGAGAATACGCGGCACTCAAACTAACTACACCTTATTGTTGTAAGTATTTTAATGTGGGTAGGTACGTAACCTATTATGAAAATTCTTTGGTTAAAATGAAACTTTCTAGTTACTTATAAATTTTGCCAATCTTAACTCAAATTCACTAAGTTTTTTGATATTTTTTCATCATTGAAGGTATACCGTTAAAAGCTGTACTCCCTCAAAGGTGAACATTTGCTTACCATAGTTTGTTTTAGTTTTAGGTAGAACCAGATAACTTGCGCGCCGTGTGCTGCGCTTGTGTGTCTGATGTAAATGAGTAAATGTGATTGAAGTATGGATGGCTTTATGTAATACTTTCCAAACGAGCAAGCAAGTATGATATTTTATGATGTTTTAAGTTCATAAGTTTAGTTTCTTTATAAATCTTAGAAGTCGGAATACGATAAGGGTAATTAAATAGTAACTTGATTATTTTATTTTGGTCTCTTGGTTTTTAGATAATTTTGTTTTAGAGGCACTGTAAGGACACAATAAGGGACACAAAGAACCTATTATAGAGGATAATCTTTTTTTTTTATTTGCTGCATATGTACATGTTCCAAAATTAAGGATGGCGGCACTTTTCTATAGTGGACTAAATTAATATTTTTTCTTGTTCATTTTAGTCTAGAGATAAACAGTTATATAACACACAAAACAAAATCATTCACGATTTTCATGTCTCATCCACATTGTTATATACTGTACCCCGACCTGTGATGATTAAGAGGGGTCAATAAGAGAGTGACCTTTTAATAGGGCCCATTGAATCGCCCCACTTAAACACTCGATGAAATATTACTATTTAAGGCGGGCTTAATAATAGATCGGAGCTATCATTTTGTAGGAATTACAATGGGGCGACTGCTCTGTGACCCGACCCCCAAGCCAGAGAAAAATATACGGACAATACTCATTAAAGTTCAGGCTGTTTAAAAGCTTCAGACACAGACTGACGACGACTGTAATCTAGTGATCTAGTGACAACAGCAGGGACTTAACTGCTTAACGTGCCTTCCGAAGTAAGGAAGAGTTCAAGATAGAAATGCCACTGCTGGCGACCAGTCAAAAACAGACTGGGCTCTCCGTCGCTAGACATGTGCCATCGTTAGACCTCGGTCACAAATTCAGCGGGGGACACGAGTTTGTGGAAATCCACTCGCTGCGCCTCCGCCGTGCCGCCGCCTTCATTAACAGTTCAATTTGTTGTTCTGTGCAATGGAACGTCCGCTCCCAATTTCGCGCGACCGTCCTTCGCTGCCCGCTGACTTCGTGTAAGCTTCTTTACTAACATTCATATTCCCTTTGCCGAAGAAAAAGTATTAGTTCTCCTTTATGATGGAAGGGGGCGCTCCAAAATAAAAATATAAGTTAATATTTAAATTAACTAATGATCTCGCTTATTTTTAGCGATATAAAGTACTGTATGAATTTTTAAAACAAATTTTTTTCATACCCTAATTCTATCACAAGTTGATTTAGTTCTCATGTTTTTGATAGATGGCGTAACAAAGACTTTGTATGAGAGTAAGTAAACAGCAAAATTGGCGCGTTTCAATGTATGACGGTTATATATAGCATTCTGTAATCAGTGCTATCCATGCATGCCTCGCTCCTTCGCTCATCGAAAGATACACACACTCTATACCTATAAACTGTTTGGTTACCCGAAAATTAGGTCAACATCACAAAAGCAACATTACCGCTTCCGATCTATTAGCCCAACTACACAAGCAAACAGTTATCATTACGTTAATGGCCAATGAGCGGTAATTAACAATCTATGGACCTCAATGTGCCAATTACGCCATTATAGCCTTTATTGCTTCGCGTTAGGGTGGAGTAATTTGACTCTTAACATTCTGTGGACGTTGTTCAGGAAAACCCTCAAAGCATTTGTTTAGGTTTTCTTGGTAATCTTTTTCTTCTAAAAACCTTCTCACACAGAGCTACTTGATAAATACTGGTTACAAATTACCTACGCTTCTTGAGCGTGATATGTAAGTACCATAAGTAAGTTTATTATCATTCCAACTTTTTGTATTTATAGCTATATATTTTTAATACCCACATGACGATATCTGTTTAACCCAAAGGTTGACTGTTAGATAATGCTTTTAGCATTAAGTTCACCTATTGTGCTATACGATTGTATTATGTACAATAAAGTTTAAATAAATAAATAAATAAATCCCGATCTATTCCCGAATGTGGCAGGAATTCTTTGTTACTACCTTTATCTTTCCAGAAACTTAACCTATCAAAATGAACTGCTGTTCCGAAGCACATAATCATCTTTACTATCAGACAATCAGGTGATTCAACCCTGCAATATCCTAACCAAACTGGTTACAACTAAACAAAGTATGCTTTGCGAGAATCAAATCTACGATCTTTGGGTCTACAGGCAAACGCATTAACCACTAAACCACAACGGCAGTTACATTTATCGCAAAGCTGTGCAATATTTGCGTTTCTAATAAGAGATGGCTCCTTATAAACCAATAAGCACCAATTTCAACATACACTTTCCAATCATAATCATACTGATTCACCAATTATCACAAGTGTAAAATGTTATGAAATTCAACCAGTTTTAACACCGGAAAATAGACCGCTAAAGTTTCAAACAAACAACTATGGTAAATGTTCGCATTTCATTAATTAACACTTTTTGTCGACTTTAATTAGGATTCCGGATAGTGTAAAACGGTGCTCTATTACTGAACTTCCTCATCATCATCCTAGCGTTGCGTCGTCAGCTTACGCTTCGGAGCCTAGGGTACGCTGTAAGTCATGGTCCTAGATTTGGCGGAACTGGTAATTATAATGAAGCGACTGCCGTCTGACCTCCGTGACCCTTTTTACAGGGAAATCAGACCATGATCAGGAACATGATCTGTGGTGTGTTAGTGGCCAACACTGTCAAAATTTTTCAGGCTGCCCTAAGGCATCTGACATTATTACTGAACTACTTATAAACGTTTAAATTAAATGTAATTTGTCTATCCATCAAGCGAATTGATCTCATTAACCGTAAGTCGAAATGTCCATATTTGTTTCTTTAATATTTTGTTCTTGTAGGCGCCAATTTTACAAACATGTTTTTCAAGAGGACAAATTTCTAGTATTTTTTTTTGGGGGCTTTTAATTTAACGTCATTAAATGTTTTTAAAAATAAGGAAATTAATCCTACTTTATTAAGTACCTTTGATAGCACAGCCACGAGCATTAACACATACACAATTGTATTTAATTCTTATACATTGTTTCAATGACATAAGAACCCATGTGTATACTTGGTATACGAGTTATATGAAGGAGACTTACAGACAATGGCAAATTGACTTCTGAATGTAATCTGATCTGCAAAATACCACAATTGCTAATTTCATACGCGAATGAGTATGTTAAAACTTTCTGTAAAGCGTTTTAAGTCATAAAATTAAGCGTTTTACTATGAACATATAGTTTTTAATCTTTTTATAGTGGTGTCAGTATTAGCTGAACACCAGTGCCTTTTACCATGAGATGTTTCAAACGAAAACGCTAGTGAATGCGTTAGTAATATTGTTTTCGTAAATATGTATAGCGCCCCCTAGCGGAGAGTAGGGTAAATTAATATTCCATAAAAATATTAACGCAGGAGCGCCTTTATGAAATCTCATGACGAAAGCACTGTTTTTTTGGAATTTTGTAAAGAAAACCTTAGTTAAGCTATTTATTTTCAAACATAATTGATTGGCTGATAACTTTCTACCAATTACAGATTTCGTATATTGATAAGCAATATCAGATTGCAGAAGTACTCATATTGTAACAAATAATGTTATTATGGGAAAATCAGGGGTGTCAAGTTTTTAGTGTAACACTCTTATGATTTATACCACTCCTTCTAAAACTGTCTTGACCACTTGATATGTGCCCATTGTCTCCTTCAGACCATGAACCATGTAATGTAAGTATACACCAAATCGCCTGTGTTTGTATGGAAAAAGACTGAAATAATGAAATTTTGTGTGGTTTTGCGATTGGCCTTTCTAATTGTTCGTAAAAAAGAAATACCATACTAGGCGGCTTATATTTTATGTGTTTCTCATACAATTTTTCGTCGCCCGTTGCAGTCCTTTGAAGATGGATTTTAAAAAGGTAGCTATACTAGACCCGGGTCTTCCACACCAAATTTCATTCAAATCAGTCCATCGATTTAGCTTTGAAATGGTAACATACAGACTTTTGCATTTGTAATATTAGTACGGAATGTACTACTAATACTATCTTTGTTCTTGCGCTGCTACTTGCAGGGTCCACCTAAGCTATATGTTGGATATGTGGACTTGTAGGGACAATTTCCCAGATGCTGCAAGCCTCCAGACGTCGATCGGAAGCGATCTAGGGATCATACCCACTCTTTCACCCTAAATCGACCCTGCGGCAGAGTTTGTGCACAGAGGAACTGTGTGTTTGTGTAGATGACTTATACATAAATACAACCCAATTTACCATAGAAATGAAACCGCGAATCGGCTCCAGGAATGTTCTGCTGTCAATATCTGCTTCTGATATCTGAAACCAAAGAAAAACAACTAATTAATCACGAATGTCACGTCTTTGATTATTTTTTTTTATAGTAGATAAAAACTATTTTTACACGGCTTATAACACGTTTATTAGTTGAAAGACTGCAGTCCCTTGGATACTGTGTGTGTCTTATTGGAAATGATTACCGCAGCCTTTGGACGCCTGAAACACCAGTAGTGTCACGTACGTGTTGCCGACCATCAAAATATTTTTTTTCACACCGTATTTGATCCCAACACCATGTTGTAATCTTTTAGGAAAACCGTAGCACCGCTTTTCAGCTTAATCGAATCATTTAAATCGCATAAGTAAGGTGAGACAACTAAACTATAAATTTAAAGTGACAAAGTAACTAACACACACACATACGAGATCACGCCTTTTCCCGTAGGGGTAGGCAGAGATTACGGATTTCCATTTGCTACGATGCTTACAGACTTCCCTCGCTTCTTCTACGCTCATCACTCTCGTCATACACGCTCGTCGATTACGGGTACTCCTGACTTCTCCCTTTTTTAATATGTCTACGATTTGGTCGCAGTATGTTCACCGAGGCCGGCCCTTACCGACTTTTCCTGTTACCTTTGATTGGTAAATACCTTTCGTAAGTTTCCTTTCATCTATCCTTTCTACATGTCCAAACCATCTTAACATGCATTTTTCTATCTTTGTCACTAGATCCTCATTTACACCACACCTTTTCCTTATCTCACTATTTCTAATTTTATCGCTCAGACGTACTCCACACATACTACGTAAAGCTCTTATTTCAACTACATTCACTCTGCTTTCATTATTTTTCTGCCAGACCCAACTTTCACTACCGTACATAATACAAAGTAACTAAGATTACGAATAATACATAATATACAGTAGTATTATTTAAAAGTAGATGAAAACAAACAACAGTACGTAACACACGTTCTAGAACGCATAACAATGATCTAACGTTACATAAAGGTGACCTTTTCAATTGTTTTAATTATTCGCTTCCGTCGGTACTAGTCAATGAGCAAATAGTATGTAATCAGGCCATGAATGGTCCAAACTAAAATGTGTTTAAATAGGAAATTCAATGTTTCTTTTTGTTTTCTTCAAGATCCGGGATTCGCTTGAACACGATTCATCGACATATTACTACTTCGACGCAATGTGTTATTGTTTTCGCTCCATAGTCCGTACGGTATTTCAAACATAAAATGATCATTTGGCATTATTTTTTAAGTCCAGCCGCTTGCCTGACGTCAACCCTCTTGGAATACTAAAACGATAAGCAAATGCACATCTCAGCACTTGATATTTCCAAACATTATCAGACAATTTAGCAGCCGCATAATGTTAATTAAAGTTACAAGTTATCTATTCGTCTGATTACTTCCGTAAAGTTTAGATATTTGTTCTGAGTCAGTATTCCGAAAACTTACTATTGAAACAATGTTCCGACAACAATATTATGCTAAGGAAGTCAAAATCTAAATTAGTTCTGTTATTCTTGTTCTGGAGTTCAAACTAAAGTCTAAATATAAAGTTACGAAAATTCACGGAACCATTGGGAGTGGTGACTGGCAGTGAGTTAATACTCAACGGTTGTTTACCTGTGATTTAATAGTAAACAACTTTAGAAAATGGTTGAAAACGAACGTCCATTTTAACATGGTTGCGAATTGAAATTCCACTAATAATGGAAGGCTTAAGCATATTTCAGTAAACATAGCCTTAACAAACATTTCTTAATACAAAGGTTAGGTAATAAAAAAGATTTGTTAGTGATCGACAATTTCTTATACAAGTGTGAAGATACAAGTTATGCTCCAGGGATCCGCTTTATCAAGTTGGATTGGAAACAAATTGCTAAGAGTGGCCAGATTGGTCCAAGTGAATGGCGACAGCGGGTGCCTTTCACATTTTATACATAAAATACAGAAGTAGCCGCTTTTCGGTTATTAGACACATATACAAAAAAATTATTTGTATCAATCTTCGCTCTCATGCTATGAAGCTACTGGGTTCCGATACAATGCACAATAAAATTTAATATGACTGCCAACCGATCTTATAAATGCTTAAGTAAAGCTTATATATGAGCACCCTTATTCTAAAAATAAACAAACATTCAATAAGACCAAATTAACTTATTTACGAATTTGGGGGGTTTATCCATGAAGAAGAGGTGTAAGAAAAAAAATTATCCGTCATGTCGTATAAAGATACGAAATGTCTAGTGAATGACGTCTATGGAGAGAAAAAGGCTTCCGCCAAAAAAAGCGTAGCCACAGATATTACAAAAACATAAGCCATTTCTAACCTTATCTCGCTACGAGTAGACAAAACGAAAAACCGCTATCGCTCATCGCTTGGGCTATCAACAGTGGGGCTAGTAAAGGATTTTTCTTGTTAAAATATAGACAGTACCCTATCAGGATTTCTACTGGGACTGGCCGGCACTTGATAACGTCTAAACTAATTTACTGTACGGATATACTGAAAGATGTTATTTTAGGTAGTGAACTCGAGGGCAAACCCTTAAGTGGATTTCAACGTCTCAGGACCCAAGCGACAGCCGGCTGCATGATAACATCGTTCTCTCCAACATCATGATGATGAACTCCGATCGATTTCGTCCATAGCCACCACTTACTGTTTCTAGCCGGTAATCTCCAAAAGCTGAAGGATTAATAGTAATGGCGCCAAATCAAGATCACATTTCCCGTGGATTTCGTAAAAGGTGATTGGGATCAAACCACCCTCATACAATATTATTGTTACGCCATCTATCGAAAAAATTGTGGCATTTTCTTTGTTAATTTATAACTTTTTAAATAAAGCTCCAAATCAACTTGCGGATTATGTTGGTACGTTAAAATGGTGTTTTAAAAACTACGGTATTTTACTCCGCCAAAAATTTGCAAGATCGGTAGATAATTGAAATATTCGCTTCTTGTAGCGCCATCTACTATCAGGTAGAAAAACTAATTCTTTTTGTTAGGCAATAAGAGCCCATACTTTTATCAATTAAATTTATAAAATTTTGATGATCGATTTAAGAACTAAAATAATTCCTCAGGAAAGTTTCCTTAATTTTTTATGCATTATTTTAAATACATAGGAAGAGAATTTATTCAGCGTTAAATTCATCAGTGCATTGACCTCGTAATCAAAGACCCCTTTCTAATAAACCATTCCAACGATTATTTTATCCCGAACTAGGATATTAAGAGGGCAATTCCAGGAACTTGCAACTGTTGAGCGAGGATTAGGCAATTTAGAGTTGGTCGCCAACTTCTCCGTTGATGACTTTTCCGATATCCGGCAGATAATTCATCTGCCATGTAAATATAAGGCTGTAAACGGTTTGTTACCCCCATAATTTCCGTAAGGAACTCTTAGTTTCGTTCTTGTGATAGTGAATAAGTAAATTTTAATCTTAGACCAGATATAGGTTCTTATCCATACTAATATTATAAATGCGAAAGTCTGTCTGTCTGTTACGCTTTCACGGCCAAACCGCTGAACGGATTTTGATGAAATTTGGTATGAATATAGTTTAAGAACCGGGGTCAAACATAGGCTACTTTTTGATGCAGGCGAAGCTGCGGGAAACAGCTAGTAAACAATAATTTAGTACATAAATATTGAAATTGAAATGGGAAGAGGCTTGGATTGATGATGATAATGACATATATTACTGGTACAGGCAAACGCTGAATGTAGGCCGCTTCCAACCGGTAATATTGGTATAATCATTCATCCTATGTCCATCAGTGGACTGACTGCGGTCTAAATGATGATGGTGATAAAAATTTTAATGGAAAGTATTACAATCCCAATCTTAACAGTTTCCTTTTCCTAGTTTCATCCTCAACATATGATCTAGTGCCCGGGGTACACTTTAATCAGATAGTCCTAGATTTCATCATCATTACAGCTGCAGCCAGGTATGCCTCTCCTAATGATTTCTAATAACTAAGACCGATTGGAAGCGGCCTGCATCCAGCGTTTGCTTGCGACCTTTTTCAGGTCATCTGACCATCTTAGACATAACGGCACCGTTATGAGAGAACTACAAAAAGAAAACACGCTCGGATGAAGAAGTAAACAACACGAGATGGAAATGCCCTCCCTTTTTCTTCTTCTCCTTAAAACGGATATTTTTGTAACAACTTACGGATTATTTTCGAAATATGTTTTGAAGTTGGTTAAGAACAAGATTTCGTGCTCCGAAATAAACATTATGTATGTAAAATCTAGAAAAAAATAACCCTCCCTCGGGTAGTCGGGTCAAAAATAGTAAAAAATTATTTAATTTCAACTTTTATTATTTTTACGATCTGTTTTCCCGGCCCGCGCCGCCGCGCGCCGCCGCGCCGGGCTGATGCCGCGTCTCGCGGGTAATTTGAATTTGAGGGTTAAAAATGTGGTCGTTTCCAAATTAAACCGGGCATAATTGAAGCGGCTGGAGGGTTTATTCTCTTTGGATCTGCGAAATATGTCGTAGGATCCACACGCCATCGAATTTCGATAATTGAGCTGGCTAGAGATGAACAGTGTGGTATAATAGTCTATTTAGGAGACCATTAGACCCCTCGCGTCCCATAGGTAGAGTAAAAAGTCGATCAAAGAATAGTTGAGATCACAGTTCATGTGGGGCTTGTAGCTGATTCCCCCAATAAAAGTTTTACTTTGAGAATCTTAAAACAAGATTCATTTATTTAAACTTTATTGTACATACAGTTGTATAGAACAATAGGCGAACTTAATGCTAAAAGCATTATCTAACAGTCAACCTTTGGGTTAAACAAATATCGTCATGTGGGTATTAAAAACATATAGCTATAAATACAAAAAGTTGGAATGATAATAAACATACTTATGGTACTTACATAATATACTTACACATATACGATGAAATAATAATTGTAATTAATTAATAATGATTATAAATATATCTCAAACAAATACAAAAAATAAAAAATAATATTTAGTTCAGGACTGACTAGACAACTGCAAGCTTTAAGCTGTAAGTGAAATCGTGAGACAATTGGCAGGGATGCATGGAAAACGAAAGAGGGGATTTTATTCAGCAGTGAGGCATCTGAGGCTATCTAAAAATATTTAATATCTTCAGCCAGCATAAAAAAATCTTACACCACCATTACTTATTGATTTGCATGTTGGCAGAAATCTGGAGCCCATCGATTGGTTCAAAGGGAGCAAAACAGTCTGTTGTTTTAAACGGTTGTCGGTTTAATTCAGGAATCGAAAGGGCTGGCCACCATTGCGGTCCCATTTACCATTTTGTTGACATCCTAAGGTTCCAAAAGGGATTTTCCTTTACCTTTAATGGAGTTCTGGTTGTTCGACTAATTGATCCGGATTGAAGGGTCATTAATCACAGGTACTTCTCGAAATACTATTGTGTTCGAAAGGTATTGGATCGCTTAAGTTTTTGTATCACTAATGGTTGGTATACAAATTATTCCCATGAAAGGCTTTTGCTCATTTTCTTGGAACCCTGAAGGTCGAGCCGTCAATAGAGCATACAGTTAGCTCATGTGATCCAATGGTCCTTAAGGGAACCATACTTTTTTAAGTTGTTTTCAATTTGGTAAGGACATTGCAGGCTTGAACGTTGAGGCTTGGAACTGGCCGATGAAGCGTATTTATCATATCCTTGGTTCACGAATCTCTTAAAAGATTTTCATGCATTTTGTAGGTTCCACAACCACAACCTCCAAACCAAGGTGAAACCAAAAACTTGACCTCAAAAATTCCTAACCTAAAGTCTTATTTACACCTGCAAGAAAACTTCTGAACAGAATGTCGGACAATAGGCTAGTTTCCTAAAAAAATTTGATTAGTCCGTCAGTTAGATAATCAAAAAATATTGGAGACGTATTTTTTCTTTTGAAAATAAAACAAAGATTGGTAAAGATATGGCGCGTTATAGTTCCGTGTGACGTCACAGTGTGCTACACTTTTTCGCAATATGTGACGTTACGAGCCCCCACTCCTAAACTTTGATTATATCTTTATAATTTATGGCTCAATTGACAAAAGAAAAAATACGTGACTAATATATTTTGATTCCCTAAATGACGGACTAATTTTAATGTTAGTCCTTTGACCCTGGAAACTAGCCTATTCTAGTAGAAGTTTTTTCTGCAGGTGTAAATAAGGCCTAAGATCTGAATTTGGTTTGAGTGGGCTGTTGTTAAAAACAATTTTTATTTTAAACTACCAAACTAATTTTCCCAAATCCCACGTCAAAATCCCAAAAACCTCAACATGACGGATTCTAACCTTAATTGTAAAATTAAGGTTCTGTCATATTTTTCCCGGGAAATCCAGGGATTCATTATTCAGGATCCCCGGATGGATGACGGGAATTTCCTTTGTTCGTCGGGTTATGACCTGCGCGGTGTGAGGGATTACTGATCTAATTTTTATTTTAAGTTATGCCTCAATTTTCTTTTTCTTTCCGAAGCTTTGTAAACATATATTTTCCTGGTCTTTGATGTAATGTAAGAGTAAGCCAGCTTATCTTGTATTCAGAGAAGATGATATATAAAAGCCGTTGGATATAGATACATATTTCCTCTTCGTACGCATGGAATGGATTCTTCGTTAGTTATGTTCTACAACATTTACTCGAATTGAGAACCTCCTTTTGAGATTTTGAAATTCGGTAATAAATTTGAGTTTTTGTTGCAATCATTCTCTTTTATATTATCGATTTCTTATGTTTTCGCAAATCGTTGGTAATAGAATATGGCAAAAAAAAATATTGTTTTTGATGCAAGTAACTGATTGAGCTGTCCTTTAAGGTTGGTTCCATAGATTAATAATTGGTCTCGCGCGCGCTCGACTAGATACCGTCGGAGTACTAGACAAATGCGGCAACTAAAACTACGCGAATTCGGCGTACTTGCGGCATACCCGCGTCAGTTACGCCGCAACCGATAAGTGAGTTGGACGTCGAGATAAATTTAAAATTTTAGTTTAAAAACAGGAGCAAAATGCCAGTAGGTACAAGAAACAACTTTTTCTCGTTTCGTCTTTGCACATTGTCTTACACACACTACAATATAAAGTTGCCGCATTCTGGAAACTGATTTTTCTTGTATCTAGTCGAGCGCGCGCGAAATCAATTATTAATCTAAGGTTGGTTCGATCAACCTCTATGCTTTTTCATCACACTCACATTAATAGTGTAAGATAAGATAAAAAGCCTTTTTTGTTTGAATTTAGGTAATAGAAAAAAAAAGCTGATTACATACCTACCCTAAAATTTCATATTTGCGCTCGTGTGGCATAGTGAATCACTTGACTACTTACTAAGTACCCCAACCCCAAAGTAAGTTCTAAACTTGTGTTATGGGATACTAACTCAAACATACTATATTTTATAACAAATACACATATTAATAGACATCCAAGATCCAGGCCGATTAGAAAAGTGAATGAGTCGGATGGAAATCATTTGACTTACCGCTTATGTCGAATGAAAATAATTCGATATGGAACGATAATTATTTGATTTACCGGTGAGATTAACTTTTTAAAAATCATTAATTGTTTAATTTTTTGTGTGCACGTGAATAAATAACGGACAGAGAGGAAAAATTATATAAGTTCGTTGAGGTGGAAACATTTGTAACAAAAACTGTTTCTTACGCTACATAATATACATTTAAAGGTAACAGTAACTTAGTTGCAAATTTTATTTTATATTTCTATGTCCAATGTCTTTGTAACTTTTGTAGACAATTAAGAATTATATTGAAAAAAAAACATTAATTTGTAAAAATATTGTTTTAATTAGTTTAGTTTTATTTAAGCATAATATTAATTTTACATTGTTAAGTTTTTTCTTCAATAAACAGTTTAATATATTTTTTAAATAAATTCCTAGAATTAAACTGAATGGATTGTTTCATTTGAAAACAGTTACAAGTTAAGTTTTACAAAGCTTTTTTTCTATTGAGATTCTTAACTGTAGAGTCAAACACTTTATTTATTTATTTATAAATCTTTATTGTACCACAAGTTTACAATTGGCGGACTTAATGCTAAAAGCATTCTCTCCCAGTCAACCATTAGGAAAAACAGAAAAGTTATGTGCGGCGCGAATTATTTTAGAATACAATGAGAGAGAAAAAAAAACAAAAAAAAACACTTAACTGCTAAATAAACATACATAGATTTACATACAATATTCATAACTATACATATACATACATAAACATACATAAAAGAAGAGATGAAAATGGAAAAAGATGACGATTTAGGGTGATATTATGCTAGTGAGGTGAATTTTGACTTTTCTTTTGAAAGCGAATTTAGTAATGGTTTTTTGAATTTGTTCGGTTACCAGTAAATAATTGTTAAAAACTTTTCTCTCTGTTCGTTAACTCATGTGCTTGTAAGTAATCCTCACGATCTCTGCACCTGAGCGGATGCACCTGGACCGGTCATTGCCCTACTCTCAACACACTGCAAGATGGCCAGAAATAAAACATGTTTTTTAATTGTTCAAACATAAAAATAAACTTCACAAGAGTAGCAATATACTTCAATTTGTTTAAAAAACTTTAAATCCAGCTTAGGTCTAACACACATATACGTTTCGACAACGTAACGTGCCACATATCACAGCACCGTAATGTGGAACTCCACTCACGTTGTGACGTAGATTTTCACGTAGAACAACACAAAATTCACGTAATAACGACGCAAGGTACCGCGGCGCATATTTTAGCACTCGCGGTCCAAAAATGTATCATGAACCATACCAACCATATACCATAGGATTAGGAATTATTTTATTCGATCTTTGAGTCTTTAATTGTCGAATTTTCCCAGTGGAGCATTAGCATCTGACAGGAGAGATACCCGACGGCATTACTCTTACATCTGTCCAAGAATCTACCGTTTCAATATGGATAACCCTGGTTGACATGAACCTAGGTCGGCCGAAGGGAGAACATGTTTAAATGGGTCTACGGTTCTGAAGACTCCTGCCGTGCTTGTGTCTCTCCTGAGACAAAGGCACGTCTTTTATCTTGCGCTGAGTGCCCAGCCACTCTTCAAGATCTTTACGAAGCCAGACAAAGCCTTGTCAGTGGCGGAATATTATACTTCGCGAGTATTATTAGACAGAGTGGACTTTCTGAAATCTATACTAATATTATAAAGCTGAAGAGTTTGTTTGTTTGTTTGAACGCGCTAATCTCAGGAACTACTGGTTCGAATTGAAAAATTCTTTTTGTGTTGGATAGATCATTTATCGAGGAAGGCTTTAGGCTATATAACATCACGTTGCGACTAATAGGAGCGAAGAAACAGTCGAAAATGTGGAAAAAAACGGGGAAAATTTTTCATCTTTGAGGGCTTCCGTTGCGTGCGCTGCGAAAACCGTTCGAGATACCCAAAAATATATATTATTATGAAAGAATTATTCCTCTTTAAATTATCTAAAAAAATGTCCGCTACAGTATATTATCGGTCGGGAATCAAGCGCTGAACGTTCTCAACGTTTAGCTTCACAGAATGTAACTAAATCGTCTTTAATAAGTCGTGGGTAACAGCTATAGGTAATTTATAATAAAGCTGAGGAGGTAGGTTTGTAAACAAAAAATAAATATGATTCCCAAAATAACTATTCCACGCGGACGAAGTCGCGGGCACAGCTAGTTTATAATATACAGCCAGTTATCCTTTACTTGACAGCCCACTTTTGTTTCACTGAACATACTAAGATAGGGAAAGTAGCTTTCTTCACATACATTTCGAACACCGAAGGCTTTACTGGCCGCTCAGCCGGTGTAAACCCTAAGGTCATAGTACCGTTACATCGAGCTTTTTTTACCAAGTTCAAGGATTTTTTAAGAATTAGGTTTTAAAAATACAGGTTCGTATCCATGGAAACAATACAAGCTCTCTGGATCAAAAGAGCCCGAAACCCTCTGAAAGCTTTCTTGGGATAAATATTTCACATTTGCACGCCTTGAAATCTATTCGCAGTCAAAGACAAAGATATACAAATCCGTACATCGTAAGCCTATACATAATTCCGTCTGTGCGTGTCGGAATCCCCATCCCTATTTACATTCAGCGAGGACTAGCCTAATTCCTCATAGTACATGAGCAGATAATGGAACAGAGACCACCACTGAGATGGGTTTTCAAGACGATATTAAACCAAAATGGTAGAATACCGAATAAACAACCGTTATCTACCGGTATCCACCGTTACTTTTTCATCCAAATTCAAATTATGTGTCAACTATTTTACATAATTTTTACCCGACTGCGACAGAAATAGGATTATGTTTTTCAAGAGTATGTATGTAGCTATGTATAATTGTTTGGCACACTCTACAGCTTGAACGGCGTATTTACTGTGAAAGTGACACTGGGTACATCAAAATAAAAATAAAACAAAATGGCGAATTTTTTACGATGTTTTCATTTACAAATTGCACAGAAGTGCAGTCGAGTTTTTATTAAATTACCATTATCCTGTTAACAAAGAACCACCAAAGAACCATACATTTCCTAGGATAGACTGGTACGAATTCAACTCCAAATTAAAATATATATTTTTAAATGTACTTCGAGTTAAAAGGTTGTTTAATAGTAAATTAAACTGATATCTATTTTAGATACATACGATTCTGACGTTCTGTAAATGTTCAATGCAGGTCAAATACATGGTCGCTTAAAGTAAATTACTTTAATAAAAGTTTACATGTGATTGGTATAATACAATCGAAGACAGATAAACATACCCACCGTTATGGCTGAGGAGTCAGATTTATCTGTCTTCGACTGTTCCATGCATGCTTCTTCTTTGTCGTGTTATTTACTCATGTGTTCACCGTATTAACAAAATGTTTGGAAACAATGGAGGCGGAATCGTTGTATTTTGAATGCGTGATGCGATTAAATCCAGGATCTGCTAATTTGTGACACCATTTTATTTTGAATTTTCTAAACAACATAAAAAAATATATGACAATGCCATCGGGGTCAAATGTCCATTTTTCAATACTAAATGTGTGACAAAGCATTTTTGCCCTCGAGTGTACCTGTCTGCTGCATCATATTCACTCTTTTCTTAGGGTTTTCCCAGTTTCTGAACTTCAACTTGTAGTAGTAGTCCCCAGGACTACTACCTTTCATTAAAAAATTGTGGCAATCTTTATAAAACTAAAGCTTTTTTTGAATTTTTAGCTCAGGATTTCAAAGGTCATTAAAGGGTTTTGACATACATGAAGTTCGGTTACTTACTGCCCTATACTCTGACTCCAGGGTGTAAGTACTTTACACCCTGGAGTCAGAGTATTAATAGGTCCCTGGAGAAACTGCTTTTCGTCCTCTTACGTGGTTTCTTTAATGACTACCGAATGGCAGCCAGGACCAACGTCTTAACGTGCCTGCCGAAGCACGGAATTATCATTATTATCAGACAATCAGGTGATTCAAGCCTGCAATGTCCTAACCAACCTGGAAACAACTAAACAAGTATTATACCCTTGGGAATCGAACCCAAGACCTCCGGATCTAAGACAAACGCCTTAACAACTTGACCTCGGAGGCAGTTCAACTTCAAGTTCGGGTGAAATTCAGAGTGAGTAAAAAAAAAAATATTCTGCACACAACTTATGCATATGCACAGAGACTACATATCACAATTTTTCTTTGATACACAAATGATAACGAGAACCATGAAAATTTATGTAATGTTCACACAAATGTTTTCTTAACAACTTACGTTCGCAGTGACGGAAACAATGTTGTTTTATCTTGAATGTTCGAGGGAAAATAAATATTTTATGTGTCTCGTAAAATATGCCATTTGCAGTATAATATTTTAAATACACTGACATCTTTCTCACTACGTACTGCAACTACATAGCATAAGGATTATCTACGATGAGTAAAATACTACTAAGTACATATATATTGTAAATTACACTATGATAATGGAAAAGCGGTATCTCCTGGCACAGGCCTCTTATGCATCAACTAAAGAATTTTTTAATGTAATTTTCGAAAAAAAAGAAAAAGAAAAGCTGCGATTACTATGCATGAGCCGATACAAAAAAAAAAACCAAAAACCGACACCGCATCGGACGTCAATTTCTTTGATATCCTTTTGAAGATACAAACGTTATCTTCCTATTCGATATTACTTCTTCATCCTAGCGCTTGTCCGCTTGTGTCCTCGGCTGTATGCTTCGGAGCCCAGGGTCCGCTTTCCTGCTTTTACGTTTGCACTTCGCCCGGTGTTCGTCATCCTTCACATGGAGTCTATTGGCACGCATATCCTGCTTTACGACGTCAACTTTTTTTAGGCGCGCCCCTTCTACCAGGTCCCGGCGGAGGCGGCATGGCCAGACCCTTGTTCCCAACGTATATTGTCGGTTTCCTCAAGACGACCATACTATCGCAGGTGAATTTCTCCAAGCACGTCTACTGTCGGTGCGCACCACTAAGACTGAGAGCGAAACAAGTCAATTTTCTGATATTGACATAATATTATTAGAGTATTTATTTTAAAAAAAATATTGTAAAAAAGAAATGGAAATCTTTAGACGCCACCGGACATAATTCCCGCATAAAGTACTGGAGGGCAATCGCGCAGATGCAAATGATGTTAATTTATTTACCAAAACCAAACCACGACCACAAGGACTAATAAAATCGGTAACTTGATTGAAAATCGTTCTACTCGCCGATTATGTCGATTGAAAATCATTAGACAAACAGGCGACTGTTTTGCATTTTCAAAAATAGACCTCGCGTTCACGGTTTGGTTTTGGTAGGTATATATCAACATGTTTGCAGTTAGCGCGATCGGTCCTCAGTTTTCCGGAATTCAGGATATGACTGATACGTTTCGTACGCAAGGATGATGAATCGTCCGGTTCTTGAAAAAATACGGGTATTCGTTCTGAAATATTTATACAATTCGATTTATTACGGTCAATGGATCGTTCACAGCAAGTCAATATAACAAATTACCAATGGCTACGTGGTTTTATTTATTTAAATATGTATTTATTAAATTCTGGTACACCAACAGGCTACATTAAAAATATACAATAAACATTTCAATAGACGTGCTACGTGCTAGCATGCAAACCAACTAAAGATGTCGAAATTTTGATGATAAATTGAATAGAACGGATTCGTAACACTATATAGATTGGAGCACCAATAAAGTTAATTTACAAACAAAAAATATTTACAAAAATCAGTCCATAAATAACAGAGATAAGAGGTTTTAGAAAGAACAAAAATAATAATTTAGAACCTACTCTGGAAGCGTGACACTGTTTTAAATTTAAATTGAATTTTCTTTAAAATTTTCACTATTCAAAAAATAAAATCTCTCTTCTCCAGGATTCGAAATTCGGTCATCACTTTTAAGTGAAAAGTCCGAATAAAACTCGCAAATCCAGTATTTTCACCGCTCGAATATAAAATAAAGTTCGGTCGAAATGTTTTCACAATGATTTGCCATTTTACAAAAATTGATTGATTATCTTATCCGATCACGAGCATCTGTACCATACTTTTTTTTATCGAAAAACAAGTTGAAAACCCCTCGTTTGTATGAAAATGGTTTTACAAAAAAACCTATTGTCTTCTAAAATTCATGAACGACTAAAACATTACAAAATAATGTTAGTAAAGAACCGGCCCTTAGTAAAATAAGACATTCTATATGAGACCCAACTTTAAATCTGTAACAAACTGCAAAAAACTTGATAGTAAGTTGCAATACTTAAGTTTAAAGTAAGTTGATATAACCAGAAGTACAATACGTGTCAGTTATTACTAATAACAAATCATTTAACTAGTTAATTAGGAAAAGTTTTTTCTTATTTGTAAATTGACGTTTTGAAGAAAATGCTGCAGTGGAGTTTGTGGCGCCGCTTCTTCCCAACTTGCGCTTTGGAAGTGGTGGTAAACTTAATATAAGTAAATTGACGTCAATAAGTGATATTTATATCCTATATTGAAAATAAACAATTTCATTTCATTTCAATGTGTGTCAATCTATAATTTCAGTAAATCTATGTTTTTCATTTGCACAAATGATACTGTTTTCGGATTCTTTCCGATTAGGCTATGGTCAGCAATATTTTTTATAGAATTTTATGTTTTTTTTTTTTTTTTTGTGATATAACACAAACGTATTATATTTCCGTTATACATGACGTTGAATCGCCTTTCCCATTTTGAAAATAGAATGAACAAATAACAAAAATGCTTGTCTGCACGGGTGTGTTTCACTTTCTGTGATTTTTTTTATTTTGTAACTGAAACCAGTTGATTTGTTGTTTTACACGGGTTTAAGGTCAAATAATAGGCTTGACCTCCATAATCTACGAGGTAATAAACCCTCAAGATTATAACAAAGGGATACATTTTATTTCCAAGTTTATTTTTGTCATGTGTACTTGTACTTGTACACCAATACAATTTTGGATCAAAGTAGTCAAAGAAAATACCAATCTACGGTTTGGTCAGAAAAACTTTTTTACAGAGAAGCCAGACCAAAAAAGCTGAAAAGAAGAACTAAAACAAGATAACAGTAATTAAAAAAAAAAAAAAACCGACGTTTCTGTGCAATTTGGATATGAAAAAACTCCAAAAAAATCGGCCAATGTAATTTTTTTTTTTGATATACCCAGTGTCCCTCTCACAGTAAATACAAATCTAACAAAACCTCTCAAGCTAAAATCCATCTAGCAGTTCAGGTTGTAAGAGCCATGCCAAACAATAATACATTAAACTCGAGAAACATAACTCTATTTCTGTCGCAGACGGGTCAAAATCAGGGTTTTGGTTATATTCTCTAGAAAACTTTCAACAAGCATTCATCAAATAATAGAATAAGATGATTCTCAAGTAAATTGAAAGGAAATCGCAAAACGAACCCCAGAAATAACCCACTAAGATAAGGGGTCTAATTCTTGCTAACACGATAAATCGCCCATTAGCACTTCCTACGGGAAAGCATTAGGACATCCTTATTTATCACTATTTCCCGAGTTTCTGATGGCAGGACTTAGAATCTATTTTATTATGTGTGTATTCTTGCTCATCATATTATCATGAATATGCCGTTGTGCGTTGTGATTTGGGGATCGTGGGTTCGATTCCACGAGCATACTTTGGTAAGATGTTTAAGTGTGAAAAATCCTTAGACATGAAGATCCAAAATCCCTCGTGCCCTACATTCGATTCATTATTGTCAACATTTGCATTCTAATGATTATTTTTTATCTATCATACCTTTCAAGCTAGTTTAATTTGATTGAGATCATCCAGAAATATTACCTGTAAAAGACAAATATATGTAGTTAGGTTAATATTTCTTTTTTTATATACAATTAAGTAGGCAAAAAGGCATACGGCCCACCCGATGGTAAGTAGTCATCGTAGCCTATGGACGCCCGCAACACCAGGGACATCACGTGCGTATTGCCGACCCTTGAGAAATCCTTTAACGCCCTTTTTGAAAAACCCCATCTTGTAATCTCTTGGGAAAACCATGTTGGGAAGTTCATTCCACAGTCTCAACATATGTGAAATGATGTTAACCAAGTGTTAAATTGTTGATAATAAATAAAAATGGTTATGCATGGACAATTTACAAATGTAATGGGAGTTTACCTGATATAAATGATTTTATTAAAATTTATTTAAATTATAAAAAATTGAGGCTTCTAAGAATGTTTTCAAAGCGAAAATTAGTTTGTATGTTTGTTTTTTAACCTCTCCACAATTTATGCATAATCTTCCTGATGATTCATGGAGCCCTACTTATATGTCAGAAAAAAATGGTAAATAGAAAATCATTCGATATCGAATAAAAATTATTCGGCTCACCGATTTCGCTTAAGTTACAAGATCATATTTGCAAACACAAAGCAAGGAGTACTAAGAAGGGCATAGGGTCTATGTGCAGACTATTCGCTGAGTTGGCCATTTTGTTTTGCTGCAGCTAATATGAGACGCATATTACCTTATACTAATATTATTGTGTAAGCTATACAATGTATGTAACCTTTTTGTGTTAATTATTTTTTGTTAATAATACTATGCCTGTAGCAACAAATAAACAAATCTATCTATCTACATCCCACGGGATTTCCGTGGGACTTAAGTACGTGTTCGAAGCCCTTTAGATAAGTAGGTAGTAAAATATTTTCTTTAAAAATAAAAAGAAATGGCTACTAAAAAATTTAATAAAGAAACATGATATTAACTTTCCCAGTAACTACTCCTGTTACGCGTTCCAATTATCCAAAATTACTGTCACGAAATAATTTTCTATCATTACGACGACACAAATACAAAACTTTCTCCTAGAAATTGATGTTTTTAACCGTAATAAGCAATTTACTATAGCTTTTATTGTTAGTAAGACCGGCTAGAATTATCTAATATTGACATGGTGGCATAATAAACAAGTGCTTTGTTTTAAATTACTTTTGAATTTGCAAGTTACTTCAGCAATAAAACGTATTAATCCTAGCATGCCCGCCACAAATAGCTGACACTTACTCTAAGACACTTTATGTTTTACAGTACAGACTATCGTCGGACCATGTTGTTGTCTGTTATGTTTTCATGGCCAAACCGCCGTACCAGATTTTGATGAAATTAGGTATAAATATATTTGAAGACCCGGTGTCAACCATAGGCTACTTTTTTTAAAGGCGGAGCTGCGGGAAACAGCTAGTAATATCTAAATCCATTGATGAGGAAATGCATTCTGTTCCTCAAATAGAACCATTTCTTTCTGTAAAACCTTATAAAGCAATGTTTAAGTCTTTTATAACATTACCGAGTACGCAAACAATCTCTGATGGTAAGCGGTTACTATAGCCGACAAGCTGATGATAACGGACAAGACGGCGTTAATGTGTTTGCCCAATAAACTAGACAAGCTTTAGTTACATTGTTAAAAACGGAATATGTAACTAGTTTCAGGAAAATTGAATATCGGATTTTTGCTTTGAACCCCGTCGGATCACATTAGGAGTCTGCTTGCGTAATTTATTTGCTGTTCGTCGCACACTTAGACCTTTGATAAAATAGACTGGTTGTTGAATGTTGACCTTTTTTTTTTTTTTGTTAACGGAGGGGAAATGCATTTACGCACTGAGTGTGGGACTCCCAGGCAGAGTGCCTGGACTACCCACTAAAACCCCTCCGGCGTTTCCGCACCGGCTGTTGAGGGCGCCATGGGGTCGCGTTAGCATTCTACCACGACGCCCTCCAGCCATGGCCTTGCGGCCCCCTCTGTTGGCCTTTCGGCCACCCCCCCAAATCGGGCAGTGGCCCATAAATGGACCACGCCCGTCCCCCAGACCCACATCCATTCGCCGTCTCATCATAGACGGCGGTGGAGTGGGCTGTTGGCAGAAATTGGCCGACAGTCAACAAGACCCCGACTACCCGGGAGTTATTAACTGTCACCCAGGGTGCACCGTCCCGAATCCCTTGTCAGCCCACCCTCTCACCGGATCCGTGGGATCAAATGAGAACGCAAAGCTTTCAAAGGACCGGGCACTCGAGGAGGTTCCCTGCCCTGCACCCCTGTTGAATGTTGACCTACAATAAGTCAATCCAAGAAAATTAAAAACGTTGGCTTATATCAGGAAAATGAAATTGCACGGTGGACTCTTGGACGGACAGAACTGGGAAAAGGGGTGAGATTCTCACACATTTAGAGATGAAAAATGGCAGAAAAAAAAAACACTTCAGAAAACCCTATACGTCCGTCATTTTATTTCGACAAATATCGAATTCGACTTTATCTCTAAAGACGCGAGGTATTAGAACGCCAGGTGGTATTCTGTCATGCATTACAAATAAATACATAAGTAAAATCTCTTAATTCATCATATAAAAGACAATATAAAATGTGATGTGTGACGAGTAATAAGTATTTTTTAATTATCATATATGTCAATTTTGACACCTTAACCGAGAAAAATGCATTCGAACAGATAGCTACACGTGTTTTATCAAAATTGTGTTGTGTTGTGTTCAAAAATGTGTTGGATATTGAATTCAATTTCCCCTCCAATTCGTAGTGGTTTGTAAGTGCATCCATGCGCATCGACTGGTGCACAGTTACGGTCATTGGCGCAGTGTCGTCGGAAGTGGGCGTGGCTTACGTCATTTGTCGTTCAACTGTAAAAGATGCGTGACGTGGAGCGAGCTCTAATGCTTTTCTAATTTTTTTAATTTGCGTTTCGTTTCAGCTTAGAATATTTTGTAAAATATTTTAAACCATTTAGTTTCAAATTTCAATGCTGTACTGTTACGGGATCACAATAAACGTAAGTAAATAACATATTTTCGAATTTATTTGATGGATTTAGTGTTACACAAGATATGTGTCTGTTTTTAATGATCAAAATATTAGTAATAGAAAAAAAAAAATATATGTTGAAATCTTCGATTTACTAGCGACATCTATTGGTAAGTAGTGCCAAACTGAGCACCCCTCATGGCCTTCCGCCCCGCGTAGCCACACACAATTTTTGTAAGGAAGCTCTCGATACGCCATCTCCTCTTTGTTAGTACTCCGCGATCCATTCCTATCGCATTATTTCCTATACCCATCTCCTTCGCACTGAAGGTATAAGGCGGAACTCTTCTATAAAATGGCTTCTTCTCGAATTCTCAACCGTCATACGCAGTGATGATGAGTATAACAACCTAATTAATATCTGTTAAACTGCTAACCAAAATTACTTCTAAAATAAACCAGCATCGGTACACGTGTAGAGCAATCGTACAGTCAGCTGGTCTGTACACGTGGATAAAAACATCGAAAGGTGTATATTCTTGCAATCGACCTAACGAAAATACAATCCATTCAGCTTTCCAGGAGGAGAATTTTGGTCTAATTGACTAATAAACCCTCCAAAATGAGCTTCACGAGTAAGAAAGCAAAAATGAACCACAAAAAACTGACTTTGATTGGTACCATTTTTCCACTTCAAGACGACATTTATCATGACCAGTCTATCGGTTTGGAAGTCAACGATCAGGAATCGAATTGAATACCATTCTCTGATCTTCCACACGGATAGGCGCCTGCCTCGAGATTTTGTCATGAGAATCATAACCTAGATTATTTTTGTATGAAAATCGAATATGCAAGTCGTATGAAATAAAAATAATAGCTAATCCTCAGCTGCCCAGAACCGGATCACACAAGTTAGCATAGCTGTTACAAGCTCTGCAACGGCTTTTTATATTGTTTTTCTAGTGCTACCATGCAGGCAGCTTGAAAAATTCCACTGCCAAGTGCTGCTACTTGCCACTGGCAAGTGGTTTAGGCGTTCACCTTGAGACCCAGAGGTCGCGGGTTCATTTCCCACGGGAAGCATACTTCTTTATTTGCTTTTAGTGAGGTTAGCACGTTACAGGCTAAAATTGCCTGATTGTCTGATGTTGGTGCCATCTGGTGGTCATTAAAAGATATCATTATCCTATTGGTTTCATTGTAAAAGAGTTCAGACGGCAGTCGCTTCATAGTAACAACCAGTACTGCCGAATCTAGGACCATGACTAAAAAGTGTACCTACCCTAAGCTCAGCGTAATATGAGGACGCAACTGGGGATCATGCTTGGGCGAAGAAGTATTCCCCACTAACGTAATAAAAGCCATTAACAATTCTTTACTATTGTCATTTCATATGAAGTCAATACCGTGGCGTATACTCGTGGGCGTAAGTCACGACAAAGGTTTACTTACAAACTTAATCTAAAACCGTCACAGTAAACCGTCCTTTACGCCCCGTCATAAACCCAAAACTAATTATTCTATTATTTGACCCCAAAGCTATTGTTTCAAGATTGATATAATAGCTATAGAATATGGACGACGTGAATGTGTAGATGTGAAGAGTGACGCTAGAAGACAATGATATTTAAATGGTGTTGTCACGAACAAGCTACAGAGTCAAGAATAACTGTCTCCGCTTTTAGAACCAAGTTCGTTTCTTCGTTCATTACATTAAAAATGTTTTCAACTGTAACAAAATACTCTTCTATCTGCTAATTTATCTTAAGAGTAGAAATTTCGTGTTTACTACTGGTGGTGTTACGATAACTACCTGTTACTCTCTAAATAAATGCTTCTTCTTTATCAAAGTAATTGGGTATAATATCATCTTATAGATCAATCAATTTTTATCATTCTCATAAATGAAATTAAACATTTCACTACCAAAAACTGAAAACAGAAAGATTTTTTAAATCCTTTCATAAATAAGCAAGTCTTTGAAATTCGGTGGAAGGGGAAACTGCTAAAAAACAAGCAAAAGGATGCACTGTGTGTGCAGTGACGTCACTGTTTTATGCCTACAAAAGAGATAGCAAGACGTCCCAACCACGCTCCCACATTTCTTCTTGAAGAAACTTTAAAATTTAATCACTATCTTAATTAACGACCAATTTTGTTGTTGTTTTCAGAATCGGTTACTTTTTAGTATACATAATGTTTAGTATGCAAGTATTGGCCAAGTATGGATACAGTCAAGTAGCCTATTGAAGTATCCTTAACCCCTATTTTACACGTACGTTATAAAAAGTTTAAGTATTATAATTAGCACCTCTATAAAGTCTTTATTTGTTACAAGCTACCTGAATTTGTGTTCGGAATCTTAATCAGATTTCCACTAGATTTCATTTGTCATCTGATAATGGCCGTTATCTATTAAATCTTATAGTAAGGTCGAGAACGCGTGGACTTTGTTTCCTTCATAACTAATATTAAACGTGCGGAAGCGGGTTGATCGGGGGTCAGACAGCAGTCGCTCCATCGTAATGACCAGGGCCGCTAAATCTAAACCATGACTTACAGCGTACCCTAGGCTCCGATGCGTAAGCTGAGAAGGGAAATAGGAAAAACTCGCTTGGACGAAGACGACGAAGTATGTGGGTTTGTACTTATTTACTATTAGTTTTCTACTTTAGTACTTCCTAGAGAAAGTACTACAAAGGACATGGGAACCTTTATCTTAGTTTCCGTTTGTTTGTTTGTTTGTTTGTTTGTAATATCTTTATGGTTCAAAACGGAATTAGGTAACATACAACAGTATGAAAAAGAAACAAAAGTACAATGGCGGACTTATCCCAAATATGGATCTCTTACAGTATCCTGTCAGGAGATGATATGCATACCGGAAGGGTTCCGTGTGGTTAAAGCAAAGTGCAAAGCCGCGGGTCAAAGCTAGTTTTAAGCATTTTGAACCACAAGGATAAGATGAAGAGAAAGATTGAAGGACCCATCCGATCCCGGGCTTAAAGCTTATTTACTTATTGGGGATAAAAAGTTTCATTTTATCTGGTAGTGCCTATGTTATCCAGAGGAATTACTTACACTTACACTTAGGTAAAACACTAACTAGTATAAAAAAATAAAATAAAGGGAGGTTTTATTAAAATGAAAAGCAATCAGGGAGAACCTACTATACCTGAATAAAAAGAGGCTATAAAAATATTACACCATAAAAATTCTAGCCGAAACAGTAGGAAAATTCAACGAAAAAGTGTGATAACGATAACTCAATAAAACAAAGGAATAAAATCCTGACTAACGACTTCTGAAAGGAGACAAGTGTAAAGTAAAAAATTCAATGCAGAAGGTAAGAAACCATTAGCGTAGAACATTTGCACATTTTCGTATCCGCGACCTCTGGATCTTAGGCAGACGCCCTAAGCATTTGATCACAGAAACAGTCTTATTATAATTAGAAAAACATATATTCAAGCTCGTGATATATAGAGGTTGTCACTACGCTTTAAAGTTACTAAATTACTACTAAGTACAAGTACGTATTAAATACTGTGAACTCGTGACCTGGAATGTTTTACAACAGTATTCAGTATTGCCTGTTTCACTTTACAAACCACGGCAAGAAATATGGTAAAATAGATTAAAAGTAGGGTATTATTGGGGATTTCAAAACAGGTAGTTTTCATCACACCGCTCATTTCATTCGCTCGGTGTGATGAAAACTACCTGTTTTGAAATCCCCAATAATACCTTTGGTTTTTCAAAAAATACGGAATATCAGTCAACGGCGCTTGGTAAAATGGTATGCATAAGTAATAGGATAATTTGACTCACCTGATCCGATTGCTGTTTGTTCACACTACACTAGATTGTTACATTTTCACACTAAACAACTTTTAATAGTATAAATATATTGCAACCAAAATACATATTACTCTAGTGATTAATAATTGATGAACAAGGAAAATCGTTTGCCCAGGCCGATTGCTCATACCGATGATCAAATTGGTTGGCATCTTACTAACGATCAGTGTCTCAAATGATCTTCGGGACGCCCTTGGTAGACGCCGAGTTATCCCATTACTGGCCTCGATTAGGTCGTACCGTTCACCGTTTGGTTGGTGGCACCCAGTAAACTAGATTACTCTTTATCACCTTTTAGGACATTGGTACTTGAATAGCCAGGTCAATGGAAGACACTGATTTTCAACTGGCCTCGATTAGGTCGTACCGTTCACCATTTGGTTGGTGGCACCCAGTGAATCTCAGTTTAAACCATTAAATATGGACAATTCTGTACCCACCGCGACCGATATTGAGAATGTCTCGCTTTCTGATACATATTTACCAAATTCGACTGTTGGTATCCGGGAGAACAAATATTTCCTTTATCAAAAAACAAAAGAGGCTTTTCTTTAATTTAAAATAGGAATTCAATAAATTTATCCACTTCGTTTCGTAACAACGATACACGATCATGGTTATTACGGTAATGATAAAAGGAGTAAGTAAGAAGCACATTGTGTAAGTGTTGTGCTCATAGCATTTTGTTCTATCGATAAAAAAGAATTGACTTTTACTAAGTACTTACTTGAATAAAATCTAAGATCGCTAATCAATTTATAAACTATTGTAATACTGTGGTTATTTGTCCGTAGTGTAGTATAACTATTACTTTAGAAGACATTTTCACTTACATATTTATAAATAATAAGTAAGTATATGATATTACTGTATAATAGTAATGAGAAGTTATTGTATCGTTTCTAGCTAACCCAGCTAACGTTGTTTTGCACTATAAAATAGTTTACAACCTATTCTCAGACATACCTACTGAATACACATATAAAATTTCATCAAAAAAGGTCAAGCAGTTTCGGAAATTATCGATAAACTCTAGTTCAGTACTAGTGCTTGAATTTTGCTCAGTATGCCGACACCTGTGTACAGCCGACGGCATATAAACCCGACCAAATGTGTACTAGGTATTACCATATGTAAAAGTACATTTTTATCTGCCTACGGCTGTACCTCCGGTTTCATATTCGTAACTTATGGCTATTCGCACACTACAACGTCTTTTATTAAGCGGGAAAATAACCACTTATACACTTTATGATGATACGATTACGATATTATCTTTTTACCGTTTTTGGAATATTTTTTAATATTTTGTACATACAGCACTTTATAACAGAAATATGTCAAAAGTTTATAATTACTCGAAATATGAAGGAATAACAGTAACTCACAAAGCGTTATACTCCAACCAAAATTTTTTCTATGCACATCAAGTAGTAAATTACTGTAAGAATATAAAATCGTACCCGTAATGGTAATCGTAACCAGTCGTATCATTACACCGCTAAGCAATTTGCCGCGTGATAATTATCGTTCTGTATGTGACGAGCCTTTCAATAAAAACATAACCCTCTTTGATAATGGGTAGCAAAATAAATGATTATTTATAATGACGCAAGTAAATAGTAACATGAATAACATGCCTACATATAGTGCATATGCATGCGGCATACTTTGAGTATTCGATTTCACAGGAAATTATGCAATACTACACGTTGTTATTGACTTCTATATTTTTAATATTGAGATATTAAATTATTTATCAATAATTATTAAATTATGCTGACTTTACATTAAATGTAGTGGTCATCAACATTTTGGTACTTAAAATTTTTGATGGCTTTGCATATTTTCAAATAAAATATATGTACCCAAGTAAAAATATAGCTTTTATTCTTGGTTGACCATTCCTGAAAAAAAGTAGCGATTAAGCAAAAATCTACTTTAAATTCGCGCGTACCAATAGTTGTGAACTTTAAATATTTTCATAACTGAGAGAACGTTGTTCGACGCTGTCGTACCGCCCGCCCTGGTTGCGAAGCCCGCCTACTGTTGTTCCACCAGCAGTTAGTCGGTTGCTGAGTGCTTGTGCCAGCTGCCTGCCTACGCGCCTACCACTGTGCCGCTCAGTTGTCCTGCGTGCCACCCACACTTAGAAACACGAAGATTCGTTGCATTGCAATCATGTTCGTAAGTTTTTTAACATAGGTATTATTATTATTAGTACATTTTAAATCATTTCATTTTTCTTAACATACTTATAATATTCATTTATGTGTAAATTATCTTTAATAAAGTAACTATGTCTAGCGAGTTATTAAATGATTTATCATGTTTATTTCAGGTCCGACTCTGAGTATTACGATAAACGTTGCAAGCAGGCTAAGAAGAAGCTCGCTGAAGATTTCACCTCAGATTCCGAAGAAGTATCCGCTGCAAGCTTGATGTATGTATGATTGTTGTTTAATGTAATTTCGTTATCTATTCCCAGTTAGCAATCACTAGTTTCTCGGCTGTGTGTTCTCAGTTGTGTGTGTGTGTTGATTATTCTAAATTGATAGTAACTACGTGTGTTTGTGTTCAATCAAAACTTTATACTTGTAATCTCCGTGGTGTAATGGTTAACATACCTGTCTACTGTTCACGAGGTCCCGGTTTCTAGTATAAGTAATTGTATGTTTTGTTTCCAGTTATAAGAAAAAGGAACCTAAAGCTACGAAGCGGGTGATAAGTCGAGCACAGCCAGCATCCAAGGCTAAACGCCTGAAGAAAGCTTGGCAACTCGACAGCGACAGCGAGGAGGAAGCGGAAGCCCAGCGAGCAGCCGCCGCTAAGAAGATCCCTCCGTTGCTGTCAGTGCTGTCGCGCCGTGTAGCAGACGGTGTCCTGCGCCGCACTGCTAACCTCGCTGGCGATGTCTTTATAGATTTAAAAGTATACAATGTTGCTGATATAAAGAAGGTCGATCCCAAAGACCGTTGGGAACACGCGGTAGTCGCGCTAAAATTTCAGGGGAATTCCGATTCCCCTCAACTGATGCTCACAAAGGAGCTTATTAATAAGTGCAAGCCCCTCTTTACTGAAGAGGGTAAATTTTTTGCAACAAAAATTATTTAGTGTGCGAACCATTCTATAATTAAGTACCTATTTTATGTTATATACAAATAAAAGTTTTTATTTCATTTTATTAATATACTTATTTTTATTAGGTTATTATGCCCCGATGCCAATTTCGTTTTTTATAATTAAATAACTTGCAATAATTAAATAAATCTAAACTTATTCTGTTTTCCATTTTATTCATGAGTTTTAATTAATTTTTTATCATATTCTGATATCATCTTTTAATTGCAAGTAGTCAATTAAATAGAACAATATCTTTAATAAGCAATCACTTAGTTTTAAGAATAAGTACAATGGGGAAGGGAACAGTATATTGTACAGTGTGTGATATATCTGTTAAGTCTAGCTCGTTATCTGCACACTTGCGAAGTAATATCCACAAAAACAATAGTTCAATAGAAGTTAGTGAAGGTATTGAGAAAGTAAGTAGTGCATTCAGAAGTCGAATCGCCTCATATAGAGTGAGACCTCTAAACGCGGACCGTGTGCTCGAGTCTGAGTCAGACTTGTCCCCCGTGTCCCCCGCTGACTTCTTGCGCACACTTCGTTCTCGTGTACACCAATTGATTTCGGCTAGACAGGCTACATTTCATTGTATAAAAGTTAACTTTGAATTTTTCGCGGAGTTTAATTTACCTAAAAATAGCACCACCGACATAAAATCATTTGCAACCCAAAACAAAATATTTCAAAATGATTGTGATTTTAAGGATTATTATTCTAACATGATTGACATAATTTCAACAAAAATTTCTGAATTTCAGGAAAAAGATTCTGGGTGGACCTTGATACGTAATCTTTACTTAGAGGTCAATATTAATAAATATAATCCATTGAGAGTTGGTCAATTTATTGAATTGCCGAAAAGTATTAAATCTAAACGCGCTTGTATTAATATACAAAATGGGGATGCGTTATGTTTCGTGTGGTGTGTAATGGCAGCGCTATTTCCCGCCAAAAATAACGCGCATAGAATAACCTCATATCCGAGTTACGAAAACATACTTAACATTCGAGATATCAAGTTTCCGGTCGGCTTCAAAGATATTCAGACTTTTGAGAGAAATAATACTCATATAAGCGTTAACATATACGGTCTTGTAAATAACCATAAAGTAGTGGGACCCCTTTACAAGACTCGACAAAAAAGAAAGAACCATGTGAATTTATTACTTTTGGAAAAGGGAGAAAAAAAACATTATTGTTTAATAAAAGATTTAAGCAAATTAGTCAGATCACAGCTCACAAAACACAAGGAAAAAATTTATTTTTGTGATGAATGTATGATATTTTTTAATAAAGAAATATTATTCAATTCTCATATTTGCAGCGGAGTACGTACTGTTTTGCCTGATTCGAATACTTACATCCAATTTAATCATTATGATCGGATGCAAGATGTGCCTTTTGTAATCTACGCAGACTTTGAATCATTGTTAGAACCAAAATATGGTGACAATAAGCATAACGTGAACACTACAGTCTTACATAAACATGTGCCTGCTGCGTTTGGTTATTATATTGTTTGCTCGTTTGATAGCTCTCGCAATAAATACGTATCGTATCGCGGGCAGGATTGTGTTGACAAATTTCTGAAATATTTATTTGAAGATGTTACGGAAATTAATAAATTATTGAAAGAAACTATTCCGATGATTCCATTAAGTGTAGAAGAGAAAAGACAATTTGATACTGCAAAATACTGCTTTATCTGTGAGCAATTACTTTTTGACAACAAAGTAAGAGATCATTGTCATCTAACTGGAAAGTTTCGCGGGGCCGTTCACTCTTATTGTAATCTTAAATACAGGTTACCAAAATTTGTACCAGTATTTTTTCATAATTTGTCTGGGTATGACAGTCATCTTTTTATTAAACAGTTGGGAGAATCTCAGGGCAGAATTAAAGTAATAGCAAAAAACAAAGAAAATTACATATCTTTTACAAAATTTGTGAAAACCGGTCGTCAGGAGTTTTTGCCAGTTCGATTTGTGGATACTTTTAAATTTTTAGGTACTAGCTTAGATAAGCTTGTAAGCAACTTGAATGAAGCCAGTTTTGTCCATTTATCTCAATTCTACCCAAAGAAAGAACAGTTTGATTTACTAACTCGTAAAGGTGTTTATCCTTATGAATACATGACGGACTGGAATTGTTATAAGGAAAAGAAATTACCACCGCGAGACTGTTTCTATAGTACTATAATAAATGATATTGTTTCAGAATCCGATTACAATCACGCCAAAATTGTTTGGTCAATGTTTAATATTAAAAATTTAGGTGAATATACTGATTTGTACTTGAAAACAGACGTAATATTACTAGCAGATGTTTTTGAAAAATTTCGCCAAACTTGTAAAACTAATTATAGATTGGATCCTGCATTTTACTTAACCGCACCAGGTTTGAGTTTTGATGCAATGTTGCTTAAAACAAAAGTCAAACTGCAACTAATAGACAATCTAGAAATTATCCGACTGATTCAAAAAGGTATTCGCGGTGGAGTGTGTTTATGCCCTACAAGATATTCCACAGCGAATAACAAATATATTTCCGGGTATAATTCGGAAATACCTGATAACTTTTTGTTATATATCGATTGTAACAACCTGTACGGTTATGCAATGTGCTCACATTTACCATATTCAAATTTTGAGTTGATGAATCAAGTTGAAATTGGAAGTCTTAATATTGTTAACGTACCTAATGACTCAGACTATGGGTATATTTTAGAGGTAGACTTAGAATATCCGGATTATTTGCACGATTTGCATAATGATTTACCATTTTGTCCACAGAAATTTACGCCCCCAGGTTCTAAAAATCCTAAATTAATTCCAAATTTGTATGACAAATTTGAATATGTTATTCATTATATACATCTTAAAACATGCTTAAAAAATGGTCTTATTTTGAAAAAAATTCATAGAGTGGTCAAGTTTAAACAACAACCATTTCTGAAACAGTATATTGATTTAAATACAGAATTTCGACAAAAAGCTAACTCTACATTTGAACAAGATTTCTTTAAATTATTAAACAATAGCATTTTCGGTAAAACGCTAGAAGATACCGAAAAAAGAGTAAACATTTATCTAGTAAATCGTTGGAACGATGATAGAAATAAAACAAAAAAGTTCTACTCCGCTGAACAATTAATATCAAGACCTAATTTTAAGAATAATACAGTGTTTAGTGAAAATTTTGTAGCTGTACAAATGAAACCTGAAACTGTTATTTTAGATAAACCTATTTATATAGGTTTCACAGTTCTAGAGATATCCAAAAATCATATGTATGATTTCCACTATTCGGTCATGAAATCATTTTATGATACAAGGTTAAAATTATGCTATACCGATACTGACAGTTTTTTGTATTCAATAGAAACTGAAGATGTATATAAAGATATGAATATTTACTTTCAATCATATCTCGATACAAGTAATTATGATGAAAATAATAGATTTGCTATTATACCTAAAAATAAAAAAATACCTGGTTTATTTAAAGATGAAACAGCAGGTTCTCTAATAATTTCCTTTGTGGGACTTAGGTCAAAGTTATATTGTTTAAAAACCGAAAACAAAATTGTAAAAAAAGCTAAAGGAGTTAAGAAAGCAGTTGTAAAAGATCTAACTTTTAATGACTACAATGATGTTTTACTGTATAATAAGATTGTGCGTAAAAGAAATATATTATTTAAATCGCTTAAACATGAAATATTTACTCAAGCTGTAAATAAAGTAGCCTTGTCTTCAAATGATGACAAAAGAATTATACTTAAGGATAAAATTTCTACTTTGGCATGGGGACATAACACTCTTTTATATTAGAATATAATTTACTAATTGGCTAGTATAAGTGTATGAAAATTATTGTAAGTCTTCTTTAAATACTTTATAGTTTTTTTGTTATAAAAATATATTAAGAATAAATAATAAATAAATAATAAAATGTATTTGAATTTCCTTTGTCATAACCTTGATATCATGTTTAGTGCCAAATATGCTGATAATTCAATAACTCATATATATTCGATTCGTGTAAAGACATGATTGTTTGCATCACCTTTTATTGAAATGTCAGCATAATATGATAAGGCTTGCGAAAATGAAAAATAATTGTTTTGTCAGGAGTTTGAAATCCGATATTCGAGTTTATATTGCATATCGTGGTCAGTCGCGTTAAAACAGACGAGGTTCTAACACGCTGCACATATCAAATCTATAATTTACAAAATTGATCGGTATTGCAATGTAAGTATTACAATCAAATTTTGTTAATTATGATGTAAAATGTTTAGTAAAAAATTAAAATATTCATTGTTTTACAGATCATGTCTGACTCTCAAGATACAATGATACTATTCTCTCAAGATGCTCAGGACCCTTATGAACAAGCGGAGGAGTATTACCAAGAAATGTTAAGAAATAGAGCAGCTGAAAAACAGAAGGAAGAACAACGACAAGATTTGTTGAGAAAAAAAATGGATGGATTGTCAGCATCATCTTATGTTATCAGAAAAGAGCATCGAAAACCCAGAAAAGTAATTAAAATACAAGTATTTGACATAGAAAATGACTTGGTAAACAGAGATGTTTCGGAAAAAATGGTATTAAATGCACAGTATCTCATAAAAGACTCCGTCGACGATATTTTGGATCTCACAGAAAATGTTATTAATAAAATCGCAAAAACATTAGCGAATGATAATTTTAGTTTTAATTAGTATGTAATATGAGTTTTATAAATATTTTGTAAATTACTTTTTTAAGGTTTCTATAATATTATTACGTTTTATCTGTACAGAACAATGTCTTATTTGTAATAAAGAAAATTCAATAATTAGTTACTTATATAGTTAGAATGTGATTTATATCAATAAATATTAAATCAATCATTTTACTTTTAATTTTATCCTTTAGGCTAAGAGTAAAAATATAAGCTTTGTTTATGAATATAGAATAAAGAGTAAACCAAATTTTGTATGTTAATCAAAAAACTCCATCTATTAGCATTTGACTGGATCAAATTAATATTTACTTTTATTCATTTAATGATTCAGTATAAACGCAGTAGATGTCGCTGTTTTAAATTTTTATGATGTAGATAGAGTAATTATAATCACAGTAGAGCATCACCAAAAACTGAGACTAGTTAATATTACGGCTTATAATATTTCTTACACATTAATTTTTTTGCTAAGTCAATAAATGAAAAAAAATATTAATTTAAAAAGTTTTATTTAAGAGATTAATTTTGGTCATTACAATATACAATTATCATAATACCATTTTTTAATACAAATTACATTTTTTAGTGCACACACTTGCTGATGACTGAGACAGTTATACTTAATTTCAGGTTTACAATAAGTTTTATATAATATAGAGAAATTGGGGCTGCCTTCTTCTTCGATATCCAGTAAAAAACAATTTTTACATAAATTACTTATCCAACTTTGCTTTTCACGCCCCTTCATTATCACTGTTTTATCTGTTAAAATGTGTTTAATTATCCTTTTGAACTCTCTGTAGTCGATATAGCCTTCGCTCCAAGTTATGCCTCTATGTCGCTCAATCCATCGAACGCGTTTCTTTTCTTCTTTAGTTAAATATGTATATGAATAAGGAGGTTTTACTAAAAACACTTCAGTAAACTCTTGGGTAGCTATTGCTAATTCTTTTAATATAAAGTAATTATTGTCATCTTTAAATCCTTGGATATCAACAAAAACATATGAGCTCATGATATCTTTTTAACAATGTTACTCAAGGGCTTGTACTCAAATATACAGTCGTTTAATATCAAGCAATATGCTGCTGTCTGATCAGGTATTTCTTGGTCAGTTTCTATTTCAACTCTCACATCTATAGAGCCCTTCAAAGTCTCTTGTTGACGGGAACAGTCGATTACAAATAATGGAGCAATATCTTTGAATTCTTTTAAGCTCATCAATGGTTCTGCTCGACGGCCATAATAAGACTGTTGAAATCTTGAATATTGTTCGTATAATAAAGAAAACTTATTTTCTGAGAAACTTATGTTTAATCCTTCGTAAGGGTAATACGACGAATTCAAAAATACTCTAATGTCACGAACATTACAATGATCGAATTCTGCCATTGACATTTGTGATTGATGTTTACGATTGGTTTGTAACGCAATTATAACGAACCGCGGTTTCTCAGTTTGCGATGTAGTTTTAATTGCCCAAGTATGTTTGCGAGTTCTGGGGAGTAGTGGGTACTCATACAGATCCCAATTCCGAAAAGCTAATGTTATAGCACGATCTTTTTCTAGATGTTTCAATAAATTAATTCTTTCACGATCTGATACTTTGACGTGTGGAACTCGCCAAACTATTTTATTAATAACTATATCGTCAACAATTTCTTCACTATTTAATTTTAATGCATTAAGGTTGCTGTTGCTTCTTAGTAACACTAACTCATGTTTACAATTTATTACGATTTTCTCATAATCTTCCGCGAAGCCCAATATTCTGTTTAATGGTATTGAAGCAGAGAATGAGCCGTTATGAACATTAGTTGTACCAGTAGGAGACCACCCCCACACTTTTGCAGATTTAGATTCATTTTCATTTAAGGAAAGATATGATTTTATGGTTGTAGTAATACCAGCATTTTTTATTCTATCTATTTCAACTCCATTTAATTCATACCGAATGTCTTGAAATAGAAATAATGCAGGATTATTGACAAAGCTAACACTTGACAGTATTTCTTTAGTTTTACTATTGTATAAGTTTGCTTTACCCTCAATATACAAAGTGCTGAGAGATGGTAATATGTTCAAGTCTTGTTGGTTAATAGGTATTCGGATTTCATCATTCTTGTTGAAACTCGTCACGTATGGCCTGTATGAATGAAATTCGAAACTTTCCACGCTGTTGTCGTAGGCTGTTGGTTGAGATATATTTAAAATATTCATTTTAATAACCCTACCAATTTCAAATATTCTTGGTTATTTTTTGAAAGTTTCTTCTGTAAAGACTGTAGAGGTCTTCTTTTCTGAGATGTTTTCTTGAAACTGACTTGAAGAGAAGATGGAACAGGGTTTTTATTAAAATTAATCATTTTCTTCTAAAATGTAAATACAGCTGAACCTCCTCACCGCGTAAATTGATTTGATTGTTTTCAGCGTCCAGCAATCTTATATTAAGATCAGTAATTGAATTTTGATTGATTGGGAAATAGATTATGTTCTTGGGAATTTCAATAATGCGATAACCAGGTGGTACGTTGGGTACAAATTCATGAATAATATGACTAGCTTTTCCGTTCACAAAAGATCCGCTCACTACATCGCATTCGATGCGCACGAGGGTAGTTGATATAATGCTAACAGGATAGCGAGATTCGGTAATTTTATTAGCTTTCACAGTCTCTCTTCCGAATCCCAAAATTCTACCAATTGAATCACGTTTTTCGAAATGAACATCTTCGGAACAGAAAATGTTAGTTTTTAGTGTATTGTTGTTACAAGTTAATTTAAAAGAACCATTTTTAATATTACTTTCTAAAAAATCTTGAATGTCTTGAAGTTCATAAGATCCTTCTGGGATCTCGATAACTTCATTTCCATAGTAGAATTTATTATTTCTCTCGTCTATATTAGGAATCGAATTAAATGTAGAAAAATATAAAAGACCGCATTCATAATCTCCACGTAATTCTAGAGTCGGTGAATAGTTTGTTGTTAAGGAGCCTCCCACCCCAGTTATGGATACAGTGAAAGACATGTTAGTACTGATATATTTTTTTATTTATTATTCACTTAAATACATTTTTCCAAAAATCTATTAAAAAATTCAAACAATGATGTCCACAATTCGTGGAACCGAAGTTCTGATGTTGAATGTAATTATACTTAATTGACGTATTTTGCAAATATTTTATTAACTCTAATGGTGGTTTTAGATTCCCAAAGCTATCAAAATATTCAGAATACTTATCAAGCTTCACGTAGGCTACCCAGTGAGTTCCAGGGTTGTTACAACTATCGAGGTTGAGTATTGCACACTCTATTTTTCTCGGTTTCGTAGGCAAAGTATCTCTCATAAACACACCACGAAAATAAGGTATATCGTTAGCATACTCTAATAAATCGAAATTAGTAAGTGGTCGCTTGGGTAGCCGTTCCATTAGTTTTTTGGACCTTTCAGATATAACCCTGCTCCTTTTTTGTTCTGCTTGATGTATAGTCCTTTCCCAAGAGCAACTGCTTCCATCGTTTTGTTGTGACGCTCAGACTCTTGAAGATTCTGTTTAGCGGCTTTGTAATCATTTACAGCTTTTGCTATACCTGCTGCCCCGCCAGCTAGTGAACCGAGAGCCGACAATCCAGCAAAGATTGGAATCAAAGGCAAAAACCCACCACACTTAGGAATGGGTATAAAGCGTGGTAAGCGCATACCACGTTTGTTTGTAAATATTTTTTTTGCAGCTGCATACGCATATTTAATAGCAGTGTTTTTATCTTTACATTTAATTTTTTTTAAACCAGAATGTATTTTTTTTACAACTTTCATAAATGATTGCGCTCCTGCGCCTGCTTTTAGTTTAGCTTTCATAGCATTTTTTACAACCCAGGAGGCGATTTTTTCTCTTTTACCAGCATTTTTGGATTTTAACCTTTGATTTGCCATGTTTAGAAGTTCTAAATCAGCGTTATGTCGAATGTTTATATCTCTGTTATTATAAGCAATATCGTGATACATGCACGCTCTGTCTAACTCGTTAATACCTCGATCACCTCTTAATAACCTTTTCTGTAATTTTGTTCCTGGACCGCAAAACTGATATCCAGGTAAATGTAGTTCAAACGGTAACTTATCAATTAAACTGTTAATAATACCACTTCCTTCCTTCATGAATAAGCAGAAACTGATGTTTAACTCCCCATTACTTGACTTATATTACTGCAACAGTGCACTTTTGTCAACCCAACTGTTTTCGGAATCACTAAGTCCTAACCATTTTACAAACAATTTAGTTCCTTTTCTTTTTATAACTTTTTCAATTAGATAAAGATCTGGAAACTTAGTCTTCTGTAATTCGTAATCGTAAAATGTTCCTAAAATAAGTTGCTTATGTCTGTCTTCTATTTGATAAGTTGGTGGTTTCGTACAGTTAACTTTTTTAACTATAAATATTTCAGTTGACCAGTTAGGGGTATAACCTTTGCTGAAATCTCCTTTATACTTACTAATACGAACATGATCACCAACATGAAACAGAGATTTCGTGATATGTTGTTTTTGAGTTTTATTTATATTAGCCTTAACCAAAGTCTGATTATACTTATTTACGTCTATTGGTTTATACTTTGTTATTCTATGAGGTGTGATGTTATAACGTTGAACAACGGATTTCAAATTACTGCCTAACCATTGATACCGCCCGCAAAGACTAAATAATTTGTATAAATGACCTTTTAGTGTTCTTATTACTCGTTCAACTATTGATGCTTTTTTTACAGAATAAGTAGAATAATGATTTATTTTATATTTCTTCATCAATCTTTGAAAGTTTTCGTTGTAAAACTCCTTACCTAAATCTGTTTGCAAATTACTAGGTTTTCGGGTTGATTCAGTCAAGATGTGCTGCATAGCATTCGTAACACAGTCTTTTGTTTTTGCTTTTATGGGATCAACCCAGACATATTTTGATAAAGCATCTATAACAACTAATACATATTTGTATCCTTTATTGAACTGTGCATATTTTTGTAAGTCTATTAGATCAGCTTGCCATAAATCGTCTATGCCTTTTATGATCGTACAACGACGCGGGAAATTCCTTCTCGCTGATCTATGGAGCTCGTCAACTATGTTTTGTTTATTCATTGTTTATTTAACTTTGAATTCGCTGAATCTGTATCAATTTTTGTATAGTGCCTGGAACTCACATTAGACGAAACTACTTTTTCCAAAACACTAAGATAATTTTTTAAATTCGTTTGGATTTGTTTTAGTTCAGCTCTTAAATGTTGAATTTCTTTATCTAAGTAGGCTTTGTTGACAGCGTCGTTGTCTTCCTCTGGATGTAATAATCCCTTCAATCTTGCTTGTTTTAGATTATAATCTCCTGTTTCCGATTTTGTTAATGTATTGTTAAGACTGTCAATATATTCAGAAAGTCTTAAACGCTTATGAATGTGGTGACCAAATTTGTCTATATTCATTGCAAAATAACTATAAACATCGAATATTATAAGAAGACTGCTCAAATTACTCAATGCATTCTCTTTATATAATTTTATCGATGATGTTTGCTTCCTGTAGTTCCTTTAAAATATTCTCGATACTGTCCTCGTCAATTTTATTTGAGAACTGAGATAATACTGCTTAATTTTCCTGGTGAATGCTCTTTAAGTTCTACATTCACAATCCCAGCTTCTTGTAATTTTGTTATAATTTCAATAATTTCGTTGTCTAATCCAGTGTTGCCAGCTGCCCGAGATCCTAACAATAATTTTAATCGTTCTACCAACTCATTCGGATCATTCCAATAAACCAAATCAGTATTTTTATAAAGATTTTTCAACAGTTTCATACCTGCTCCCTCTGAAAGACTCTCGGTACTAGTAGTTAGAGTTCTTGTAAATTTAAATAGAGGTTTAATGATGTTAAGGTATTTGAAACCTTTGTTGCTATTAATAGGTTTCTTCGGGTCGTAGTTACGTCTATGAGCATTGGTTTCAATAAGCAGCAATTTATAATGTAGTAAATCTTCTTCTGTTATTACATCCAAGTTTGGTACTTTCTTAAAGAGTAATTCTTGTAAGCCTGGTGACTTTTTAATTATATGAGTTCCTATTTTCCATGTTAGGTCTTGATCAAAGATACGTGTGTTGCCTAGCAAGACTTTTCCGCGATCATGTCTGATCCCAAAAGGAATATCGGTTAGTACTTCGGATGTCCAAGACATCATCATATCATCAAGATAGGTATGATCTTTAGAGCTCGGTGATGAGCGAAGTGATTTGAAAGACTCGTCACTTATGTTATGTTCGGAGGGTGATACAGTAAGGGTTTTGTTAGAATTATGTTCAAGAGAATCAAAGTTTTCTTCATCGTGCTCTTCCTCGTCAAATGATTCATTTAAATTTTCTTTACTAAAAAATGATTCTTCATTTTCACTTAATTTCTTTATTTTCCTTTCGGGTTCTTCGTTAGTGTAATTGATCTCTTGTTCTTCTTCATATTTTCTACTTTGTTTACTATTTTTACTTGAAAGTTGATTAATTGGATCAACTATAGGTTTGAATATCGTTTCTAAAGCCATATTGTTATCATTTTTTGTATCTCTTATCATACGAACCTTTCTTTTTACAGCCGCTGCGGATTTCACAATTTGTTCTTTTAGATTTTTTTCCATTTTTATAATCCGTTCTTGTTCAGATTCTCACATAAACTGAGCTGTTATCATCATGACAGTTTCTTATGAATGCTAATCTATAACTATAAATGTATCAAATTTCATCCTGTAACATCCTTTATTTCGTTGACAATCCTTATTTATTACAACATAACCATACAGGTCCTTCCATACAATGGAACACAATTCACGGAATTGGTGCCATGACATATCAGAACCCACGTGTTCTTCATAAACGTGTTTTAAATTTACATCATCTTGCTTGAATAATACAATGAGATTGGAATTATCTCTCACAAGTTGCTTCGGTATTTTGGTATAAGTTTGATTAAGATAAAAAGAGTCAATATTTTTATGACGTCCCATAGCGAAATAGTCCCGTACATTATTTTGATTTTCAGAGGCAATATCGTCAAATATTATGATAGAGTTTGGAGCAGCTTCCTGCGGATTCAACACTTCAGCATTATGACTATATTTGTAAAACGATACCCCAGGCACCATAGTTAATACTTTTTCTAGAAATAAGTATTTTGGTTGGTATAAGGATTTTGAATACACATACAGATTATGAAATCGTAGACCATTTTCATGCAACAATAGGCTTATCATTAAATTTGTCTTTCCACAATTGGATGGACCGCATATAATGCAACGAATAGTATTCGGCAATAAGTTACCGTGCCTCTTAACCCCATTCGTCAGCGTAGTAGGGCAAATACATTGTAACTTTAAGGATTCTCTTTGTTTTATAAATTTCATAATTAGACAGTCTATTCAACTTGACTGTTGCCTATGCTATATCTTGACAAAATGAAGCGTTATAACTTTGCAATTATATTTATTTTATTTTTAGGTAAGGTGTTTTATACGAGGGATCATAACTGAAAAACCAAAGGTATTATTGGGGATTTCAAAATAGGTAGTTTTAATCACACTGAGCGAATGAAATGAGCGGTGTGATGAAAACTACCTGTTTTGAAATCCCCAATAATACCCTACTAATGGATTAGAAGGTAAGTGATGATACGTTTAAAACTGCATGGCGCAAGTTATGAGAGTTTCCATTTAGCCTCATTTTATTGTCTATTTTTCTCTCACGGTCTCTTTCTGGGGACCGATTGGGATCCTGGTCTTTTTTCTGCCCACTGCTGACTGATGGGAGTGGACATTTTGTATTTTTTCAGTTCAGGCTTTTCATTCATTCATATCGAGTGGGTTACATGATCAGTCGACCCTGGGAACCTTGATATCAAAATTTTTCAGAACCGCCTTTCGGCCTCTGACATGGTTTCTCTAACGACCACCTAATGGCAGCCGGGACCAGGATCCGCAGATAAAAATCTTTCGTCCGGTTGTTT